>CM030361.1:88612137-89212137 GCA_017893485.1 Hemerocallis citrina
AATCCGTCTTGCAACACTATTAATTGAGAGGATGAGGGTTTTGCACCCAGTTTTCTGCTGCATGTGGGTCCCACAGAGCCCACGTAAACCTAATTTTCTAACTTTATTATTTGGTCAGAATCCAAAAGATGCCTACTTATGAAATTTGAAAACTAATGAAAATAGTTATAAAAAGAATGGTAAATTTCAGATAGCCCTTCCGAGTTTTACAACTTTGGCAGATAACCATACTCATTTTTTTTTTTTGCATATAACCCTATCGAACTTTGTTTTCCATTAGGAGCCCAGTAAACTGACTGAAGCTGTTACATATTTGTTGGATTTAGTTTGGACGTGTATTGTACATATTTGTTTGGTTACAAAGTTATGATTTATTTAGTTATAAATCTCAACTCTCCCATTATAATAGTATAGATTATTAGATTAGATTAGATGGGTGTTTAATTTTTAATTAGACCTTGTTGTTTGAGAATTGAGGCAGGTAAAAAAAGAGGATTAGAATAAGGCAAAATTTTAAAAAAGTATACAAAGTTTTGGGCTAGTTTAAAAAAAGTACACAAATTTTTTTTTTTAAATAAAGAAGGACACAATGTTTAAATAAGGTCCACTGGGTTAGTTAGGGTTAGGGTTCGGATTAGTTTGGGAGGGTTTATTTAAACATTTGATTAGTTAAGTGATGTTTTTTTAAACACAAATAAAAAATCAATATGGTTTTTTTAAACACAAATGAAAGATGAAAGCGGTTTTTTTAAACCCTACCCTAATCCTAACCCTAACCCTAACTAACCCAGTGGACCTTATTTAAATATTGTGTCTTTCAAAAAAAAATAAAAAAAATTGTGTACTTTTTTTAAACTGGCCCAAAACTTTGTGTACTTTTCTTATATTTAGCCTTAGAATAATAATAATTCGGTGATGGGCCTTCTCTCATACTAATGGAAGAAAACATAGCCCAGTATTGGAACTTGGAAGTCGGCTACTGTTGGGTTCGTGTGAGCTACACGCAGTAAAAGAGTCCAGTAAAATGATGGGCCTTTTTCTGATGCTGTTTTCTTTTCTTTAATCTTTAATAATCTTTAATCTTTTCTTTTCTTTTCTACTGTTTCCTTCAAAAAATAAAAATAATAATCAACAGACACAGAAATAGAAAGTGTTTTAACGCTGGGCTTTCTGTCATCACTAACAGTAGAGGCTAACTGCAATTTATATATATATATATATATATATATATATATATATATATGTATAAGAATTTTTTTTGATACAAACAGGATCAAAACATCTAACATCTTGCATCGGCAAAGATGCTTATTAGTAGGCCACACTCTCACTTGCAAGGCTACCTATGTTAATTCAAAATGGCTACACAAAAGGACATATACATATTTCATGTGAAATTGATCTAGGTTAATTTATCAATTGAATAAACTATCTTTGGAGTTTGGACTGCTTGCCAAGGGGAGTCGTGTACTCAACTTCTCACTAAAAGAGGAGTAAAATTTTAACATTGTCTTTTAGTGAAAAGTGAAACTCAATGCATTTATAATATATGTTTAAGGTAAAAAATTATGTATGTCCAGCATTTTGCAAACTGATTAGCTTTTGTTCGAACTTCTAAGCTAAGCCTGCCAGTGTGTCCTACCTCGAGTCTCGAGGTACTCAAAATTAATTTTGATGAATGCAAGTGCAACCAGGTAGAGTAGTTTTGTGGTAAGAGAGTATCAAAGCTTGTAATTGCTACACCGGCCGTTCAATCTCAATCAATTAATTAATGTGGTTGAATGTAGGAGTCTGTGTGTAATTTTGGTCATTACTTGTTTGAGGAAGGAGACTCTATGTTTGTAGTGGATCAAGTCCTCGAGGTACGAGTCACATTATATTTTGTATGATATCTTAAGAGCATATGTAGTCGGTTCAAATTCAAAATTTGTGCATTTGGAATATAGAAATAGAAAATTTAGATTTCACTTATAGTCGTTTAAATACAAAATTTGGGTTTTTATTTAAAAATTTTGACACGATAGATAATGTCATGTCCAAAAAATTTTAAAAAAAATTTGGCGTTCTAAAAATCAGTCGGATGAAGAATCATTTTTCGTCTGAGGAAAGATTTTTTTTTTTTTTTTTTGCCGCAGACGGGAAATCATTTTCCATCCAAGAAAATTTTCCTATATTAACTCCTAACCTAATCCTAACTAAATCTTAATTTAATCTTGAATACAACTTAAATAAATCATAAATCTTAATTAAATTTAAATTAGCACCTAATATATACCTATAATAATTTATATAGACATAGTTCTTTACAAAAAATTAAATTGGTTGGGACGGGAGATCTTCTCCCGTCTGAGCACTTTGAATTTTTTTATTTTTTTATTTATTTTTTAAACGATCATTTCCTGTCTGATCATTTTTTTATAATTTTTTTTTACGGTAAATCATTTTTCGTCCGATATATTTAATAAAAAAATTACAGCGACGAAAGATAATTTTTCGTCTGATTCATTTTTAAAAAATGTATATTTTGCAAAATCCTATATCAGTTTCCAAATATAGAAGCACACTGTTCATCCAAAATCAAAAAATAATTATATAGCCAACGACTGCAGCGAATTTTTTTTTATTTTTTTCTTTAAAATGGGTGTATAGCTTGAGTGAATGCCAGTTTGTATACGTTCATCATGTTTTTTTCTTCGCAATGGGAATTCATATATATGCTGATTAGAGCATCCACAATGGTTTTTCTCATTTGCTAAAATATGGCATCTACAGTAATAGCAAATAAGCGTTATTTATGTAAGTTGTTATTTATGTCTATGTAAGTTGAGGATGAATTTGAGGCGGATGAAGCCAAACTCTATGTAAGTTGTTATTTATGTCTATGTAAGTTGTTATTTATGTTATTACTTTTGTTTTGCTAAAAACGGGGAAGTTTTCCCTAACATTTTTTTTGTGTACTGAAAAGTCTAGGTTTGGTATGTTATTAAAACTAACTAAGTAGCTGAAAGTCACAAAAGGTAGTTTGAATTAATGCTAACTTGTAATTTTACTGGACCAATATTTTGAACTTATAAATATCTGGTCTGAAGTACTTCTTTTGTGCAAATCACATACATATATTTTCATCACTACTCGCTTGAAAATGCTATGCTTATCCTTCTCCCTAATCATTTATGTTCACGATGACTGTTTTTAATTTTGGTCAAACAAAAGCAACTCATATGAAACTAGAATTTTCAGTTATTTTTAAAATGTCAATATGTCAAAAAAACAAATGTATAGATAAATTTTCTAAACAGAAACATATATAATGTATTTTGTACCTGCAAAAATGATGCAATAATTTACTTTCCCTTTCATGTTTGTTAAGCAAGTCTCTGTATTGTTTTGATTCTAATATATGGTTGCATCTTGCATAATCGTTTTTCCCCAGGGATTGTTGAGCAATCACAACAGAACTTTAGTACTCTTTAGACTGTAGAGTTCTTATTTAGGTCAACTGGTTAGACCCTCTTCAATTACACATTCTTAAACTTGATTGCCCAACTCTTTAAAATGCAAATCGAATCCTTACACTTCACTTAGTCTTTTTTCTTCCTTTTTCTAAGGAACCAATATGATTGCATTCATTTTATTCCTCTCGTAATCATAATTTTTTTCTGAAATTATCTTCAATTAAACTTGAAATTTGCATGCCAAATATATCATCTTCAATATCTGATCATTTTTTGGTTTTTTTCTGGGGTGTTGAGTTTCACTCAGGTGTTTGGGATTTAGGTCTTGAAGTTTGTGTTTAATTTTGGGTTTTTACGAGGTAAAAAATAATTATGTGTTTGTCTTTTCTAAAAGAAGGCAAGCTAGCAAGTATAGTTGAATGTTTCGATGGATACTGCAACTTTGTGCATGTATTTATACCGTGAGCATTCTATTTTGCAACCAGGTTATTCATTACAGACATTCACTGGGCATTCCACCTCTGTTATGTCTCTAAATTTTGATCCTGCTAAAGAGGATCTAATATGCTCCTGTGATAGAGATGGTGAAATTCGCTATTGGAGCATCAATAATGGGAGCAATGCTAAAGTTTTCAAGATATAAAAAAGATAGCAGATTTATTTTCCTCTTTTTTTTTTTTGTATTTTGATGTATTATAGAGTGCCTTTTTCGTTGAATTTGTATATTTATATATTTTCATATTTCTTCATGGGGTTACGCAGCCAAGTTTTTTGTGATTTCGTGCTCTTTAGGACTTGTACATATATGTAATTATTGGAATCAATTGAATTTGTAAATGATTGGAATGAATTGTTTAATTATTATGTTTGGTTATTAGAATGAAATTTGTGCTCAAAAGTTCTATTCTATTGTCTATTATTCATAGATTTGTGGAAGATTACTGTCACGCCCCGCTTTCCAAAAAGGAATGCGGGATACGGATACGCGACACAAGTTCAGCGAATGGTTTTCACCATTCATAAGCTGTAAGAATCTTTACAACAATACACATGAATAAACAAGAGATAAACAGGAAATAATCAACCACACATGCATGAACAAATCTACATGACCAACATGATTACTCGAAAATAAGAATACTTAATCTCAAATAATCAGATTTGGAAACGAGTCACAAATTATGGGACAAAAGCCTAATAAAAAATCCATGTAGCAACAATTACAATTTATTCAAAAACAACATGAATGAACTCAAGTAAGAAGCTAGCCAAGCCTAGAACACTTGGTCACTTACTTTCTCGGGAAGCTAGTCACCAAAGTATGCAAATTGATAAATTGCAGGAAGAGGGAAAAGAAACAAAACGGCCGTCAATGCAAGTTACGGGCCACTTGTAGTGCAGGCAACAAGTACGAAAACAATCAACAAAGATACAGAGCAACAGCAAGAAGCAAGTACTGAGCTAAGCATGGAATGGATGTGATAGCAAAAATAGAGTATCTAACTCCTAATCAAGAAACAAAATCAAGTAGCATGATGAGATAATAGGATGCATGTAACATGTGACAGGTATCAGGTAGCATGCAAGCAGGTAAATATGTAACATGTGTTAAGTAGCATGTACAGGTAACAAGAACGTGCAAGTGATCATGTTATTCTCAAGTCTTGTATTTAATCCTATCCAGGTTATACTTCATGCGTCCCAAATTTTATCACATGGTTGCTATATACATGCAATTTACGTTTAAATCTAGTGGTGGGTTTTTATAGGGTCGTGTACCCAGGCATCATGTACAGGTAACATGTAATAGGTTCATGAATCAGATAGTAACATAACAGGTTTATGAATCAAAACATAAAGTATAACAGGTTCATGAATCAACATAAAGTGGGAAACACGCCCTCTTATGAGTACACTTACCTATATCGTCCACTACTAAGGTTTTTCCTTTAACCCCGACTTGGTTACTTGTTATTATTATCAAGCAGGCATAAGCATGCACAAAACAGGGCAAGAAGAATATGGCAAGAACAAGAGACAGGTTCAGGTCGGACATAAACGTGCACGGGTGACAAATAACTCATAACAGACTAGGACAATGAAACTTTCAATTCTGGACAGCAAGCCACTACTGCACCAAATCTGAGATTTCCGTTGCCACAGAAATGTAAATCTGGATCCGTCAGAAAATCTAGAAAATAGACTCTCGGCCGAATCCAACACATATACACAAGTCATATAACAACTACAGAAAAAGAGCTTAAAACAACATTTTATACAGAATTCATGTTCAGCCAGAAATTGGAAAGTTGTATTTATAAGCATGAAAATGGCATAAAAACTTATTAATTAAATCTAAGAAAAATCTGAAAGATTCCCTAGCATGTATAGTATCAGCAAATAAAATTTTATAAAATTCCATTATAGATAGCATAGTCAAATAAATTCGGAAAACAGAACGAAACAGCAAGTTTATGAATCTGAAACTTTAAACACAGCAGTACTAAAACAGTGATATATCACAAAGTGTAACTCGAAATCCAAATCCGTCAAAAGGTTAGTAAAATAGACATAGGAGGCTATATTTCATATTCACAAAGTTTCAATCAAAAGCGACTGGAATCAGGTCGAAAATAGAGTTATTTACTTAACAGCATGCAGTTTGGAAATATATTGGTTTGTTCACAAGCATGAAATAATTTATAAAAGCCATTAAATAAATCTAGTTGATCCCAGTCATGTCTAGTCATACCCAGAAAAATATTGAATCCAAATTTTCACCTTTAACACCAGTTTAAAAATAAATAACCGTACAACATACTCATAAAATAGAATCTGAAAATTTCAACACAACTGTAGTAAAACAGCAATAACTCACACATCACAAATCGAAACTGAGATATGTCAAAGTTCTGAAAAATAGACAACAAGGCCTACAGATCATATTCACAAAATATTTTAATTTACTAACCTTAACAGGATCTAAAATACTGAACCAAAATAGGGCAGTAGCAAAACAAAATCTCTTCTCATGCATTTAATCAAACAACTCATATGCAATGAATTCAAATTACGGTATGATGTAAAATATGATATATTATATATTCGAAACAACATGGCATGAGTATTTAACAAGTCTACTACAAGATGACACAACTAACACACCAAACATGCACCAAACACACAACATATTATAGATCACGAAGCAACATATATACATGCATCAAGAATCTAATTAGAACTAATTTATTTTCTTGTCGTGTGTGGGACAACTTTGGATGATGGATCAAGACTACGGATGGATCAACAAAATGGAGTCAAGATTTATCAAAAGATCATCATGAGGACAAATCTAAAAACAAAAGCGTGACTACATACGGTATTTTGTACTTGTATACAAACAAAATTTATACAAGTTACTTGCCTTAGGGGTGTAGACGACGAATCCGATGAAATGAGAATAACGAAAATGGATCCCGTGCAAGGAACACAATAACATGGATCTTGACGTTGAAGAAGATGATCAAGATCACGATTGGACAGCTAGATGTGCTTGAAGATCAACCGCATGCACAAAGATGGGGGAATGGCAGCCGGGGGGTGTGCTCTGCAATGGGAGGACGACGGCGAGTGACGGCAATGCAACGGCGAAAGCGACATCGACGTGGGGAGGCTACTGGCGTCGGGAGTGAAGAAGGCCGAGAGGGATGTCGTGGGGTGCTGCTACGCTCGGGAAGAGAAGGGGAGGTCACGGGTGCAAGGCGGCAACGACGACAGGGGGGTCGCCGAGGTGGATCGCGATGGGGGTCGCCGGCAGTCGGAGGGCAGCGCCATGGATGGTAGGCCGGCGGTCGGGGTGCACACGGGGACAGAGAGAGAGAAGGTGAGAAAGATGATAATTAGGGTTTAGGGGATAATGACTGTAGAGGAAATAACAATTTAGGTTGTGATTTTAATGGGATTTTTGGCAAGTAGGATTTTGGAGAATCAAGAGAATATAGGGGGAAACATGATCTGCTTGTTAGGCAGATATGAGGAACGTGAAGAAATTTATGGGGAGACTGGGTAAAAGAAGAGGGTATTTGGTAGTGGATTAGGATCCAGTAGGACAGATAGAAGGATTTCAATAGGGTAGATTGGGTAAAAACCAGATCAATAGGGCAGGAACAAATAAATAAACAATTAGGCCATGAAATAGATTAGAATCAACAAATCATTCAGGGATAAAATAATTGGTAGACAAATTCGAATCAAGAAGATCAAATCACAGACTACAAAAGAATAGATGAACTTATATTGAGAATGAAGAACAAATACACGGTTCAGAAAAATGAAAGAATACAATCAGGTAGAATACACTGGAAAGATAAATACAGTACAAAAATACAAGAAATGGGGTTACAGGAGTTACAATTACTGAAATAAATTTCTGAAAATTATTATGAATTGAATTATAGATATTTTGATATGGTAAAATAAACAACCACCCCTGAACTCAACTAAAAACACGCGCCCAAACAAAATAATAATAATAATAATAATAATAATAATAATAATAATAATAATAATAATGATGAAATCCCCCCAAATTTCCTGTCTAATCTCCCAATTTTCCCTCCAACTGATGAAAGCATATATATGGATGTTATCATAAGGGTATTTTCGTATTTGAAAAGTGAAAACAACATCACTTTTTTCAAAAAACACCCCAAAATTAATGAAGTAGGCCATACTGCTTAACGTACCAAACTTAAGTAGGGTTATATGCCCCAAACAAAATTGAGTATGATTATTTGCCAAAGTTGAAAACTCAGTAGGGTTATCTTAAATTTATCCTAAAAAGAAAATGTATACTCGCATTTTCGACCACATTACTACATCTAAGAAATTTGCCAATGAACTTTTGTCCAGTAGGTTTTGTCACATTTTTGAAATTAAGGATAGAATTATACTTAAGGTTATATATAAGACATGGATTATTGAGTTAAACGTTTCATAAATTTTCATAGTTGCAGACTAATTATCAGAAAAGATTGATACACAAAAAGTGAGAACGAAGAAACAACATAAGAATGCACATCTGCTTGTAGGGGATAACTTCATTTATACTAATACAGTAAGTTACATAAAGTACTATAATATAAACTTGAAGGTTATCTAATCTAATATTCACTCCATCCTACCATAGGTGTTTTTCCATGAGATTGAAGTACTCCAAACTACAAAAGTTCTTTGACCTTCTTAGTATAGACTTCAAAATATTTCTACTATTTTAATAGGAGAGTTGGGGTTTGTAACCAAACAAATCATTACTTTGTAACCAAACAAATCCGTGTAATGCAAGTCCAAACTATATCCAACAAATATAAGTGTGCACCGCACATGTAACCCAAATCAAAACATTCAAATATAAACTATTTCTTTCCTTATTCAATATATATTCATTTAATTTGATGACTATATTTTTTGTAGGTGTGCATCGCACGTCTATTATACTATTAACTATTATAATGGGAGAGTTGGAGTTATCGTTTGTAAATCCACCAACGTGTGCATCACCCGTATATAGTTAATATAAAGGAGATCTCAGGTTCTATATTTATTAAGACGTGCATCATACATATAAATTACTATATCTAATTTAATCTAATCTAATTTAATCTAATATTACAATGGGAGAGTTAGAGTTATCTTTTGTAAACATACCAACTTACGTGAATTGCGCGTACATAACTAATATGAAGGAGGTTTTAGGTTAGAGTCCTTACTACGTTAGAGTTTTTACTTTGATTTTTTTTTGTTAAGATATGCATCACACGTGTAAATTACTTGTCTGATTATAATTATTTCTTTTGTCTATGCAAATTTCTCTTAATAATCTCAATTGTGATGTCGGTTTCCTTTCCCAAAGTGTAGAAGAGTGTAATTGCTGAAAATGTTACTATTACTAGCTCATTAAGGGTCTTAATTGATAAAAATATTTTTTCCATTTTTACTTATTTATTTTAAGTGTAAAAAAGAACTTAACATGACATTTGACAATAATTTAGCCAATGTTCCTCTAAATTTTACAAATTGATAATTCATGGTTAATTAACTACAACAAATTTTTAGAATTTCTATCTTGATTCAACTCAAAATACTTCTGCTTGCAAAAGAGGGAGAATCTAAATTAAAACATTTTCGATTTTTTCTTTTGGTATACTAACTAAGAAATAAATCTCTACTACTTAAACTTAAGAGTTGGAGTTGTATTTTATAGATAAACTAAATTAATCTAAGCTCAACACACATTTTAAAATGAGAGTAATATTAACCATATATATATATAGTTGAGTTTTGATTCATTTGCTTGCGCCACATGGAAAATTCATATTAAACTCATTTAAAGATTTCTCTTAAGTAGTTAAATCATTTATACAACTATTCTATTATATGCTCTCACTTCTCATTTCATCTCTATCCACTACAAATTTTTAGTTTTTATCTCCATCCATTATAAGGCTAGAAGGATACAATCCAATTCAACTATTTCTATCCATTTCTAATATAGAATCTCTATCTTAAAAAAATTATAAAGCTTTAAACAAATAAATTAATTAATGATAAATCACATTCCTTTTTGTCTCTCTATATTAGTATATTTTTTCATTTCCTTGAGTTTTGATTCTTTTGCTTGTGCCACATAGATATTTTTTATTTATTATGTGGAAAATCCATATTAAATGCATTTAAAGATTTCTGTTAAGTAGCTAATTCATTTATACAACTATTCTATTATATGCTCTCACTTCTCATTTCATTTCTACCCACTACAAATTTTTAGTTTTTATCTCCATCCTTTCATAAGGCAAGGAGGATACAATCCCAATCAACTATTTCTATCAATTTCTAATATAGAATCTCTACCTCAAAAAAATTACAAAGCTTTAAACATATTAATTAATGATAGATCACATTCCTTTTTGTCTCTCTATATTTATATTATTATTATTATTATTATTATTATTATTATTTTTATTTTTATTTCCTTGAGTTTTGATTCTTTGCTTGTGCCACATAGATTTTTTTTCTTTTTTTTCTTGCATCACATGGTATTTTTATGTTAAACACTTGTTAAAAATCACTTATTATCTTCCTTTCCTTTTGTCATGTGGTATTTTCATGTGTTTATGGTTTGATCTTATCTAATTGTAGTTTTTTTTAAAACCTAATTTTATCATCTACATAAATTATTTTTAGATGAACATTACTACTTAGAAAATGAAATTAAACAAATATTTATTATAAAATTCAGAAAACTGATACTATCTTATCATATCCCGAAAAAAATGATAATCATACTTTTACATTTCTTCCATAGTTAATTAAAAAAGCTAATGTATAAGGTATGAATTTTGCAAGATATAAGTGTTGGGATTATATACTGAAAGCATGACTTTTAGGTAAACCTTATTTCGACTTTTAGTTAAACTTTTTTTCCCTTACATTTTGAATGAGAATCATATGATAAATGTTTGCATATTATATTTGAATTTATGCATGATTGTCTAGATATTCTGCATTGTAAATAATCTGGTGTGTGGTGTCACATAGAAGATCAAATTATTGGTTCTGTGTAGAATATAAGAAGGGTTCACAACCTAGATGGATTTGGACAAACCATCAGTATAGTTGTGATCTAGACCTAGTCTGTCTTGACTATAAATTGACACTAGTACACTTTGTGTGTATTGGACATGACCACTTGCGGTTGTTCTTTTTGTACTGATTACATAAGAGAGCACACATCTTTGTTATTATGGATGCTTGTACTCTTAATCTGAATATATTAACAAACACGTGCATACAATGTACACTGCCTTAACTCATACAGAGTGAGATTCATTAATGGATCGGCAACCTCCATGAATTGGGTAATGGCACTGTGCGTATGGTGGGCGCTCTGTTGTTTATAGAAGGAATCCATGTCCCGATACATTCTCGGGTTGATGATGTCCCCTTGAGCAGCTCATAAGGATTATCAGGTAAACCCTGCAGGTGGATTTTATCCGACATGACAATAAGGTTGAGTGGTACTAATCAAGGATTAAAGATGTCGATTAATGTACTTATCAGTAACTTAATTTAATTGACAGGCATTCAATATCTTAACATGGGGAGACCAACATGCATATAATAATAAGGAGCTCATAACGTAGTTTGAGATTAGGAAGGTAGTGCAACAATGACTCCTTAGTGGACCGAGTCATTGTTGACAGGCCTGGATTGTGTGTTCAGGCAGAACATGTGATTCCCAGATCCGGCAGAAGTCCTAACCCTAATTTCTCCTCTTGGTCCTTGTCATAGCCTAAATATACATTTCTACTCTGGCTGAAACGAAGGCATATGAAACCCTAGCAATAGGTGGCCTAAGAGAAGAAAAGTTTTGGAAGACCGAAGACCACACTTCGTCCAAATCGAGGTTGGGAATACGACAAAAGATCTTGAGGTTGCTTGGACTATCAACGTCGGTATTATCTCTACCGATACCTTCTCCTCTTCTCTGTAAGGTAAGGATTGCTTATCCTCTATTTCCATTGCACTAGGGTTAGATAACAATTGTATCATGTTAATTATTTATCGATATATACACTAACCTATCTGATCCTGAGGAAATGAGTTCCAACAATAAGAGATTATATGTATATTCTAAATACATATTCTCTATATATGTATAAACTACATACTTACAAATAAATATTTAAAACTTTTTTTTCCATGTATTATTTTTAGTATAGGATTAACAACAACATGAGCAATGTAGATTTTATACAGAGGTAAGGATGAAAAATTGATGATGTGGATCTATTGCAAATTATCATATTTTTAAGTTGATTATAATTGTTTGTTAAGCTATTGTTTTCATATACAGTGAGATTTGATGTTGAAATTGAGAGTAAATTTCTAAAATTTTGAAATATGTTAACATTAATAATACTAGTAATCTGCACGCGCTTTGCACGTCCTAATAAATATATATTTTAAAGTAAATACTACTCCTAAAACGTAATCTAACCTTGAACCTATGATCTCTTTTTACTCATCACGTACTCTTTACAAATTACCCTTAGTGGTACCACCTTTTATTTCATATGAGTGACATTTTTGTAAATAATTATGTTGGAAAAAAATTTAAACTTTTAGGGTATTATGTTAACTAATAACGGTTGAGTAAATGAATGGTTAATATAACTCCTTAAAAATAAATGATTGAGATTAGATGGTTGAATGTTTACAAATGACAACCCCAACTCTCCCATTTAATATTAGAGATAAATAATACATACGTAATAGTTAATTATAATATTTTTTGAAACACTCCTTTTCACATCGATCTATATATGTAAGGGTTACTAACAATATGTATCAGTGATATGGCTAAAAATAGAATAAATCGGGACCGTTCAAATTGGGCATGAATATCAAAGCTCTTAGGGGTAAAACGGAAATTTCACCTATAAAAGCATCCGAAAATGGGAACTGGGTCTTTTCTAAGCCCAAAAACGGGTCTGCCTTACTGGGTTAGGGTGACATCCTTTTACGAACAAACCCAGGATATTCTAAAGAGTAATTCAAATTCGTGATTATCTTTAAAAAGCAGTTTAAACCGCCCCTATTATCATGAAACGAGTAAAACTCTATCCATAAACACCGGGAAGTAGAGATAAATAATTATCTCGAAACTGTTTCCAAAGACAACTATAAATACCCCCTACCCCCATCATAAAAAGGTAATCAATATTTTTTCTGCAAAAGCTTTTTCATAATCTTTAAGATTACTGACTTGAGCGTTGGAGGGTTCGTCACCGGGAACAATCCCGGTGTTTCGAACTTTTTGCAGGTGAACGGAGGAGATAGCCATAGTCAACGTCAACAAAAGTCAACAAGTAAGATTCTCGACTGTTCCACAAAAGAATCCACATCATCTGGTTACTCCCGCACCGAAAAAAGTAGTAATAGATTGGCACCGTTTGTGGGAACAGAAAGAAATCCGACTAAAACTCGAACATGCCTCCTAAAGACAAAGGGAAGTGGCAGCCTCAAGCTGATGAGCCAACCCTCCTCAACCATCGCCTCCTCTAGAGGAACCCCCTCCAGCCATTCAACCACCACAACCAAAACCCCTCCTTCAACTAGCTCCACCACCACCTGGCACAGCTGCTCGGGGGGCTCTCGCTGCGGTCGCCTCGGGCCATCTACAAGGCCATTCGTCGAAAATAGGGGATCGGTGTACACCTCAACTCCTTCTGCACCCCCTCAGTTATGACCTGACCTTTGTTAGATCATCATCGAACGCCAACAAGAGTCTGACCTCCGAACCCATCTCAACAGGGCTCGTGAGGAAACCTCCCATCCAGGACGTAGGGGGGACAGAAGAAGCCATTCTCCCAGAAGGTCCAGGAGAATCCCCTCTCCCAGGGGTCGCAGGAGAAGTCCCTCCCCTAGGGGCCGCAGGAGAAGTCCCTCTCCACGAAGGCAAAGCAGATCCCCCTCTTTCAGGGAGCGAAGGGATCGCCACTCTCCAAGAGATCACAGAAGAACTCCTCTCCAGGAGAGGAGGCACTCGACTTCAATTAGCATGATAGCCCCCCCAGAGCAGAACTCAATGAAGAGATGTCGGCTACCAGGGCAGAGCTTCGAGAGCTCAAGAATGAAATCCTCCAAGCCCTCAGCATAGTTCCACCTCAGACCCGGCAACCTAGTCCTCACCATTCTTCTGCACGGCAACGCGAAGAGTCCCGTGGATCCACCAGATCTGATCAGCAGGAGGACATCGTCCTCCTACGCCTCCGAAAAATGGAAAATCGTCTGGCATTGCTGAAGTAAGAAGGAGAAAAACATGAAAAAAGATACAGTCCCGTTAGACCGCCCATTCTCCAAGAAGATTATTGAGGCTCTTGTCCCTGTTAACTTCAAGGTCCCAACCTTCAAATCATACAACGGGGAAATCGATCCGGTAGACCACATTGAGAGTTTTAAAACCCTCATGATGATCCACCAAGCATTCGACTCCCTCCTCTGCAAGACTTTCCCTGCACCCATGAAGGGATCCGCAAGGGAGTGGTTCTCTCGACTCTCTCCAGCGTCCATCTTCTTATTCGACCAACTTGAGGAGCTCTTCCTCACTCACTTCGTCACCAGCCGCAAGACAAAGAAATCAAGCGTCTCCTTACTTGACTTGAAGCAAAGAAATGGAGAGTCCCTCAAGAGTTATGTCCGGCACTTCACAGCCGAGTCTCGGTCCATCCCCTCACTTAACTCAGTGTGGCTGCATTCAGGCACAATATAAATCATGATTACCTCAGAGCCTCTCTTGTCAAAAGACCTCCCTAGGACTTCTCTGACATCCTTTAAAGAGTCGAGAAGTACATCCAGGTGGGGGATGCTATTCGACCTAAAAAACAGAAGGTGACTTCATCCGGGAACAAATGGAAGAGCACCAACGAAGACGAACCCAGTAAGTCCCAGAAGGATGTCACAGGCCAGCGTCGTCCAACCCCAATGCCTCAATTTGAGAAGTATACTCCACTTAACGCCTGCATCTCTACAATCCTCATGGAAGTGGACAAGGAGGTACTCCTTCGACCTCCCCCCAAGATGAATGCCCCAAGTGGAAGAAGAGATAGGAACAAGTCGTGCGAGTTTCACAAAGATCACGGTCATCTCACTGATGACTGTCGAGCCCTCAAAAATGAGCTAGAAGCTCTGCTTCGACGGGGGTACCTCAACAAGTTTGCCCAAAGGAACAACACCGAGCACCCAATGAAGTACAACGAGGGTGCTTAACGTCCTCCCCAAGTAGTTAGCTTCAAACCTGTAATAATGACTCGCATTCAAGCGGTCGTCTAGTTTGTTCAATAAAATATGTCCTTTATTTCTTTTTTTCTTATGAGTGATTAACAGATTCAACACAATGTGTACGACATTATCTCTCTTACTACAACACTTTAACGAACGATTGCAGAGTCCATCCAGGATTCAAGGATCGCAAGGGCATGCTTGCTCCCGAGCAAGTGCATGGGGTGTATCTTGCGGTACAAGTGTCGCCACTCCGAGGAGTGAGAAGTCCATTCATGGTTCATAGAGCTGCTTTAGCCATACTGTTTCCGAGCAAGTAGGAGAACAAGCAGCTCGCCATTCGAATGCTCCCAAAACCCGTCGTCATTAATGTTCGAAGCCCATTCACGGTTCGAAGGACCATCCTAGCTACTTGCTCCCGAGCAAGAGGGCACAGTTTGGTTCACCGTTTGAATGCTTCTGAAACAATCCCGAATGAGTACGGAGTCCACTCATGGTTCATAGAGCCGCTCTAGCCATATGCTCCCGAGCAAGTGTGCGGAGTTCGACTCACCATTCGAGTGCTCCCAAAACTTGTTGTCACCTTATTCGGAGTCCACTCATGGTTCATAGGGCCGCTTTAGCCACTTATCCCCGAGAAAGTATGCGGAGTTCGGCCCGTCGTTCGAGTGCTCCTGAAACAACCACGGATGAGTACGGAGTCCACTCATGGTTCATAGAGCCGCTCTAGCCACATGCTCCTGAGTAAGTGTGCGGAGTTCGACTTGCCATTCGAGTGCTACCAAAACTTTTCGTCACCTTGTTCGGAGTCCACTCACGGTTCATAGGGGCCGCTTTAGCCACTTGCCCCTGAGCAAGTATGCAGAGTTTGACCCGCCATTCGAGTGCTCCTGAAACAACCCCGGATAAGTGAGGAGTCCACTCATGGTTCATAGAGCCGCTCTAGCCGCATGCTCCCGAGCAAGTGTACGGAGTTCGACTTGCCATTCGAGTGCTCCTAAAACTTGTCGTCACCTTATTCGGAGTCCACTCACGGTTTATATGGCTGCTTTAGTCACTTGCCCACGAACAAGTATGTAGAGTTTGGCCTGCCGTTCGAATGTTCTTGAAACCCCGGATGAATTCGAAGCCCACTCATGGTTCATAGAGCTGCTCTAGCCACACAGCTTTCGAGCAAGTAGGCGAAGAAACAGCTCGTCATCCGAATGTCCCCAAAACTCGTCGGATAGCCATCAATCCTCCAACAAGAGAAAGTATGAGTTATATCGAAAACATAGGGAAATGGCTCTCCAAGAGTTGCTTCTACAAGCTTGCTGGTTCAAACAACAAGTTTGGAGGCCAACTCCCTCCAAGAGTTGCTCCTCAAACTTGCCTCCCGAACGGCTCTCTCCTAGAGCCCGGCGAAGCTCCTCCTCCTACTCACCTCTTGAGCGGCCTTCTTCCAAGAGAGTTCGGAACCTAACTCGTCTAGGGATGCTTCCTAAACTAGCCTCCAAGAATGGATCTTCCAAAGAGTTTTTTTAGGAAAGGATTTTCCGAAAAGTTACACAAAGCTCTTCTCAACTTCAAGAAGGCAAAGATGTTACGGGACTATTTTGACCATGAAGAATGATAATTCTTCAACTTATTTCTAAAAATAAATTGTAGATTTTCGAGTCAGCTTCAAAGCGAGTGGTCAAACACCCCGATCGAACCTCCGCAGCTCCGCAAAAATTAGTTGCAGTGAAGCTCGCCACAACCGTTCACCAAACATCGCAACGGTTTGCCAAGCAACACAACATTTCACCAAACAATGCAATCGTTCGCTGCATTGAAGCATTCGCCAAGCGGTCTGAGCTTGCCGAGCAAATAGTGTTCTGATAAAAAATGAGCAAGGTGGCATTGACCGGTCAACTGTCAGATTTGACCAGTCAACGGTCAAAAGCCATGAGTCACTCATCTGTAGCTCGACGCACGCTCGCCACGCTTGCCAATTCGAGCCGAACAGATGTAGTTCCGAACAAAAAATAAGAGAAAAATTTTGCCTCCCGATGGGCGGTCGATCGTAATTGACGGCTCAATTTCCACCAAAAAAATAAAAATTTAAAAAAATCGTAAGGGGTTGACGGGTTGGGTCTGAATCCATTTGGACCCAAACCCACAAACCCTTCTTCTTCAAAACCACTGAAAAACCCAACTCCTCATCGCAGACCTCCACTCGTCGCCAAGCTCCCCTCGTCACCGTGCTCCTTCCTCGGCGCAGCGATTGCCAAGCTCGCAGCGATCGATCACCGCAGCCTTCACCAATTGCTCGCCGCGCTCGACATCACCCGTCGCCGAGCTCCCCTTGTCGACGAACTCCTCCCTCGCCGTGCTCCTTCCTTACCGCAGCAACCGCCTAGCTCGCAGCGATCGTCTCCAATCTCACAGCGATTGATCACCGCAGCCTTCGCCACTTGCTCGCCGCGCTTGACATCACTCATCGTCGAGCTCCACGCCAGCCTCCCTCGCCGCGCTCCTTCCTCACGGCGATCGCCGAGGCCGCGAAGGTCGACCACCACTGCCTTCGCCAATCCCTCGCCGCTTTCGCCACACATACGATGATTCGATCGTTCTGGAGGGGAAAAAAATCCTGCCTCACGATGCGCGCTCTATCAACGGCTCAGATCAAGCCATCTCGCGATGAACGGCTGTGATTAAATCAAGGTATTTTCTTTTATTTTAATTCCTTTATTTTAATTATTAAATTGAATTAATTATTTAATAATTCCGAAAAAATATTTTAAAATTCGAAATTATTAATTAAAAATTCTAAAAAATAATTATTAATTTGGAAAAATATTTTTTAATTATGAAAAAATAATTATTAAATTAGAATAATTAATTAATAATTCAAAATTCAAAAATTAATTATTAAATTTGGAAATTGAATAAAAAAATTCAAATAAATTGATTAAAAATTGGAAACAATTCAGAAAAAATCTGGGAAAGTCACAAAAATCCAGAAAATTTTGAGAATAATTCTCAGTATTTTACAAACTCAGGAAAACATCGTTATACTCCAAGCATGCTCTAAACGTCCCCGAGAACGTCGATAAATTCTAAAAGCCTTTAAAAACAGGTGAACTACTCCTCAAAGATTATGAAACTCAGTCTTTAGGAGTGGGTGGGTGGGGGGGGCTTATGATATGGCTAAAAATAGAATAAATTGGGATCGTTCAAATCGGGCACGAATATCAAAGCTCTTAGGGGTAAACGGTAATTTCACTTATAAACGGGTCCGAAAATAGGAACTGGATCTTTTCCAAGCCCAAAAACGGGTATGTCTTACTGGGTCAGGGTGACAGCCTGTTACGAACAAACCCAAGATATTCTAAAGAGTAATTCAAATTCGTGATTATCTTTAAAAGGCAGTTTAAACCATCCCTCTTATCATGAAACAAGTAAAACTCTATCCATAAACACCGGGAAGTAGAGATATATAATTATCTCGAAACTGTTTCCAAAGGAGACTATAAATACCCCCCATCCCCACCATAAAGAGGTAATTAGTATTTTTTCTGCAAAAGCTTTTTCATAATCTTTAAGATTACTGATTGGAGCATTGGAAGGTGCATCGCCGAGAACAATCTCAGTGATTCGAACTTTCTGTAGGTGAACAGAGGAGACATCCATAATCAACGTCAACGAAAGTCAACAAGTCAGATTCTCGACTGTTCCACAAAAGAATCCAAATCATCTAGTTACTCCCGCACCGAAAAAAGCAGTAACAATCAGCATTACACTGCAAGAGACAAGAGGGACGAATGAATCATTTGTTAGATACTTAACATGCTAATTGTCTTTTTAGTTTTTTTTAATATTGTAATATGTTCAGTGGTTTTTTCTTTTTCTCGATGGTTTGAAATATTAAGTTTTTTATATTTTATTTTTAAAAATATATGCATTTATGTCGCTTAACTATTTTGTTTATTTCTTTTCCACTTAAAAAACTAAATGAGATTTATTTAACAACTGCGATAATAGAAATTTTTTAACAAAATAATATAACATATCTTTTCATGCATCGCATAAACTATATGCTAGTTTCTAATTAATTAGCCAACTAGCATAATATCCTCAAACTTCAAATTTATTTACAATATAATTATTTACAAAAGTGTCATTCACTCAAAATAAATGTTGATACCCTTAGGAGTAATTTGTAAAGAACATGAGCTTAAAAAAAGAAGATAAGCTTCGTACCTGTAAATTACTACTTGTTTTAGTTATAAAAAAGGAGATAATAGTGTGTATAACAAGCTTAAGAATCTTCTAAAGTTTGGACTAAGGATTCCAAACATTCATTGTTTTTCCAAGTTGCTTCAACTTTGATTTAGGAGGAGTTTCTTGTGGTAGCGTCCGCGGAGGAGTTTCCTCGTGACTTCCTCTGCATCTAACATTTAATCCTTAGTGTAATTTTTTTTATTATATAGAGGTACTAGATTTTTCCGTGGTCACGTGCCTACGGCATATCTTCAGAACGATACAACATATGAAAAATCTTGTAAATAGTAAATCAATAATTATGTAGCTGAAGTTTGAATAGTATGACAATAATTAGTTGTAAATAAAGGTCTCTGTTTCCATTAGTATATGATAAAAAATAATTATAAATTGAAATATAAAAGTCATATTTCTATATATATATATATATATATATATATATATAGAAAGAGAGAGAGAGATAATTAAATAAATAAATGAATTGTTTTGGGATTTGAATTTGAGTTTTGGAGAAAAATTTTTGGGAAAAAAATATATATATATAGAAAGAGAGAGAGAGATAATTAAATAAATAAATGAATTGTTTTGGGATTTGAATTTGAGTTTTGGAGAAAAATTTTTGGGAAAAAAATATGTTTTGTGATGTTAGATCTTGACCTTTGATTTTGGAAAAATTGAAGGAGAGCCACCTGATAACTTTCTTTGTATTTTATTATGTAGATTGAAGCATTCTAAAAACAAGTCAAATCCCACATGTTTAATAGAGCCCACAACTTGGCATTATGATTGAAATTCTAAACTTGCGTCCAAGAGAGGCCCATCACCATTACTGGGCTTTGGTTTCTTTCTTGTGATTAAGTAAGCGTTGCATACTTAGCATTTGACTCATCTTCTACCAATGCTTATTATTAAAACAAAAAAAAGAACTGATGTGGTTTGTTTTTGGGAGACTTGTGGATGCACCAGGTGTGAGTTCCTACTCGATTTGTATTGATAGAGGAAGCTCTTATGCAGACGACCCTCGGCCGGGCGAACGGTGCGGAAGCAGGCGGTAGTGAGGTGGAGGCTGGATGCTCGGCTCGGATCGAGAAGCTCGGATCCGAGGTCTCGTGTACCTGCAGATGGTCTAGGAACACCGGGGTTGGTCCCGGTGGCAGACCCTCCGACGATCTAGTCAGCTACTGAGAGAGAGTAACAGTAACTAGGGTTTTGGTGGGAAAAGATCGATTACCTGGATCAAGAGGTAGGGTCTGGTATTTATAGGAGAACCCAATCGGGTCTGGACCCGTTTGGGGCCGGGTCTGGACCCGGTTGCCCGTGGGGTTGAAGCGGTGGAAATCCGGGCGGTATAGGGCTGACGTGGCAAGGGCCCGAGCGGTTTCTGAGCTGACGTGGCAGAGGCCCGGGTGGTTTTCCAGTGCTGACGTGGCAGATCTGGATGATCTGGAGGCGCGCGCATTTTGAGGGGATCCTGTGGCCCAGGAAGGGCCACATCATCCAACCTATATCACAGCCCCACACTCCTGGAGGACTGGGTGAACCAGCTGTGTAGGAGTGGTTCTTCGCCTCTGTAGGAAGAGCAGGGTGGAGGGTGCGGTGAGAAAGAAGGATCTGCTACTTCCAGAAGAGGCCAGGAGTTAGGAGGAAGGGATCCCTTGTCGGAGTTTGCGCAGGATGCTGGGTAGAGGGGTCGGAGTGACGCTTGCCGAGCCTTAGGGTTGGCAGACAAGCCCTTGGTCGGCAGACGAGCCTCGGGGTGGCGGACGATCCTCTCTCTATTTGGAAGAGCGAGGGGACGTCGAGGTCCGTTTGATTGAGGCTCGGTTTGCCGAGCGTCTAGGGTTGGCAGACGAGCTTTGAGGGTCGGTAGACGACCCCCTCGTTAGTTGGAAGAGCAAAGGGATGCCCCACCGGTTGGGTTGGAGATCGGCTCGCCGAGCATAGAGGATCGATAGGCGAGCGTTGAGGGTCGGCAGACGACCCCCTCGCTAGTTGGAAGAGCAAGGGGATGCCAACACCTGTTGAGTTGGAGATCGGCTCGCCGAGCATAGAGGGTTGGTTGGCGAGCCCCACGCTTGAGGAGAATTTTTGGGGCTCGTGATTTCATCCGAGCTCCGAGCCTCCTGGGAATAGAGTAGGGCTGTAGGGGCTCGCGGTGTCATCCGAGCTCCGAGCCCCTACACTTGGTAGTAGTGACTGGATGATTTCATTGTATTTAATGCTTTAGGAGTCCTGACGGCTGGCGTTGGTCGGTCATTGTCGAGCGCCTGGGGTCGGCAGAGGAGCTCGGAGGATCGGCAGACGATCCTCTCGCTAGTTGAAAGAGTGAGATGACGTCGAGGTTAGGTGAGTTGGGGCTCGGTTTGTCGAGCTCTGGGGTTCGGTAGTCGAGCCCCCTGCCTGTGGGATAGAGGAAGACACTGGGTCGGTAGACGGTCCTCTCGCTAGTTGGAAGTGCGAGATGACGTCGAGGTTAGGTGAGTTGGGGTTCGGTTTGTCGAGCTCTGGGGGTCGGCAGTCGAGCCCCCTGCCTGTGGGATAGAGGGAGACACTGGGTCGGCAGACGGTCTTCTTGCTAGTTGGAAGAGCGAGATGATGTCGAGGTTAGCTGAGTTGGGGTTCGGTTTGTCGAGCTCTGGGGGTCGGCAGTCGAGCCCCCTGCCTGTGGGATAGAGGGAGACACTGGGGCTCGCGGTGTCATCCGAGCTCCGAGCCTCCTGTAAATAGGGAAGGACTCTGGGGCACGCGGTGTCATACGAGCTCCCAGCCCCTGTGAATAGGGGATGCTATTTTGTGGCTCGCGACATCATCCGAGCTTCGACCCTTCTGTGGAATGGGAGAGGAATTGTGGCTCGCGGTGCCATCCGAGCGTTGACCCTTCTGTGGAAAACAGAAGAGGAATTGTGGCTCGCGGTGCCATCCGAGCGTCGACCCTTCTGTAAAATAGAAGATGAATTGTGGCTAGCGGTGCCATCCGAGCGTCGACCCTTCTGTAAAAATAGAAGAGGAATTGTGGCTCGCGGTGTCATCCGAGCGTCGACCCTTCTGAAAAAATAGAAGAAAAATTGTGGCTCACGGTGCCATCCGTGCGTCGACCCTTCTGTGGAATAGAAGAGGAATTGTGGCTCGCGGTGCCATCCAAGCGTCGACCCTTCTGTGAAAATAGAAGAGGAATTGTGGCTCGCGGTGCCATCCGAGCGTCAACCCTTCTGTGAAATAGAAGAGGAATCGTGGCTCGCGGTGCCATCTGAGCGTCGATGCTTCTGTGAAAATAGAAAAGGAATGTGGCTTGCGGTGCCATCCGAGCGTCGACCCTTCTGTGCAATAGAAGAGGAATTGTGACTCGCGGTGCCATCCGAGCGTCGACCCTTCTGTGAAAATAGAAGAGGAATTGTGGCTCGCGGTGCCATCCGAGCGTCGACCCTTCTGTGGAATAGAAGAGGAATTGTGGCTCGCGGTGCCATCCGAGCGTCGACCCTTCTGTGGAATAGAAGAGGAATTGTGGCTCGCGGTGCCATCCGAGCGTCGACCCTTCTGTGGAATAGAAGAGGAATTGTGGCTCGCGGTGCCATCTGAGCATCGACCCTTCTGTGAAAATAGAAGAAGAATTGTAGCTCGCGGTGCCATCCGAGCATCGACCCTTCTGTGGAATAGAAGAGGAATTGTGGCTCGCGGTGCCATCCGAGCGTCGACCCTTCTGAAAAAATAGGAGAGGAGTTGTGGCTCGTGGTGCCATCCGAGCGTCAACCCTTCTGTGGAATAGAAGAGGAATTGTGGCTCGCTGTGTCATTCGAGCGTCGACCCTTTTGTGAAAATATGGGAGAGGAGTTGTGGCTTGCGGTGCCATCCGAGTGTCGACCCTTCTGTGGAATAGAAAAGGAATTGTGGCTCGCGGTGCCATCCGAGCGTCGACCCTTTTGTAAAATAGGAGAGGAGTTGTGGCTCGCGGTGCCATCCGAGCCTCGAGCTTCATTGACTTGTCGAAAAAGTCCGCGGTGTGGGGAAGAAAGGCCTGGGGGGTAGTTTGGGTAATTCCACGCCCACTGCTGACGTCAGGAGCGCAAGGATCGAAGCATCTCCAGATCTTAGCGGCCGTTAGATCTTGATGGTTAAGATCCATTGGCCAGATTTTAATTGCGGAAATCGAGAAGTCTCTTTCTCCTTATAAATCCCCTCCCCCCTCTTCACTTTTTCTTCTTCATTTCTTTACTCTCACTTTCCACTATTTCAAGAACAGGGTTTTACCTACCATCGGCGACTTTTTCCGGTGATCGTTCGGTAAACTCTTCAGGTTAGTATTCTCTGTTTTGTAATGTCGTGCGTTCAGTTCGGTTCCGAGGCCAGCTGTCGGGCCGCTCTGCGAAGGAGTCCGAGTCTGAGACGTCCTCGTCTTTTGGCAAATATAAGGTGAAGCAGGAGGTCCTGACAGACCCTGGGTCGGCTAGTAGTGATGACATAGTCTTCATAGTGTTGCCACTGAGATCCCGAAGGCCGGGGAAGGAGCCTGTAGGCGAGGGTGAAGAGGAGGAGGAAGAGGATGAGGGGGATCAGGAGGATCAGGGCGCCGAGGGCGAAGAGGAGGAGGGAGAGGACGAGGACCAGGGGGATCAGGGCGCCGAAGGCAAAGAGAAAGAGGGAGAGGACGAGGAGGACCAGGGCACCGATGGTGAAGAGGAAGGGGAGGATCTGAATACCGATGATGAGGATGAGGAGGATGAGGGCGCTCAAGAGGGTGCTGGCGAAGGCACAGCGGGAAGGTTGGTCGGGGATGACCTTCCACCTCTCCCACCCTTGTCGACGCCGTCTCCTGAGAGGAAGGCTCGTCCTCGCCGGAAGAAGCGGAAACTAACTATCCCAGACAGTCCTCCTCCACAGGATGAATATGCACCCAGGCCGGGGCTCGAGTTCCCCTGAGTCTCCTTCAAAAATTCGGGATCGATCCGAACGTATCCTGATGATATCAAGGACATTGACCCCATCCCTCCCGTGCCAGGTGAAGAGAGCCGGGTGAAGATTCGGATGGACAGCATCCCGTGCATCTTGAGGGCGAACTATCTCCACATTCTGAGGGCCTCTTATTTCATCCTACGGGAGTTCGAAGTCTTCATCCCGAGCCCCGGCATTCGGCCCACCACGGTCCTGGCACCGGGCTATTGTATGTTTCCTGAGGACGCCTTTGCCTCGGGCCTGAGGCTGCCTTTGCATCCCTTTGTTAAGAGGGTCTTGAATTGGGCGAAGCTATGCCCCATGCAGTACGGCCCAAACTCCTGGAAGCACTTGATTTGTTTTATTCTGAGGTGCCAAGAGAAGGGGGTGAAGCCGAGGTTGACGTACTTCCGAGCCATCCTAGGGATCAGTTCGCTCGGAGATCACGAAGGGATTTTCTACTTCTCACCCAGGCCGCACAAGAAGATCATGCACGGCCATCCGGATTCCATCAAAGGGTGGAAAGAGAAGTATTTTGTGGTGCGGAGTGAGAAGGCTTGGGGAATACCGACCCAGTGGAGTTTCTTCAAGCCGTACCATAAACCTCCAAAACGAAGCGACTTGACAGCAAAGGAGTCGAAGATAGTGGAGAAGATTGTAGGGGGGCACAGTATTGCGTGGCCTCGAGTGACCAAGCTACACCTCGCCCGGGCCGGACTGAGCCCGGCCGACCCTAGTATGTTTCATTCTGAATCTTTCATCTTTCTGCCTTCGTGTTAACTTTAGCCTCTTTTTTCATTCTTGCACAGATGACTTCCGAGCAGGTGGACGATAGGCGAGCCTTGCTGGCTGTTGCCGCGAAGACGAGGGCTGATATGCAGAAGAAGAAGAAGGCGGAGCAGGAGAAGCTGGCCGCTCAGGCCGGGGGGTCTGCCATGGGGCCGGCCCCGGTAGCCGAGGAGCCTTCTCAAGCAAAGAAGGCCAAGAAGCATCACCACCACCACCACCACCACCCCCACACTGAGGGCACCCCGGGATGCAGGGGGTAGTTCGGGCAAAACTGTTGATGCCCCGGGAAAGAGGCTTCCCCCGCCACGCCCCACCACCGAGCAGTTGGTGGGCCAACAGGGATTGCAGCCCTTCACCCCCGATTGGTCAATCGTGCAAGGGGACAGTCTGCTCGACGGACCTGTGGCGGTCGAGTTCGTCACGAAGGCCGACACCGAGTGTGACTACATGGCGTTGGCATCGCAGACGGCCGAGCAGGCCTTCATGCACTGGTCCTAGGCGCATATTTCGGTGAGTTAGTTCGGCACCTTTTCCCCTGGTTTTGAACTTGGTAGAATTTTTCTGATCTTTTCTCCCTCGGACAGGCGATGCTCCACGGTCAGCACTTTCAAAAGTGCTTGGAGAAGGAGATTTACATAGAGAGGAGGAACACGGAGATGAACCTCTGCGAGCTGAACAAGGCGACCGACGATCTGAAGGAGGCTCAGAGCATGGTTGCTGTCCATGAGGCCCAGATGGCCTCGCTTTGCGACATCCATATGGCGGACGTGGATCGTCTCAAGGAGAGGATCGAGGAGGAGGCAGAGAAGGGGCAGAAGGCCCTGAAGAGGATGGAGACGGCTTCGGCGGAAGCCCTAATTATAGCACAGGACGAGGAGTATGAGCAGGTCAAGGCGCACTTCAAGCAGATCAACCCAGAGCAGCGCGTGGACCACCTCTACTATGGTTGGGAGGCGAACCTTCTGCCGACCCCGGGGGGCGACAAAACGGGGGCGTCCAGGCCAAAGACGAGGTGCCACCCCCCTCAAGAATAGACTAAATCTTTCTTTTTGTTTTTGATGTAAATGCCTCGAGCGGACTGGCCACCGCGGCTTTTGTATCAATTTTTTGAAAGAAACAAAATATACTTTTTTGGGCCGAGGCTTTGTGACTTGTACATTTTTCTCGCTTTCCTTGTGATTGTTTGTTTCTTCTTGTCCTTGGATAGACGAACGAGACCTTGGGAGCCGGCCCGGTTTCTGCAGAGGTATCCCGGGTCCGAGCAGGGAAGGAGGCATTGGAAGATGCTCTGGCTTGCCAGCGAAAACAGGCTCGTGATCGAGTGGCCGCTGTAAATTACTTCACGAATAAGTCTAGGGAGCTCAGTCTGGAGGTGGCTCGTCTGAAGAAAGCTATAGCCGACCGGGACTGGTGGGTAATTAAGACAGACTGGTCCATCTGGGACGCCTCGAGCGGGCGATCGGCTTCGGAGTCTTTCCTTCGCGAGGCTGTGGTTGAGAAAGAGCTGGAGATCCAGAGGCTGAAGTTGGTGTTGGGCACGGGTCGGATCGAGGAGGCGAGCAATTCCATGCCGGGGCGGTCTCCGACGTTTTTATTTGAAGCAGCCCAGCCAGATGACGCAGGAAGCTCGGTGGCAGGAATTTCTACCCAGGTCGGTCCGGCCGAGCGTGAAAGGAGCCCCGAAGGGAGTGCTGAGTTTGAGTTTTCAAGCCGAGTGTGAGTGAGCAGCAAGTTGTTCTTTGTATTTGTACCGACTTTCATTGAGTTGTAAGCAATGAGTAATAATAAGAACATTTGATTTTCTGAACTTTGATTGTCTCAGTCGTCGAAGGTGGTTGCCGTGCTTGTTGCGAAGGGTCGCCGCCGAGGTGACTTGGTGCAACGGGCGCATATGCAGTGGCGTATCGCCTGTTGATAAGTCATTAATGGCAATGTCTCACCTTCCCATGAACATTTATGGCAACGTTTCGCCTTCTGCCGTTTCACATTCCCAGACGCCATAACTGCACCCCTCAAGGGGCTATATATAATCCCCACTCCCCCAAGCTGTTTGTTAAGGAGTGAGTGGCTGATTAATTGGTTGACTTTGGGTGCCTGCCGAGGGCGGGCGCCCCGAACGTAATCTTTTTCCGAGGTCTCCGGATCGGAGGCACACCCTTCACCCTCGAACAATTCGGGGTTCGGGCCTTGAGGGCCGGAGGACCCCGGGGGGTTCGTTGGTGAGTGGTGGGCCAACCGATCGGTTCGGAGGCTCAGAGAGAACCATGGTCGGTGGCATCCCTATCATCCTCGAACAATTCGGGGTTTTGGGCTCGTAAAGAGCTGTAAACCCTGGGTTGTTGGCGGGCGAGATGAGGGTCAACGAATGGTCTCGGAGCGAGGAGAGCCGAGGGTCGGTGGCTCTCCTGCCGTCCTCGAACAATTCAGGGTTTTGGCTTGTGAAAGTGGTAAACCCTGAGTTGTTCGAGGGCGAGAGGAGGGTCTACCAATCGAGTCAAAGTTCAGGGCATCCGCGAAAGGCGGACGCCTTAAACCTTAATGAAAAATGTTGTTAAAGTATTCGTGGGGGTAGGTTGCCACCGAGCGTATGGGTCGAGGTGCTTTGAAGAAAGCGCCGGCCTTGCTTGGGATCGTCGCCGAGCGTTAAGGTCGGGGGGCTTTGAAGAAAGCCCCCGCCTTGCTCGAGGTCGACGCCGAGCTCCCGCACTTGTTCTCAGGAGAGATGGCACGGGTGTAGCTGGAGGTTGCCGCCTCGTGCTATGATTGATGGGCTTGAAGAAGCCCAAACCATACGAGGGACAGGTGCCGAGCTCCCACACCGGGGAGAAAGCCAGTAACGGGCGTAGCCACGGGTCATCGCCGAGTGTTAGGGTCGGGGGGCTTTGAAGAAAGCTCCCGCCTTGCTCGAGGTCGACGTCGAGCTCCCGCACTTGTTCTCAGGAGAGACGGTACGGGTGTAGCTGGTGGTTGCCGCCTCGTGCTATGGTTGATGGGCTTGAAGAAGCCCAAACCATGCGAGGGACAGGTGCTGAGCCCCCACACCCAGGAGAAAGCCAGTAACGGGCGCAACCACGGGTCGTCGCTGAGCGTTAAGGTCGGGGGGCTTTGAAGAAAGCCCCTGCCTTGCTCGAGGTCGACGCCGAGCTCCCGCCCTTATTCTCAGGAAACATGTGTAAGAGAAGCTCTTCTGGCTCGCAATGCTATCCGACCGCCGAGCCCTAAGCTTGTAAAGAAAAGCTTTTCTGGCTCGCGATGCTATCCGAGCGTCGGGCCTCAAGCCTGTATGAGAAGCTTTTCTTGCTCACGATGCTATCCGAGTGCCGAGCCCTAAGCTTGTAAAGAAAAGCTTTTCTGGCTCGCGATGCTATTCGAATGCTAGGCCTCAAACTTGTAAGAGAAGCTTTTCTGGCTCGCGATGCTATCCGAGCACCGAGCCCTAAGCTTGTAAAGAAAAGCTTTTCTAGCTCGCGATGCTATTCGAGCGCCGGGCCTCAAGCTTGTAAGAGAAGCTTTTCTGGCTCGCGATGCTATCCGAGCGCCGAGCCCTAAGCTTGTAAAGAAAAGCTTTTCTGGCTCGCGATGCTATTCGAGCGCCGAGCCCTAAGCTTGTAAAGAAAAGCTTTTCTGGCTTGCGATGCTATCCTTTGTTGGTAGATGCTTTTCTAATGGCGGACTTCTCCCTGACCTCGTCTATGAGGTCCAGGTCGACTCGTAGCTGTTTGGAGTTAGCTGCCTCATTGAAAGCCATGATTCGGGGTGAAGGGATCCCGATCTCCAAGGGAATGACGGCCTCTGCGCCGTATGTTAGATTGAAAGGGGATTCTCCCTTAAGGATTCTCTTTGTTGTCCGGTGGGCCTAGAGAACGCTTGGCAACTCGTCGACCCATAACCCCTTAGAAGAGTTATCGAGTCGTTTCTTGAGGCCGTCGAGGATTTGGCGGTTCGCGTTCTCGGCCTGACCGTTGGACTGGGGATGGCTGCCATACTGAGGAGAAGCGCTGCTGGATCCTGAGATCTTCGTAGAACTTGCAGAAATGCTTACTCGCAAATTGAGTCCCATTGTCTGTGATGAGTACCTGCTGAATTCCGAACCGACAAACGATGTGTTTCCAGAAAAACTGCTGGGTCTGTCGCTCAGTGATCGTTGCTAATGGCTCAGCCTCAATCCACTTGGTGAATTAGTCGATCGCCACAATAAGGAACTTTTGTTGCCTATTGTTTTTGGAAATGGGCCCACCAAATCCATCCCCTACATTGCAAAGGGGGTCGGACTGGCCATTGACCGGAGGTTTGCCTGAGGGGCCCTTTTCACGGGAGAGAACTGTTGACAGGGGCTACACTTCTTCACTAGGGCGAGGGCGTCTTGCAGCATAGTGGGCCAATAGTACCCGTGATTTAATGCCTTCCGCGCTAGCGAACGGCTTCCCATGTGGCATCCGCCGATCCCCTCGTGCAGCTCCTTGAGGGCGTACTTGGCTTCATCGGGGGTCAGGCAACAGAGGTAGGGTCTACCATCCGTTGTGGTGTAGGACCTTTTGAAAAGGGTGGCATTGATTACTGCGAATCTTTCTGATCGGACCCTGAACCGCCTTGCTTCAGCTCGGTCTTCAGGAGCTCTCCCTTGACTAGAAATTTCTTGATATAAGTGGTCTAGTCGTTGGAAGGGGCTCCGTCTTCAATGCACAGAACCTCCGGGAAGTCTGTACTTGGCTTCAACAGGACTTCAATCAGGATCGTGCGGTCGAGGCCTTCAAAGGATGAGGAAGTCAACTTTGACAGGGCGTCGGCCTGGGCGTTCAGCTCCCGGGGGATCCTCAAGACAGCCGATTCGTCGAAGGACGTTAATAGGCGTTGGACCACGGCCAGGTACTTGACCATCCGGTCGTCACGGGCCTCGTACTCCCCGGTGATCTGGTTGACCACCAGCTGAGAGTTGCTAAAGGCCCTGATCTGTCTAGTGCCGGCCTGATGAGCTAGGTTCAGTCCGGCGATCATGGCCTCGTATTCAGCCTCGTTGTTAACGGCCGGAAAGTTAAGGCGGAGGCAGTATTGAAGGAGGAAACCATCTGGACCCTTAAGAATGATGCCCGCACCACTCCCCGCTTCGCAAGAGGAGCCATCGACATAAATTTCCCACGTTTGGTCGACGTCCTGACTTGTGGGTTGCTCGGAGATGGTGCATTCCGTGATGAACTCGGCGAGGGCCTGCCCTTTGATGGCCGTTCTTGGCTGCTAGCCGATGTCGTACTGACTGAGCTCGATCGACCACTTGACTAGTCGCCCCGAGCTCTCGGGTTTATAGAGCACTGCCTTTAAGGGTTGATCCGTGAGTACCTGGACCGAATGTGCCTGAAAATATGGACGGAGCTTTCGCGTGGCCATGACCAAGGCATATGCTACTTTTTCTATCCTGGAATATCTGGTCTCGGCATCGAGCAGGACCTTGCTTACATAGTACAGGGGCTTTTGGACCCCTTCCTCTTCTCAAACTAGGACGGCGCTAAGCACGTTCTCCAATGCCGAGAGGTAGAGCCAGAGCGGCTCGCCTGGTTCGGACTTGCTGAGGGGAGGAGGGTTGGCGAGGTTCTCCTTTAACTGGGCGAAGGCCTCTTGCTGCTGAGTACCCCACTCGAATCCTCTGGTACCGCGCAGCGCCCTGAAGAACGGAAGGGACTTCTATCCAGACTTGGAGAGGAAACGGCCGATGGCTGCCAGTCTCCCCGTTAGCCTCTGGACTTCTTTGACGTTCCTGGGAGGGGCCATGTCTATTATGGCCTGGATCTTTTCGGGGTTCGCCTCGATGCCGTGCTAGCTGACGATGAACCCTAAGAACTTCCCCGAGGAGACGCCGAAGGCACACTTCGCCGGGTTGAGCCTCATGTCGTGGGTTCGAAGGTCCCCAAAGGACTTTTCCAGGTCGGCGACGTAGTCCTGTCCCTGCTGACTTTTGACGAGCATATCGTCGATGTATACCTCCATGTTACGTCCGATTTGATCTTTGAAGACTCGGTTGACGAGTCTCTGGTAGGTGGCACCGGCGTTCTTCAGCCCAAAGGGCATAACCCGGTAGCAGTACAGTCCCCGGTCTGTGACGAAGGACGTCTTGGGGATGTCGGGAGAAAACATCCGGATCTGGTTATAGCCCGAGAAGGCATTCATGAAGGATAAGAGCTGGTGACCCGAGGTGGCATCGATCAGGGCATCAATGCTGGGGAGAGGGAATTGATCCTTGGGGCATGCCTTGTTGAGGTCGATGAAATCTATGCAGATCCTCTAACTCCCGCTCGCCTTCTTGACCATGACGACGTTCGCCAGCCACTCAGGGTAGCTGACCTCTTGTACGAAACGCGCGGACAAGAGCTTGTCCACTTCCGCATTTACTGCCTGCTGTCGCTCCGGAGCGAACTTGCGCCACTTTTGGACAACTGGTTTCGACCCGGGGATCACGCTGAGTTTGTGCATGATGAGATCCCTGGAGATCCCGGGCATGTCAGAGGGCTTCCAGGCGAACAAGTCGACATTGCGGCAAATGCAGCCGATCAGGGCGTTCTTGAGGTCGGGCACGAAGGAGTAGCTTACTCAGAAGTGCTTCGACGCATCCCCTATCTTGAATGAGACATCTTCTAGCTCGTCCGCCGGCTCTGGTTCTGGCTGGGTCCTTTTGGGCTCCAGCTCGGCGGCATCGAGGGGAAATACACCGCTCCCGATTGTCGTCATGTAGCACGAACGGGTTGCTTCTTGATTTCCTCGTACAACTCTGACACCAGTGTTAGTAGGGAATTTCATTTTCTGGTGGTAGGCCGAGGGAACCGCCTGGAGGGAGCAGAGCCCCGGACGGCCGAGTATGGCGTTGTAGGCTGCCTTGACATTCACAACCATGAAGTCCATGGACTCGGTTCTTCTGTTCGGGATCGTGCCTGCCGTGATGTCTAAAGTGATGATCCCCTCTATTGTCACTGGGACGCCGGGGAATCCGTGAAAGGTATATCCAACTGGCTTTAGCTTCTCACGGGAGAGCTTCAAGTTCTCGAATGCCTCCAGGAACAAGATGTTGACCGAGCTCCCATTGTCCACGAGGATTCGCTGGGCCTCGAAGTTCGCCATGCAGAGGCTGATGATGAGTGCGTCACAATGAGGGAGCCGGACTCCCTTCAGATCTTCCCCTGAGAAAGAGATAGGGAGTTGCTGGATTTGGGGGGAGAGAGGGCCCTGAACGGTGTTGACATCCCGGACGAATGCCTTGCGGGAAGTATTGGATTCCCCTCTCATGGGCCCTCCGTGGATGCAATGTAAGATTGCCTGACCTTCGGGCTCCTTGGGCTCCTCGGTTTCCGAATTCCGCTCAGGGCGCTGTCAGGGTGCCCGAGGAGGAGGGGAATCCCTCCTGTTTTTGGTGTCCCTCTGTTCCCGGGCGCCTTCCATTTTGAACTCTTGGAGGTACCCTCGTTGAATGAGGGCCTCAATTTCGTCCTTCAGGGCACGACAATGATCTGTGTCGTGCCCGTTGTCCCGGTGGAAGCGGCAGTAGAACCGCTGGTCCCTCTTCGTGCTGGTGTTATTAGACAGTCGAGGGGGAACTACACAAGATCCCTGTCTTCGATTGCCAAAAGTATGGTGGATACATTCTGCGTCAGAGGGGTGTACCTCTCGAAGCGAGGGACCGGTGGAACCTTCTTCATGGCGCCCGGGTCTCTTGGAGCCTTCTTTGTTGGTTCGGCCTCTTCGGCCTTCCGTTTTCCCTTCCCGGGAACCTCCCTAGGCTCTTCTAGGTTTAGGGCTTCTTCGGCCCGAGTACTTCTCGACCCGGTTGAGGAGGTCGGGAAAGTCCTCCGGGGGCTTCTTTGCCAGGGAGGCCTTCAACTATCCGTGCCGAACGTTGTGTCGGAAGGAGGCTGAGGCAAAGCCGGGGTCAAGGGAGGAGACCGACCTTGCCTCAGCAGTGAATCTCCGGACGAACACTCGGAGCGACTCCCCCTCCTTCTGCCGGAAGCCAAGCAGGGACGCATTTGTCCTTTCGGCCTTTCGGCTGGTGACAAAGTGGGCAAGGAAGTTGCCCTCTAATTGATCGAAGGAGTAAATGGAGCCAGGGGTGAGCTTGGAGAACCATTCCCAGGCCGGACCCCGGAGGGTGGCGGGGAAGGCTCGTCACAAGAGGGGATCCGATGTGCTATGAATCATCATGAAGGTCTTGAAGCCTTCCATGTGATCAGCAGGATGCCCTCACCATCATAGGTCTCAAACTGGGGAGGATGGAAATTCTGGGGTATCTCTGCTTGCAGGATGAGGGCGGAGAAAGGAGGCCGGACGGGCCTGTACCCCTGAGCTGTCCTTGGGCCGCCGTCGCTGAAGTTGTCGAGTCGGTCTTCCATTTCTTGGAGGCTCTTCAGGAGGTCAATGTCATACTCCGGCTGGATAGATGGGACGCGAGTCACGCTAGCCTCGACATTCAACCGGATATGGGAATGGTGGATGTTCTCATCGATAGGGGTCCCCCGGATGACCTCCAGGATTTCCCTCCGGAAGTCTTGGAACTCCTGGTGAGTGTCCGGGGCCCGCTCGGCTCGGTTTGGTTGAGCAGACTGTTGCTAACCGATACGGCTGAGCGCCGGCCCCCGCCCGTGGGACGGGGGTTTTGGACGGTTTGGAGCCGAGTTGGAAGCAGCTCCTCCCCTGCTGCGGCTAGCCTATCGGTTCAGGATTACCCCCCGCAGGTCGATTGTTGTGGGTGACTGACCTCGGATGGTTGGATCCCTGAGCGTCGGTAGCGATGCCCCGTGGAGAGACGTCCAGCCGACGTGTGGCTTTAGGCGCCATGTGAGCTCGGACTGACGGTACACCGTTGACGGCGGAGCTCGGGTCGGCGTCTGTAATAAAGAGTTTCCCACAGACGGCACCAACCTGATGCGGTTTGTTTTTGGGAGACGTGTGGATGCACCAGATGTGAGTTCTTACTCGATTTGTATTGATAGAGGAAGCTCCTATGCAGACGACCCTCGGCTGGGCGACCGGTGCGGAAGCAGGTGGTAGTGAGGTGGAGGCTGGATGCTCGGCTCGGATCGGGAAGCTCGGATCCGAGGTCTCGTGTACCTGTAGACGGTCTAGGAACACCGGGGTTGGTCCCGGTGGCAGGCCCTCCGACGATCTAGTCAGTTACTGAGAGAGAGTAACAGTAACTAGGGTTTTGGTGGGAAAAGATCGATTAACTGGATCAAGGGGTAGGGGTCTGGTATTTATAGGAGAACTCAACCGGGTCTGGACCCGTTTGGGGCCGGGTCTGGTCCCGGTTGTCCGTGGGGTTGAAGCGGTGGAAACCCAGGCGGTATAGGGCTGATGTGGCAAGGGCCCGGGCGGTTTCCGGGTTGACGTGGCAGAGGCCCGGGCGGTTTTCCAGTGCTGACGTGGCAGATCTGGATGATCTGGAGGCGCGCGCATTTTGAGGAGATCCTGTGGCCCAGGAGGGGCCACGTCATCCAACCCATATCAAGAACCTTCTCCAAAAGAAAGTAATGGTGACAAAAGAAAGTTTTTCTCCACTCTTTCTTATGAAATGGCCCTTATTTTTGTCTGATTTTTCTTTCCTTACAAGGAGTTATTTGGCAAACAAACAAACTTGCAGATGGCGAGATTACCAGATTCATCCCCCCACCTCACGCACCCTAGAGATGCATTTACAGAGTTTGCAGCATTGAGCCTGTTCGGCCCTTCTCAACTACGAGTTTCAATATCATGAAGCTCTTTACGACCAGTATCCTCACTCCGAACAAAACTCATACTATTTCAGAAAAGTCGCTCTTAATTTAACATGTAGTCTTATGGTGCCGAACTTAAATTCAGAAAAGATGCTCTTAATTAAATTAAGCTCTTAATTTAACATGTAGTTTTATAGTGCCGAACTTGCTGCACTTTTAAGTCTATATTACATACAGAGCCCGTTCTAAATTCCTGGGAACCCAAGGATGCGAAAAGCCCAAATAATTATTTTTGGAACCCCTAATTACAATATAATTTTTTTACGACCAAAATACGTATCTATATTTATAAGAGATACAAATTTAAGACCCCTAAAATTGTAAAAAAAATTGTGAACTGAGGTGGCCGCCTCACCGGCCTCAAGGTGTAGGCCGGCCCTGATTACACAGTGTTGGAAATCGGTTCCATCATATTCTACTCATCAAGACGTATAAAATGATGTACTCACATGTCCAAAACGGATTTCAAATGAATGAAATATTCGCCTCCGAAGTTAGCTTGTTAAAATAAAGAATTGGACTTTTGCTTGATATGTAACAATGAAAGTTAGTCCCATATCGGAAAGGAGCAAAAAGCAAATGAAGTTATAAGTTAAAAACTGAGCCAAAGAGTTGTGCTCTTAGGGGTACGAATACTTTCTCTAGAGGGAGAACACACCCAACTTGTGCGTTGGTGTGAAACATATGCGCGCGCCCGGCCCGGCTTGGGCTTGGGCTTGGGCTTGAAACAGTAAACTTATTTTTTCAAAAAACCAGCTCTGATTTTGTATATGGGCTAGATAGGACTGGATTCTGATCAAATCCGAGGCCAATTTACATCTTCCCTACCACCCTGTATCAGTGCAGATATCACAAAATCCATTGTCACATCCTTTCTCACTCGAGTCTCCTTTATTCTAGTGTAAGTTAGTGGAGTTCTGACTATTGTATCTTGGGAGACGATTGCCAAATAACCTGTATACACCGTAGCAGTGGCAAAATAAACGTCTTAAGGACATTGTTTTCAACAAGCCTCAGTCTGTCTATTTCTCTTCACCATATTCAAGGTGTGAATTGAAGCTATACGCCGTTTGCGAAACAATGCCTTTAATTCACGATTATCAAGATTCGAATTGAAGATACCATATCTTCCTTTTGTTCTTTGCTGATAGTGAATTATACTGTTTGCGTAACAGTATAATTATTATTAAATTCGAGTAGGAATTTAATTCGTTGATATTAATTTTTCATTAAAAATTAATCTTGTCTACTTAAAGTATAACAACTTAAGACTTTTTTTTTTACTTTTGTAGACACCAATATGACTACCAAAATAGAACTCCCGAAAATGGTCAATAGTATGCACAACAAACACGAGAATTTCAAAGTGGCTGACTTTAAGACTTGGCAGAGAAAAATGCTCTTCTATCTCATAACTCTCGGGTTAGATAGGTTCCTCGAGGAGGAGGAACCTAAGCCCGCTGAGGGGCAGACTCCAAAAACTCACAAGGAGACGTTTGCAGCAGTGGATGCATGGAGGCATTCGGACTTTATTTGCCGGAACTACATCCTTAACTGTTTGGATGAAGTTCTGTACAAGATATACAATCCACACACAACTGCAAAGACCTTGTAGACCGCTTTGGCCTACAAATATAAGACTGAGAATGCCAGCTTGAAAAAATTTATCGTGGATAAATTTATGGACTACAAAATGGTAGACTCTAAGTCCATCACTGTCCAGATGGAGGAGCTTCAGATCATTATTCATGAGATTAGAGCCGAAGGCCATAAGGTTGGCGAATCCTTTCTAGAGGAAGCAATTATCGAAAAGTTGCCACCATCTTGGAAAGACTTCAGGTATTACCTCAAGCACAAAAAGAAGGAAATATCCTTAGAAGATCTTATTGTCAGGTTGAAGATTGAAGCAGACAACAAAGGAACAATCAAGTTCAAAAGCGAGGAGGCTAAAGTACATGTTGTGGAAAGCTCCAACGAGCGGAGGGCAACTCCAACAACAACAAGAAAAATTCTAAGAAGAGGAAAGCTTCAGATCAAGGATCTAGAGACAAGAAGCCCAACAATAAGTTTAATGAAAATTGTTGGATTTGTTGGAAGCCTGGTCACTCTGCTAGAGACTGTCGTTTCAAGAAAACTGGCGGCACTTCAGAAGCAAATGTCATTGAGAACATCACTTCAAGCATCAATGACCTAAATTTGTCTACTGTTGTTTCTGAATGTAACCTAGTCCAACATCCGGACAATGATGGATAGACACATGTGCTACTCGGCACATGTTTCGATAAGTCACTGTTCTCGACTTATCAGAAACTGGATCATGAAGAAAAACTTTATATGGACAATTCTGTTGTGTCGATGGTCGAAGGCTGTGGACAGGTCATCCTAAAGTTTACGTCCAGCAAGAACGTCATGCTGAACAATGTGCTTCACGTGCCAGACATCCGCAAGAACCTTATTTCTGGATCTGTGCTCTCCAAGAAAGGCTTTCAGATTGTGATTGAGTCAGACAAGTTGGTGCTGACCAAGACTGGGGTTTATGTTGGGAGGGGATATCTGTGTGATGGATTATTCAAAGCTAATGTAGCCGTAATCGGCAATAACCCAATGTACTCTAATTCTATGATTACTAAAAATTCAGTTTCTTATTTGCTTGAGTCTGAAATAATTTTATGTCATGATAGATTAGGGCACATAAATTTTCGAAAGATGAAAAAACTTGTAAATTTAGGTTTAATTCCAAACTTTAAATTTGATACAAATCACAAGTGTGAGACTTGTGTACAAGGAAAAATGGTCAAGAAACCATTCAACACAGTGGACAGGAGTACTGAGCCGTTATGCTTAATTCATACTGATTTATGTGATCTTAAATCCTTACCCACGAGAGGTGGGAAAAAGTATTTTATCACATTTATCGATGACTGTACTCGGTATTGCTATGTATATTTACTAAATAGTAAAGACGAAGCAATTTATTCACAAAATACAAGCCCGAAATAGAAAATCAGCTTAATAAAATTATCAAAGTATTAGGTTTGATCGAGGTGGAGAATATAAGTCTCTATTTGCCCAATTCTGTGAAGAGTATGGAATTATCCACCAAACAACTACCCCATACTCACCTTTGCAAAATGGAATTGCAGAAAGAAAGAACATAACGTTAAAATATATGATTAATGTCTTGATTATAACTTCTGGACTACTTACAAACTTGTGGGGGGAAGCCTTATATATGTTGAATCACATATTAAATAGAGTTCCACACAAGAAAGCTGATTCCATTTCATATGAGTTATGGAAAGGACATATGCCTAATTACAAATACCTCAAAGTGTGGGGGTGTTTGGCTAAGGTCTCGGTTCCTTTTTCCAAGAGAACCAAACTTGGACAAAAAACTGTACATTGCTATTTTCTAGGCCATGCCGAAAATAGCAGTGCGTACAGATTCTTAGTCTTCAAGTCTGAAGTATGTGACATCAGTGTAAACACAAATATTGAGTCAAGAGATGCCATATTCTTTGAAGATGTGTTTCCACACAAAAGAAATAATGGAAACCCTGATCTTAAAAGAACAAAAGAAGTGTCAACTGAGAAACAGGATGAAACTCATCATGAAAATGTTGAATCCGAACCAAGAAGAAGTGTAAGACCTAAAACCTCTAAGTCTTTCAGTCCAGATTTTTTAACATACATGTTAGAGGCTGAACCTCAGACTTACAAAGAGGCAGTCTCATCCTCAGAGTCTCCCTATTGGAAAGAAGCTATCAATAGTGAGATTCAATCGATTCTAAGTAATCACACCTGAAAATTGGTTGACCTTCTAGTCATAAACCAATTGGATGTAAATGGATCCTTAAATGGAAGATGCAACCAGATGGGTCCATTGACAAATATAAAGCTAAATTAGTAGCTAAAGGGTATCGTTAGAAGGAGGGCTCAGACTTCTTTGATACCTATTCACCGGTTACGCGGATAACCTCTATAAGAATGCTAATAGCAATAGCATCTATCTATAATCTTGAAATTCATCAAATGGATGTCAAGACGGCATTTTTAAATGAGGATCTCGAAGAAGAGATCTACATAGAGCAACCGGAAGGATTTGTTTCAAAGGGAGCTGAAAATGAAGTCTGCAGACTTGTTAAATCCCTATATGGACTTAAACAAGATCCGAAACAATGGCATGAAAATTCGATAATGTCATGATGAAAAATAGTTTTCGAAGAGGTCTACCCAATGCTAGATGCAGAGGCGCGAGCTACCAAACTGCTCTACTCCGCGCTAAAGAACTAGTAACTTATGGTATGGGCATGTGTTTATTACAAACAAATGGGACAGTTATGCGTGATTGTTTGCCTGTATGTGGATGATATGCTAATCTTTGGTCATAACCTGGAAGTCATCAAGACTGTAAAGAAGATGCTAATCAACCACTTTGACATGAAAGACTTAGGTATGGCAGATGTTATTTTGGGTATCAAAATAATAAGAACACCTAGTGATATTGAATTATCTCAATCACATTATGTGGAAAAAGTGCTTGACAGATTCAAGGAACATGTGATTAAAGGAGTATCAAACTCTTTTTCACAATCTGTAGTTTTGTACAAAAATACTGGTGAAAGTATAATACAACTGGAATATTCTCGTGTAATAGGAAGTTTAATGTACCTCATGAACTGCACGAGACCAGACATTGATTATGCAGTGAGCAAACTAAGCAGATACACCAGTAACCCAGGAAGAGGTCACTGGACGTCACTGCTAAGAGTACTTGGGTATTTAAAGAACACCACAAACTTTCACTGCATTATGGTAGATATCCTGTCGTTCCTGAAGGATACAGTGATGCAAATTGGATATTGGATTTGGGAGAATCAAAATCCACAAGCGGTTATGTCTTTACCCTAGCAGGAGCTGTTGTATCTTGGAAATCTTCTAAACAAACGTGTATTGTCCGATCCACAATGGAATCCGAGTTCATTGCTTTAGATAAAGCAGGTGAAGAATCTGAATGGCTTCGCCACTTCTTAGAAGAAATTCTATTTTGGCCTAAACCAATGATGGCCATTTGTATCCATTGCGATAATCAAGCAGCGCTAAGTAGAGCGCACAACTCTGTATATAATGGCAAATCACGACATATTCGTAGATGCCATAATACTGTTTGACAGTTACTCTCCAATGGAATTATTTCCATTGACTTTGTGAGGTCACAGGATAACTTAGCGCATCCATTTACTAAGGAATTATCCAGAGAGAAAATTAACTGTGCATCGAGTAAAATTGGGTTAAAAGCCTAAAACAATACGAGTTACCGTATACGAAAAGCTAACCAGGCGACTGGAGATCCCACGGACCAGGTTCAATAGGACAATCAGTTATAATTAACTCAAACAGTAATACATTTGGACTTAGGTCCATCTCAATCCTAGGGTGCAAAATAAATGCATGCCTACAGAAGTATTAAAAGGTTAAGTTATGTTTTTAATGACGTCCATATCTTGAAAAATCACAAGTGAAGTATTGTAGGGTACTCTTTATGGATGCGGTCACTTATGTAAGTGTGAGTTGGGTCGGCTCTATGAGAACTTTGAAAGGCTGGAGTTCTCTAAAAACACTCGCAGAACTGAGATTTGTTCAGGGCCAAAATGAACACAACCGAGAGATTGGATGTGAATAACACAATGTTGTGTAGAGTTTATTGTTTGGGCATACACTAACGGCTGACAGTTCAAGATGAAATATTTCACCGATTAGCTAAGTATGTCCGATAAACTTTAACTAGGGAAGGTTCAAAGTGAAATATCTACCTATCCACGATGTGACATTGTTTCAATTGCACTCTGTGATAGGTACCTATTGTAAGGTGGGCAATATTCTAAAAGTCGCTAGGCGGTAGTCGGGCAGCCGATGGGTGCCTAGCGCCTAGGCCTTGTATAAGCGGCTAGGCGCTAGACGGTTTTATTTATATATTATATATTTATTTATGTATGTATGTATTTTATTTATATATTTTATCATTTTGTTTTGTTTTGTTGTTACCAATTCTTACTCTTGATATTTCTCCTTTCAATTGCAGGATGAGCTTTACAAAATCGAATCAGTGTATTATTATCAGTCTTTTTTTCTTTTTTTGGTATAGTCCTATACTCATCTATTAGACTAGTATTAATCTATGACGAAAATCAGTAATGGAGATTACCTGTTCGGCTGTTCCAGTCCAAGGAGCAAACAGTGTGGGGGAAGCGGGAGGCTTGAGTCGGGGGATGGGGGAGGGTTGCGTCAAGAGAAGTTTGAAAGAGAAGAGGAGGACGTTGTGTTGACGTCGGAGGTGAAACAAGGCAGGAGGCAATGTGTGGTTGTGTTAACGATTTAACATTGAAGCTGAAGAGAGGAGAGAGAGGTTGTGTTGACGTCGGTTGAAGTTGAAGCGAGCTGCGACTTCAAGGAGGGAGGTGGAGGAGGTTTTGACGAATGAGTGATAGAGTGAGTGAGAGCTGTGACTGCGAGGAGGAAGGTGGATGAGGTGATTTGGGGGTTTTAGAGAAGAGGAATTAGGGATTTAGATAATAGAATTGATTTGGGGATTTTTTTACGGGGGATTTAGAGGAGAAAGAGAAGTTTTAGGGGTTTGAGTGTATTAGAGCGGGTCGGGTTGGAATAAGTCGGGCCCGTTTTTATTTAAAAAATTAAGTCCTAAGCGGGTCTAGCCCGCCTAGACCCGCTTTTAACCGCCTAAAACTATTAACTGATTTTCTTAAACGTCCAGCCCCAAGGCGAGGCGTTGAAGGGCCGCCTAGCGCCTAGGCGGCAGCTTAGGCCGCTTTTTAGAACACTGAAGGTGGGAGACGAAAATTATCATTCATGTGGGGGGATTGTTGGAAACCGGTTCCATCGTATTCTACTCATCAAGACGTATAAAATGATGTACTCACATGTCCAAAACGGATTTCAAATGAATGAAATATTCGCCTCCGAAGTTAGCTTGTTAAAATGAAGAATTGGACTTTTGCTTGATATGTGACATTGAAAGTTAGTCTCATATCGGAAAGGAGCAAAAAACAAAAGAAGTTATAAGTTTAAAACTGAGCCAAAGGGTTGTGTCCTTAGGGGTACGAATATTTTCTCCGGAGGGAGAATACACCCAACTTGGGCGTCGGTATGAAACACACGTGCCCGCCCTGCCCGGCCCTGCCTGCGCCAGCCTCGGGCCCGGGCTTAAAACAGTAAACTTATTTTTTCAAAAAACTAGTTCTGATTTTGTATATGGGCTAGATACGGATACAGGCAATTGCAACTGTCATGACAGTTTTTGTCTGAACAGTTACAAAAACCGCCAAGGGCTTAGGGCTATAAATAGGACTGGATTCTGATCAAATCCGAGGCCAATTTACATCTTCCCTGCCACCCTGTATCAGTGGAGATATCACAAAACCCGCTGTCACATCCTTTCTCGCTCGAGTCTCCATTATTCTAGTGTAAGTTAGTTGAGTTCTGACTATTGTATCTTGGGAGACGATTGTCGAATAACCTGTATACACCGTAGCAGTGGCAAAATAAACGTCTTAAGGACATTGTTTTCAACAAGCCTCAGTCTGTCTATTTCTCTTCACCATATTCAAGGTCGGAATTGAAGATAACTTATCTTCTTTGTGTGCTTTGTGTACAGTAATATACGCTGTTTACGAAACAGTCCCTTTAATTCACGATTATCAAGGTTCGAATTGAAAATACCATATCTTTCTTTTGTTCTTTGCTGATAGTGAATTATACTGTTTGCGTAACAGTGTAATTATTATTAAATTCGAGTAAGAATTTAATTCGTTATTATTAATTTTTTATTAAAAATTAATTTTATCTATTTAAGATATAGCTCACAGAAATATAAGTCCTTGCCAAATAGTGAAAAATGTAAACTTTGTGCACAATTGAGTAACCACGTACCTCATTGCCACACAAGTCATTGTCCACAATATCAAAAAGGATGCTGAGGAAAATTATTCTTATTACTCAAACCAAGAATTTTATAAGATATTTTCCTCACATACCTTTCACCTATTGCTTTCTCGTCTCTTCCCTCACCCTCACGTCTCTTTATTTTGTCTTATATGGGACTTCCAACTTCCAAGAATATACTTCTTCTCTCCCATTAGATATTTTAATATTTATTTAATTCTATAATTATATTATTTTTCTTCATAATATTTTATTAATAATTAGATATAAAAGGTGTGTTAATTGAATATTATATCAGTTATCCTAATCTACAGGTTTCAAATTCAGCTAAATTTACCCATTAACTGAATAATTACAACAAATTATCTATATTTAATTTGACGCAGCCGTTAAAATCCAGATCTTTAATTGCACAATTAAAATAAGACAAATCTCGAACGAATGACAGCTATATACAATCGAACATCGCCGAATCCGAAACCCTAGCTACCCACACGCGACACCAACCGCCGGAGACGCCGGCAACCTCGCCGAGAAGTTGCGGTGGCGAATCTCCTCTTCGGATTCAGCGCCGTCGCCGTCCCCTTCGTCGAAATTGAGCGCGTAACTCAGCGGATCGTACCTGAAATCGGCGGATTGGCCCTTGCGGTGGTGGCGGCGTCCCATCTGAGAGATTATGGTCCGGCACTTGTCGCGGATTTCGGGGATTTCTTGAGCCTTGGATCGGATCCAGACGGAGGAGGATCGGATGAAGGAGGGGTGGGGACTGTCGTCGGAGGTGGGGGAGGCGCGGAAGCAGCACGAGAAGCATTTCGCCATTGATTTGGGTATTAGGAAGAATAGAGGGGAAGAGATTTTTCCGAGGACATGAAGAGGGGTATTGAGGGGGCTTTTATAGAGGGGAGGAGGAAATTAACAGTGAGGACACTTGCGGTTTTAGAGGAAGGGAAACGGGTGTTTTATGATAAAACCCCGAAGTTTTGCGTTTTGCTTATTGCATTTCTCGGAAGGCTCCTCGCTTCTCTATAAATCTCTACTATTATAATGGGAGAAGGGGTTAGTGTCATCTGTCATTGTTGTCATTTTGAAGCCAACACGTGCAGCGCACGTGTTGACAAAATGACCCACTTTGGTAAATATTTTCGAAAGTGGACCAGTTTGGTAAATGTTTTCGGAAGTGGATCAGTTTGAAATTATTTCCTTTTCTTTGTCTCTTTTCCCTTCTTCCTCCGCGTGCACGTGCGAAAGTAGGCCAGTTTGGTAAATATTTTCGACAGTGGATCAGTTTGAAAATTATTTTCCATTTTTTTTTGTCTTTTTCCTTCTTCCCCCACGTGCATCGCACGTGCATGATACTAGTATAAATAATTAAAAATAATATGAGTTTTACCATGTTGGGCGGACTAAGGCACATTAGACTCAAACCTACACAAATCACAAAACTAGCTTCCAAACTAGACGGACGAGCTGACTTATTAGGAGACACATTTTTATCTTTCGTAATCAGTTAACAATCTTTAGAGACATCTACGCTTGACTAGGGTCTATGAGTTAGAATAGATGTCTTACTTCAATCTATAGTACTTCTATTTGGTCCCTCGAGTTGAATTAGGTTTCTGATATGCATAAAAATCGTGGTCGATCTCCGCAGAACGGTTTTAGCACGAATCACAAAGCAACAGATATGGCCCAACACCAATCTCTCTACTGGTCCAGGCCAGATAGCTTCATGGGCCTTCCGCAGGCCCATTTGCGCACCTGGGTGAACCGCCCGTAGTTTGTGTCAGACCCTCCATCGGTTACGCCGTAACCGCCAGCTCCTAAGATTAAGGATCTGACGAATTTCATATTCGAGATCGAGGGAATTTCAATGCTAACCAGGGATCTCTTCGTAACGGAATTTCCCCAGACCTATAAATAAAACATCTATTGTATTGTTACAAGGTAATCACTTTTTTTGCTACATAATCCACCCCTCTAAATTGTTATCTTCTGACTTAAGCATCGGAGGGTCTGTTGCCGGGAATACTCCCGGTGTTTCAGGCTTCTTTTTGCAGGTCGGCTCCTTTCCCAACCGATCCACTCAATATCCTCTCGGGCATTATACGAATCACAGGGTCACGGCCGTTTCCCCGAATACAAGAACTCACATTTTCCATTGCTCCCACACCCGAAAAACAACAACATAATGGTGTTGTCTGTGGGAAACAACCAATCAATCCTAATCCCGACTCGAGTGCTAATCCGAAACCATCTACTCTCATGGCACCTAAAGCCAAGAAGACTGCCGTCGCGTGACCCAATCCGTGGGGATCAGCTGCAAACACTTCTTGTTCTATCGCGAGGCAGGTCGAGCGACTTGCGGTTAATGACCTCCATAACGTCATCAACATCCGGCTGAACCAGAACGACCTCCGAATCCAGCTTAGCCATTCGAGAGGCAAAACTAGGCCATTGAACTCGGCTCCGAGCCGCATTGTTCATCGATCCCAAAACCGGGATCAACGACGCAGCCAATCGCCAAGGGTACCCCGACACCTTGACGACGGTCATGTTACTCGCACCGAGTTTCGAGAATTTCAGGTTGAGATCCTGCGAGCGCTCCGAAGAAGAGTTCGGGATGAACAACGTTCAGCCAAGGAACAAGTCAAGGTTCCTGGAAAAGAAGAATCTCATGGGTCTACCAAATTTGGGGACCAGCGTGATGTTGTCTGAAGGCGTCTCCAAAAGATGGAAGACTGACTTGCTCAGATAGCCGAGACCGAGGGGAGATCCGGTTTGGGTCATCAACCATCTCGACCTCCCTTTTCCGCCCGGATCCTCGACGCCTTTATCTAGAGAAACTTCAAGCCTCCCTAGTTCGAGACATACAACAGAGAAACAGATCCTACTGATCACATAGAGGGGTTCAAAACCCTCATGATAATTCACAGCGCCTCGAATCTTCTCTAATGTTGCATGTTCCCTGTTACTCTGCGTGGACCTGCCCGGGAATGATAATCGAAGCTTGTCCCCAGTTCGATTTTCTCTTTCGATCAGCTCGAAGAGAATTTCCTTATCCATTTTGTAACCAGCCACAGGGAAGAGAAAACGAGTGTTTCCATTCTGGACCTTAAACAGAAGAACGGAGAGCCCTTCCGAGACTGCGTCCGAAGATTCACTGCCGAAGCCCGGGCGATCTCTTCCCTCGATACCGGAGTCGCCTGAGCAGCGTTTCGGCACAATGTCCGCCATGACTAGCTGAAGGCCTCACTAGCTACGAAGCCTCTCCTCGATTTCCCCGACCTCTTTCATAAGGTAGAGAAATACATCTGGGCCGAAGAAGCTCTGCACCCCAGCGGCTAGAAAGAGACCCCGTCAAAGGGAAAGTGGAAGGCGGATGAGTCCGAGGCCCCGAAAAAATTGCAAAAGGATCCCACTGGTCAAAGGCGTCTGCCTCCGGTCCCCCATTTCGAGATGTTCATGCCGCTCACTACGAGCGTCTCAGCAATCCACATGGAGATTGAGGACAAAGGGATACTCAAGCATCCCCCCCTCCCCTCATCCAACAAAAACAACAGGAGAAGGGAATGAAGATTCTACTATCATTTCCACCGAGACCACGACCACGATATTGACAACTGTCGGGCTCTTAAAGAGGAGATTGAAGCACTCATACAGAGAGGCTACCTTACCGAGTTCACTTAGAATTCAAGGCAAGCCTCCCATCCTTGAAGGGCGAACAAGTGATCAGAAACATGTGCTGGGCCGAAGAGAGCCGATGGGCTAGCTATCCTCCACTGCGTCCATGATGGACCCATGAGAGGAGACTCAAACACCTCCCACAAAGCTTTCATGCAAGAGGTCAATGTGGTCCACCATCAACCACCCCCAAGGGGAGAGGGCTATCAGTCTCGTTCTCCAACGAAGATCTCGAGGGAGTCCGACTCCCACATTGTGATGCCCTCATTATCAGCCTCAGTTTAGACAACCACGAGGTTCTCCACATCCTGGTAGATAATGAGAGCTTAGTAAACATCCTGTTCCTGGTAGCCTTCGAAGCCCTAAAAATTCTCAGGGAAAGGCTAAAGCCGGCGGGTACACGCTCCAGGGATTTTCAGGTGCCCCCATCCAGATTGAGGGAATCGTGACCCTTGGCGTTACGGTTGGGCAGGCTCCGGCCTTCCAAACTGAAAACATGGACTTCATGGTCGTAAATGTTCAAGCTGCCTACAACGCTATCCTCGGTCGACCCGGTTTAGCATCCCTCCAAGCAGTACTCTCGGCATAACACATGAAGATGAAATTACCCACTGAATGGGGTCGGAGTCATCCGAGGTGATCAGGAGGCTGGCCAAACTTGCTACATGGCCACTATGTTGCAGTAGTCTTGCTCCTTGACGTAGTTGAGCTCCCCTTTGAAAGGAGTATGACATGTTCGGAGCCAGTCAATGAACTATAAGAGGTCCTCTTCTCCGAATATAACCCATCCAAGTGGTTCCAAGTGAACCAGTCCCTTCCTCGAGACCTAAGGCAAGATATCATTAACTGCATCTATCGAAGTCGGGATTTATTTGCATGGGTGCCCTCTGATAAGCCTGGAATCTCCGAGGATCTTATAATGCACAGACTGAGCGTCCATCTGAACTCCAAACCAGTACAATATTGGCACCGTAAATTTGCCAATGATCGGTAGCAAGCGGCTAAGGAAGATGTACAGAAACTCCTCTCTGCCAAGTTCATTCAAGAGGTAACCTACCCAGAGTGGTTGGCCAACATAGTGATGGTCAAGAAGCCCAATGGGAAGTAGAGGATCTGCATCGACTTCATAGATCTCAACAAGGTTTGCCCGAAGGATCCTTTCCCTCTCCCTAGCATTGATGTCCTCAATGATGCAACGTCCAGACATGAGCTTCTTAGTTTCATGGTTGCTTTCTCAAGATACAACCAAATCAGAATGTACCCTCCAAACATCCGTAAAACACCTTTCGTGACCGACCAGGGGCTATATTGCTATCGCGCCATGCCGTTCGGGCTGTAGAATGCCGAAGCTACTTACTAGAGACTCGTAAACCGGGTCTTCAGAAATCAAATAGGTTGAAACATGGAAGTTTATGTGGATGACATGCTCGTCAAAAGCCTCAAGGGTCGAGATCATGTGAAAGATATTGAAGAAGCATTCAGGGTCCTTTGGTCCCATGACATGCGGCTAAACCCTTCAAAGTGTGCCTTCGGTGTAACGTCCGGAAAGTTCCTCGAATTCATGGTCAGCCAATGGGGAATATTAGCCAACCCCAAAAAAAATTTGGGCCATACTAGACATGTCCCCTCCAAGAAATGTTAAGAAAGTACAGTGCCTCACGGGTCGATTAGCTGCAATCAGTCGCTTTCTTTCTAAATTCGAAGCGAAGTCAGTATCCTTCTTCAAAGCCCTCAGGGGAGTTAAAAACTTTGAGTGGGGGGAGCCCCAACCACAAGACTTCGACCAATTGAATACATACTTGGTAAATCCACTGCTCCTTAGAAAACTCAAGCCAAGCGAAGTTCTGACTCTATACCTGGCTGCTTCCGAGCAGGCGCTTAGTGCTATCTTGGTTCGGGAGGAAACCGGGTCACAGAAGCCGATCTATTATGTCAGTAAGATCATCCGCGACACCGTATGCACTTATGATGGCGGCGAGAAAGCTTCACTCATACTTCCAATCCCACTCCATTTAGGTCCTTACGGGCCAACCTCTCAAGATAGTCCGTCGGGTCATTTGATCAAATGGTCCATTGAGTTGAACCAACATGACATCAGCTATAAGTCCCAAACTGCGATCAAGGGTCAAGCACTTGCTGAATTCATAATTGAGTGTACCATCCCTGATACATTCGAAGTTAGAGAAAATGAGCCAGAGTGAGAACTCTACATTGATGGGTCGTCCTGCGAAGGCGGAAGTGGAGCCGGAGTGATACTTAGGAGCCCAGGCGCCTTAATTCTCCAACATTCTCTTCGCCTCAACTTCTCGATCTTCAACAACGAGGCGAAATACGAGGCAATGATCGACTCCTCTTAGCCCATAAAGCAGGTGCCGAACACGTGTCTTTAGCGAATCCAACTCCTTCTCTCAAATTTCCCATAAGCAACAGTAATTCGGATCCCTCGGGAACAGAATACACAGGCGGACGCTCTCTCTAAACTGGCTTCTTCCACCTTCGAATGATTAGATCACACAGTCTTGGTGGGGGTTCTCCTAAAACCCAACATCAAAGTTGTCGAGCTGCCCGAAGTCAACTGCATCAACCCACCTGCTGGGGCGACAGCTTGGATGGACCCAATTTTGAATTTTCTAAGGGTAGACAAACTACCCCAAGATCCATCTGAAGCCAAAAAGGTCTGGGCCCGTTCCGACAGGTTCATGCTCATCAATGGCACACTCTTCAAATGCTCGTACCCCAAGGCAGACGCGAGACCTTATCTCCACTACCTAAATTCTGAGGAAGCCAAATACGTGTTAGAAGAGATACACGAAGGAATCAGCAGCTACCACATGGGCAACATAACACTTGCTAGAAAAATACTCAATTATGGTTTCTACTGGTCGACCCTCCTCCAAGATGCTCATGACCTTGTGAAAAAATGCGGCCCCTGCCAAAGGTACTCCTCCATTCGTCACGCTCCCTAGGCCAAGCTGAAATCACTGGCCAGTCCGGTCCCTTTTGCTTTGTGGGGAATGGACCTAGTCAGCCCTTTCCCGAAAGTGACTGGCCAGATGCGCTTCCTCATCGTCGCCATAGACTATTTCACCAAGTGGGTTGAGGTGGAACCCCTCACCACCATAACCGAGCATCAATCACAAAAATTCTTTTGGAAGAACATAATTTGTCGATTTGGCATCCTTCAGATTCTTGTCACCGACAACGGTACCTAGTTCGCCGGCAAAAACTTTCGTAAGTTATGTGCTGACCTAGGGATCCAGCAAAGGTTCTCTTCTGTCTTGCACTCTCAGTGCAATGGCCAAATTGAGAACATCAACAAGAAAATCTTGGAAGGATCGAAGAAACACCTAGACAACTCAACGAAAGACATATGGGTCGAAGAGTTACTGAGTGCGTTGTGGTTCTACCGAACCACTAAAAGAATTCCAACTGGTGAGTCCATGTTCAACATAACTTTCGGAATCGTGGCAGTCATTGCTCTGGAAGTCGGTCTCCCTTCTCTGCGCATCATAAGCTTCGCTGAAAGCTCCAACTCAGCGGGCCTAAGAGCAAACCTCGATTTCCTTGATGAGGTGCGCAAAAAATCAACTATCAGAAGGAACATCTACCAATAGAGGGTCGAGCGCTTCTATAATCAAAAGGTGCAACTGACCAACATAAAAGAGGGCGACCTTGTTCTTTGACGCCTCGCCATCTCCGAACTGATCAAGAAAGCGAAACTCGCTCCAAATTGGGAAGACCCTTATAAGGTCTCCAACGTGGTTCGTCCAGTGACCTACCAACTTAAATACCTAGGGGGCAAGGCAGTCAAGAAAACTTGAAATGCGGAGCACCTAATTAAGTTCTATGAAAGCCCTTAAAACGATTCAAACTCGTAACACGGCAAATGTAATAAGCGCTAGCTTTCACCGGTCACCGAATAAAGTTGCTTTCAGTTTCGTTAATCAATTTTGGCCTACTCTTTTTCAAAACAAAACTTAAACCTCGCAAAGAGTGCCTCAACCGAGCACCTTGACTCTGAGTCCTACGTAGTTCTCACTGCTAAGTTTAAACCTCGGAAAGAGCACCTCGACTTTGAGTCTTACTGTAACCCCCATTCCCGGAAATACGTATTTTTTTGAATATTTTCTGTATTTCGATATTATAAATTCATTATTTGTTAAAACCGTTTTGGATTTTATATTAAAGTGTTTTCCAATCGAAAATTTATTCATTTCGAATAACGATGTGTTTTGATCTTATTTTCTAGATCTTATTGATCAACTATTTGTATTTGAGTCCAAATTATATATATATATATATATATATATATATATATATAGGGAAAGGATCGGTTGAGCACTCCTCTAGTGCTCACCGCATGAACACTAGGCCTTCGGGCGTTCATATCGAAAATCCGAACCGTTCATATTGATCTACACATCTAAATTAGTCTAAATATGTAAAATCAAATCATTTGAAATTCATTTGCCCATTCATTGAAGTGTTACAAAATTGTATGGCTGAAAATCATTGTTTTTATAGTCACGTGATGGATGGGCAAAAGAATTTCAAATGATTTGATTTTACATATTTAGACTAATTTAGATGTGTAGATCAATGTGAACGGTTCGGATTTTCGATATGAACGCCCGAAGGCCTAGTGTTCACGCGGTAAGCACTAGATGAGTGCTCAACCGATCCTTTCCCTATATATATATATGTATTTATTGCGTCATTTTAATAAATTATTAAACCCGAATAATTATTTTATTGTATGATTTTATTATTTTTATAATTATAACTATTAATTATTATTCCTAGATTATTTAATTAAAGTGCATTTAACAAATTATTTTGTTTTCGTACTTGATCTGATTTTTGTGGTGAATTCTAATTTAATTTCAAGCCAACTTATATTGTTTTTATTTGTATTATTTATCTATTTATTTGGATTTCAATTTTTGTTCATGAAATTCTTTGTTCTTTTGATCGATCTATTCTTGTTGATCCTATTGTTCTCTTATTTAATTGTGGTTATTTTGTTTTGAACCCTATTAATTTTGATCTACCTCTTAGTTGAACCCTAAAACCCAATTTGATTTGTTCTTGACCCAAAACCGCTTTTATTGAACCCTAAACTGCTAACCCAGTTGCCTAATTGTACCCTATAAATACAGCCCTAATGCAAATCCTAGAAATTGTACAATTTTGAAATTCTAGCCGCCTATTCTCTCTCCCCAAACTGAACCCAATCCCGAAATCTCCCTTGGACCTTCTTCTCCGGCCAACTCCGGCGACCCCCCCGTGCTCCATCTTCCGTCGGTGACCCCCTATTGAGCCCCCGACCGCGCTGCCCACCTCCCATCACCCCAGTCGCGACGCCTACCCTGCTGTTCCTCTCCTCCTGATCGTCAGCCAACCACTGAGCCTCACTCAGATCCCATCGATCGTCAGTGCCACCCAGCGCGTCGCCGCTCGACGTCAACCTCACCGCCCCAGGCCGCCAGCACCGCTGCCGCTAGCCGTGACCACCACTGTGGTTGCTGCAGTCTTCTTCGTATGCTATTGTTGCAGCCTCTTTGTGTGCTCTGTTGCTGTTTTGTCTCATTGCTTTTGCACGTATATTGCACGTGTTATTAGTGGGTTGTACTAGTTCGTGAGTTCATTGCTTCGAGATTCTTATCCCATTATTCTTGGTATTCGTTTTCACCGTCTAATAGGCAAGTCACCGTCCTCTTGAATTGTTACTCGTATCAAATTCAAGTTTCTTTGAAATTTTGCAAGTAGATCTCTTTGTTATCGTATTATCCATTGTTTATCTCTTCATTGGGTTTATTGTGGATTTACACGAGGTAACCCCAATATTCTTGACATCGTGCCACTTTGACTCTAAAGTTTGGATCTTTCATGAATGTATATAGAATTGATAATAGGGTCATTCATACAAGTCACAACACAAATAAATTATTGTAGAGACAATTGTTAGGTTGTATGTCGTTTGATCGTTTGATAATTGATTGATGTTAGACTTGTATATGTGTGTGTTTTAAATTTTATTTATCATGTTTGGACACCTATCATGCTAGTTACACAATTTATTGACTAAAGAATCGATACCCACCATGTTAATTAATTTATTTAATGAAAAACACCCTAAAAACTGTATCATGTTTGTTGCTCAGAATTTTAGAGTCCACTTTTTAATAGATTAATTAATTCTATATTGTAGTATTGCATGAATTAATGAATGTATGTTGCATTGCATGTTCCCAATGAGTTATTGTCACTATTCTAACCGTCCTAACCATGTTATCAATCTATTGTTTCCTTATTGATACTATTGCTCACCTCTTGTCCCTTAATTGCATATTGTATTGTTGTATTGATAAATAATTAATAAGCAGGGGTTTAAGGGCTGACTTTTAATAGTGAACAATATAGGGACTGTACTCGGAGGAGGGGCCCGTATTTTCCTAAATAATGTTCCGGCTATTATTTTATTAGTGATTGTGGTTATGGCCGTAACCCAATCTATCATGTATTTTATCGTTGCCGATGACCGTATCGTACACCGAAAGGTGAATAATGTTTATTGTTGAAGAGTACATGAACTATAAAGCCCACCACTTGAGTCTAAAATGAAATTGATTGTATGCATTGAACCTGTAGTATGAGATGCAGTAGTACGTACATTAGTTAGGATAAAAATGATTAATAGACTTAAGAATCACACAACATCGACACTACATATTGTTCCTCATTGTTCCTATTGATATCGAATATTGGCTAAGTGTTACCGTTATTGATCATTGATTATTGAATCATTGTTTATAGTCATTGCATTGTTTATCATGATTATTGTCTCATGTTATTGATTCCTATTGATCCATTGATTCATTGTTATACCGTTATTCCATTGTTCCCTGCTTTCTCTACTTGTTGTCCATGACTTGCTCTAAGAATAATTTTTCTCCTCTTTTTAGATGAAGTGTTTACAGGTGTTGATGGAGGATTGCCTGCTGAAATTGGAGAACAAATATTCTGAAGACTACTGCTTTCTGATTGCTTATTGCTTTAATAAACTTAATGTATTGAGACTTTTCATTATTTTTGGATTGGATTATTATTGTTTGGGGCTTATGTTCCGGATTGTATTATTGTTTTCCGACGTTGGATTATTATTATTGTATTTGGAAATTTCATATTGTTTATTCTAAGTATTATTGTTCATGAGATTATTATTATTGCCTGCGCAATTGTTCTGTATTGTTTATATTATTGAGTTAATCGAATAAACAGCTTATGGGTGACGTTAGCCATTCGCTGGGCCAATCTCATGTACTCGTATTCCGTATTTTTGAGAAGTGGGGCATGACACTTACGCAGTTCATACTGCTAAGTTTAAACCTCGAAAAGAGTGCATCAACAGAGCACCTCGACCCTGAGTCTTACGCAGTTCTCACTGTTAAGTCTAAAACCTCGGAAAAAGTGCCTCAACAGAGCACATTGACTCTGAGTTTTATGCAGTTCTCACTGCTATGTCTAAAACCCCAGAAAGTGTGTCTCAACAGAGCACCTCGACTCTGAGTGTTACGCAGTCTCACTGCTAAGTTTAAACCTCGGAAAGAGCACTTCGACTTTGGGTCTTACGCAGTTCTCACTGCTAAGTCTAAAATCTCGGAAAAAGTGCGTCAATAGAGCACCTCGACTCTAAGTTTTATGCAGTTATCACTGCTAATTCTAAAACCTCAGAAAGAGTGCCTCAACAGAGCACATCGACTCTGAGTCTTACTCCATTCTCACTACTAAGTTTAAACCTCGAAAAGAGCACCTCAATTGAATACCTTAACTCTGAGTCTTATGCAGTTCTCACTGCTAAATTTAAACCTCGAAAAGAGTGTCTCAAAATAGCACATCGACTCTGAGTCTTACGCAGTTCTCACTGCTAAGTTTAAACCTCAGAAAGAGCACATCGACTCTGAGTCTTACGCAATTCTCACTGCTAAGTTTAAACCTCAGAAAAAGTACCTTAACAGAGCCCCTCAACTCTGACTCTTACGCAGTTCTCACTGCTAAGTCTAAAACCTCGAAAAGAGTACCTTAACAGAGCACCTTGACTCTGAGTCTTTCGCAGTTCTCACTCCTATGTTTAAACCTCGGAAAGAGTACCTCAACAGAGCACCTCGACTTTGAGTTTTATGCAGTTCTCACTGCTATGTTTAAAACCTCTGAAAGAGTGCCTCAACAGAGCAACTTGACAATGAGTCTTACGCAGTTCTCACTGCTGAGTCTAAAACCTCAAAAATAGTGCCTCAACAAAGCACATCGACTCTGAATCTTACGCAGTTCTCACTGCTAAGTTTAAACTTCAGAAAGAGCGCATCAGCTCCAAGTACTAGGGGGTTTTCTCTGCTATATCTAAAGCCTGGGAATCTCCCCAACCCCGAACTTAACGCGGACCTCTCCACTACCAAGAAGTCAACATCTCAAAGTTCAACAAAAACAAGTTGATCTACTGAAAAAGATAAGGTTTATTTAACGGACGATGGTTATAAAGGTGGTAGCCAGTCCGCAAAAGGCATACAAAATGCTGAAAGCTAAACCTACATCTATACATGATTCACTTTGTACCATGAAGCACCAACTAATCTCCACACATGTAGGAGAAGAAACAGGTGAAGGCACCTCGGTAGTCGACTTTGGGACTCCATTACGAAGAAGAGAGGCACTCATGAAAAGGCGTTAGGTCCCTCTCAGATTGTCAGTCTCACTCGCCACCATGGCACGGGAATCCCTGAGGGAGGGTGGAAGTTGAGGCCAAAAACGATCCGAACCTCCGTTACTCCATCCGACCCCGCTAAGAAAATCTCAAGGGAAGGATGAAGAGTCCTCTAATATAGGTAACTCCGCATTCCCAGGTCAGCTAAGAAAAACTTAAGAGAAAGAGGAAGAGTCCTCTGATATAGGTCTCAGTTACAACTGTTACCGATCTTGAAATCCGAGTCGAACAAGCCAAGACAATACCTCTGTACGAGCCACAAAGTCAAAGACTTGAGGACTCAATCCGCTCTCTGAAAAATCCATCAAGGAAACATTCATTTTTTGGGAATGAATGGCTTGGGGGCCATGGGATTTTATAGGCAATTCAGCCAACTACCTCATTGAATTCGCGTTCAAACGGTCAGTGCTTCAACTTCCAAGGCATACGGTAACCTCGATTATCGCAAAGGAAGTGACATGAGCAGACACAACCATTCACACGGACAACGCTTCAACTTTCAAGGCATACAATAACTTTTATTATAGCAAAGGAAGTGATGTGAGCAGACACAACGATTCACACGGTCAGCCCTTCAACTTGTGAGATCTCGGCTAACTAGCCCCGGCCCGACAGTGCCTAATAACAAAACAAGAAGAATGAAAGAGAACAGAGACATGTTTTATTAATAATGAAAAGAGTACAAAGATGGTGGCCAGTCCGCAAGAAAGCAGAGTTACCAATGACTTATTAACGGCTTCGTGGAGTGGATCATTTCCCCTTAGAGACAAGAAGTCTTTTCTCGATGCCTGCAGCATCCCGCTGGGCCGCCTGCTGCAGGTCCTTTATTCTTACATCGAAGGTAAAGTCCTCGATCTTGATACCCGAATATCTTATCTGGACATGCATAAGGGTCGTGCCATACTTCACATCCTAGGAATTGAGCACCTGCAACACGGTCTCACCCAACTCTTTCTTGTCCTTAGTCGCCTGCTGAGCCGCCTCATCCAGCTCGCCCAGCAACCTTTTCTTTCCGGCTTCCCACGCCAGACGTTCTTCTGGCCATCTCTCCTTCTCGGTCATCAACTCCTGCCGAGCCTTTTTTCTCCTCCTCCAAGTCTTTCTCAGCATCCTTGACGACCTGCCAAAGCTCCTGATTCTGGCGCACCAACTCCTTTCAGTTCTCCTCAAAATCCTGGGCCCGCACGAGCATCGCAATGAGTCTTCTCCTCAGCTCAGCCCCAGTGACGGCAGCTTGTAGAGAGGAAATGTTTGAGGAGATTAAAAATAAAAAAAAGCCAACGACCACAGTTTAAAAACCCTCAGCAGGACCGAAGCCTGAGCCCAACAAGCATAGACTTCATCCTGAGTCTCCCTTTTCAGAGACACCAATTCTCTGGGAAAGGCAGACTTTCAACTACCTAGGCCGCATTCGTGCGGTCCATTGTTAGAACCGCCTCCGTGATAGTCCAGGGGAGAATCCACGCCTTCACCGGCGATGGCAGCTTCGGGGTCATTGCACCACCCGATTGCAGGTTCCCCCGACGACGACCGACAACCCCGTAACGTTCAGGGGGTCAACATCCTTACCCTTCTTCTTACTTTGAGGATCCCCCCTTTGTTTTCTTCTCCTTGGGGTCCGCAATAATTGCAACCTTCGTCTCGTTTGACCTGACCTTCCCCTTGGCCGCCTTCTTCTCCACTTTAGCCCTGGCCTTCGCCCCTGCTTTGACTCGGGGGTCAGCTTTGGCCTTAGTCTCGGCCTCAGCTGTGGCCTTAGCCTCGGCCTCAGCTCTGGCTTTAGTCTCGACGACCTCCTTCTCAGCTTTCCTGGCTTGGCATCTTTCCATGAGAAGCACGACGGAAACCATGACTGGGAGAAAAATAGAATTAAGAAGGGGGTAGCGAAGATAGTGATGGAAAAATTGTGAAGGGTGAGCAGGCGGAAGAAAGCAATATATAGGTGTGAAAGGGACATCGAATATTGTGTACTCACATGGCAAGCATGGAACATGCAGGTCCCTAGATCGTTGGTTTCCCCGTCAGCGAGACCCTATGAATTCCCACACCGAGCTTCCGTTGCACTGAGACTCGGAGTCTTACGCAGTCTCACTCGCGAACAAGGCCCAACTCTCCAACGCCTCCATCCAAGATGACGATCTGACCCCGAAAGATCAGCAGAAAATTTTGAAGTTCACAACAAAATCAAGGCTTGATGATACCCTTATCCTTTCATAAAAAACAATCGAGTTCAACAGGCGGTGGCTAGCCCACGTTCGGAGAAATACATCGAAAAATGAAAGCTAAAGCGAAGGGGGCTCCTCCCCAAAAGTCGAACGAATATCAACCCCTCTTACGATCCCGGGAATAGATCTGACGTCTGATCCCGAATCTGAAGGAATCTCGGCGGGGTCGTGGGTTAAACCCCCGACGAGGGCGGACAAGCACATTCATCACTTACATCTTCAAAGGCCATGTGAGTGGTGTAACACCCTGCAAAATTGAAAATAACAATTTTGTCTTTGTGTGTTACGCCCATGTATTTTGTAATATGTTTCATTACATATTTTGGATTTCGACTATTTATACATTTCCCGTATTGATTTCAGTTGACTAAAATATAATATTTCAATCTCGGTAATTTTACGTGCTTTTACGTGTTTTGATGCACGTATCGATCACGTATTTTTCCACCGCTACGAGTGATATTTTTCTGTGTTTCAATTATTTATTTTTCAAATCTATTTTATAAAACAGAAATTCATTTTCCCTATTTTTTATTAAGATAATTTTGTACTTGTAATGCACGTGTTTCTACGTATGTAGTGAGTACATATATGAAATTAGTAAATATGTCGTTTTCGATTATATTTTAATAATTTTCCATTTAATAAAAATCGATTTTCGTATTTCGGCATTTTACGTGCGATGCAGGTGTTTCGGTGCGCGTATTTGAGCGTATCCGTTTTCAAAATACATTTTTTGGAGTGTGTATTTATTTTATTTGTACATGATATATTTTAGATTTTAAGTAAACTATTTTTACTTACATACAGTATATATATAGATAGTATATAGATATAATGTATATAACATATATATTGATATAAAAATGGGCTGGTTTGATATGTGAAATGTGAATAGTGAATGGGGTGCCCACCTTATTGAACAGCAAAGACATGTTGTTTGGGTTATAGCCATGATGACGTGGCATGAAGTTGGAGTGGGTTTTACTGTGCTTGACCGGGTTGGTTTTTGGTAGGCCGGTTTTGGGAGTTTGGAAGAAGAAAGGTTGGGAGTTGAGTTTTTGAAGAGGTGGAGTAGTGAAGAGTTGAGAGTTTTGGGAGTTAAGAAAGTGAAGAGTTGAAAAATTAAGAGAGCAATTTATTAGGTGGAGATTTATGCAAATTGAACCCTCACTTTGACCTATAAATACACTCTCATTTCTCCTTCTCTTGTCACACCTAAACTAAACAAAATTTAGAGAGAAAAAGAAAGAGAGAAAGAGAGTACCTTTGTGCTTTGGAGGCTTGCTAGGAGGAGAAGGACAAGGAAGTGCTAGTGGAGCTGGGAGCTAGGAGAAGTCTCTTCATTGTGATTTTTCACTCTTCATAGAGGTGGGTGATTTCTTACTTTCTAATTGTAGAGAATGTATGCTAAAAATTATAAATGAGTAATATAAGTTAATGTTGATGTGAAATATGTAGAAAAAATTCATGCTAGTGTAATATGCTATGAATGAGAATAGTCTTGTTGTGATTAAGTAAATAATAGATACCATGTTAATTAAAAAGAAGATTTTGACTAAAGAATTAATAATATGAATCATGTTAGAATGCTCATAAATTTATGCATGTCAAATGTGTTATTTGTATGAGAATTTGTTGAAGAATGTCATATTCAAATTATGCCTTAGAATCATGATGACTAAAAAAGAAGAGAGAGAGCCAAACAAATTTAGTTAGTGTCATGAAATGTGTTGACTTATGTATATTGCCATGTTGTATTTGAAAATATAAATTCTTGCATAAAAGAGATTTTTGTGAGATTCTCATGAGTGAGAGGCATGTTGGTATTGTTATAAATTTTTAATTTGTGTAAATGAGATTATAAACTAGTTTTACGAATAAAATTCTTAAATTCAAGTTTTGAGAAAAATACAAGTCTATGTGTAAAATGAGAAGAGGAATTATTTAAGAATAAAAGTATATGTTTTTAAATGAATTTGAAATTAGTTGTTTACTATATTTAAAATTCATTCTCAGTCAAGAGAAAAGTTTATTTCAATATCCTAAAAGATTGGATCAATGGATAAACGAGTTTTGTGAAAAAGAACCAATTTCTGAACAGTATGAACAAAAGTATATTAATACAACTCCTAAACAGAAATTACACTTGGACTTGTTGGTTAGCCAGTGCACCACAGAGCACTGTTTGTAAGAGATCTTGGGTTGGAAACTTGGTAGTCACATTTATTTTCGATTCATTTAATTAAAAACCGAACACTGGAGTTAGCATTTGGGGTTTCGGTGTGTCTATTTGGACACAGAGTCCATATGGACTTTCTGGCTAGTGGGTTTGGGCCTTTGGGCGTTACTGTAGCTTGCGTGTGGTCCTGGGTTTGAAACCCCTTGACTGCACTATCGGTTTTTTTTTATTTTTGACCTTTTCAATGGTTTTTAATGAGATAAAATTTGGAGATAAAATTACTAGAAAGACATGAATTTTATTAAAAAGAGTTGTAGAAATTTCAAGTATATTTGGGCTATAAAAATTAATATTTGAGATAGAAAAAAAAACGAATAATGTGACTTCAAAACTAATTATTTGAGAATAGAATTTTCTTTGTGAAGAAGAGTAAAATATTATTTTGTAAAGTGGTTTCTCTTGAAGAAATCACACTCTTATTTTTGTTAAAGAATATTTTGAAGTGAGACATTGTAAGAGCTTGAATTTGTTGATGAAATTTCATGTGATAAAATTGTGTTCTTGAAAGGAATTATTTGTTTATAAAGATTATGAATGAATAAATAGATCATGAATAGTAACAAGACTATGATTACTTTGTGAATAAGTTGAAGATGAAAATATTTAAGTTTAAGACATGTTTATTGGAGGGTATGAATACCCATGAAATCGAGTACATGATAAGTTGTGATCTAGAGGTGTAGTGAGGCCCCGGGTACCGGCAAGTTAAATTAAATGATTGATATATTTTGAGATATGGCTATGGAGCTATCTCGGTTTTGTGATTAAGTCCGGTAGGGGTTAAAGCTAACTCTAGGGGTTGTAATTGATTCATGCCTTGAACTTAAGAAGTAGGCACATAAGTGAAGATGTGGTAAACCTTGGGCAAACGTAAGTGGGGCTCTCTATATAGTCGGGCGATGGTATTGCTGCAGCGGTTTACCGGGACTATAGACCGAGTCGGGCGGTGTACTCCGGGAGTGTGGTTATCTCGTAGGAGACGAGCTTTTATTTTAAATCCGGGACTATGCGTAGTCGGACGGATAGTTGTCGTTCTCCAAAGTATAGGCGTATACTGGGGCTAGAGGTGCACTTACGGGGAGTTTGCACGACGAGGAGTCTGTATAACAGTCGGGCGGGGGTCTTGCTACGACGGTTCTCCAGGATTGGAATCCATACTCGTGGAACGTCTCAACCTTGTTTTATTACTAGGTAGTTTGTCATGGCGATGGATCGAACCCTTTATGGTGGAGTACGTAGGTGCTTGCCCTCGGACCTATGTAGTATGGGATGCATAGAATCCGAACAAGTATGCATTAGTGTCATCTTAGTATAAAATGTGTGCATTAGGCATTAAGGCATCACATACACTTACATGTTTAGAATAATCACTTTTGACACTTTATTGTTCATTCAAATCTGTGGTTTGTTAAAGTATTGAGATTGTTATATGTATGGCATAGAAAGAATGGCCGAGTATAACATTTCGTCAGTTGTAAGTGACTGATGTGCCCACAGCTTAATATGCAGGTAATGGACATTTTCATGAAGAAGTAAAGATGTTAAGATGCTATTGACTAATTACATTGATGAAGTTGTACAAGTTGTATATTATTTTTATTGTTGTATTTTCCGTTGTGTAAACAAATTGTAAAGAACTCTGATGTATGAAGAAAAGTTTTAATTTCCTTGTAAAATTGTACGAAATGAAATAAAGATCCTGTGGAATGTCGAATTCGGTCTTATTTGGAATTCGAGGCGTTACAAGTGGGACCGAAAACATCCTTAAATCACGCGAGAAGTCGCGAGAGAAGTGAAAATTTCTGGGTCGTATTCAAGATGGTCGAGGCGAATACAAGGATATACCCGTCGGACGCGCTCAGTGGCTTGTTTGAAACCACGCTCCTCGTCATCGACAATCTCATCTGCGGCCCCCACTAACTACGACTGGGCTTTAGCCAATTCGTGCTCCAACGCATCTTTCTCGTCCAACAGAGCCCTGTGGGCAGATCGTTCCTCATCCAGGTCGTCCCCTGGTCCCGCCGGCCTCTTCTCCAATTTCTTCACCTTCTTTTCCGAGACCTCGACATACTCGCACTCCTCTGGAAATCTCTTCTTATACTGTTACGCCTTCTGCTCTACGATGTCGAGCAAGCGCTCATACTGTCTCTTCATCTCGACACCATAGAGGGCGGCCCACAAAGAAAACTCGAGATGTTAGCAAGGAACATTCACACCTACAAGGAAAAAAACACTGGAACACTTACTAGTACGGCCCCTTAAGAAAAATGAAGGAAACACGAGTTTGTGATTTCTTGGGCGAGAGTCTCTCGATCCCTTGGACGAGCAAGGTTCTCCACTAGTTTGTGAGCTACCTCCGACTCCATGATGGAACCAAATTCCCCCGTCGACCGATCTGGTCTGGATAACCCCAAAACCTCGTTGCCGACCCTCAACAACCTTTCACTCGATCGTCTGCTCGGGGCCTCCCTCGAGCCGCAAACCTCTAAAGACTTGGGTATTTTCAGCAAGTGCTCCGAGGCGGGCGTCTCGATCTTCCTCTTACCCTTGCGATCGATTATCAATGCCTCCCGAGGCTCCGACTATAGGGCAACCGTCACACCAACACCTACTGAGAAAATCAGATGTCAGATAAGACAACATACCAATACAATAAAGCAAAAACATATGAACTTACACAAGCCAACGAAACTTAGGCATGCGCCGACCAATCTCTCCTCCGACATTTGTGGCCAGTCGGCACTAGCGCCCTTCTCGAAGAGTCTCCAAAACTCGACGCTTTCCTCCGTGCTCAGGTCGTGGGACGTAGGGGCATCCTTCTTCGACGGGCCCTCATACGAACATTTGGTGGGGATGTCCCACAGCTCATACCTCGGACGATAAAGTATTTATTCTTCCAACCTTTGATGGAATTAGGATTTCCATGCACCACATGCACCGCATGCACCACTTGGTATCCCCGACGCGGCGAGATATACCAGTGATAGGGGTGAATGGGCAGCACCCTAAAACCCAAACACGCCTAAAAAAATTTGAGGTGGAGAGTAACCCTTCTCTCGCAACAGACCACAAAGAAGCTCATCAACTGCTTCCATAAGTTCGGCGCATACTGCTTAGGGCTCAGGCCCGCCCAGTTCAACACCTCCTTTATAAAAGGATGGAGAGGAAGATGCATACCCGAATGGAACATATCAACATTCATTATACATAGCAGCCCCGGAAGATTGACATTTTTACGAAGGCCAGAGTGCGGAAGCATCAACTCGAATTGGGGAGGAATACGATAAACCGCCCGAAGCGACACAAGTTCATTAGCGGCCAAGACGCTTTTCACCTTATTCACATCTGCTATCGATTTATTCGATGAAGGTAGAACACCGAAGCCAGGTTCATCCCTCGGATCTTCAAGATGTCTTCGGATAAACTTTGTATGCTGGAGCGCTTGATCAAGGGGAAGTTGAATCCCCCCCGACATCGATGATCCTGGTCTACAGGGATCCACAACCGATAGGATCTCGACTTATGGCGCCACCTCTTCGAGATTACCTACGGGTTTCTCCTCCCCTTTTAGCCGACCGATCTTCACCCCCCTGATCACCTCCACCCTCTGACATGTGGGATGATTCTCGATCCTCCTTCACCAAACTATTCCCTACCTCACCGGTTCTAGTCCCCTTCTCTACTCGGCCATAACCCTCTCCATTAGAACCGAAGATTCTGTCGATATCCACGTCCGGCTCTGGCAAGATCATGCATGTTGACCCCAAATTCAGAGATTCGCTTCTCTGCGAAGAAGACCGACTCGATGAACTCGCGGACGTCCCCCCTCGCGAAGAGCTGTCCTCTGATCCACTACCATCGCCAGAGGAGGCTGAGCTACCGATTTCTACGGACAACATATCCGAAATCACAATTGCGACTAGAGGAATCCCTTGTATAAAGAAGGTAACCCCTCACAGTGGTAAAAGGGGGCAAATTTATAGAGACTGGATGCTTCTGGAACCATCGGCATGTGTCGTCCCCTCGAATTTCGTGAATGATAATCGTTCGAATGACCATTGTCACGTGTCGACTCCTCAAAGTCCACAAAATCTGACGTGGCAAGGAGCCACGTGGCCCTGGAAGATCTAACGCCCTCCGTCCCATTGATCGACACAAGACTTCGGCGGGAAGCAATTAACGCCTTGGTTCGACCCTCAGCACTCTTGGCACCCCGACTCCAAACTGTCTGCGATACTCATCGTTCACTAAAGTTTATAACTCGGACCCATGCCTCAAAAAGGGCATACCGGTTCGAAATCTCAGCAAACTAATGCGGCCGTCACGTCAACGCTTTTCCCACGAGTTATGTACTCATCAAAAACAACCAACAGCTCACTACTGAGAGTGGGGGGCTCATGATATGGGTAAAAATCATGGTCAATTTTTGCGGAACGATTCTAGCACAAATCGCAAAGCAACAAACGAGGTCCAACACCAACTTCTGTACTGGTCCAGGCTAGATAGCTCCCCGAGTGAACTGCCCGCAGTTTGTGCCAGACGCTCCATCAGTTATGCTGTAACCACCAATTCCTAAGATTAAGGATCTGACCAATTTCAGATCCGAGATTGAGGGGATTTCAATGCTACATAGGGATCTCTCCATAACAGATTTTCCCCAGACCTGTAAGTAGAACATTTACTGTATTGTTACAAAGTAATCACTTTTTTTCTACAAAACCTCTAAATTGTTGTCTTCTGACTGAAGAATCAGAGGGTCTGTCGCCGTAAATACTTTCGGCATTTCAGACTTCTTTTTGCAAGTCGGCAAGTGGGCTCATTTCCCAATCAATCCACTCAATATCCTCTCGGGCATTATACGAATCACAGGGTCACAACAGTTTTTCCGAATACAAGAACTCACATTATTCGTTGCTTCCATACCCGAAAAACAACAGCAACAGTTTCGTTAAAGTATAATGAATCACATCTCGATACATGATTTGTTGCATTGACTCTCACTATCTCTTTCTCCATATATATAGTAGGTATAATTACAACTACCAACTCAGTCTTAGCCAGAGTGTCATTCTACTGCTCCAACAAACTGACCTCTCATACATTTAACGTTCGGATAATTAAACATAAAGATGAAGAAAAGAAGAATCTGACTATAAAATACACAAAAGAGAAGAGAGAAGTGTCACGGACAATTCTAGAAGCATCCAGGCTGTTCAAGAGAAGACCGGAACACTCCGAAATGCCCCGGAAGGATCAAGAACGTCCTAGAGTTCTCTGGGACAAGGTGGCACGTTCTAGAGCAAACTAGAATATTTTGGAAGAATGTACATAGTTATGGAGTATTGTAGAATTCTCTAGTGAACTCTTGTACATAGTAGAACTAATGTAGTCTAGAACCTTTCCTTGAGGTGGAGAAAGATCATGCTAGCACTATAAATAGGGAGGAGCCTCATTTGCTCCAACCATCCAAGGAAAAGCATTCCAAGCCACTCTTGTAAAGTTCTCTATAAGAATAAATTCTCTTCCATCTTACTTTGCTCACTTCTCTTCAATCCTCTGCCTTCTTAATCCTCAATTTGCCTGACTTAGCCCTCGATCTAAGGAGTAAGCTAGGTGGCACACGGCCTGACTTGAGGAAAAGAAGTCGTCCCGTGACACGTGGTATCAGAGCCAAGGTTTTTGTTTGGCAGAGATTATGGCTAGACGCGAGGGAAACGTGAGTGACGTCACCACCAACGTGGAGGTAGTTGGTGATAGGGGAAGAGCGGAGACAAATGCCAAGAAGAACAAGAGCAAGAATGCGAGGGAGCAGTCGATGGATGTTTTGGCCAGCTTCGATTCGAGATTGGCTAAGGTGGAGATTTCCATGGGGGAGTCCATTGAAAGGATGGATACCATGGACGACACCATGGACGGTGTCAGAGAGGATGTTGGTGGCCTAAGGGAGGAGATCCTTGGTGTCCTCAACACCCTAAAGGCCAAGTTCAAGGCAGAGATAGCACAGCTTCAAGAGGCGTTCAACACCCAAGGAGAGGAGTTGAAGTTGTGCAAGGCAGCAATAGTAGGTGGGACTATTGCAAGGGAGATGCCACGCACTAAGGCGCCGGAACCCTTGAAGTATGGAGGTAAGCGTGATCCCAAAGAATACGACGAATTCTGTTGGTCCCTATAATGCTACTTCAATGCTGTAGGAATTAAGGATGACCAATCCAAAGTGGATACAGCCGTCCTTTACTTGAAAGAAAATGCAGCATTATGGTGGAGAAGGAAGCATGGTGACATAACCAAGGGGCTATCCACAGTGGATACTTGGGATGAGTTCAAACAACAACTCAAGAGGCAATTTTGTCCCCAAAATGCCAAAGATGCAGCTAGGAAAAGGCTACATGGGCTGAGGCATACTGGGAGTATCAAGGATTATGTTGCCGAATTCACATTCTTGATGCTAGAGTTACCGGATCTGAATGAGAAAGATAAGCTTTTCTACTTCTTGGACGGACTACAATCTTGGGCCAACTTAGAACTCAAGAGGAGGAACGTTCAAGACGTAGACGAAGCTATAGCCGTGGTTGAGGACCTTGTGGAGTTCAAGAAAGACTTCGGTGGCAACAAGAAGAAGAGTGTGGGAGACAAGCCCCACAAGTTTGTGAAACAAGATAAGAAGTTTGACAAGCCGTTCAAAAGGGACAAGCCCAATGAGGGAGGAAGCAAGAAGAAGGAGCCGGAATGTTACTTGTGTAGCAGACCGCACTATATTTGAGACTGTCCGAAACGGAAGGCCCTTAATGCTATGGCTTGTCAAGCGGAAGAGGAAACGCACGTTAGTTCCATGCGACTCCTTAACTCTCTTAAGGCCAAGGATGAGATGGTGAAGGTGTCCAAGAAAAATGAGACCAAGGTCGGTGGTCTCATGTTCGTGGAGGCCAAAGTGAATGGAAGATCCACCAAGGCATTAGTGGACACAGGTGCATCTCATAACTTCATTGCTGAAGAAGAGGCTGCTAAATTGGGAATCAAGTACGCCAAGGAGTTGGGTTGGGTGAAGGCTGTCAACTCATCATCTCAACCCATCCTTAGAGTAGCTCGTGGAGTACCTATCCAGTTTGGAGGATGGGAAGGCACTATTGACTTGACGGTTGTCCCTATGGATGACCACCGCATGGTTTTGGACATGGAGTTTATGGACAAGGTACGTCCCTTATCATTTAAGAAAGACTCAACCATGCGTATTGCAAAGGGATCTACTATCCACATAGTACCTTTGGAGAGAGGGAAGATGGAGTCAAGAAGCTTATCTGCCATGCAACTCAAAAGAGGTCTCAAGAAGGGGGAGACCACTTATCTAGCTATCTTGAAGGAGGCAGATGTTCCAACAGAGACGGGTGTGTCGACCAGAGTGAAGGAAGTGTTGGCAGAGTTCAAGAATGTGATGCCACCGGAGTTACCGATGAAGTTACCTCCGAGACGGGAAGTGGATCACGTGATAGAGCTTGAACCGGGTGCAAGACCCCCAGCCATGGGACCTTACCGGATGGCTCCGCCCGAGTTGGAAGAATTGAGGAAGCAGTTAAAGGAGTTGCTCGATGCTGGACTCATTAGGCCCTCCAAAGCTCCCTATGGTGCCCTGGTGTTATTCCAAAAGAAGCATGATGGAAGTCTACGGATGTGTATAGACTACCGGGCACTCAATAAAATCACGGTGAAGAACAAGTATCCTATACTGTTGGTTGCCGATCTCTTCGACCGACTTGGTAGCCGAAGGGGATGAAGCTAAGACGACTTGTGTGACGAGGTATGGTTCGTTTGAGTTCTTAGTGATGCCCTTTGGTCTAACCAATGCACCTGTGACATTCTACACCCTCATGAATAATATCTTCTATCCATTCTTGGACAAGTTCGTGGTAGTGTATCTGGATGACATCGTGGTGTATTCGGACACGTTGGAGGAGCTTGTTGAGCACCTACCACAAGTCTTCCAAACACTAAGGGAGAACGAACTCTATGTCAAGCCAGAGAAGTGCTCATTTGCCCAGCAGGATGTGATGTTCTTAGGGCACAAGGTAGCCGGTGGGAAGATCTATATGGATGAATCCAAGGTGCAGGCCATTGCGGAGTGGGAACCGCCCAAGAACGTGACTGAGCTACGGTCTTTCTTAGGCCTTGTGAATTATTACAGGCTGTTCATTCTTGGATACTCGGCTAGAGCACACCACTCACCAACCTACTCAAGAAAAAAGTTGTCTGGGAATGGACAGAAGACTGCCGAGCAGCCTTTGAAGATTTAAAGAAGGCCATCACGGAGGAACCAGTTCTGATGCTGCCAGATTATTCGAAACCGTTCGAGGTACACACGGATGCATCCGACTTTGCGATAGGAGGGGTACTCATGCAGGAAGATCACCCAGTGGACTATGAGAGTCAGAAGTTAAATGAGACGGAACGGAGGTACCCGGTGCACAACAAGGAGATGACGGCTATCATCCATTGTCTTCGGGTATGGAGGCATTACTTGTTGGGGAGTCAGTTTATGATCAAGACTGACAATGTGGCTACAAGCTATTTCCAAAATCAGAAGAAGCTAAGCCCCAAACAAGCACGTTGGCAAGACTTCTTGGCCGAGTTTAACTATGTGATAGAGTATAAGCCGGGTAAGATCAATGTGGTAGCCGATGCATTAAGTCGCTAGGCGGAGCTCGCGACCATCTCCCAAGTCGAGTGTGACCTTGCCAAACGTATCAAGGAGGGATTGAGTCATGACCCCTTAGCCGTTAATGTGGTGAATATGGCTAAAGAAGGCAAGACACGTAAATTTTGGATGGAGGACGGACTTCTCCTCACAGTTGGTGATCGTCTCTATGTTCCCAAATGGAATAACTTGAGAATGGAAGTCTTGAAAGAATGCCATAATTCAAGGTGGGCTGGACATCCAGGCACACACCGTACGTGGGCATTAGTGGAGCGGTCCTATTATTGGCCTAGCATGAGGGATGATGTGGAAGCTTATGTGAAGACTTGTCTCATATGCCAACAAGACAAGGTGGAACAAGATAAGCCAGCTGGGTTGTTGGAACCACTACCCGTACCGGAGCTTCCATGGGAAAGTATATCTATGGACTTCATCTCAGCGTTGCCTTTGTCGGAGGAATGCGGTTCCATAATGGTTGTAGTGGATCGATTCTCTAAGTATGGAACCTTTATCCCGACCCTGAGAGATTGCACGGCCGAGGAAGCAGGAAGGTTATTCTTCAAACATGTGGCCAAGTATTGGGGACTTCCTCGGACCATCATAAGTGATCGAGATCCGCACTTCACGGGTAAGTTTTGGAGAGAGCTATTCAAGTTGATGGGCTCGGATCTCCACTTCTCCACAAGTTTTCATCCTCAAATTGATGGCCAGACAGAGAGGGTGAACCACCTGTTGGAGATATACCTTCGACACTATGTGAGTGCCAACCAGCGGGATTGGACTAAGTTGCTCGACGTGGCCCAGTTTTCATATAACCTGCAGAAGTGCGAGGCTACGGGAAGGAGTCCCTTTGAACTAGTAACTGGACAACAACCAATGAAACCGCAAGAGCTAACAAAGGGGTACACTGGTTCAAGTCCGCTAGCCTACAAGTTTGCCAAAGGGTGGAATGAGGAGATAGACATTGCCCGAATCTACTTGACCAAGGCGGCCAAACGGATGAAGAAATGGGCCGATGTAAAACGGCAGCCGAGAGAATTCATTATAGGTGACGAGGTGATGGTGAAGTTACCCCAAAAGATGTTCAAGTCTACGCGCCAAGTTCATAAAGGCTTGACACGAAGATATGAGGGACCGTACCAAGTAGTGGAGAAAGTTGGCACGAGATCCTACAAGGTAGCTTTGCCGTGGCACCTGAAGATCCACCCAGTTTTCCATGTTAGCCTTCTCAAACCTTATAGTAGGGACGAGGAGGACCCAAGGAGGAACGAATCTCATCGAGCCCCACCAGCAAACGTGGTTTCATATGATAAGAAAGTCGATGAGATCTTAGCCAACCGAGTTGTTCGCAAGAGGGGCACACCTAACTGGACCGAGTACTATGTGCGTCGGAAGGATCAACCCGAGAGCGAGTCTAGTTGGGAGCGAGAACAAGACCTATGGCAGTTCCGTGACAAGATCGAAGAATTCAAGTCTAAGGCTTAACAAGGACGTCAAGAACTTAGGTGGGAGAGGGTGTCACAGACAATTCTAGAAGCATCCAGGCTGTTCAAGAGAAGATCGGAACACTCTGGAATGCCCCGGAATGATCAAGAACGTCCTAGAGTTCTCTGGGACAAGGTGGCACGTTCTAGAGCAAACTAGAACATTTTGGAAGAATGTACATAGTTATGGAGTATTGTAGAATTCTCTAGTGAACTCTTGTACATAGTAGAACTAATGTAGTCTAGAACCTTTCCTTGAGGTGGAGAAAGATCATGCTAGCACTATAAATAGGGAGGAGCCTCATTTGCTCCAACCATCCAAGGAAAAGCATTCCATGCCACTCTTGTAAAGTTCTCTATAAGAATAAATTCTCTTCCATCTTACTTTGCTCACTTCTCTTCAATCCTCTGCCTTCTTAATCCTCAATTTGCCTGACTTAGTCCTCGATCTAAGGAGTAAGCTAGGTGCCACACGGCCTGACTTGAGAAAAAGAAGTCGTCCCGTGACAGAAGGGTCTAAATACTAGAATTCCACTAAATTGTGTGGTGAATCAGTGAACCCAGATATCCCGCTTTGCGTGCGACAGAGTTTCCGGGTAAGAGGGCTATTTTAAATTTTTACTGGAGTAATTTTCAAGAATAGTAGTAGTACTATTTGTTAGGTGTTTAAAAACCAGTTAATACTACAGCTAATAGAATACCGCCGCCAATGTCGAGAAATGCAGCGGATTACACGACACAGGTGGGCCCACATCTCAAGGTTCAGATAAGGTTCATTACTGATACCGAGAGCATTTACACCCACATCATTGCCCTTGTTGAATTTTTGACACATGTCAGTTACTAGTAGGGATACAGATAGAATTTGGTGCATTTATGAGGTTCATTTCTCGGAAATGGTTGGAGAGATGGACAAAGAAGACTGAGTGAACAGATATTACATCATTAGGGGTCTGTTTGGAAACATTTAAGTTGGGGAATGGAAAGGAATGGAATGAAAATGAATGGAGATGAATGGAAAGAAAAGAAAAGGGATGAATTAACTTTATAAGTTGTGTGTGTTTGGCAACTGGTGGAATGGAATTGACTTTTTTTTGTTTCTATTCCCTAGTCTTGTTTGGCAAACAATGGAATACTATGGATTACAGCATTTTGAAAACCTTTTTATAACATTTGTACATGGACATACTTCTGACATTTTGCATTTTGGGTTGAGTAATGAATAAAACTGTTTTCCTGGAGAGAAAAAACATAGTTCTGACACTCCCATAGCATAAAGTATGGATTATGACATTATCCTCCAAACTCAAGCTAGAGCACTCTATGTTCCGATCAACAAAGAGGTTTGCGATCAGTTTTGTGAGCTATTTCATAATCAGTCCAAGTCGAACCCCAAGCTTATTTGAGCAATTTTACATATTTCAAGAACATATCAACAGGTACAATCATTAACTTTCCTCATTATCTCTTGACCTGTTCCATTGGCTGAGGTAAACGGAACAACAACTTAAAGTGGATATAGGAGATCAGTCATATTATTATTGTATTTTTAGATTGAAAGACTTAATTTCGATCATGTTGCTTGTTACTAGCTTTCATTTTGATAGTGCATTCTCTAATTTTGTCTTTACGGGAAGGAAAAATGCTGGTCCACATGGTGCTCTAGTGGGTTGTGCATTATGATCTTTGTGGTGAAGTTATACTCGTCCTGTTCTTGACACCGCAAGTTAGGCATGTTGCAGTTGATCACAGTAATAAAATGATTAACCTTGTTCTAATAAAAAAATTTGCCACTGACTACTTGATCGGCAGCTCAGTGTAGTGACGATTAAGATTTTCTGATGAAGGGTTCACGACGCTCATCCTGGAGGTCTGTGCTCCGCTAACTATTGATGCATTCTTGGCTTAGAGATGGTTATTTACGGAAGCAGCTCTGCACAAATGAGATAATAAATAATTGTACATATATTTGACTTCAGCCTATAAAGGAGGTTGACTACTGTTGTATTCTTTTGTTACTTTCCATTCTTAATTTGTTCAATTTTGATCCTCTCAATCATTAAATATAAATTATCTGGAAGCAGCTCTTATACGCATCAATGGAGTAAACGAATAAAAGGTTTAGAACTTCAGATTATAACTCAACCAATTAAGTTGATTGATTCCTATAATTTTTACGTTTTTTGTTTGTTTTGTTTTCTTAGGCGTTTTGATTCGAAACTTACAAACTGTGCATACTCCAACCGAAGCCATTTTTTTCTTTCGCCATTGCATTCGAGAGGTGATGGGGACGAAGAGCCCTCTCAAAATTTGGAGAAGAGGGTTGAGTTCTTGATGGATAGAGAAGAAAAATTAGTTGTTTCCATTCCTTTACCCAGCTTTCCAAGGGGGTGGAGCTGGAATAGAATTCGGCTCAAATCTTTCTCTAGGGAATAACATTTAATTGTTTCCTTTATTTTCTTTTTCAAAACAAACAGGCTGTGGAATAGGATAAGATGGGTCCATCCGCAGTATTCCATTCCTTTCCCTAGTTTTTTGGGTTTCCAAACACGCCCTAGAATCACACACAAGCTTTGGTTCATTACTAGTATATAGGGTCTACCTTATGCATTTATATGTTCATATATTTGCACCATGTTAATTTAAATTTACTAGTAATTGACTGTTCATATGTTTGCACCATGTTAATTTAAATTTACTAGTAATTTACACGTGTGGTGCACGTTTTAATAATTTCAAAAAATAAAAATAAAAATTCTGACGTAGGAAGTATTTGAATCGGAAACATCATTTATATTAGTTATGTACGTGCGTTGCACATATTGGTAGAATGACAAAATGACAAATGACACTAAGGCCTTCTCCCATTATAATATTAGAGATAATAAAATTTTTAAAACTATATCATTTCTTAGAATACCGCATTGACATTTTTTTGCGCAAATTTTTTCATAAAGTATGTTTCACAAAAAACTATCTCGGATTTTATCAAAAAAATTACATCCAACTTTTCTGATTGTATTAGATATCTTCATTTAACTTTGCAAGTTGATTCAGAAAACATCATACGTCTTTCTTATTGTTGTCAAAAAACGTCACCCAACTTTTATGTTTTGTACAAAAAAACTTGCAAGAAAGCTCACGCCGTCGGAACGAATTTTTTTTAAAATGTACTTCAAAGAGTTTTTTTTGCGCAAAAATAAGTTCAAGGCGGTTTGATGCAGAAAATGTATAGTTCAGATTTGTTTAATATTTTAATTTGGCCTTACGATAACTGAAATTTTATAGAGCTGTAAATTTCTTCTCAAATTTTCTTAACTCTTCTTTTGAGATTCATTCTGAGCTCAATTTTTTTGCAGCCCAAAGTTTATTTTTACATTATCTCAACTCTCATCGGACTTGATCTATCTAAATCTAAATTATGGGAGCTTGTGCTCTCTCTCTCTCTGTGTTAACTAATTATAGTAAACTTCTCAGTATAGATAGGGTTGTGATAACTGAAGTTAGCATAGCAAACTACAGCCAAGGCCCGACCCCTACTTTGAGGCCGGTGAGGGCAGCCGCCTCGGCTCCCAATTTGATTACAATTTTAGGGGCCTCAAATTTGTATTTCTCTTATAAATATAGACACGTGTTTTGCACATAAAAAAGTTATATTATAAATAGGGGCCCCAAAATAATTATTGGGCTTTTCGCCTTGGAACCCCGGGAACTCAAGACCGGCCCTGACTACAAGCCTTCACTTAAACTTTAGTTAACCTAATTTTGTTTCTAAATACATCATAATATTGGTTGTTTTATTTGTAGTGTAGTTGTTTGAGTTTAACCTCTGGCTTTCGTAACCTCTCATTTGTAATTCGACAGGTAACAAACTCTCTTTTGTCTCAAAAACGTAAAACATGTGACATTTTTTATAATCTTGGTTAATCTTCTCTAACAAACAAGTTTCTTTTGACTAAGACAAAGATGACTTAACTAAGCATCTAAGTTGAAAGCTTGTTAACACCCTAAACAAAAAATAAATCTAACCTAACTCACTAGTTAGGCAAATGTTGAAGTCTGATGTCAAAACGATTTCACCAAATCAAACGCCGTCTAAACGCGTTCAACGCACTGGTTGCTTCTAGTACATTAATTTCCCCTGAATAATGTTCGCTAATAATGACAGACGTCACAGAACTGCACAAATATCTGCAAGGAAACAGCCAAATTCCAGCTAACTTTTTCTATTTGCGTAAACCATTGTCAATTTGATTAGAAATTTCCTCTTTTCTTCGTCAATAGGAATCCAATGATTTCGATTTGCTTGTCTTCTATTTCAATCAAAAACACATGTTCGCCCAATAGAAAAGTTGTCAATCAAACAATAAATAAATACTCCCTCCGGTTCAAAATGTAAGTTATTTTAGTTTTTTTTTATTTAAATAAAATCACTTTAGATTTTCGAAGTAAATATTTTGTCATTCTTAAATATCCATCATTATTTTTTAAAGAGATTTTCAATTTCACCATTATCGTTTTTATAAAAGAAGTAGTACTAATTACTAAAATTATAGAGGACAAATTAGATATTTTATAACTAATATCTTATTTATGAGTTTCAAAAATCAAGAATGTTAGTACCTTATATCAATCCTTGTTTTTTTCTTAGTAGTCATAGAGAAATTTAGAATGACTTATATTTTTAAACCGATGGAGTAAAACAATACCTGGCTAGACTTCTGGAACTTAAACCCAAGATCAATAATACACTAAGTAGGGGTTAATTAAATTACATAAAACTAAGCTATTCTTTAGACGTTTTTGAGATGACTGCTCTAAAGTCCAAACTTGCTTTAATTGACTTAAAGCCCTGTAACAATTACATAATACCTATCTCAGACATTTATCTAACTAGTAAGAGCATCCACAATGGTGTTTCTCATTTTTGAGAATATGGCAGCTACAGTAATAGCAAATACCCAAATCATCTGCAGTCGTTAGAGCATCCACAGCGGTTTGCTAAATTTCTCATTTTGCCATTTTTTTAGAAAACGAGCGCTGCAACGGTTTGCTAAATTTCTCATATTTGCCATTTTTTAGCAAACGTATCAAGTCTGTTTCTCAAATATGAGAAACGATTTGAGAATTCTCAAATTATAGAGGACGGGGAATGATTCCCCGTCTCACAAAATTTAATATAGTTTATTGTATACAGACGGGGAATGATATCCCGTCTGTAATATTTTATTATTTTTTTTTTTTTAGAAAAGGGTCAGACGGGGAATGATATCCCGTCTGTAATATTTTAATTTTTTTTTTTTTAGAAAAGGGTCAGACGGGGAATGATATCCCGTCTGTGCACCCGAAAAAGGAAAAAAAGAAAATAGGTAAAGGGTCAAACGGGGAATGTTTCCCCGTTTGTGCCAATGTAGTCAAATAGTCAACTAGGGTTAGGTATTTAATTGGTAGGTTAGGTATAATAATTAGGTTTAGTTATAAGTTTAATTAAGTTTAGTTATTATTATATTATTTAATTTAGATAGTTAATTAGGTTTAATAGTTAATAAGTAATTAATTTTTAAAAGTTGACAAACGGTACATCATATACCGTTTCACGCTTTTTTTTAAAATAAAAAAAGAGAGACGAGATATCATATCCCGTCTCTCGTGCAAGAAAAATATAGCAAATGACCACTGCAGCATTCCTCTCTATTTGCTATTACTGTAGATGCAGATTATAGCAAATGAGAAACAACCATTGTGGATGCTCTTATTTTCTATAATTTTTCTAAAATTTGAGATGGACGAGACATGTTGTTTCGTCGGTATTTTTTTTATATTTTTACGGTTAATTAATTAGTGATTAGAGATTAAAATAGATTAATTAAATAAATTATATAATAAAATATAACTTAAACCTATATCTAACTACCTAAACTAACTTTTTGACCCTAATCTAATTGCCCTCAAAATAGGGACGGGACCGTCCCAAGCATTTTTGCTTGAGACAGGACAACTTGTCTCGTCCGATCGTATTTTTTATTTTTTTATTTTCTCTTCATCTAGACTGTCCGATCAAAAAAAAAATTTGGGACGATACATGTTGTATCGTCCGACGCGATTAAAAAATAAATAAATAATTGGGACGAGACAACTTGTATCATCCGATGTGATTAAAATAATAATAATAATTGGGACGAGACAACTTGTATCGTCTCTTATAATTTGATAATCGCAATTTCGTTTCTCAAAAATGAGAAGCGACTGTAGCGATTTTGCCAAAATATGGCAAAATAGCAAACGACTGCAGCATCTTGTTTCTCAGAAAATGAGAAATTGGCAAATATAGCAAGCGACTGTGGATGCTCTAACTGTACATGCAATGCACCCTTTAATTAATATTTTTAATATAGTAAATAATAAGACCTTCCTTACCTTTACTCATTAGATACTTTATAAATTACTCCTAGTATTACAAACTTTTATTTTATATAAATAATATTTTTGTAAATAATTATGTCGTAAATAAATTTGAACTTTGAGGGTATTATGGTAACTAACAACAGTTGAGTAAATGAATGGTTAATATAACTCCCACATAAAAATGAACTAGTAACTGCACATGGAATGCACGTTTTAATTAATAATTTTACTATACAGTAAATAATAAGATGTAATCTGGACTCGAACCTGAGACCTCTCTTTACTCATCATATACTCTTTACAAATTACTCCTAGACCCTAGTGGCACAAACTTTTATTTTATGAGTAACATTTTTTTAAATAATTATGTCGTAAATAAATTTAAACTTTGAAGGTATTAGAGCATCCACAGTCGTTAGCTTGTTTGCCATTTTTTCCATTTTTTGTGTATTGTAACTTGTTTGCCATTTTTTCCATTTTTTGTGTACTGTAACGCTCACAGTCGTAAACTATTTTAACCATTTTTTTGGCAATTCGACTACAGTAGAAAGGGGAAAATAGCATTCGAAATAGCAAAATGCATATTATAGCAGACGAATTATTTAATTATATTTTTAAATAATCGAACGAAACATGATGTTTTGTCCGAAGTAAAAAAAATTAAAAAACTAATAAAATAACCCAGAAATATGCACATATGGCTGGACAGGCCATTGGGTCACATTTCCTTTAAAAAAAATTTTTGCAAATTACCATTATTGGTTACTGTGTGCAATTATTTAATTTTTTTCCAAATTTATAAATTGCTTTTGCAATTTTTTAAATGTTTTTGCAATTCTGTAAATGCTTTTGCAATTAATTTTGCAAAAAAAAAACCTCCTTAAAACCCGGACGAAAGTCCGGTCATTTTGCAATTTTTTTTCCTTTTTGGGACGAAACATCCTGTATATTTTATTAATATTTTCTCATTTTCTAACTATATAAATAATTTTTTAAAAACAAACGAAACATCATGATGTTTCGTCTGTTTCTTTTTTAACAAATTTATGCATTTTTTTGCCATTCGATGACTGCAGCGTTTCGACAAAAAAGATTGCCTAAATATGCATTTTGCCATTTTTTATATTGAACGACTGTGGATGCTCTTATGGTAACTAACAACAGTTGAGTAAATGAATAGTTAATATAACTCTTACTTAAAAATGAATAGTTAAGATTAGATTGTTGAATGAATGTCTACAAATTACAGGTTGTCTACAAATTACAACCCCAACTCTCTCATTACAATTTTAGAAATGATTGAGATTAGATGGTTGAATGGTTGTCTACAAATAACAACCCCAACTCTCCCCTTATAATATTAGAGATTAGAGATTTAGAAAAACTAAACTATAGGAAAAATTTTAAAACACTGCCCTGGTAGTTATCTGTAAACTAAAAAGTTTAGGGGTTACATATGTTAAAGCAAGTTTAGAATAGGCATTTGAGAAACGCCAAACTAATTAATCTATTTAATGGGGCCTATATCTCTAATCTCTAATCTCTAATCTCTAATATTATAATGGGAGATGGCCTTAGTGTCATTTGTCCTTCTACCAACATGTACAACGCACGTACATAACTAATATAAAGGAAGTTTCCAATTCAAATTCTCCCTACATCAAAGTTTTTATTTTTATTTTTTAAAATTATTAAAATGTGCATCACACGTGTAAATACTAGTAGAGAATAATTAGCAGACCCACCATGCTCATGGAGATAAGATGAGATAATGCAGAAAGAGAATTGTTGCCAACTAGTCTTGTCCTGTATCAACTTAGTATAAACAACTAAAACAAGAGTGCAGCTCTACAATATCCATATGGCCATTGTATAGAATAATCAAAACTTAAAATGTTTAGATTGATTAAAAGACACAATATTATTCAAAAATTTACGCTACAGGTGGTCTAGGGGTTAAAGATTCGTCATATTTTACCGGGGGGACGGGGGCTCAGAATGTCATAATCTCCACGCAAAAACGCAAAACGCCAAATGCTCTTCCCTGCTCTATCTTCATCATCTGGAAAAATAAGAGCAACACGTAGTAGTGCAAGATTTATCTCTAAGAAGAATCTTATATATGAACTGGCACGTTGTCATTTGCAAATATTGTTGACACACTGCATATGTACAAAAACTATAAGAAAGAGGATACAAACATGGCCTGTTTCATATGACTCTTTTTCTATGTATAGAATTAACAAGTATGATGATTAATCAGCCTCCTTTTCGAATCCTAGCAGTAGTAGCCGCCGGATGCTTGTTGCTGTTTTTCTTGGAAGAGGATGATGCAGCTGGTCCTGGAGATGCAGTGCCTCCAATGATATCAACTGGGCCAGGCTGTTGTTCATCTTCCTTATTCTGCGCTTCAATTCGAAGTATCAAATTCCCAAGCTGTTCCATCCACAATTGAAGGAGTTGTTAGCAATCAAGTACAAAGTCATCGCCCACAGTTTTACATGTAGGGTCAGAATGAGCACATATTGCAAATATTATTGAAGTATCAATAGCTTCATAAAGCAGAACTCTCAATTTATAGCTCATCCAACCCAATCTTTATTAGAAGTTACAGATATTGGATCCGGTCAGCGCTGACAGAGCCAAACAAAGAGAACGTGAAACACCTTCAACTCCAGCTGAAAACTTTGTACTACACATTCCATTTCGATATCTTTCCCGTTAAAATGTAAAAAAAAAAAATAATTAAAAAAAAAGGACCTCAACTGCATTATTATAATGGAATCAAGCAGCTATGAACTTATATATTTTTATGAAAAACCCCTAAAAAAATATTTACTTCTTCCTCGAAATATTTTCATACCCTGAATCCTTTCAATGTTACTCTCCTCTCAATATTAACCAGAATTCCTTATCTACTATATGAATGTTGGGTAGGTTTAAGGCTACAAAAGTTGGGCCGACAGTTAGGTTGGGATTAGTGGGAAGGGTTGAAGTCTGGGTTAGGATTAAGGAGTTTTGGCATTTTCCTTCTTCATAAATTCTGTACTGTTTCCCCCTATTTCACAAGTGGCCCATATTATAGGGATATGGATTTGTTTATGAATATAAAAAGAGGATAGTAGTAACAAAGCTGATTCTAAATTTAGTTTGAACCTAATGGCAGAGGACTTGGAATCACTCAATATATTTAATGGAAAAAAGTAAATATAAAGATTTCAGAAGAGCATATTTGTAAGCACATTTATGTAGAGCACTTAACCTCGTCCTGTTGCATGAAACCATTCCTGTGCAACAGCTTACTTTAGCAATTACATCATAAGACTATTTTGTGTGTTATGTGAAAATGCAGCAGTTCCCTTTTAATATCAATTACTATATTTGTTTATACAGCTAATTTAACTTTAGTTATTCTGATTTCCTTTTGATTCCCATAGGTTCTATTATGTCTAGAGCTATTAGTTATATATAACTTTTCTGGCCAAAAATGCTTAGTAACCGTGAGAGAAGACGGGCAAAATCGATGGAAGCTGCTAGGTATACGAGAGGTAACTGTACAAGCTCATGAAATACATAAGGGTTTTAAACACGTATACCCCTAACAAATATGCTACGATCATATATACCCTTCAAAAATGTGTATTTTCATATATGCCCTTAACAATATGAGCTCATTTCTTATTTACCCCTAAAAGTTGCTTCAAACTACATGTATTTGAAATTTATAAGACAAGTGGCGAATTTGGCTAGAAAACATGAAGAAGATGAACTTACAAAGATGTCCTGTAAATTTATCCATTTATGAATGTAAATTTATCCATTTATTAAGAAAACCGAAGAAAATTTGAGGAGAGTTGATGTGCTTCAATTGGTTTTATAATCGATTGAGTTTATAAAAAGTAAGAAGAAGAAGCTTGACTAGTGGAGGAAGGGTATTTCAGTCATTTTACATAAAATCTATTAAATAGAATTGTATATTTCATACATTTTTATGTTTTTAAAGTAGTTTTAACTTAAGGGGTAACTAAGAGGTTGGACACACATTGGTAGGGGTAAATGTGACAATACACATTTGTGAGGGGTATATGTGATATTCACATATTCGATAGGGACATACATGTTAAAAACCCAATACAGAAATATGCAAAAAGATGTTGCAAAAAAAAAACATGCATTGGATTCCAGACGCAACTGGCTTAAGACATTTTCTCGCAAAAAGACTGTTTAAGGCAGAGACATCAAAAAAGAAAAGGGAACTGAGATATCTACCAAAACGATTCCTTCTGTTACAGAGAACCTAGAGAACCTGGACAGTGATGAAGGTTTCAATATGGAAATAGGAGATAAAACCCTAAAAAGGAACATGCCTAAAACTACGCAATGCATACTTGTAGTCAGATCTTAAAGTATGCACATGGTCAAACTGAAAGGAAAATGCCCAGTAACAGGATAACTTGAGATTTTTAGGTGTGATTTCTATGGATACTGAAGTGGAACATATGCATGCAATTGAGCTTGCTTCAAAGATCTACGTTGAACTGTAGAAGGGAAAAAGAAACTCTTAAGATGTGTGACAGGGGAACTTCTGCCTAGTCGTGTTGCGGGGTCCATCTGGCACTGGAAAAACAACGTATATAAGTGGTATGGTAGGCAAGGCTACAGGATGTGATGTCTGAACATCAGAATCCATCTGTTTTAAAAAAAAAAGTAGGGTGTTGTACATTTTAGTGCCTCAATTAATGGGTATTTGCAATTTAGTCCCCCAAGTCATAGCAATTGCAATTTAGTCCCCTAATTAGAAGCCATTCATCAATTTAAGTCCCAATTTTAGCTAAATCTAGTAAAATCAACTCGATTTAGTACCACAGAGGGACTGAATTGTAAAAAGTGGTCTAGTGCCACATATGCTGTGGTCGACAGGAACTTGACAGTTGAGGAGAATCATGCAGGTATGAGAGCATTTTTAGCATGCAGATTGAATTCAATCATTTGGAAATAGATTCCCCATCTCGATCCATCATTTGTGGAATTTGTAGGGCATATCACATGTTCTAGCAGCGGATATATAAAGATTACTCACCATTCTCCTGGTCTAGCAAGTTATACTTGGAGTATAAACTCACGCCAGCGTTCTCCTTGACCGGTTTGGTCTTCTATGAGGGAGATGATAACAAGGTTGGCTCAGGATAAGTAACTTCCATACTTAACATTATTTCTAGCTTCTTATTGTAGCTGTAACATTATTCTCCACTTATAGTTTTGGGCAGACTATATTCAGTTAATTACATTGTGGACCAGCTACAAAGGCAAAAATATGCTTATCCAAAACGCTTGGGATTGGCCATATAAATTCATTATCTTCATTAGAGCCACACCTCTTTTGTCAAATTAACAATATCTTTTAATAACCTCAAACCTAGTAGGTTCCAGTCCAGCTCTACTAGCTTTGGTTGTCATTGGTCTCCTTTTCATAAGCTAAACCATCTCAGATTCTCATAGGTTCTTCCTCATCTTATCCCAAATTCAAACTACCTCTTATTTCTTACAGACGCACTCCTTGTCTCATCCTTATCTTTCATTGTTTTGACACTCATCCACAACAATCCCCACATTGCAACTATCCATGCTGTGGGCATTAGTTCTTATTGCCAACATTCTGAAGTCTGAGGTGGCTATATTCCACCTTTACTTTTCAAAAAAGAAAAACATTCTTAAGTCTGAACTAAAAAACATACCAGGACTTGCAGTTATCTTGTAAAATATTCCTTCTGATTTCATAGTTATTTTGCTGTCTTAGGGTGCTCAAGAGGCACTTCTACACTTTAGTCACCCTGCTACAATTCTGCAGACAACTTATAGCTAGTGAAAGTGACCCTTAGTCATCATGTGAATTATATTATCTTTCCTAATAGTTCTACAGATGTTGCATGAGTGCATTAAACACACTACGTTTTTGACCTACCAACTCTAGAGACTCAGATAGTCCCCAAGGATCCAAATTAAGTTAGTTAATTATTTCTCAAAATAAAATTATGAGGGTCATTATCCTTTGGTAAGCTATAATTGGTGTATTTCAATTTGTTGAGCTATCCTGCGAAAACACCAATGACAGCGATCATTAGCTTTCTCACTAACCAATCTAGATAAAGAATACCTAATTTAGACAAAGTAGTTATCTAGGTTGACAACTTGTGTGGAAATCTTCTCTGTTTCTCTTTAAGCCTTTTTGGCTGGGATCTGTCACCATATATACGATGAGACAGGCCCCGGAAAGGATCATGATGAGTTACTTAATACTGTAATTTGTTTTCAATTTTCTGTTTTGGTAGATAGCTTAGCTTTTCTATTGGTAGACTATCAGAAGGTTTACAGCACGCATAGTAGAAGTGTTTGTCATGTGATCACGGAGAGTCCATGAAGTGTCGTTATTCGACATGGGTGTGGCTCCCCAAAGAAGTGTATATGATACAATATACATAGACTATAAGTTTCTCCCCCTTTCACTTTTGGACTTTTGGTAGAAGCATCTGACACGTGACCACGTGTACAAGGAGTGTCCATGAAGTATCGTTATCTGACATGGGTCATACACTATAAGTTTCTCCCACGTTCACTTCTGGATACGTTCCTTTTGTGGGCTTTAGTGTGTTACACTTACTTACTGACAATTTTGTATTGTTCTTTTTATGTTTAATACCAACAATGTTTTTTCATCAATTATGCTCTTCTGGTTACAACAATAACAACAACAAAGACTTTATCCTAAAATTTTGGGGTTCACAACATGAATCATGTTCCTCTATTTTCCATCAAACCATGACATCAGAATTAATTTTACCAACTGTCTAGCTGCTGTTAGTTCTGGTATATCTATTGTGTCAACCACTATTTTTGACATCATAAAATTCGAAATGAATATTTATTGTTCATGTTTTTTCCATCACTAGTTTGTTATTTACTTTATGCTCATCTCATCTTTTACCAGAAGTGGTTGTCCATCAGCTCAGCTTAAATTCTTTAACTACAAATTTTCACATACATCTCTTCTAGACAAGTGTTGTTGCATATTGTAACTTCACTGTCGACGATCTAATGCTGTATATTTTTTGCAGACCTTTCAAAAGCTGATAAAGTTCTAGTTATGGAAAGAGTTGTTGAGTCCTCGGGGATTAGAAATCATGATTCATTGGTTGGGTCATATGAGAATCATGGAATCTCTGGTGGCCAGCGAAAATGAGTAGTTGGATTGGGGATGGTTATGGAACCATTCTATTGATTATTTAATGAGCTTATATCTAGTTTTGGATAGTTCTTCATCTTGGCTGCTTATTAGAGCTCTTCGCCGCAAAGCACTTGAAGGAGTAAACATCAGTATGATGGCTGGTTTAGTTTTTTGGGTAAATTGCGGAAAACACCATTGAGCTATGGTGTCAACACAATTAACTCCCTTTACTTTTGTTCAACAGAGTAAACCCCCCCGAACTCTATAATGAGGTTCACAGTGTTAGATAGGGGCGGCAACCGGACCGATCTGGCCCGAAACCCGCTCGGACTGGCCCGGGTCGGACTCGAACCGAACCAGACCACCCTTATGCAGTCCGGGCTCGGGGCTAGTCCACATAAAATATGCGGGTCTGTCCGGATTTTAAATAACCCAAATCGGCCCAGTTATCAATCAGACCTGGACCGGTCTGGTCGGCCGTTGACATTTGTGAGTGGTTTTTTTTCCGGCCGTTGAGATTTGTAAGTGGCTTTTTTTAAATAAAAAAATCCTGGCTACTAACCCCCCCCCCCCCCCCCCCCCCCCCCACACACAAAAAAAAAAAAAATGGCTAGTTTTTTGGGTTAAAATAGGAAACACAAAAAATATAAAATTCTATAAATAGAGACTCCTTCCATACTATTTTCTTCACACCAAAACTTCCAAACAATTCTCTCAACTCTCTCAATTCATTCCAAACAATTCTCTCAAGTCCCAACTCTCGAGAATTATTCCAAACATTCTTTCAAATTTCAACTCTCTCAATTTACTCTTGCAAATTGTGAAAGTAGTGAAGAAGCATTTACGAAGCATTCTCAATTTACTCTTGCAATTCTTCTAGTGCAGTATCGTTTTTAAAGTTCAATATTTGTTAGTTGTTAATTTGTTGCTTGTTAATTTCTTGTATACTTTTTTCATATCGAATTTATAATTTTCATACACTAATGACATCATCACGTTCGTGTAGCCAACGTCGACCTGAATCCACCAATACATCTCGCACTAGTTATGTTCCACAATTAGATGTCGATAGTATTAGAGAGTTTGATAGTATTCCCGAGTTTCACCATTCTGATCTTCCACACAGTGATAATGAAATTCTTATTGAAGATACTCAAACACAAGACACTGAAAACCCATCTTTTTCCCGAAAACATAGAGAACAAACTTCCGAAGTCCACAAACATTTTACATATATTCCATCTTAGTCCAATCCGAAAGAGGGAAGGTATGTAAGAAGTGTAAAAAACCGCTTACAAATGAAAAGTGGGTACAAGGGACGGATACACTTAAGCGCCACTTGGCATGATCACACCCGGACCTATTAGAAGATTATCTGACCCAATAAAAAGTCAACCCTAGGACTGATCACATAGATAGTTATAGTTGTGATCATGATCTCATATGTAAGAAAATGGCTAGACTCGTTATTAAGGATGAATTACCATTTTCTTATTATGACGATAGGAACCTAGAGACATTTAACCAAACCATTCTGAACCCCTATTTACAAACGAATTCCTAGAAACACCGTTAAATCAGATTGTTTTAAAATCTATAAAGAGCTTAGAGATTTTTTAATTGCTACTTTGTATTCTTTAATTTGTAAAGTTGCATTAACTAGTGACTGTTGGAAAAGTTGTAACGACGTTCCAATGATGTGAATAACTTGTCATTGGATTGATACTGATTAGATCCATCAAAAGAGAAACAATATCAAATCATACAAACATGCACTACTTTTGGAATTCATGATAAAAAATTATATTAGTCTTGATAATACCGCCAATAATAAAAAGGTGGTTTCTTCAATGATTCAAGCATTTAAGCATCTTGGGCCTGAAATATTTCATGTCAAATGTGCATGTCATATTCTCAACGTGTGCAAGATGCATTGAAAATAGCCAAACCATATATAAGTGCAATAAGAGATTGTGTGCATTTCATAAATTTGAGTGGTCCTAATCTTTAAGAATTCTAACAATGGTGTAGGTTTAAGGAAATAAAATTTAAAAAATACCATAAAGATGTTAAACTAAGATGAAAATCTACTTACGACCTACTAATTGTTGTTAGTAAATACAGAACAGTTATAAATATTTTTTTATTGCAAAAACATGAAATTTTTTGGCATGAATGAACAATCATGCGAATTTGCTGAAAGTTTGTTGAAAACTTTGCAAGAAAACGCAACCCTTAAATTTTCAAAATCTTAATAGTCCACTTCCAGTTGTATTTTTCTTATAATAGTTAGTATGATGAAAAAATTTCAACAAATGATGCATGATCCTTACATTAGCTCAATTGGTGTTCCCGCTTACGAAAAATTTATGAAATATCTTAATCATATTCTTATGTTGTATTGTGTTGCTAGTGTAGTGGATCATCGTATCAAGTTAAAAGTTTGTTGAAAACTTTGCAAGAAAACGCAACCCTTAAATTTTCAAAATCTTAATAGTCCACTTCTAGTTGTATTTTTCTTATAATAGTTAGTATGATGAAAATTTTTCAACAAATGATGCATGATCCTTACATTAGCTCAATTGGTGTTCCCGCTTACGAAAAATTTATGAAATATCTTAATCATATTCCTATGTTGTATTGTGTTGCTAGTGTACCGATGTTGTATTGTGTTGCTAGTGTAGGGGATCATCGTATCAAATTAGATGGTACGAAGAATTTGATTGGCTTATTTTCTAGTATGGTTGGATGTTTTGTATGATTATGATGAACTTATAATTAAATTTGAGTCAATATTAGATAATTTATATGACAGTTATGATAGAAAATTTGCATCTACTTCTCAAATACCAAATACAACAAGTACAACATCATCTTTTTCAAGGGATAAGGACATTGCATTTGAAGATACAACAGTTGATGTATGAAATCTTATTCAATCTAAAAAACATATGACTAATGCACCTAATAAATTACATTGGTATAATGCACAACCTTCATTGTTGTTTTAATACAAGATTAATGTGTTAACATGGTGGAAAAACAATGAAGGTTCATATCATATTTTTTCTGACATGGCAAAAGATCTAACCCCCCCCCCCCCCCTTCACATCAGAAAGTGTTTTTTTTCTCTTGGTAGCAGGAAATTGACAAAAAAAGAAATCCCTTAGACACCGAAGACGATGGAGATGCCAGTGTGCTCAATAGATTGAATGGAAGTGGAGCAGAGGACTCAAGGAATACAAGACGGCTCAAGTGGTAGCAACACTGAATGAAAACGAACTCTCAAAGACTGAAGACCTAATCTCACTGACTCCAAGAATGAAGATTGAAGATTATTGCAGTGAAAGCTCACTAGAGAATTTAGGGCGATGAGATCATATGATTAAGTTAAGTTGAGGTGAACAACAGTAGTCCAATGCACTCTCTTCAATCTAACCCTAAGCTATCTCAAACTCTACATCACCCCTTTACCATGTAATATTGTAGTTTGTACGTATTACATGTTTTTTTTATTTTGACCCTTGTAAATTATTCCAGACCTTCAAGACGTGAGAAAAATAATACATGCCTTGATTTATATGATTCTTGTACATTGAAATTTTCTACAATATTATGTTTTTTTATATTTATTTTATATGTTAGGAGAGGGAGAAAAAAAAATAAACAAGTAATAAAAAATTAAAAAATGGCCTCGCCCAGACCGATTGCCACCCTTTGCGTTAGATTCTCTTAGTTGACCTGGTCAAACCCACTTAACTAAAGTGTTAGTGACCAAAATACCCTTCTTTAATACAACTTCTGCTTCCATCATATTCCTTATTACCTCCATCTTCATCTCCCTTCTCTCCCTTCCATTCTCTCCTTCTCTGGCAACTCCTTCCATCACCTCTACCACCACCTGACCTCCTCTATCCCCCACCTGACCCGCCTCCGCAAGCCACCCAACTCCGACGCCACCTCAACTTCCTCTTCCCTTCTTTATTCAAATACCCTTTCCTATAATTACCCAAAGGTGTGGTCTTTCTTCATCAAAACCAAACCCAAGAAATAAATAAAAAAATAAAAAAAAACCAAAGATCCAAAGATCGTTATCACATGACCTTTCGCCATCTAATTACTCTACAAAGTTTTGATTTTTATCACCGGATTTGACATGGACACAATGCGATTTGACATAGCAATACTCAGAATTTTTTTTAAATTATTCCAAAGTAGCTAATGTTTCGTGTTGGATTAGCGCGCGCGCCCGATACGATACACATGGAAATTGTTTCAATTTCAATTTCCATGCAACTAAACCAGATGAGATAAGATCATGCAACTGAAGGAGAAGAAAGATCGATGAAAGCCAAAATACAGAAAAATATTTTGAGTGATACCTGCTCCTCCAACTTCTGTATTTTTTCATCTCTCAATCTCCCTGCAGCTTTCTCCCTGAAATGTTATGTTTTAATAATCAAATAAATGTCATTTACATATCATAGCATATAACCCTTCTTTTGTTATATGTATGTCTGTGGATGAGAAAAAGAAGCGTCAGATCCGTATCTGGAAAAAGGAAATGATGAGACTAATGTGGAATATGATACCCTAATTGCATCATAAATCTCCCAGATTCCAACAAATTTCATTGGTGCAAATTATTTGGAAGGCCGAGAGTATTTACCTTTCTTCAGTCTGCCGAATCGTTGCTTTCCACATGTCTTGGTTTTTCAGAAGATTTTCATTAATCTGAAAAAATTCAGTAAAACAACCAGGTGTTATTAAGATAATGAAATAGAACTATAACTGAAATGCACCAGTGTCGCTATATATTTCTAGAAATGTTCAAAATACAAAAGGATAACATTTTTTCACTAAGCAGAATAGGTACTTACTTCATCGAGAAACTTTTTCTCCTCGGCACACCTATCTAGCTTTGACTGTAACTTCTGCACCTTCAAACTTACAGCTTTCTCAATTTCCTTCTCAGTTTCCTCCTTAGTTTCCATTAACAAAGATTCAAAATACTGCAATTCAAGTAAAAAGAGGCCGATGCCTTTTAGATTATTACTGAACAACAACTTCTCCAACTTTGGTGGAAGATATATGAGGAACTCATTATTCAAGATTAGCTTTCAAGATGTTCATAATGTAGAATACTGTAAAAAACGTGCAAGCCTTTCTCTCACGATAAGTCGTGAAATTAGAATGTTCAACGGAGATACTTTTCTTTGGTTCAGGAGAAAGGAAATGTTCAATGGACATACTTTTCTTTGGTTGTCAAGTTCGGATGTGAGAAGATTATTATATTCTTCAAAAATCTGCAAAATATTTCAAACAATTTACGAAGCACTCAAATTCACGTAAAAACTGAAATTAAGTAATCCCAAAAGTTTTAATAAAATTTCAGAGAGTTAAAAATTTACAGCGTCAACTTTACTGCTAAAAAGAGCCTCATCCATTGCAGAATCAACACCACATTCACAATTTCCACATGCATGGTCAGCATGAGGACAGTGGAAGTTCAACTCAACCAGTTTCCCATCAGTTTTTGATTGAATTAGCCGGTGGACATAATTGTCACTAGCATAATCCCAGACACGTTGAGTTTCCAGCTCAAGTGAATAGCAGTGTTGTGTCTCCTTCCAGTGTCTAATAGCATGGCCTTCCTTGTATCTGTTGAAAGGGAAAAGGAATTAATGTGACAACACTATGTGTAGGTTCAGTAACATGTTTGATTCAATGACAATTAGTTCTATGGTCATATAGACCGTATCCATCAGGTTTATGCCAGAACTGGCAGCATTATTTACCTTCCACAACCAACGAAACCGCAAATAACACATATCCACAGGTTCTCGGCAGTTCCACAAATAGAGCATATCGATTTTTCAGGTTCTTGCTGACAATATCTGCAGACCTAAAAGGATATAAATCAAAGCAATAAATCATACGTAATAGGTATTCGCTTGACTCTGCCTCCCTTGACTGAAGGATACAAGATTTTCCTTCATTAAAGTGATCGATATGAGATATATTATAGTGAAACATTAAAGTTGATATATTTTGTAAAGATTTGACTATAGGGCATAGATTATAAATCGAAATTTTGCTGCATATTTATAAATATGAGGTTAGAATAAGGGAACAAGAGAGATAGAGTAGCAATAGGGAATTCTTGTCTAATTAACAAAAACCATCATCATCAACTAGGACTTCTCCAACTGAAATGGAGTCTGCTATGGAGCAAAACTATCCAAGAAAGATGAGATAGGAATTTTACAACGAGCTATCCCACTGCAGAACAAACCATCACTTGATAGGTGCTATGTTTCTAGTCATGGACAATATGAAGTAAGAAGAGAGGGGTTTGTCATAATCCTAAATGAATAATTAAAATGCTCCAAATTCTTCTCAACTATAGTAAGACATCTAGAGGCAGAGGAAAGATGATAGCTTGGTTATAGGGCAGTACGTTAAACTCCAAGAGACAAGTACAACCAAGATTGATGAGACTACAACTAGCTTCTAATATATTACATAAAAAAATCCGTAGAACCCAAAACGTATACCATAATGATTACTACAGTAAGGAGATTGTCATATAATTCTTATCACATACTAATGGTCGAAGATATGGTTATTATCATCTACAACTATTCATCTACGACAAAGTGAAAATATGAGTTGAGGGCAGTAAGGTACAAATATGCATCTATGATAAGAATGAACTTGTTTTAATCAGAATCAAGGGGAAATTAACCAGATGTGCAAAAAAGTGATAAAATGCCTAATAGGAAGGGTTTGCCTAGTATATGTGTTTAAAAATTAATACCAAATTTCCTTGTAAATACATACATGAAATCGTGAGTCACAACAAAAAGCAGAAAGACAAGATGATAGTGCTTACCGGACAAGAAGAGTCACTCCACTTTGAAATACAAGAAGAATGAAAAGAATGGTTGCAAATTGTTGTGAGAATCCCGCTAGTATCCTGATCTAGTCTTTCTAACAAAAAAGGACAACAAACAAATACAGAAAAATGCTGATTCATTTTGTTGGTACAGATACATATGACAAAGTTAGTTAATGAAATATTAAAAGTCATCAAGAGACATGGTGTATTATGATGAAGAAAATTAGTGTATGCAGAAGATGTACGATAAATCATAAGCAATTATAAGGGTGTCGAGAGTAAGACACTCTTTACATCAAGAGTCATGGTGTACAGACGTAAGGCACATTTTCTGTCTGGGCATCCTCGTTTCCCGGTTCTGATACACATTTTCTCAGAAGTAATCTCAGAAAGCATACCGAACTGGTATTCAACTAAAATTCAGAAATAAGAACTACATCCAAGGTCCTAATTTTCTAGGGATAATTGATCTTCATTGAACGTGTTCAAATTTCAGTTATTTTATCCTCCAGCAGAGCTCTAGAGATATAGCTACATTTAATTTGTAGCGGATGCAATCACTTCTTCTCATTCAACCTTTTGTTACTCATCCACCTAACCATACAAAGTCAATACTTTTTCATAACTTCAAAAATTCCAAGTTTAAGAATTTTAATTTCAAGTTTCAATCGTGACCTCAGCTTAAGAGATTTGATTTTCAGGGTCTCCAAGGCTTTAGTTTGTCTCAGAGTTAGCTGCTGTTTGATTTGTTTGTTCAAACTATTTATATTGTTTAATTAAATAATTATTTTACAGAATTTGGAAAAGTAGCTTTTTGGTAGTTGAAAGGATTTTTGAAAAGTTGTTTATGGAGAGACATAACTCTTGGTGAAGAGCCATATCCTTTCAACTGGTGAAAAGTGACAACTGTTATGAACAACCATATCCTTTCATTTCTATAAATACCATCATAGTTTACAATTAGTAAAATTAATAATAAAAAATTTAATTTATAAAGAAAACAAACTGCTACTAGTATCTTCTTTCTAAAATTCAGAACCTAGAAAATTCCAGAGAATTCGAGGAGAATCTTCAGTTTCTCATAAACACTTTGTTGTATCCTAAAAGGTTATTTGTCTGCAACCCAAAGCAAACTCTTAGTGGGGACAAATAAAGACTTAAATATAGCAAAATATTGCGATTACGTGCCTTAAAAGTCCAAATATTTATGATTTCTACTCTACAATTTTAAGGATTTATTTCATTCCAATGCAATCTGAGCCATTCAAATTGATGAACCAAGAAATGGACAAATTTGATGGCAACAATTTCAGTCATAGGCAAGATTCAGTCAATAAGGTCTTCCGTTGAGTGCATAAGGTATTAAATTTTTATAATAAGTAACTTATGAGATTGTCATTGGACAAAGAGATGAATTACTGGTATAATTGTTTTTGGTAGTTCTTATATGTATGAGTAGTCAATACTCACATGGAATCCATAAGTTTCTTGAATTATATTTTAAAAGTGTGAAGTGAAGATAAAGGGAGGAGAGCCTATTCAATTATAAATGGCTTGATGAGGTTCAAATCGAACTGTGCAAATGGTTCATTTGAACAAATTAACCACAGTCAAGAATTCAAAATTAGTTAGTAACTAACTTATTAGTAAGTAACGTTCAAACAGACGGGTGAGTGCTTTGGATGAATGGTTACTATCTATTAGTAACTAACTTATCTAATGGATGAGGATTAGTGTTTTTCATGAAGAACGACCTATCTTATATAGCCACCACATGACCGAATTCCTCGAGTCTCAGTCCTATTTTTCTATTTTTCTGGCACTTCGGTTTTGACTCCGCCTCCATCCGATGAAAGCGAAAGTGATTCTGAATTACTTACCTACCCTGGTCCCTTGGTCTCTGCCTCTCCTAATTTTGTGAAACTCAGCTCCACACTGGTTCACACAATGCCTGTAATCACTCAAGTGTACAATCAACGCTCGAACACTACTCCCAATTTAGACAACACTACTGTGCCCATCGTTAGCTCGCCTTTAAGTCGCTGAAAATCCGACGTCTAAGCCTATTTTGGACCCTATTATTGATACTGCAACCACACCACACCCCTTGTTCCACCCATTGTTCCCACACCTTCCGTTCCATGCACTGATGAGCCTTCGGATCTTGATCTCCCATTTTCATATGCAAAGGAAACCGCTCCAATGCACTTCATTTATATAGTCGTCTTTCATATGCTTATTTATCATCTGCCCATTCTGCTTTGGACTTCAACCATATTTCCAAGTCATTATCAGAAGTATTGTCAAACCATGGTTGGAGCCAAGCTATGCAAGAGAAAATGACTGCCCTTGAGAAAAATGATACTTGGGACCTAGTTCCTCTTCCATCTGGCAAACGCTCTGTTGGTTGTAAAAGTAGGTGTATACTGTTAAGGTAAACCTGAATGACTCTCTGGCTCGCTTGAAAGCTCAATTGGTTGCTAAGGGTAACTCTCAGACCTACGCAATTGATTATGAGGTGTTCGAATCTTTGTTGCTTTGGCTGCCAGGTTCTACTGACCACTCCATCAGTTTAACGTCAAAATTGTATTTCTCAATGGTGTTCTTGTGGAGGAGGTTTATATGGAGCAACCCCCCGATTTTGTTAGTACAACTGAGCCTACAAAGGTCTGTTGTTTAAAACGATCTTTGTATGAACTCAAACAATCTCCCCGTGCTTGGTTTGATCGTTTTACTAAGGTTGTTTGAGAAGTAATATTGATCATTCTGCGTTCTACCGCCATCATTTGGGGCAAAGGATCCTATTGTTTGTGGATTATCATGTGTTTACATGAGATGATCATAATGGTGTTCTTGACCTGAAATCATATATTCTGTGGGAGCTTCAGACTACGGATCTCGGGTGATCGAAGTATTTCTTAAGAATTGAGGAAGGATGGCATTTTCCTATCACAGAGGAAGTATGTGTTGGACATACTTACCGAAAGTGGTATGTTAGGGTGCTATGAAGCACAGTCAGGTACGGAGTGTGGGTACGACACGACACAGGTACAGGGATACATGATTTTACAAAAAAAAAGTAGGATACATGTGCATTTATGGGTACGTTAAATATAATATATTTTATATTATATATATAAATAAACAAATATATTTTTTTAAATGCAAATATTTGAACCATTTTATATAACTGTAAGAAGACGTTACAATTATGAGCATTTTTGGAGGAAAAAAGTTGATGATCTAACTATCAAAACATTGAATATACTTGTTGTGTTTGAACATAACATAAAACATCAAGTTTGTTAAAAATTACACTAGGACCCCAAACATTTTATCTAAACATAATTGTGCCCAAAAAATTCGAAAATGTATTAAAAAATTGGACTCCTTGGGTACGCACCCGAGAGTACCAAAGGAGTATCAGCACCTGATACACACCCGACACTGGTATGTTAGGCGTTCAGAAGTACTTGTGCTTCTTAGTTAGGGTGCAGGCCATTGCACACTCTGATGGACCCAAAACGATTGCTTGTTGCCAAATCAATGAGACTTGTTGGATATCCCAGGAGATATAGGAGGCTAGTGGGAAAACTGAATTATCTCACAGTCACTCGTCCAGATATTGCATACTCAGTCAGTATAGTGAGTTAGTTTATGTCTGCCCCTCGTGCGAGCCATTGGGATGCAGTTATGAAAATTCTTTGGTACTTGAAGAGTTATCCAAGCAGAGGATTTATGTATATTAATTGATATTGTCGAACTACTGGGTTCTTAGATGCAGATTGGGTTAGTTGCCCAACCACCAGGCGATCCACCATATGCTAGTGTGTTTGTCGGAGAATACTTAGTTTCATGGAAGAGCAAGAAACACAACGTAATGTCTCGTTCGAGTTCAGAGTCTGAGTATCCTGTTATGGCTATTCTCACATATGAGATGACTTAGCCCAACGCCCCGAATTCCAAACATAGGTAATTCGTAGCACAAACAAACAAGGTCTTTACTTCAATTTCGTACAAAAAATATAAAGAATTTAAAACTTTTTCATTACAATGTTATTCTTTACAATACGCAACGAAAATTTACATATGTAAAATAAAATGTGTGATGTGACTATCCTAAATATGTCGGTGTATGTCATGAGCCTAGTGACTAAATGCAGATACTTATATTTATGATGCAACTCTAATGCGCACTTGTATGTATCATATGCATCCCATACTACATTGGTCCGAGGGCAAGGCCTTAACGTACTCATTATAGTGTTCGATATCTCGTTATGAAAATCCTACTACGATAACAAAAATAAGGTTAAAACGTCCCAGCCCCGGAGTACACCGCCCGACTATACAGAATTCTCGTCGTGCAAACTTCCCGCAAGTGCCGCTATAGCCCAGAATATGTTGAAGATCCTCCGCCCGACTATTCATGACCCCGAAGTACACCGCCCGATCATTCGTAATCCCGGATTTAATTAAGGGATGTCTCGCTCCGCATAGCAACCACAGTCCTGGAATACACCGTCCGACTAAATAGAGATGCCCCACTTACGTTTGCCCATGTCTCATCACGTCTCCCTGCCAAGTGCCTCACGTCTCCTTGCTTAGTGCTCGTCTTTAATTCAATTTTAGTTTTCTTGGTCTAGAGCTAGCTTACCCTGCCGGACTTAAACTCACACGCCGAGAACTCAGGACCATGTTGGCCATTTCTCAAAATTTCATTGATCATAATTTGTCGGTCACTACAGGTCTCGCTCAGCTCCTAGAAACCACACATCTCAAACCAGAGATCTTCTAGGTTATTATCAACCTCTATTACAACATTTCTCATTCATTATGAATCATTGATTCTCTTTATTGATTCTCTTTTAATTCATCAATCTCAAAACAAATATATAGCTTCTTATTCCATAACACTTCAATTAAATAAAAAAATCTTTAATTTAAAAAACTCCAAATTAAACTTGTAATTTTAAGATATAAAATTTAACTTTCTTCTTAAAATAAAATAGTGTGTAACATAGTTTGTCCCCAAATTGAATGTTAATAAAATAGTGTGCAACATAGTTTCCTTCAAAGAAAAAAGAGTTGTATAAAATAGAACTCCAATTAAAACAAAAAAAATTCAAAATAAAACAACTCAACCCCGTCCAGAGCCGAACCAGAGCGCCTCCGCTCTAAAAGGCACCCAAGAACCATGAATTGAAGTCTCAGTTAGTGTTATAGATCTCAAGAAAATACCCTATTAAGCCTTTGTCTACCGTTTTAAAGAATTAATTAAAATTTTAAAAAGAAAACAGAGCCGCAAAGGCTCAAACCCGCAACCTGTAACACTGTACACAGCACCCATATCGCACCTCACAACCATAAATCCAACTCACTGTTGGTGTAGACACTGCACCAAAAATGCACATATTTATATTCACCGTTTTTTAGGAGTTTAAACTCTATACTACAAGGAATAATAATAAAAAATCAGTATTCAACACATCTATAATTACCCATGTTTAAATCAATCATCAACATGAGACATCAAATAATTCAATCATACAAATACAACAATGCACTTCTAACACAATATATTAAGAAATAAATTTTCCTTTCTATAATTTCATCTAGTTTAATTAGATTGTCATACATTTGATTCTAAGATTAATTCACCACCTAAAAGATTCTAGATTGTACATAACAAATCTTCTAACAATATCATGGCATTATAAAAATTTAGAAACTAAAGAAACACCCACCTTTTTTTTATGCAACTTGCAATAGAACCTCCTAGAAATCTTCAAACCTACTCTCCAAAGCCAAGAGTAAAAATTTAGAAATGGAAAAATGAAAGCTCCCTTTGAGCAAATGGTCGGCCTTGGGTCCTCTTCAACGGGAGTGAGATGATGGGGAGTTTTTAAAACTACCCACATACTCCAAATAACTACCCACAACTCATAATACCCATACAAAAATTCTTTTTTTCCCTCGTAATCACATTGGCCGATCAACTATAGTGGGCAATGCATGGGTTGAAAAAATGTTGTAAGTGCATATAATCTACACACAAATTATTATGAGTTTTATATAATTTAAATAATCATAATAAAAAATTTAGTACACAATTCAATAATTCTATGTAAATACAATAACATAATCAGCACGTGCATAAAAGAGAAACACGCGTAAAGCACAGGTGGACAAAATATTTTAAAAATATTAATATTTTAAAAAAATATTTTGCGGTTGTCACAACACTCCCTACTTAAAAATATTTTGCGGCTGTCATATATATGGAAAGAGGAATTTAAAAGTTGTGAAGAGATTTTGTGGATGTACGAATATCTTATTTTTGGAATGAAGTATTCCGTTTGAGGTTTTGATTTACAGCTGTGGTGTTGTGGAAAGAGTTGCTTTCAGAAATAAGTAAATAAAGAGTATTTTTTTACGCCTGAACCAAGTGGAGGTTCTTGATTGAAAATTAGGGTTATGGTGAGAACCCTACATGGATGCTTGAGGCATTGAGTTGTGAGCACTAGAGGTTGAGCAAAACCCCTGTGGTTATTTGATTGTGAAAATTAGCCAGAGAGACTAGTGTTCCAAATTTTGATGAGTTAAGTCCAGTAGGAATTAGCCAGAGAGACTAGTGTTCCAAATTTTGATGAGTTAAGTCCAGTAGGGTATTCTAACTCTAGGTGGCTATGGTTACCTATGTTTGAACCTAAGGACAGACACTAGATTAGGAGTTGTGACGAAACATAGACAACGTAAGTATGGGCTCGGTATAGTTTGACAGATGTATTCCAGGACTGTGATTTTATGTCTCTCTAGTATGCTTGTGTGGTACACTTGTACAGTCTAGCAGATTGTATTCCGGAACTGGGGACTATTTGAAGAATGTCTAGAAGTTATATGAATTTGGTATGTTTGCACAGGTACACATGTACAGTCTGGCGGATTGTATTCCGGGACTGAGATCTTTTTGTAGAATGTATGGTATGTTCGCGCAGTACACATGTATAGTCTGGCGGATTGTATTCCGGGACTGGGGTATATTTGCAGAATATATGGCATAAAGGTGATTCTCTAGAATTAGAGTGATGCTTACGGGATGCTTACGCGTTTACGCTTGTACACACAGGCGGATGTATTCCGAGGCTGGGGCCTATTCGCGAAGTGTCTTTCTTCTATCACTGATATAGGATTGCATAGCGAGGGATTGAACCCTAAATGAGGTGAACGCTAAGAACTTGCCCTCGAACCTATGTTGTATGAGCGGCATAGTGATTTCGAACAAGTATGCATTAGTGTGCATCGGGTTTTCTTGAACATTGTTTTGTGTATCTTTGCTTATTTTTTCTGACAAGTGTGTGATTGTGAAACTTTGGAGAGTCGCTGCTTTTATCAGCATTGTGTCAGTTGCATTCAATTGACGTAGCATTCAATTGACGTACCCACGGTTTTTGTCAATTTTGTAGGATTTGCAAGTGAATGACTTAGACAAGAGTTAAAACTCGGGTTTATAAGAAATTTGAGTTTAACTGTTTGGAACAAGTTGTAACAAAAGTGTATTTAAGTTTCTGATGTGCATTGTATACTGTTTGGAACAAGTTGTAACAAAAGTGTATTTAAGTTTCTGATGTGCATTGTATTATGGACTATTGTAATAAAGTTTTAAATTGCATTGTATTAAGGACTATTGTAATAAAGTTTTAAATTTCCTTGTAATTGTGGTTTACATTTGAAGTAAAGATTCTGTATTAATTTGAGTTTAACTGTTTGGAACAAGTTGTAACAAAAGTGTATTTAAGTTTCTGATGTGCATTGTATACTGTTTGGAACAACTTGTAACAAAAATGTATTTAAGTTTCTGATGTGCATTGTATTATGGACTATTGTAATAAAATTTTAAATTGCATTGTATTAAGGACTATTGTAATAAAGTTTTAAATTTCCTTGTAATTGTGGTTTACATTTGAAGTAAAGATTCTGTATTTGTGTATCTTATTTCTATTATAAAAAATCGGGGTGCTACAAAAGTGGTATCAGAGCACACTTCAATAAGTAACACTAAACATGGTATGGGGAATAAACCTAGGTGGACATTAGAGTGTATATCAGTCTGAGTCAGGGGCGGAGCCACACCCAAGCCAGGGTGAGCGGCCGCTCTCCCTGAATTTGAGCAGGCCCTTTATATAGGTGTAGTTTTTTTAATGGAAGTCCATGCAGCGCTCCCCCTGAGCGTGGCTCACAAGTAAAGGCCCATACTCCTCACACCACCTGACCCGCTCCCTTTTCTTCTGTTGCTCGCTTCTTCGTTTAGTTCTTGTGATTTTGCTCCCGCTGGATGGAAATCCTGACTCTGCCACTGGTCTGCGTCATGAATGTGTGGTTATTTGAACTTGCATTTATGTTACTCTATACTTGTACTGTTGTTATCTTTCATTTTCTTGTAGGATGGCGGATAATCACAATCCTATGAAAAATGTGGACCCCCTCCTAGGGAATCTTCAGATGAATCACCTAAGCTAACCAGGAAGGATTTGTGTCTCTTATGGAAATTCAGGGTGCTAACTGTTATGAAAGTCATATCCTTTCAATTCTTAAAACACCACCATAGTTTACATTTTCAAAACAACAACAAAAATCTATATTCTACTCGTATCTTCTTTGTAAAATCAAGAACCTTGAAATTCCAAAGAATTCGAGGAGAATCTTCAGGTTTGCTTCATGCAGCTTCTCATAAAGACTTTGCTGCATCTTAAAAGGTTATTTATCTGCAATCCAAAGCAAACTTTTCGAGTGGGACAAATAAATCCTTAAAGATAGCGATTATGTGCCTCAAAGTCCTATTTATGATTCCAACTGTACTTTATTCCCAACACCTGCTACAACACTACAGAAAAAAGAACAGCTTTAAGCTAAATACAAGGTTCAGGGCCCGTACATGCTGCATGTATCTTATCTTCTAACTGGTCAGCAATTGTTACACCTATGATCTAATTGTTGTCTCAAAATTTCTTAGTATTTTTAGATTATATAGTATATACTGACATCAACATTATGATGAATTCCTCCAAAACCCAGTAGGGGTTTAATTTTGCACATGACAACTTTATAAAGGCGATGAATTTCTTACTTCAGGTGACGTTAATTAGTTTAATAAAGCTTGAAGAAGTGGCAGGGGGACTTAACAGTCGGTACTGGGTTGTTGTGCAAGTTCCGGTGGATTAGGAATGAGCCTATTCACCCTCTTCCTTGTTCTGCTTTGACTAGGGCATTTCTTCCTTCAAAGTGAGGGGTATCAATCTGCCGAGTTGCCGGCATAGTTAATGATAACTGAGGGCTGAATTGTTGTAGATTGGGAATTTCTTCCTTCAAAGTGAGGGGTATCAATCTGCCGAGTTGCCGGCATAGTTAATGATAACTGAGGGCTGAATTGTTGTAGATTGGGAATTTGTGAGATTGAAGGAGTGGTAATGAGACTACAAACAATGCTAATACAGGTGTTGGATTTTTTACGTTTTAATAATTTCTTATACATGAAAAGCCGGGGGCTTTTATCCTCCATTCTGATCCAAGCTAAAATTAACCCCCCCCCTCTAAAATCAACATGATAAGGCTAAAACACTAAGTCCAGACCAAAATTCAAAACCACGAAAAACTCACCAAGACACACTGGACAAGAAGGCTGTTCCGCTGAACTCACAATGGGCCCCTGAGCATGCTCAATCGATCCAGTATACTGCACATCTATGGTGTAAAGCACCCGACAAACATCAACCTACAAATGAAACACTTATCACAACATGCCAAAACACATAAAACTACAAACTTACGCACAACAAAAAACTTCAAACAACAGCAACCTCCAAAGACGAAAACCTCTTCCCATTAAAATGTTTAAAATAAGTATCTGCTGAAATCTGATCATCAAATCTTATAAGAACACTGTATTGATCTTCCATCCCATCATTCCTAACACACCCAAACAGTAACCATCAGTCAAGCTTTTACAAATCAAATAAAAGAACAATTAATATTATAATACTGCGTACCGCACAATTCGCATTTCAAGCATGTGCTGGACGAAGGAACCGCAAAATCGGCAGAAATCAGCATAAGTCATGTGGTTCGGAACAGCCAACACACAAACAAGCGGCTTCCTTCCCACCTGAAATAGCAAACAAATCAACGAATTGCGGACTACCTACAGTTCTGGCCTTAAATACTCCGAAAACAGTTAATCTGGTTAATTTCGCCATATTGTAAATCGAAATTTCTTAAACCCTAGATTGCTCAATTACCCGATCTAAAGAGTAAAAACCCTAGATTTCCCAAACTAGACCTAAATTACTGGCTGGGAAACGACGAGTCCGAAATGCTAGTCGATTATATCATATTATGAGCCTTGGAATTAAGAGTAAAGAGCAAAATCATGAAGTAATTAGTTACCGGTAGAATGGGAGGAGAGGAGGATGGGAGATCTGGTTGAGGATATAGGTGCATGATGCCACGTGTCTCTTCGATCCTAGGGTTTCCTGACGAGAAATTGACAACTTGAGTCGTCGGATCGGAGATTTCTTCTTCTTTGACGATGGCGGCAACGGCAGCTGCGGCGCCGCTGGTCGACGTGGCGGACATCGGAGGTTGACGAACTGAGTCTCTCTCTCTACCTTCAGATATCAAGCGGGTTGTAGTTGTGGGAGAGAGCGAGTTTGATGGTATATATAGAAACTAGTATTCCCTTGTCCAATATTGTACAAAGTAATATAATAAAACACAAAGAAAGCTATCGAGTGGCTCTCCTTCAATCCCCTCAAAAATCTAAAGTCCAGATCTAACCTCACAAAACATATCTCCGCACAAAAGTTTTTCCCCAAAACTCAAATTCAAATTCCCACCCAAAACAACTCCTATGTTTATTTATTTTTTTTTTCCTCTCTCTCTCCCTCCCTCCCTCTTCTATTCAAAAAAATAAGAAAATAAAAATTTTAAAAAATTAAAAAAATTTAAAAACTAAAAAAATTAAAATTTAAAAACTTTTAAAATAATTCAAAAAAGTCAAAAAAAATCATATAATATGTTTTTTGCTGGACCCCCAAAAGTTTCTCATATAATATGTTTGCTACTTCAATTAATACTAGACCTCCAAAAGTATTTTATATGATCAAACAAGGTGCACCGTTCTGAAGACATGCCGTAGGCACGTGTCAACGGGCAAACCTAGTAATATAATATAGGCTAAATATTAAAAAAAAGTACACTAAGATTTTTTTGTTTAAAAAAAGGACACAAAGTTTCAAAAAATTCCAATGGGTTAGTTAGGGTTAGGGTTGGGGATGGGGTTGGGGTTGGGTTAGGGTAGGGTTTAAAAAAACTACTTTCATCTTTCATTTGTGTTTAAAAAAATAATTTTTATCTTTTATTTGTGTTTAAAAAAACATCTCTTAACTAATCAGATGTTTAAATAAACCCCCCCGAACTAACCCTAACCTCAACTCTAACTAACCTAGTGGAGTTTTTTAAAACTCTGTGTCATTTTTTTAAACAAAAAAAACTTAGTTTACTTTTTTTAAACTGACCCAAAACTTTGTGTACTTTTTTTTATATTTAGCCTATAATATATGGTATAACTCGTACAGTATTATTCATATTTTTTTAAAAAAATAATAACATTAAAAAAATTACAAAATTCATTTAATAATATTTATATAACAACGAAGATTAGAATTTCAATTTGGATAGAGTAAGAGTGGGGAGTTATTTCCTACATTTATCTTACTTTTTTATTATTTTAAAAAGGAAAAAGGAGAAAAATCCTACATAAAATTGTTTAGCATAATATGTTGTATAGATTCCAAATTTTTAATTATTTTTCAGAAATTCTAATTAGATTTCCGTATTTAATAATTATTTTTGAACTTTTCATTTAGTTTTCTAATTTTAAATTACTTTTTTGATTTTTATTGATTTATCGAGCATGCACGATTTTTAGAGTGATCTAGATCTCCCATCGAGTCTATGCTCACCCGTTGAGTGGAATAAGGTGCCAGGTTGATGTGCTGACGTGGTACGACGCTGATCACGTGACGGGCTCGCCTGTTGAGTGAATTGGACACGCGTGATTGGGTGGCGACGTGGCGTGATCGGAAGCCTCGATTACACACGTCTTCGCGCATCTGAACGATCGGACGGTCGAAAATTAAGTGTGAAAGTCCCTGCCACTATGCTAAAACTTCGAAGTTGTAGAAGGGTTAAGGGAAATTGCACTTGTATTCTAACATTAAGTAAAGGTGGCAGCTGAATGTGTACACTAAGGATATTTCATTCCATTGTAGCCCCCCCCCCCCCCCCCCCCCCCCCCCCCCAACCCACCAAAAAAAAAATGTTATTGTTTGGTGTTTGTGTGGAGATTTTGATTAAAGGTAAAAACTCAGCATGTAGTAAAGTCGAATTTGTTCTCCGTTTAAAATATTGTCACTGGTGTAACGATGCACGAAATCTGTGCAATGATGGAAACATTGTCCTCGAGTTAGGGATGCTTTCGGACGGATACGAATCAAATATTGGCTATACCAACATCCGTATCCGCATTCCAAAGATGGATTCGGATAATACGGATATGACTCGAAAAAAAAGAATCATATCTGTATCCGCAAATTTCGGATATAGATGCGAATCGAATACAGTCTACCGGATAACGGATACGAATTCAGATATCAAACATATAGTTAACATTGTCAATTGGCATCCGTTAACATATAGTTAACATACAATTAACATTGTCAATTCGGATACGAATTCGGCGTCCTCCTTTTTGTTAACATTGTCAATTGACATATCAAGTATGTTACATGATTAAAGTAGCTCAAGAAAGAAAGAAAGTACAATATATAAAAATTCCAAAGCATATGCATTGCATGGAACTTCCAGGCCAAAGGCGTGAATTATAAAAGATTATATAGCATTAAGAAAAAAGGAAGCTTCTGATACCTGCAATAAGTTCATTATCTCCATTCCAGACCTAGATTCTTTCTTTCTCCATTAACACTTGGTTTTGCCTCTCCTGCAGCAAACAAGTTAACAGACCCCCTCCTGCAGGAAATTCAATAATGTTTTGTAGAATAGTTTTCCATCTTATACTTTTTAGTTGTTCTGCAACTTTTATATCAAGTGATATATATGACAACTGATGCTTTTTTGCTTTGCTTTCTATGAGATGTAAGCATTACTTCTCGTAATGGTAAGCTTTGTCAATAAAAGGTGCTATATTTTTCTGAGTTTCTCAACTAGCAAAAAAAATCCGTATGTTCCACAGTTCCACTCATATACAGATTACCTTGATTTTCTTCATTCCTATTGTGCTCTGAATCTTTTGCTTTTCAGATGACTTATTATTCAAACTATTAACTTAGATTCGTACCTAAACATATATACGAGACTATAATCAGGCAATATTTGATCGCTTATTAGGTCACAACGGTGCCAAAAAAGTTCTATGCTTACAGATTTTCCTTATTGAGGAACAGTTAAGAGCAAATTAAGATTGTGGATCAACTATTTACTCAATCCTTAGACCTACAACTAAATTTGCATTATTATGTGTAGTTTGTAGGCTGTAGCTATGGGGGCAAGACACCTCATGATTAACATAAAAAACTTCAAAACAGGAACATTCACAAGATTACCTGCAGTTTTATGTATTCCTTCTCCTTTGTCTTCATATCCTGTATTTGTTGTGTGCACACTTGCTTAAAAATAACTAAAATTATGAATCATTACAAGTTTTTGTTAGATACTTAAGAGAAAGAACAAGACAATTGATGAAAATGCCATCATGGTAATTCTTCACCAGATTACTAATAACCATCCTTTGAAATTCATCTTGCTCTTTCTGCAATTTTTCAATTTGAGCTTTGAATGTTGCAGCAGCAGCAACTTTAATCTCCTGTCATGCCCCACTTCCCAAAAGGAATATGGAATACGAGTACGTGACGAAATCCAGCGAATGATTTTCATCATTCATAAGCTGTAGGATCGACTCAACATCATAATAAGAAATATAGCAAAATATACTCAACCACGTATGCATGAATAATTTATTAATCAACAGAAAATAATTGAAACAGAATATAAATATTTAAAATAAATTTTCAGATCTGGATCAAAAGATAAAACTTTGGGACTACAAGCCCGTTACAAGTTTTAAGCAGCAACAAATTTTAAATAAACTCAAATACAAAATAATTAAAACAAGTTTTCCCCAAGCGAAGCCTAGAACGTCTGCTCACCAATTCCAGCAGGTAACTCGTCTCCAAAGTTTGTATTATCATGCAGAAGAAAGTGGAGAAACAAGACAAACGCCCTTAGTGCAAGTTAGGGCCGCAAGTAGTACAAGTAAGGGTATGCAAATAAGTGCAATAAATTATGAGACAATATTTGGAATCAAGGGTATACAACATGATATAATAGGGAATGCAACAAGTAGTGGAGTTCAAGAGAGTAGCTAGCAAGTAAGACAACTAAAGTAACAGGATTAGGTAACAAGTACGAGTAGTGGAACAAGTAACAAGTGAGCATGTAGTTGTATCAAGTATTAAGTAACAAATATCACGTAACAAGTATCAAGTAACGAGTATCAAGTAACAAGTATCAAGTAAGGTTTCAAGTGTGGACGAGTAACAAGTTATTCTTAAGTCTAATGTTTAATTATATCTAGGTAGCACTTCATGCGTCCCAACTATTTACCATATGGTTGCTACTTGTAAACAGTTATGTTTAGGCCTAGTGGTGAATTTTATAGGGCAGTGTACGCAGGCATCAAGTATCAAGCAAGCATGTTCATAAATTGGGTAATCATATAACTAGTTCACGAATCAAGTAATAACCCCTTCCGAGTACACTTACCTATAATGTCCACTACTGCGGTCTTTCCCTTAAACTTCGACTTGTTATTTATTATTATTATCATCAAGACAAGCATTATAGCGTGACAAGCATGAAAGTGTGCGAAACAGGGCAAGTAAACATGATTGAGAACATGGAACAAGTTTAAGATAATTAGAAGGCATAATCGAGGGCCAAAACAAATTAAAATATGAAGAACGACGAGAATTCCAATTATGGATAGCAAGGCGTTGCTGCACCAAAACTGCAATTCCCTCCACCACAGGAATGCAAATATGGATTCGTCAGAAAATCTAGAAACTAGACTCTCTACCGAATCCAGCTTATATAGACAAGATACATAAAAGTTGTAGCAATTGGTGTCAAAACAACAAACTACACAGGATTCGTGTTCAGCCAGAATTTGTAAAACTGTGTTTATAAGTATGAAACAAGTCTGAAACTTTATTAATTAATTCCAGGAAAATCAGGAAATGTTCTCTAGTGTGTCTAGTGTCAGCATGCAAAATTTCAAATTATTATCTTACAGGTAGCATGGTTAAATTAATTGTAAAGTAAAGTGTCGCAACAATTTTGTGAATCTGAAATCTACGACACAGCAGCAGTAAAATTGCGATAAATCACAAACCATAACTCTGAGTTCAATTCCATAAAAAAGGTAGTAAACTAGACATCTAGGGCTAAATTTTATGTTAAAGACTCAAGTCCAGATTCTGATGTTGTAGGGGTCAAAACAGCAAGTAAAGACATGAATAGCAGCATATGTGAATTTCTTTTATATAAAAGTGGCATGATAAATGACTAGTATGAGTCTATATTAGAGTGTGATACAAATAGGGTGTAATGGATATCAAATCAGCAAGTCACATTTATTCCTCAACTCAAGAAGGTAAAATCAACACATACATCATACAACACACATCTACAAGTCTAGATGGTTCTTAGTTTCATGTGTTCAAGTAATTAGGAGATAAAATGGGTCCAACTAGTTTTGAAACAAATATATATCAACGAAGGGTTGTGACTCTTATGATCATGTAATTGATAAGGAATAAAATAAGATCAACAAACGATGAACTAAAGGAAAATGAGACTGAAAAATAAATTACACGGCACATGTGAACAGACTCATGTTGCAGATTATGTAGGTTATGCACCACCGCTAAAATAATTGTTCTATTACTGTTCTTAGGGTTAAATTCGTATGAAGAAAAAAAAATTGATGTGCAAACTATCTTGGATGTGAGGAATATAGCAGAATATGTTCACTTACTATCTTCTTGAAACAACACTAGCACCAACAGATCTGAACAAATAAATTCAAAGAAATGAAAACAAGATTTGTCAACTACATTATTAAGGTGAATAAATGTGCACATGCTTGCATACACATAGATGAAACCTATCACGATATGAAGAAAGAAAAGAAATGTTGATTACTATGCTTGCTTTCCCATGGAATTGAGCCTCCCATTACCATAAACCTTGTTTGCTCCATTTCCAACTGAATTCTGTACGGATGAATGGGCAGGTCTAATTTTAGATGATACACCATTAACTTCCTGGGGAATGTTGGATCTAGCAGAGATGCTCATATCAAATGTCCCTCTAGCAACGTTAAAGTTGACACCATTTGGTTGTTGATTCTGTGGTTTAGACATGTGCAGTCGCTTGACAGATGAATCCACAGAAGGCAAACACAATTCGAATAATGGGGCGATAACTGAGTAAGCTTATAGCAGTGGTGGAAAATAAGGTTTCTGATTTGGGGCAGCCGTAATTCAATGGGGATGGTGGGAGAAGAAGGTTAGCGAGGAGGTTGGTCGGAGATCTCGACGGAGAGGAGGTTGGTCGGAGATCTCGACGGCGAGGAGGTTCGAGACGGAGAAGATGAGACCAGATTAGGGATTTTTCGATTTAGAAATTAGGGTTACTGTTTTGGACGGAGGAGATTGGTCGAAAGGTTGGTCAGAGTAATCGACAGTGGAGGAGATCGAATGTCGACAATCGGGAGAAGGGGTTGGGTTAGCTCACTTGCGGAGTTGCTGTCTGTTCGCTGTTTGAGAAAAGGAGGAAAGGAGGAATTTGCATTAGAAGAAGTTTAGGGTGGGGGATCATCATTTATCGGTATATAACTCTATATATATAATATATTTATTAAATAAATATATTATTATAAAAAGCAGATATCCGTATCCAAATATTGTTGGATTTGGATATCTGTATCCGCCCGGATACGGATTTTTCATATCCGTATCTGCAAAAAATTCAGATTCGGATACAGATAGAATTGAATAGACCTTCCCTGCCTCAAGTCCTCATCTCTTTCCTCAACACTCCTTCCTAGGACAAAATAAACCTGATTTCCCTCTCTTCCGAACCCAAACAAGAAATCCTCCAATCTCATTCTTCAACCCTGCTGGTCAAGCCATGAATGGAAGGCCAAAAATTCTAAAATTTCGCCATAAAAGAAGAGCAACAAACAGAGAATGTGGTTTCTTCAAGGAAACTATTGGTGGTTTTGGTTCTCAGTGCATTCATCTTCGGAGAACTGATCCACTAGGATAAGAAACTATCAAGACACTAAGAAACAAGCAATTAACAATCATTTCAACTGGGACACAGTCAGCATCTACATCTATATATAACAAGATTAAAACAACAAACTTTCATTGATAAAGTGGTACAGAATATTCTTATATAATTTAGCACAATGACAATCCAAAGGATATAATTTAATTTTCTACAATCAAGTGGCATAAATAACATTCCCATATAAAAAAATTGGTCAGCCCTAATAAATAAAAATCATAGTTCCAATTCCCTGTCTTAACGGTGAGCTTCTGTGTCTTCCTTGAAAAGTTTAAGAAGTTCCTCAATCGTCATCAGGCAACGTCCTCTGCTATCTCCACTGTCTCTGACACGCAGATTCACCTGCTCAAAAAAAAATAAAAATTGACTGCTTATTTTTTAGATGAAAGCTACAGAAATGTAAAGTAAATTTAAAGACCGACTCCCTTCTGCATTCTAGTAGCACTCGCGACAAGAAAGTATGTCCCATGACACAAAATGTTAAAATAAATATTGGGCTGGATGTCTGAGATGGGGAGAAATATGTTAAAAACTGTAATGAGTTTTCCTTGGGTAATTTGGTCAGAAGTGGAAAAATTAACTGAAAATCAAGTAAGATTGTAGAAAATTATATCGTTTTTACAAAGGGGAATATATCAAGGTAGAAAATCATATCACTTACGCAGTTCTTTGCCTATAAATGTGCACAAAAAAGGATAATAAAGGAAGAATAATAAAATGATCAAATAGTTTAATTTATAATTCTTTTTTACTGTAATTGTACTTTTAAGTCTTTAAGAATCAAATACAGTCTACAAAAATATACAGTATTTTCGGTACCATCTTAATTTTTTCTAAAACAAAAGACAGAAGAACATGAGCAAAAAAGGATCCTAAGATCAGAGAGAAAAATACCTGTTCAGCTTCTGCTTCCTCCTCACCGACGACCAGTATATAATTGTATTGAGCTACCTGAGCCTCTCGTACCTTCAAAAATATAAAAGAAAAACAGAAATATGATTAGATTTCCACCCTGCAAATATGTAGGCCTTCACAGTTTCTAATAGAATCATTTGATATGGCAACTGTATTATGCAGAAATGTGTTCTATTCTTTAAGAACTTCCAAAGTTTTCAAGGAACACCCACTACATGATTCTTTCCCAAAAAGAGAAAAAAAGGAACAAAAAAACTAAAAAAGTTTCGAATACCCACTACATGATTCTTTCCCAAAAAGAGAGAGAAAGGAAAAAAAAAACTGAGGTAAAAGTACAGAAATCAGAGTAAAGTACTTGAATAACAATCATCCATTCTACTTACCGAAAATAGAGATCACCTGGTTTATTTGAGAGCATTTCTAAATTCAAACAGCTACAGAAAGTACATATATGGATTACAAATGAGACATTCACATCAAGACTTACGAACAATCATACCTTCTTGGGCAAACTTCTGTCAGTTGCATCAACATCGACATAATATCCAGCTTTGTGTATTTCATCCCGAACCTAATAGCAACATATAAAAAACAGTTTCCGTGGAAATTACAGAACAATGCTTACACGTTTCTCTACAGTGAGACATATATATATATATATATAGAGAGAGAGAGAGAGAGAGAGAGAGAGAGAGAGAGAGAGAGAGAGAGAAATTCTCCATTGCAAACGCTATATATTGTGCCAACGCGTGCAAACCACCTAGGTCGTTGTTTTTGTTTGAAACAACGACCTAGGTGGTTTGCACGCGTTTGCACAATATATAGCGTTTGCAATGGAGAATTCCACGCACGCGCGCGCGCACACCAAATATTGGTTATTCCAATTCAAACCAGCTTATTTGTCATCATCACTAAAAATATGGAACATACACATCTTTCATATAAAAACTGGAAGGACATCATCTTTGCAACTACAGTGTATCCTAATATGAGATAATTTAATGAAAAATTGAAAGAGAAAAACCACAGCATTTTCCAACACTTGAATAAAAAGAACAGAGACATAACTCCAGTTTAGGCATTTACTGAAAAGAATTTCTGAAAAATAAATAATGCTGCTTAAAATAATTTTCTGGTAATGTTAACAGTACAGAAGTGTAGCAAAAAATGTTTTATGCCAATTTTATCTGTCAAAAGACTAGCTTATCTCATAATCAATGGCATCGTGAATTTTGATAATCATTTATTATACTGAATGCAATTATGTAGTGTTACATACCCGTAAACCGTATGATAAAGATTTCTCAGATACAGGACAAACAATAGCCTGTCGAGGACTCAGCCAGAATGGCCACTTTCCTTTGTAATGTTCCAATAGAATAGCAAGCATACGCTCAACTGATCCTAGAATGGCTCTATGGATCATGACAGGACGTTCAGTTTTTGTTGCATCTTCTGCTGAGTAAGAAAGCTTAAAACGTAGAGGAAGCTGAAAGTCCAACTGAAAACAAAACACCAGAAGTTAAGGAAAAATTTCTTTTCAGAATAGAAAGAATGTTCTCTCACAAATTCATAATATATGCTGTGATAAGTAACCTGTAAGGTGGCACACTGAAATTTTCTCTTCAATGCATCAAAAACACCAATATCTATCTTTGGTCCATAAAAAGCACCATCCCCTTCATTGATCTGCAGTTAATGATTAACGAAATGAGTAGGTTGGCAAGTAAGACGATTACAAAAGATGTGGGGAATTGATCCATGGTCGATTCCGTAACAGATAAAAAGGAATTGCTAGTTATACCTCGTGAAAGTGAGGCCAGATCCTACATGATTTGTTACCAACTGATTGGAAAGTCATTTGGAGTTGCATGCATTTATACGAAGTGCGAATTTGTGTGTACGAGTAGGCACACACGCTATATATATATATATATATATAGAGAGAGAGAGAGAGAGAGAGAGAACACTGACCATACCGGTAGGAATTGACTACCTATCAGCAGAAAATTCATGTTTGAAGCATCAAAAATTTAAAACCCACCCTTTCAGTTATGAGTATCAGATAAACAGCCTAGAAGAAAATTATCATATGCAATCTTTTTTCTTCACGATCAAAATTAACAAAACGATGTATAATAGTGAACAGAACAATGGTCTGATAACTATAAGTTCAGCAAACCATCAATCTTAATCTAAATAGTTTGGAACCTTGAATAACACATTAATTGATTATAAGACTATTCCAGACCTGTGTTTAAGAATACTGACCATCTAGGGTGCTGCCTAACACCTTTAAGTGCGAGTCTGAGCTAAGGGCTTGAAGGCAGCACCGCCTACACACACCCCTAGGCTGATACTTAAAAAAACTATTCAAGACCATAAATCCAAAAAAGCTGATAGTTAAAAATTATCCATATCAGGCTACTTGATTCAGAGGAAACTTGAAAATTGTTTGGGATTTTTTAAAAAGCATTTTAAGTGATAGCACCAAAGTCCTAAACCCCTTCTTCCTACTACTCACATTAACTCTCGGTGTAAACACTCAGATTTGGGCACCCAACTCACTGCAACCAACAAACCTCCATTCAAGGTTGTAAACGGCATTAGATGGTGGCGGTTCGGTCAAGGGGTGCCTAGGCGGTTGTTGTTGTTTTGTTGCCGATTTAGTTAATTTCAGCTCATATTCTTCAATCGTAAGTATAATTATGCAATGCAATTACACATATTCATCATGTTCTTGTGTAATATGTGTAATTAAAGGGTGTTTATGCATTAAAAAAAACTTCCTCGTGCAATTAATGTATAAATATGTGCAATTAAAAAAAACAATTGTCCAATTGTAATCTGTGCAATTTGCCAATATGTGTAATATGCGTAATATGTGTAATATGTGCAATCCATCACCAATAATACTAAAAAAGTAAAAAACAATTCTACTACTATTAAAGATCCATACATAGTATATTATAGATTAATAGTAGTTCTCTTTTTTTTGTGTTATTTTATAGTATTTTAAAAAAAATTAAAAAAAACGTTTGGGCGTTGGACATCAAGCGTCCGCCTGATCAGCGCCACGGATGCCTACTCAACAAGATGACCGCCTAATCGCCTCCGACCGCCTAGACCACTGCCAATGGCAAAGGCGGTTCGTTCTCCTCCACTTGAGCGCCTAGGCGGCCGAGGCGGCCGCCATTTAGAACACTGCCTCCATTCCACCAAAATGTAATTGATATACGCCTTTAAGGAGATTGGCTTACCGTGCAGAAAAGAAGCAACTCTATCCATTCCCTTCAAGATTCATCAAGAATATGAAGTTGAAAATAACTTTTTAAAAATGAAAAATAGAATGATTTAGACGTTAATCTTTTGTAAGACTTATATACTTTATGAAGCACAGAAGATTTGGTCTTTCAAAATTCTGAAATAATATATCAATGCATATATTGTTCCATTTCCATTATATGCCTGGATTAAAGAATCATCACTAAGCATTTCCGAAACCTATAGCAGTAATTGCTAGCTTGATCATATAGATGAATTCATCCAAAAAGAATTTCAACTTCATGTTTAATTTCATTTGTTTAGTTGAGTAATAACCTGTCGTATTTCCCTGTTCTCTAAAGGAAACTGAAGGGTAAAACCAGAGAATGTATGATACTAATGATGCCAACGCTCTGGTCAAGGAGTGAAAGTGAACGAGTGAAGATGAGTGTTACTCAAGACAATTTGTTCTTACCAACAAAACAAAAAGTATGTAAAAATAGATGATTGCACGTATCGTAGAATAAAAGGGAGAAACCAACTATTTGTAGGTGTTTGGTAGTCCCTGTCAGCGTCCAGCGAGTATTTCAGCCAAACAAAATAAGGAAATATGATATATCTGAACTTGGATGCAGGAAATACTAAGCATAACATACATTAATAAGACAAATGCAACGCATAGTTAAAGTTAAAACAGACTTAGTCTGAATATCACTAAATTACTTGAGCATGTAAAAAAGACAAAGAAGTTTGCTGGAAAAGACAGTTATCAGTATGTCTTGGGGCACTTGGAATTAGATTGATTATGTAATCAAACATTTAGATCTCTTGATGTTTTATTCAAACAAATTAGTCAATTACACGATCTATAAGATAATAATAAAAGGAATGTAAGCACTGAAATATGAACTTGGAGATTTTAGCAACTAAATCACTAGAAGAAACAAATAATTTAAAGGTATTCAGCTTCCCATTTACAATACTTACTATAGATGACAATGTGAAGTAACTCGTATACTAGTAGTAGAATTTGGCACCAATTTTCATTTCACAGGTTATAGAGATAATTACCAAATAAATATATAAGGAAATGAAACTAAAGATGGCGTTCAGAATAGTTATTGTATAGCATACAAGAAAAAAGTCAAATCGAACCTATTAACAGCCTACTAACATGCCAACTACTGGTGAGAGGATTAAAAAGAGACCTTTTAATCATCAATATGAAGAAAGACATTAATACCTTCCATGGCTTCCCAAATTCATTTAAAGCCTCTGTTAAAGCAGCTTCAGCTTTGTCCCATGTTTCCACATCTCCCAAGTACTTCTCAGGGCGCTACATTGCCGAAACGAGAATATCAATAAAACATGCATAAATATGAACACTATTAACAATTTAAGTGATGAGGTTTGCCCTTTTTACTGTTGCAAGTTAACTGCCACTTTGCTGGCACTACTAGAACTAAATGTTCAAGGACTTATTAAAATCTAAGTCCCAGTATCCTAAGCAGATATCAAACTTCCCTGAGTATAATTTGGACTTCACATGGATAAATTGACCAGTTGATAATTAGAGCATAAGAATATTTTTAATCTAAAGTCTCAATCAAAACTCTTTTAACAAAAGGAGATTTACAGATATGGAGCACAACAAGTGAAGAAGGCTCATAGCAGGATACACCAATATCATGACTACAAGCTTTGTGTCGATCCTCAATTGCGGCAGTAAAAATCAAATGTTGAAGATTCGTCAATCGATGACAATGTGTGCTCTAGAGTAGAATAATTAATGATAATGCCATAATAGAAAAAAAACTAGCTCCAGCTGCCTCCAGGCCGTGAATTATATAGATTTAAAAATTTCATAATACACAAGACCTTATAGGATAAGTTTTCCTGAGCGAGATGGTTCTAATATCCTATCTTCTGCAAAACAGAAAAGGGGTACCAAGTACTAGTAGGAACTAGGAACCAAGTAGTGCAAAATGAAAAGTTGCTTGTCAAAAGGACATACACAAGGAAATCATACACGATTAATTGGATGTTTAAAAGATAGTATTCTTTTTTATTATTAAAAAGATAGTATTACTTAAGTGAGTCTAACTAGTAACTACACATACTATAAGTGAAGAAATTATCTACAATTGAATTAAAAATAAATATTAGGAATTAAGCTGACAAAACTGCATCCTTCATGGAGACACAGGAGAGAAAAACGAGAAAGTATTTTTTTGCACACAGACCTGACACCTCTTTCTCCCACTATATAATAAGTAAACAAGTATAAAGTTAAATACATTTAATGGAGATAAATAAGAAACTATATCATCGTAGAATACATTTAAATCTACTTCTTCTTTTATGTTTATTAAGGTTTTTGATCAATTGCTTATTTTGTTTCTCATGAAGGATAAATTAGGCAAACAGAATCTATTTGGAATATTCCAAAACTAGCACTCCCTCCATTCCACAAAGAAAGTTGTTCTAGGTTAGTTCACACTTATTAAGAAATAACTTAGACAATTGTAAAATAATAAAATATTATATTTAAATAAAGCTATTAATGATCCTTTAATAATAAAGTTTCAAAAATGTCTCCACTATAATTTATGAATTATGAGTAATGCTTCATCCACTACCATTCTCTTCACTACCTTAGGTGACACTTCTATCGGAGAGTTCCCCCACCTACTCTCTTCTCCTACCTATTGGAGTGTGCCACCTAAGGTAATGAAAAAAAATGTAGTGGAATTGGTAGTGGGTGTAGCATTACTCTAGGGTATAATTGGTAGTCTAATATAAACAAGCCATTAATGAGCATATGGAAATGTTAACACATTCTCTTGGAAACATACTTCGAGACAAATACAAAATAACCCCCGCATGCACAGGCCAGCAGCATATATGTAACTATTATTATTTTTTATATTTCTATCATTACTTTTTGTAGAAAGTAATACTTCCCACAAAATCATACATCTAAATAGCCTTTTTTTAAATATAAAATCATGCATCAAAATAGCTATAGACATGCATGGTAGCAATTTTTTTTGATGACATGCATCAAATAAGGTCTTAAATTTACTGCAAGTCCCTGTGAAGTTATATTGTATATCAAAAATAATTGATAAACTTACACTATGTACATTTACAAACATTTTCATACATTGCTATCTCAATGTGATAGATACAAATTTCTTTTTCTCTATATATCATAGCAAACGTTATCTTAAACCTAATTAAGAAAAAAGGGGGGAAAACATATTATCAAAATTTATTTGAAAGAGAAAAGGGTGTGTTCATATAAGTTAATTTTAAATTTTTTTTTTATTATTATGTGTTCATATTAGTTATTATGGAGAAAGAGTATGAAGAGTTCTTAGAATTGGTTTTCTATAATTATGAAATATAAAGACTTTTGTTGCCATATAGGATGACACATGGCAAAAAATGGATTGTGCCACGTGTCATTCCCTTGGGCAAAAGCTTCTTAAATAATATAATATATTAGATTTGGAACAAAAAAATAAAGCTAGAATGACATTCTTTGTGGAACGGAGGGAGTAATATATATCTTTTATGTATCTGTAATTTTGTATACATCCATGCACATAGACCAAACCAAGAAAGTCTACATGCTTTGATCTTTCTAGTGGTATGGGGAAAAAATCAGTAAACGAGCAAAAAAATTGAACAGATTTGAATGTACCGTAGATAATTCCAACTCAAATGTGAACCCAAAGATGTTGTAGGCATAGCTGATGAAATCCAAAACACTTTTGACCTCTCCTTTGATCTGCAAAGCAGAAAAAAACAAATAAATAAAGATGCAATGCAATTTAACAAGGGTAAATTTCACAAAACCACCCTCAGTTTGGCCCTCTGACAAATAAACTGCATGTACTTTTTTTTGTCATCAACGAGCCACCCTAAATAGTTTTCGGAGAAAACTACCCTCTGGTGTGATAAAACCATTAGATTGGGGAGTGAAATGTATGTCTTACCCTTCTCTTAATCATAGTTGTCAATATCTTGCATATCTTACGATATGTAACTCGATACGATACGATATCTAATGAAATCGATATGTATCCCATATGATTTATCTATATCTTAAAATATCTCATTTTACCATATTGTAGCTCGCGATACGATATGTTTTGCACCGATATACGATACGATATGAAAAATAATAGCTTACATGCAAATCTAGGTTCGGGTTTGTGTTATAATTCACCCGAAAGGACAATTTAAAGCCCCAAACCTTAATCTTTAAGGTTTTGTACCAACACGACAAGATTTCTTCTTTATTTATTTTGCTTTATTGCTTTCTTCTTTATTTATTCTGAACGTGATGAGATTTCTTCTTTATTTATTCTAAACAGGATAATTTTAGTTCAGGATCATAAAATATCTAATTCTCATATTTTGCATTAATTGTTATTCACTAATTGTAAGATCTTCAGAAATAGACCACCAGTTCGCAATATGGGCATGAATTTGCGGTTCGGTAATTTGTAAATTCCTGGTTCGTGGGGAGTAGTCTTACTTGGTTCGCTATTTTGATCCACAGTATGCTAAGATACAGGTTATTGGATTGGTCAAGTACGGTGACTATATATGTAGTATTATTTATTATGATCAAGCATACTCTGTATTGGTAATAATAACTATCCAACAACATGGATAAAGGATAAATTATTCAAACAACAAAACCATGCAAAAGTATAAGAATCTTATCAATATCCTTTCCTTTTTTCTTGTTAAATATTCATTACTTTAGTGCAGTTATTTATTTTGTTTGATATAAAATCTGCTGATTTGTTAGCTTTTTTTTCCTTGCAGGTTTTCTAACTGAAATATAGAGATTATATTTTTTATGGTGGTTTCTCTAGCTGACGCGATTACTTTCTTTTGCGGGATTTTCTTAAAAAAATATTGCTTGTGATAATTTCTTGCAATCTGGATTGCAAATCGGACTTGAATTGGATCGTGCGAACCAGATCGCAATTCGTTACGAATTAGGTAACACTGATATAAACTAGATCACTACATGTAATATGTCTACATCAGAAATAGTGTCATACATATATATGCAACTCCTCTAGTAGTACAGAGTATTCGTATACGATCAGTTATACATTAGTAAGTTTTTAAATCTAGTTTACATTGTCAAGAATTAAGGATCATAAATTATATAATATTAAGGACATGTACACTTTTTTTTGATGTGTTACAAGAATTTTGGATGACTGAATAGTCAACAGATATATCCTTATATCCCTTTGAAGTCATTGATTTACCTATATTTCGATGAATTGTGATTATCGAACTTGATGCATCATTGATTGCTTCACTTTTAGACATGTGTTAATCTATCTCACGATACAGTACACGATACTAAATAAGATACGATATTCTAGGAAAACAATATACGATATGTATTATGATTTGACAACTATGCTCTTAATCTAACTAACCAATAATACTTACAAAAACGATAAAAAAATAATGATAATAATAAATAATGAAAATAACCTTGTCTACTTCTTTTCCCAAATGCCCCATATCTATTCTCATCATCTCCATCTCTTCAAAGAATGTTTCGACTCTTTAAATAAATACCATAACCAAATTTTTTAGCCTTCAAAGTTCCGTGGCCACAAAATATTTGAAGGAAATAAGAACTAAAGATTTTTTGATTGAAGAAGTTAAGGAAATAGAAGTTTAATGGTTAGTTGGTTACCAGTACATGTTTTTGCAAGAGATCAAAAAAGAAATTGAAAATGGTTGCTATCCTCTTTGGGTTAATGGCGAATTGGAGAACGAAGGAGAACACAAAAAGGCAAATTAGTTTTTTAAACATTAGGTGTGTATTTGGGAATCACCATATTGATTTGAGGTGGTAATATGGAAGTATAAACAATTCAGGTGGGAATATGGAAATAGCAAAATTTTGGGGTGTGGATACGAAAAAATACTTTAATTAAAGTAAGTTTGAGCTCTGAAGTAGAAATTGGATAACTACTAATATATTTAAAACACCACCATGTGATGTAATAAAGCATAATGATTGTCCATTTAAATCATCTAGTATCTTACCTGGCTCTCCATGCAGAATATATGAGCATCATCCTGAAAATAAACATGAAACCATCTAAATTAATGATGTGTATATACAGTTGGACAACTCTTAACACAATAGCAAAAGAATACAACACACAGTATTGTCATTTTGATCATAAGTCACAACTCAAAGGACCCTGACAAAGACACAAATTCTCGTTATCTTATGATTACTTTAGTAAGTACCTGCTGAAATCTTCTAACACGTGTTAAACCAGTGAGAGCACCACTAAGCTCGTTCCTGTGTAGCACTCCAAAATCTGCTAGACGGAGAGGCAATTCTACACAAAAAGAAAGCATATATACAAATCGTCAAAAATATATACTCTGGATGAACCAGTTTAACACTATTAAAACATAAAATGCAAAAGGAGACTCTTAAAGAGCTGGTTTGACTGCGCGGGTGTAGTTTCAGCAATTTCAAAAAGTTTATGTAAAGCAGCATATTAGTACAATGTCTTTTAACAGTTATCTAACTTTTTTAGCAGTAAACAAAGGAAGCTCACCTCGATAAGATCGTACTCTGTGCTCAAACATTAAACAGTGTCCAGGGCAGTTCATTGGTTTAAGGCCAAACTCCTGTTTTTCTATCTGCATTTACACAAAAATAACTCCTACTCATTATAAAAGCAACCGGAAAAAGGTAATTAATGATGTGTCTCTAAGCCAGAATAGATAGGTGTTGACATAAATAATACGGTTGTTAGGCAGGATGTTAAAAAATATCCTTGAAAAAGTAGAGTTTATCACTACCTCAAAAACGAACATGTTCTCTTTATAATTGGCAGCATGCCCTGATGTTTCCCATAATTGCATGTTATAGATATTTGGTGTTAATACCTATAAAAACAAAACAAAAAGGTAACGGGAAACTTAGATAATGTCCCCGCAAAAAAACTTTAAGAGTCAATCACTAAAGATCTATCTTAACCTCTTGGTAGCCTCTGTCTCTGTACTGCTCTCGGAGAAAGTTCATTAACTTGTTATAAATTCTAGTCCCGTAAGGTAGGAAGAAGCAACTTCCTGGGCTGCATGCTCAATCAAAAACAAGTTACATGCCACTAATGGTCAAAATGTAGATTGCATTGCAAGAAGGAAATTTATGCTCTTGTTACCTGAGAGGATGGAAAAAGAAAAGCTCTTGGTTCTGTCCCAATATTCTGTGGTCATATTTCTTAGCTTCCTCTATCATGGTCAGATACTCCTGTAAAAGAAATGTAAAAGATTTATTCACAACATAAAAATCATTGTAAATTTGACAATTGAAACTTGAAAGGTAAAAAATTGAAGATTTTAAAAAAAAACTAAAATTATACCATCTTAAAAGAACCCTCTCTAAGAAATAACAAACCAAAAAATCTATCCAAAAGAACTATACCCGCTTCAAAACTAGAAAAGAGCTCAAAAAATTGTACGAGAGACAAACATTCAAATTTACACTTCAAATTTAATAAACTTTCTAATGACAAAATTTAAGTCATAAAAAATTGCCTAAAGGCTTAAACAGACAATTCCACCTGACAGATAGATGGAAAATCACGAGACAAAGGTTGCAGCCATGCATCCATTACATGTCATTAGCTTATTGTTCGATATACGAAGCAGCTTGCTACTACGGTTAAGTGGTTAGAGGAGTATCCATGTTTCAGATGTATCCGATATTGCATTGTCGACCATGTATCACTAATTAGGTAGGGTCAGTTCTAGATGAGTGGCAAACACCTATAAATAACTTTACATATTACAACTACAAATATAACTTAAATGCTTAAGTACAATTTTGAAGAAGTATGAATTAGCTTCTCTTTCTTAGGGTTATAAATGAATTGAAAAACTAAAAAAATAAACTTAACAAATGTTGAAAGGTACTCTTTGAAGATTTGCAGAACTTGCATTACTTTTGAAAACTAATGAGTTCATGTAAATTAATGGAAAGGTTCAAAGTTTGGGAACAGTCCAATAGGATCCCTTGTACCTTCAAGCGCTTAGCATCTGGATAAGAAATCCCATAAACTCTCTGCAGGCTTTCCCGGTCTGATTTCCCCCTCCAATAGGATGATGAAGCCTGAAGAAAATAAAATTAACACCATCAACAATATGATTTTAGTTATCATGAATACATTATAATGGATGAAATATCACCTTCAAACAAGCAAATGCTTTCACAAAAGATGTGTTCGGGATATGTGGTCCACGACAAAGGTCAACTAGAGGACCACATCTGTAAACAGTGATTGTTTTATCTTCAGGTAACTCATTGATAATTTCAACCTGCATATAGTTAAATATTTCACATTAGCATAGTCTATTTTCATAATAAAGTAAGAACAGGACCAACAAAGTGCTCTACAAACAATGAATACAGTAAAATATCAGAAATTTGGTATCCAACAACTTGAATATGGAGTTCAGTCCTTACTGAAGTACTTGTATATGTTGACAAAAATGAAAGAATGAAGAAAAAAACTTGGAAGAGAAAAGATAAAACTACTTGCCTTAAATTTATTCTCAGCAAACATTTCAAGAGCCTGCGCTCGAGATACTTCAATTCGCTCAAATGGTTGTTTTTCCTGTATTAACAATAGACCATCACAGACAATGACAGATTATACAATCGGACACATCAATCAATAAATAGCACATTCATTCCAGTAGTCTATCTACATTTGTACTGGCAGACCGTAACTCAACACATGAGATGTAAATCTAAAACAATTTAAACCAAAAAAACAGGGACAACAATAAGAAGATTTTTCCATTTTCAAATCTAGAAGACAATAAAATGTTTATTTTGTGTTATCCAACTACATCATCTTCACTTAATTTAGGAAATATCCTATACATATACATTCACACATCATCATGTCCGTGTTGTCTACTTGTACGTAGACATATTTGCCATAGGCGTGTAACTGTTTGTTGTTGCTATGTGTCTTCTATCCACAAATCAATGCAAGAAGGGACAACATTGAAAATACTGAATAGGTATGGCATGAGAGTGATAGAGTCAAAACTACAAAGTGAATGTTACACCAAAAAAAAAAAAAAACTTAAACCAGATTTTCAACATCTGCAATGATATGTATAACAGGCTGCAAATGAACAAGACACACATTTCTTTTAAATTAAAAAGGTAAAGATGTACAAACAACTTATTTGTATAAATTATATAACAATGTGTACCATTATGTAAATTGTTAGAGATTATAGTCATCAACTCAACAAGTCATTGGAGAAAACTAAACTAAAACTGAAAATTATGAAGAAAAATCATACCGCAACAGCTTTATTTGCTTGAGACTGGATTTGACCAAAATGATCCTCGTTCAAGGTCAGGTCATCATAGAAAGCATCATAATAAAATCCCTGTAAGAGGAACTAAGTTATTCCATATGATCACAAACAATGTCAATAGCATCTCAAACATGGTTTAACCAAAGATGGCACCGGCCATACCAGTTGGGATTTTGCCTACCAATACACACGATATATGTATGATATTACCAATATATGACAGGCTGTAAACCACTTCTTAATCATGATCTCAGATATAACATCTATGAAGTAGTTAAAACAATGGCTAAATTTAAAAAAACCACACTAAACTTTGGGCCATTTTAAAAAAAACGCACTAAGTTTTTTTTTTATAAAAAAAAACCGCACAAAACTTCAGTTTCATAAAACACACAGAGACGGAGGTTCAATCCGTTACTTTTTTTTGCACGTGCGATGCACGTGGCCTATTTTTCTGCCCAAAATACCCATGTATAAATAACAGTAACCTTTCTCCCCCTCCAATTACTTAAGTGGAAAAAAAACCCAAATCAGATAGAACCCTAGTTTACCCCCGTCGAATCAATCCAAAATGAAGTGAAGCAATTCTCAGAGCGAAGCTCAGTGATTGCTATACGAACTCTCTCTGAAGCCTAAATCTGACAAAAAGAAGGAATATTTGAGGATGTGACTGATCGAATCGAAGCGAAGCAATCGAACAAGGTTAGTTCTCCATTATTTTCTTTCCTTGTCTTGGTTATAGGGTTGGGTATTCTGCTGTTTGGAATCATATAAAAATGTGGTGTGGGGGACCATTTTGACCAATTTTTTATTGTTAATGAGGTGTGGGGCTAGGGTTTTACAAACAGTGATTTAAAAATGTTGGCTTTTTTAAAACAGTGATTTGGGAATGTGCTGGCTATGAAGTACGGATGCGGGTACGGGGTGCGGGTACGACACGACACGGATACGGGGATACGAGATTTTATAAAAAAGTAGGATACGGGTGCGTTGTGGGTACGTTAAATATAAAATAATTTATATTATATTTATAGATACAAAAATATTTTTTCTTCTTAAAAATGCAAACATTTAAACAATTTCATAGAACTATAAGAATACATTATAATTATGAGCATTTTAGAGAAAAAAAATGATAATCTAACTATCAAATCATTGGGTAGTCTTGTTTTGTGTTTGAGCATAATTGTAAATAACAAGCTTTTGAAATTACTCTAGGACCCTATGCATTTATCTAAATATAATTGTGTCTAAAGTTTGTGAAAGATGCATTTAAAAAATTGGGTGCTCCTTGGGTACGCACCCGGGAATACCCAAGGAGTATCGGCACCTGATACGCACCCGACACGGGTACGTCGACCATTTGGAAGTATCCGTGCTTCCTAGTGTGCTGGTATATAAAACAGTGGTTTCAAAATGTGATGTTTGAGATGAAGAATTTTGTGAGTTTGCTTGTTCTTGTTTTAATTCAATCTTTGGAATGTAATTCAGGATGGTGTTAAACCTGAACATTCAGTGCGATGGATACTTTGTGAAGAACCGCAAATGGGAATATGTGGGTGGCAAGAAGGGGAGATATCAATTCATCATTCCTGAATTGACAAGATGGGAAGCTCTAAAAAATATTTTGAAGAAAGTTTCTGACTACAATGAGACTCATGTCATCTACTACAAAGTAGGAGTTGGGGAGTTAGCTGAGAATAAGATTGGTAGATGGCAATGTGAAAACAATGAAGATGTGGAAAGAACACAATGTAGATACTAAAGTGGGTGGAGTATATCTGTATGTTGATACACAGATGGGGGTGGAAGGGAAACATGTTGAATCTGAGGTAGACAAGCTAGTATCGAAGGAACAAATTAGCATTGAGGATGTAGTGATGAAAGGTATGTTTTTGTATTTCCTTCGATAGCAATTTATACAATTTCAAATGATCACACAATGTACTAATATATATAACTCATGTTGGGTTTTGATAATTTGCACATGATATTACCGTTGAGGATAAACGTACAAGATAATGTTACCATTGATGAGATACCTGATATAATCATGTCTGAAGCTCTCGATCTCACAATGCAAGTAAGAAATAGCCAGTTGTCATCTCAAGTACCTACACAGTCACAGGTTGTTCAATAAGAAGTTGGAGGCCCCAGCAAATGTGATGAAGTGGGGTGATCATTTGGAGATACAGATGAAGCCATTAATATCACAAGTCAGTCCAGAAGTGTACATGAAGAAGCAATTAATGTCACCAAGCAGGCGAAAAAGGGAGTTGGTAGGCCAAGTTCAAGGAGAAAAGAAGACGAGCAATTGTGCGGAGATGAATGTGATGCACCCAATGTGGATTCAGACTACGCAGATGGTGATGAATTGGGAGAACTAAGATGTTCAGATGATGACAATGGAGCAGCTTTCAGGAACATCCAATACAATAAAGGGAAACATTTGGTGGAACCCGTGATTGTAGTTGGTATGGAGTTTCCTCATGCTAGTGACTTTAGAGCATGTTTACGAGAGTGTGCCATCAAGCATGGATTTGATCTGTTTTGGAGAAGTAATGATGCGAAGAGGATTACGGTTGAATGTCTTGCTCAGAATGGGTGCCCTTTCTATGTTGGAGGTGCATGGAAAGAAAATGAAATGGTATTCAGGATTGTGTCTTTATGCGAAGAACACACTTGTGAGAGAGCAATGAAAAATAGTCAAATGATTGCTTCATGGTTAGCTAACAAATACATAGAACTCTTCCGAGATGATCCGAATTGGAATGTGCATGCCTTCATTTCAACCGTTAACAAAGATTATGGGGTTGTTGTCAACATACAGACGGCTTTTAGGGCAAGGAGAATGGCATTAGATGAGGTGGAAGGGAAGCATTAGATGAGGTGGAAGGGAAACATGTACAGCAATACAACAGATTGTGGGATTATGCCAACGCAATCATGAAGAAAATGCCTGACACTATGGCCATCATCAGAACCGAAAATATAGTTAGCTGTGAGGATAAAAAGATTCTATGGTATGTTTGTTTGCTTTGGTACACTTGTTAAGGGGATGTTGAATGGTTGTAGGATGATAATTGGTATGGATGGGTGTCATTTGAAGATTGTTTCTGTTGGTGTCTTACTAACCGCATGTTCAAGAGACCCCAACAACCAAATGTGGCCAATTGCATGGGCAGTGGTGGGTGTGGAAAATAAGGACACATGGACTTGGTTTTTACAAATTTGGTAGAAGCAATTGGGGTTGTAAATCTGCAGGGATGGACCTTCATCTTGGACAGACAGAAGGTAGTAATTCATGTTTACTTTTTTCTTACAAAATTTTACTTGCTAACTTACTTGTTGCAAACTTATTGTTTCATACATGTCATCTAATGCAGGGGTTACTTGAGACTTTCAAGAGCTTGTCCCTGAAGCTCATGTTAGATACTGGGTACGACATCTCTATGCAAACTTTGAGAAAAAGTTTAAAGGCCTAGACTTACAAGGTGAAATTTGGGTCGCAGCAAGATCTTACATCAAGTATGGGTGAGAGTCTTCAATGGAAACAATTAGGAAAATAGATGAAGAGGCTGCAAAATGGTGGATAGATATTGGTCCCGATAAAAGAGCAAGATCTCATTTCCAAGATTCAAACAAGTGTGATTTATTGTGCAACAACATATGTGAAGCTTTTAACAAATACATATTGGAGGCTAGGGATTGCTCAATTATAACATTGTTGGAAAAGGTTAGAAGATTGGTGATGTTTGAAAATGAAAGACGCCCTTGACTTGTCATATTGCTTCTTCAATTTATCTCTAATCTTTGGGGTGACAATACCTGTGTACTTTTGAATCATCTCCCTCTTCTGTTGTATTCTCACCATCACCAATCTTCTAACCTTTTCCAACAATGATATAATTGGGCAATCCGTAGCCTCCAATATGTACTTGTTCCAAGCTTCACATATGTTGTTGCACAATAATTCACACTTGTTTGAATCTTGAATATGAGACCTTGCCCATTTATCTGGACCAAATCCATCCACCATTTCGCAGCATCTATTTTCTTAATTGTTTCCATTGAAGACTCACACCCATGCTTGGTGTAAGATCTTGTTGCGGCCCATATTTCACCTTGTAAGTCTGAGCCTTTAAATTTTTCCCCAAAGTTTGCACAGAGATGTCGTACACAGTATCTAACATGAGCTTCAGGGACAAGCTCTTTGAAAGTCTCAAGTAGCCCCTGCATTAGATGACATGTATGAAACAATAAGTTTGCAGCAAGTAGTTAACAAACAGTAAATTGGTAAGAAAACAATAAATTGGTAAGTTGGCAAGTAAACTTTTGTAAGAAAAAAGTAAACATGAATTACTACCTTTTGCATGTCCGAGACGAAGGTCCATCCCTGCAGATTTACAACCCCAATTGCTTCATCAGATTTGTTAATAACCAAGTCCATGTGTCCTTATTTTCCACACCCACCACTGCCCATGCAATTGGCCACATTTGGTTGTTGGGATCTCTTGAACATGCGGTTAGTAAGACAGCAAAAGAAACAGTCTTCAAATGACACTCATCCATACCAATTATCTTCCTACAACCATTCAACATCCCCTTACCAAGTGCACCAAAGCAAACAAACATACAATAGAATCTCTTATCCTCACAACCAACTATATTTTTCGGTTCTGATGATGGCCATAGTGTCGGGCATTTTCTTCATTGCGTTGGAATAATCCCACAATCTGCCGTATTGATGTACATGTTTTCCTTCCACCTCATCTAATGTCATTCTCCATGCCCTATAAGTCGTCAGTTTGTTGACAACAACCCCATAATCTCTGCTAACGGCTGAAATAAAGGCATGCACATTCCAATTCGGATCATCTCGGAAGAGTTCTATGTATTTGTTAGCTAACCATGAAGCAGTCACTTGACTATTTTCCATTGCCCTCTCACAAGTGTGTTCTTCGCATAGAGACACAATCCTGAATACCCTTTCATTTTCTTTCCATGCACCTCCAACATAGAAAAGGCACCCATTCTGAGCAAGACATTCAACCGTAATCCTCTTCGCATCATTACTTCTCCAAAACAGATCAAATCCATTCTTGATGGCCCACTCTCGTAAACATACTCTAAAGTCACTAGAATGAGTAAATTCCATACCAACTACAATCCCGAGCTAGGTAGTTAAAATCGGTTCTTGTAACTAATCGGTCTAGAAGCGATTAATGATTAATCGGTAAATCGAAAAATAATCGGAGATTAAATTGAAAAATCATCATATATATATATATATATTAAAAAAAATATATCCTCATTATATAGCAACTCTAAATCCTAACATAAAATTATTATAAGATTATCAAATAGGAACATATAGTTATTAAAAAAGAAGATGGTAATTGGTTTGAGCTGAGTTTGGATTCTGGAACTGGATCGGGTCAGGTTTGCAGGTCGGTTCCATCAAACAAAAACAATCGGGAAGAAGCAGCTCAAGCAGCAAGAGGTGTAAATGATGCGGGCGGGTCAAGTATGTGACGGCAGGTCGGATTTAGGTTTGCTGGAGGAAGAAAAGAATGAGTTTGGGTTTGCGCGATTACCAGAAGGGGTTTGAATTTTGGATTTGAATTTGAGTTTGGGTCAGATTAAGCCCAAATAATGCAAACGAGCATGAAAATTAGAGATTTAATCGGTTAATCGGCCACTAAAAATCGGCCGATTAATCGCTAATCGGCCGATTACACCCGATTAAATTGCTAACTATTGAAGAAATATTATAAATCGCTAAAAAAATAATCGCTAGGCTTCCGATTAGCGATTAATCAGAGATTAATCGAGCGTAATCGGGGATTTTAACTGCTTAAATCACGGGTTCCACCAAATGTTTCTCTTTATTGTATTGAATGTTCCTGAAAGCTGCTCCATTGTCATCATCTGAACATCTTAGTTCTCCCAATTCATCACTATCTGCGTAGTCTGAATCCACATTGGGTCCATCATATTCATGTCCGCATAATTTCTCGTCTTCTTTTCTCCTTGAACTTGGCCTACCAACTCCCTTTTTCGCCTGCTTGGTGACATTAATTGCTTCTTCATGTACACTTGTGGGCTGACATGTGATATTAATGGCTTCATCTGTATCTCCAAATGATCCCCCCACTTCATCACATTTGTTGGGGCCTCCAACTTCTTATTGAACAACCTGTGACTGTGTAGGTACTTGAGATGACAACTGGCTATTTTTACTTGCATTGTGAGATCGAGAGATTCAGACATAATATCATCAGGTATTTCATCAATGGTAACATCATCTGTAGGTTTATCCTCAACGGTAATATCATGTGCAAATTATCAAAACCCAACATGAGTTATATATATTAGTACATTGTGTGATCATTTGAAATTGTATAAACTGCTATCGAAGTAAATACAAAAACATACCGTCCATCACTACATCCTCAATGCTGATTTCCTTCGATACTAGCTTGTCTACCTCAGATTCAACATGTTTCCCTTCCACCGCCATCTGTGTATCAACATACAGATATACTCCACCCACTTTAGGTTCTACATTGTGTTCTTCCCACATCTTCATTGTTTTCACATTGTCATCTACCAATCTGAAATTCTCAGCTAACTCCCTAACTCCTACTTTGTAGTAGATGACATGGGTCTCATTGTAGTCGGAAACTTTCTTCAAAATATTTTTGAGAGCTTCCCATCTTGTCAATTCAGGAATGATGAATCGATATCTCCCCTTCTTGCCACCCACATATTCCCATTTGCGGTTCTTCACAAAGTATCCATCACACTGAATGTTTAGGTTTAACACCATCCTGAATTACATTCCAAAGATTGAATTAAAACAAGAACAAGCTAAACTCACAAAATTCTTCATCTCAAACATCACATTTTGAAACCACTGTTTTATATACCAGCACATTCCCAAATCATTGTTTTAAAAAAGCCAACATTTTTAAATCACTGTTTGTAAAACCCTAGCCCCACACCACATTAACAATAAAAAATTGGTCAAAATGATCCCCCACACCACATTTTTATATGATTCCAAATAGCAGAATACCCAACCCTATAAATAGACCAAAACCAATATAAGGAAAGAAAATAATGGAAAACTAACCTTGTTCGATTGCTTCGCTTCGATTCGATCAGTCACATCCTCAAATATTCCTTCTTTCTGTCAGATTTAGGCTTCCGAGAGAGTACGTATAGCAATCACTGAGCTTCGCTCTGAGAATTGCTTCACTTCATTTTGGATTGATTCGACAGGGGTAAACTAGGGCTCTATCTGATTTGGGGTTTTTTTCACTGAGTAATTGGAGGGGGAGAGAGGTTACTGTTATTTATACAGGGGTATTTCGGTCAGAAAAATAGGTCACGTGCATCGCACGTGGAAAAAAAGTAACGGATTGAAACTCCGTCTGTGTGTTTTATTAAACTGAAGTTTTGTGCGGTTTTTTAATAAAAAAACTTAGTGGTGTTCACTGACTAGTGGCTAAATTATAGATAGTGAAAAGGAATCACTGATATTTTTAAAGGGTTTTTTACGCATAAGTCACCCAAAAAATTCAAATTTGCAAATTACTCACTCAATCACTATTTGCATATACATCACTAATAAAGTTTGCTATTTGCATGTACACCACTAACAAAGGGGAGGTTTATTTAACATGAGTTTTCCTTCGGTATTTTTCATCAAACAAGGAGAATATTCCCTTTTTTAAAACACCCTTAAACTATTTTGACCATTATACTTCATACTGCTTCCTCCTTATCACTCACAACAAATAGTTTTCCCTTCTTCTTATGACATCCTAACAGGGTTTTATGATAGAAGATGGAAACTAATTGTTATGGGTGATAAGAAGAAATGATCAGGGGTATTAAAAAGTAAAATAATATAAGGGTGTTGAAAAAAGTAAATATGTTTCGTTGTTTGGATGAAAAAATAATCAAGAGGGACTAGTTTTAAATGAGCCCCACTTTGATAGTGGTGTATATGCAAATAGCAAATTTTGCTGGTGGTGTATATGCAAATGGAAATTTGTGAGTGAGCATTCTGCAATTTTATAACTTTTGAGTGACTTATGTGCAGCAAACCCTTGAAAGAATTAACTCCATTCAGATTAGTTAAGCCATTTGGACGGAAGTTGAGAGATATAAAGTGTCACTTTCAGTTGAGTTCTTTAGATATAGCATTGAGTTGAAAAAATTCCAGTTTATTTCGGAAGATTCGGATCACATTTCTAAGATTGATGATGTCCATCCTAGGTTCTTTTGCTGAAGGTTTGAGTAAAAACTAGGTGTCATCCTAATATCAAATAGCAATGTCTCACTCATGCTCATGCAAGCAGCATAGACATCCAACACCATAAACATCATTACTCTAACCAGATTTTCTAGTAGCTACGAAACAAAAGGGCAACCAACTATATTTGAAGTTGTGTCTATAAAGCACACACAAAATAGACTGCTAATGAATTTTTGTGATAAATTACAGTACAAGTATTTATTCAAAGGAAGACATTATAAAATAGCCTACAAAGACGAAAAAACTGATATGATCATTCCCGTATTCATATGCACCTCGGTAGTCTCACCACACTCACAGGCATTTCCTATTATCCACTAAAAAAAATATCTTATCAACTTGCAAACTTGCCATAACAAACAAAAAATAGAAACAGTCGGCACAATTAAAAGAAATAATGAAATATTTGAGACATATACAACAATCGCACTTTCAAATTATTTGATCATTTGTCTCCACTCCAAAACCAAAATGTATATGCATAAACCCATGGTGAAGACAATATTTCTTCAAAGGAAAAGACATTCATCGTACAACAAAATATGTTCTAGTTTTCATTTATTATACAGCACCCACTTGCATTTACCGCTTGTGGACGTACTCCTCTCTCGGTACTATAAAAGTAACACAGGTAATGCACTACAATTAGCACTGCTCTTCTTTCAAGACCTTCGTTCATCAAATCTGTGCATAACATGAAAAGAATCGCGCCCTACATAAATTCCAAAAACGAGTAAAACCCTGGAATCATTACCTCCCCTCTCGTAGTACATGGCCCAATGCAAAGCTTACATCCATACTCCCTTTCAATTGCCTGTGGAAATTCATTAAAAACAACCTCATCAGACATTATCGATCGAATTATTCATATCAAACCAAACAACAATCATCAATCCATTCAACAAAATGCAGACCTCCCCTAATATATGCGCACTCGAATGCCAAAACGTGTCCTTCCCTTCCTCATCCCCAAACTTAAACAGCTTCACCTCGCAGTCCCCTTCCAACGGCCTCGTCATATCCCACAAACTCCCATTCACCTTCAAATAAAAAGTCAACAAAAAGTCAACCCCAAACCCTAACCCCTAAATTCAACAGCAAATCAAACCAAGATCTCAACTTTCACGATTGGAAAAGTCCACCAAAACCCCTAAAACCCTAAATTCAGCACCAAATAAAAACTTAAATCCCTACTTTCGCGATCAAAGCGCTGGCCGCCAACCCAACGGAGATCTCCTTCGCGACATCCATCGGTGACGTCAGCCACTTCTTCCCCTCCTTGACCGACCCATCGGGGAGCGTGATCTTGATCGGATCGCCGCCGATCGATTGGCGGTGGGCGATCTGCTGCGATTGGATGGATTGGAAGAGGGCGATGCGCTTCTCGGTGACGGAATTGAGATAAGCTTCGTTTCTCAACGTGTGAATGGGTTTGGATTCGGATTTAGGGTTAGGGTTAGGGTTTGGTTTTTTGCCCATTGTTGAAGATGAGAAGAGGCGACGATGAGAGAGGAGAGAGACGATTGGTCGGGAAATGGAGAGGAACATAAAATTGGAGATGGCGGCGGTTATGCAAGAGGGGTTTTTAAAGGTTTTATGATTTTTTGAATGGGCCCTGGGAAAGTTAGTTATTTTGATTTAGGCCCGGGAATATTTATGTGTGTAATCTTCTAAAAGAAAATATGATAAATTTAAGTTAACTAGTTTATACTTTGGCCGTTTACCATACATACCGAACCCTACTGAAATTATTTTTTGGGTATTTTGACATACTCTGTATTTATAAAACTGTAAAAACTATAAAAACGGTAATCAAAAATTACAAAACTGTATAAATCAAATTTATCAAACCCAAACTAACGTAACTTGTAAAAGTAAGTTTAAATACGAATATGTATTACTTTAGTTTGTTTTTGCATGTAGAATTAATAGTGAAATTTTCTGCAATGAAGTTGGTTTTTATTATATGAAACACTTTGCAGTGTTTTTGTTGCCCCCAATGATTTGTACATGAAACCATAATGAGGGGCTGGAAAAATACTTGCAGGAATTAGTTAGGGGATAAACAGTAATATGTAGAGATAAAATATTGTTTACATTAAAAAAAAATATCCCGACATTTTTATTTTTAAAGTGCCGGGATAGCTAATAAATGGAAAAAAAATAAAAAAATATATCTACCCGGCATTTTAGACATGTCGGGATATCTTCAGGGTTTATACCGGTATTTGGCATAAATACCGAGATAAACTCTAAATCTGTTCCAATGGTGACTATCTTGGTATTTGTACCGACATTTTTTAAAATGCTGGTATGACCAATTTCGGCATTTTAAAACACCAGTATAGGGGGAAAATGCCGGAAAACCTGTTATGTTTTGTAGTGTGTCTTTATAGGTAACACAGGTCGGGGCTCACTTGGAGCGAAAGGTTGAGTTTAGATGGTTCCATTAAGATGAAACCAATTTATGGTGGGGTTGTGACACAATGTATTGCTCACTGTTGTCCAATTTAAATAATATTTCTGTCCTAATGACTTAGTGGTGATCCTGTATACAATCTCTATTATTTTCTTCAAACCTTGGTGGAACTTGTTGGGATATGTTCTACCCTATTTTCAAGATCACAATGATCTAATATTTAATCTAATCTCAAATAAAATAATAAGAATAGAAATTAATAAGTTTTAACCTTCAAGCTTTGATTTTTTGTTGTTTTTTCTCATTCAATTCTAACTCCAGTTCTTCCTCTCATTTTCTTTTATATCTTGGTGGGAGGCATAAGAGAGACTACAAGGTTTAACCCCTGTTCTCATATTTATAGAGGAGATGAAAGTCTAGGGTTAGGAACTTTAGGAAATCATAGTTGGGGTAAAATTATAGTAATGTCCACTATATAATTTTGTATTTTGCTCCCCAACTAAATCTCAATTATTATTAGATTCATGTCACAATATAGTTCTATAAGACACCCCTCCTTTACCGATATTCACAAACGCATCATTGGAATTCGTGATACCACCTCCATGGGTCAATTTGTAACTTAAACCTTGTTTTCACATTTAACCTTTTATACAATCTGACAATGATTAAAAAAAAAAAATTTAAAAAAAAAAATTATAGATAATAAAATATTTTTCTGTTAAATATACCCATGGGATTTTACTGTCAAATTATAACCTTCGTTAAATGAACAAGGGAATATCTTCTCTTTTAGAGATAGGATTCCGTATTGCAAATACATGTTCTCATATTTCTAATAAGACACATCCAATGCATCGAGATATTGGTATAGAAGGCCTCACTCTTTGATTTATCAAAATGCGCGATATTAAAAAACGAGTTTACTATATGCTCAGGATTTAGAGGTCATGTTTATATTGCCTATAATGATAACACTGTCTTGTGGTTATTTATAAGTGTAATTATTCTTTATTCCATCAATTCGTACTAAACAAACTAGCACAACAAGTTCGAGTCGACTTTCTCACTTGTTGTGCTACAGTCTGCCAAATAGAATGCCCAGTTCTATTATAGATTGTGAATTGCATAGACTTAATTACTATGCAGCATGGACCTTGTTGATGCACAATATCAATATTTGTGAATAAACCAAAAATTGTTCTATAAATAAAATAACAAATAAATAAATTTATTTCTGTTTAATCATATAACTCTACAGAATTTATCTTCATTTTACTCTCAAACTTTCTTTTTCGCCCCTGTATCAGACTCAATTTTCTTTAAAATTCACTTAGCTAGGTTTAAAACTCTAACCATACCTGGAGTTTTATCCTCCTATAATTGATTGTCAGTGTTATGCTTATATAAATATGTCTGTGTTTAAGTAGTGTGTTTTTTCCTCCTGTGTGTAAGCTTTAGTGTATTGTTTCCTCTCTTGTTACCTGTAATTGAGCTGTGTGGAGTGACCTCTGATTTAAGAGTTACAAGTCTTGTCATCCTCAACTTCCACATATAGCTAAGTGCGGGAACCAACGGGAATTGGTTTTCAAAATAAGGGTATTGAAGCAGTTTATTTTTTTTTATTTTTTGAATAAGCGAAGGCTTTCCACCCTCCTCCACTTGCATCCAATAATTTTAATTTTTAAGTGTAATTAATAAAGTGTTAGGAACAAAATCCAAGTTGCTTTCATAAATGGAAAATGTTCACTTACTACAAGTCAGTTGTTCCTGTTATTTAAGAGCATCCACAATGGTTTGTTAAAATTGACAAATTACTATTTTATAGCAAACGATGGTCTGCAACGGTTTTCTATTTTGTCATTTTTTGACAAATTCGCTATATCTGTTTCTCATATATGAGAAACGAAATAGCCATTCTCAAATTATGAAGGACGGTATAACATATATCGTCCCTTCGATTTTAATATATTTTAATCAAGTCAGACGGTATAACATATACCGTCCCTCCGTTTTTTTTTTTTTTTTTTTTTTTTTTTGTTTTTTTTGTTTTTTTTTTTTTTAACTCCTCAGACGGGATATGTTATCCCATTGAATCGGACGGGAAAACATATCCCGTCCAAGGAGAAAGGATTTGTATTTTTCCTTTTTTTAAAATTATTTTTTTAAACGGCCAAGATTTGGCCGATTAAAAAAAAAAAACATATTAATTCTCGGACGGTACATGATGTACTTTCCTTGAATTGGGGAGGTAGTGGGTAGGTTTAGGATAGTTAATTAGGTTTAGGTATTATTATATAATTTATTTTATTTAATTAATATATTTTAATAGTTAATCAGTAATTAAAATTTTTAATTTTTTTTTTAAACGAGAGACGTCTCACGCAATTTTTTTAAAAAAAATTGCGCGACGGTATATATTATACCGTCCCATGCAATTTTTTTAAAAAAAACGAAGAATATAGCAAACAACCACTGCAGCGTACTATCCTATTTGTTATTACTGTAGCAGCCATTTTTGGCAAAATGAGAAACACCATTGTGGATGCTCTAAAGGGGGAAATAGAATAGTATACATAATCCAAAATATAACCAAAATATAATCAATCAACCTAAATTCGATATAGCTGAACTAACTTGAATGCTCATATTCAAGCTCTTTTTCGATATAGTTGTGCACGGTATACACATGTATCTGTCGTGCTTTAGTGTGTTGTTTTCTTCTCTTGTGTGTGCGCATTTGCCTGTAGTTGAGCTATGTAGTGAGACATCTTATCTAAGAGTTACAAGTTTTGTCATTCTCAACTTCCATATATAGCTAAGTGTGGGTACCAATGTGAATTGGTTTTCAAAATAAGGGTACTGAAGTAGTTAATTTCCCTTCTTTTGAATAAGTGCAGGCTTTCCACCCTCCTCCACTTGCATCCAATAGTTCTTATTCTTAACTATAATTAATAAAGTTTAGGGGGGAAAACACCTGCTTTTATAAATGGAAAATGTCATGTCACAGCCCAAAACCATGCAAATTAAATTGGAAACGCAACAGCAGCAACATGTGTACAAGATTGTATCACATACCTATGCTAAGCCTTTCAGTAGTACAAAACAGAATATAATATTTAAAATAAGCTAATAATAAAACCTCATTCCAAACTTAGTACATAATACTAATGTCATATGTCACACTGAATAATACAATATTTGTCGAATGTCTTCAAATTTATTTTACCAACATAGATCAATCTCCAAATTCAGAGGCATCTAATAATAGCATGCTCCTTTAATATGATACCTCCAGAAATATACTCTTTATCTCTAAATGGTATATGAAAATGGTGAAAACAACAAATGAATATGACAGCACCTCACTAGCGGACCAGACAAGTTGTATAAAAATAATCCATAATATTGTAGTAATTTAGAAGGTACAATAGCTATAATCATGAAATTGATGTAATTATGTCAGTAACAATATTATTAAAAAGTTGTTATGATATTATAAAAATATGTAATATAACATAGTTTCAAAATAATAATTGATTTGAGTTAAGTAATAATAGTATCTCAAAATGTATTTATAATAATGAATTAATAATGCAAATTCAAATTTTACTAATTCAAATGATAGTATGGTGTGAGTTCAAACAGTAGCAGAACATAAATTATCCAGAATACCATTATAGTTCGGTTCCAAAATACCCCTTGAATTGTCTTTTTGATGGCTACAAATTATAGCCCAGTAGTATGGACATGGTAACAGTAAAGGTCTCCCGGGGATGAGTGCCCTAACTTTGTCACAGGTTTGCCCGAAGGTCAGTAAAAATACTTGCAAGTCGATAAGTACCCAAAGGTGGTTAACAATACATGCAAGTCAATAAATGCATGAGGCCAGAAACCGTGCACTCATAATAATCATGTGACATGCTCACAGTAACAGTAACATAGTCGGACTCAAAAGGATTTATTTATACATATTCATTTATTGTTTAAGTAATTTCAATAAATCATATTTATCCTCATTTGCAAAACAATAAGATAGGAAATACTAATCATATTTTTGTTTTGCGATACATAAATTACTGCTCAGTCATAACCCAAGTAATTTGTCAAAGCTTATTATGCAAAAACCAAATCTTTTGAGGCAAATAAAATATCATGTATTTACATAAACGAAATTCTTAACTTTTATGGATTAATCCAATTTGCATAATCAAATTTAAATAGTATAGTCATAAAAAAATCTCAACATGTCTGTGTTAGAAAATGAGTGTTTTAGACATCATTTTCGAACCGATTTTTGAGCAATTTTTTGAGTAAGATCCTCAATGAATTATTGAGAGATCTTGATTGATTTGTGTTCTCCTTCGTGAGTAGATCAAAATCATATATTGGTTTGCTAAAATCGGTTAAGGGGTGAATGAGAAATTGTCTCTCAAAGTGAGACGTTTTCATTCTTGAAATGGGTTAAGGGAACATAGTCCCACATCGGAAAAATCAAAGGAAATAGAAGATGATATATAGTAATCTCCTTCTAAGCATTGTAAGATGGCTAGAAGAGAGGCTCTCTCTCTCTCTCTCTCTCGCGCGCGCGGGGGGGGGGGGGGGGGGGGGGGGGGTGCAAATTACGGACCGGATTACCTGTGACTTGTGTGCGCCTACACGAATGCCGGACCGACTTGACCTCACCCCGTGCATAGCCACTTTGTGTCTGCCGTTACGGTTTTAACCCAGCCCCTATAAATAGAGGCCTCCCCTCTACTTTCTTCCCTGCACACAAACAGATTCTCTCCTTCTCTAAGTTTGCTTCTGTACTGTTTCTTCGGTTCTGGTTTTATTGGTAAGTCGGTGATACGGTTCAAGCTCTCATACTCAGTTCGGGAGTGGTACGTGGTGCCTAAGTGATCGCTCCAAGTCGTTGCATCCTGGGAGATGGACGCCTTCGTTCATTCCAGCAACCGGAAGAGGCGAAATCTATTTTAAGGACACTGTGTGATACACAGGCCTCGGCTTCTCAAGTTGTAATCTTCATTTCTTCTTGTAAGTTGTTTATTTAATTTTTAGTTTTTTTTTTCTTTCGGTTTTCCTTCTCTTCTGTTCCCTTCTATGTTTTCTGTGCCAATCTATCTTTTGATTGTAAAACAAATTTTGTAAATAATTTTTGTAACAAACTTAAAACAGATTTTGGATTTCTTTGATTTCCGATTTTGAGGCACGGTTTTTTCTTTTTTTTTCTTTAATTTGGAAAACTTACACTCGTGTTGTGTAAATTTTAGAATCAAAATGACTACTGCATCGGACAGTGCTGTTGTGTCTGAAACGGTCTACGTGCTGGTTGTTGATACGACGCAAGAACCGAATGCTGCTGCGGCACAAGTGCCAATGCCCACCGTTGTACCTGTCTCAGTCTCCCATGGGGAGAAACCTGAGAAGTTCAACGGGCAGAATTTTAAATGGTGGCAACAGATGATGATGTTCTATCTGACCACACTGAATCTTGCAAGATTCTTGAACGAAGATGCTCCAAATCTTAAGAAAGATGAGCAAGATAACCAAGTCATTGCCACTGTGGATGCTTGGAAAAATGCTGATTACTTGTGTAGAAATTACATAATGAACGGATTAGCCGATTCTTTGTATAATGTATACATTGACAAAAGAACAGCTAAAGAACTTTGGGAATCACTAGACCATAAGTATAAAACTGAGGATGCCGGTGCCAAGAAATTCATTGTGGGCCGCTTCCTAGACTATAAAATGGTAGATTCTAAAACAATGATCAGTCAAGTTCAAGAACTACAACTAATCTTGCATGAGATTTGATATGGTCAAAACAAGGGGTTCAATCGAGACCGTCCAAATGGGGCACGAATCCTACAGCTCAGGGACGAGACGGTAATTTCACATGCAAACGGGTCCGAAGCGGGTACTGGGTCTCCTTCTCACAGATCCAATAACCCGCAAACGGATCCACCACAGCTGGGCACGGGTTTCAACCCGCTGCCAACTCGATCCAGCAAGACACAATCAAGGTCCCTGATTAGATCTAAATCAACGGCCATGATTCACGTCAATCTTTACACTGGGATTTAGGGATTAAAATCCCTTATCTGATTACCAGAATATACCTTATCAGATTACTTTCCCAATCTGTTTACAAGGAGATTGTTCTATATCAGACTACGCGGATTACATTCCTAAATGGTTCTCTAAGACGCCTATAAATACCCCCCACCCATCTCCATTAAGAGGTAATCAATCTTTCTCTAGCAAAACGCTCTTTCATAATCAATTCTGGTTACTGACTTGAGCGTCGGAGGGTGCGTCGCCGGGAACAACCCCGGTGTTTCGCACTTTTTGCAGGTGCACGACGGGAGCGACGATCAGGGTTCAACGGAACAGGTATACAGGTTCTCCTATTCAGTTTCCCCAAAGAACTCACAAATTCATCTGTTTGCCCCCACACCGAATTTAGCGGCAACAGATTGGCGCCGTCTGTGGGAAACTAACGAATAGAGACCTCTCCTCTTCCCGGTGAACAGGTTTTCTCCAGCCATGCCGCCTCGCAAAGTCAGATCTAGGGGCTCCAATCGAGCGCCCATCCCTGACCAGCAGGAAGTCCTTCCTGATCCCACTCAACAACAAGGGCAGCTCCCTCCTACCGTGGAAGAGCCGCTCCAGCGGAACCCTCCACATCCTGATCCGAAGGGGCCTAACCCCCAGAAACAGCCTCTTCATCCAGAGAACATACCCAACCACACTGCCTCCAGTGCCTCCATGGCCTCCCATCATCCCCGAGCCTCTGGTCGCCACGATGCCCATCCCAGACGCCCGGAGGATAAGGACCTTCGTCACCATCTGGACGAAAAGCGGGCTCGGGGAGAAGCCTCCCACCAAGAACGATCCCCCCGACACCGGGGACACAGGGGATCCCCCGCCCGAAGAGGGAGAAAAGACTCCCCCGATCACTACCGAGGGAGGCACTCACCGGCAGGTCGGCAGCAGCATCGGAACAATGAGGCACCCATCACCCGTGCCGAGTTCCAGCAATTCCAAGCTATGGTACAACAGGCCCTCAATCTCCGTCAAAATCCCAATGAGCCAAGGGCCCCCTCCCCTCGTCCGGTCCGGAGCCCTCGCCAACGTTCCCCTTCTCCTCGACCCGCTCCTACCAATTCCAGACGCACCCCAAGTCCTCGTCGTTCCCGAAGCTACCATCGCCGCAGCCCTCGCTCCCCATCCTACGAAGACGAGTCCCGTGGCTCGGCAGATCACCGCCGGAGAGATAACACCATGAAACGCCGCCTGAACGAGGTGGAAAAACTCTTGGGACGGATAAACCGGGAAGAAGAACTCAGGGGGAGGACCCTCCGTCCTAGCCAACCCCCGTTCTCCCGGACCATAGTGGATACTCCTGTTCCCTTCGGTTTCAAACCTCCCCAGTTCGAGAACTACACGGGAGAGACCGATCCGGTTGACCACATCGAAGGCTTTAAGACTTTGATGCTCCTCCATCAAGCGTCCGACGCCCTCCTCTGCAAAACATTCCCTGCAACTCTGAAGGGCCCAGCTCGAGAATGGTACTCTCGCCTTGCCCCGGCGTCAATATTCTCCTTTGAACAGTTCGAGACCCTGTTCATCACCCACTTCGTCAGCAGCCGAAGGGCCGAGAAGACCAGCATTTCCCTGTTGCACCTCCGTCAGCAGAAGGGGGAGAGATTGAGGGACTACGTGAAGAGGTTCACAGCCGAGGCCAGAACTATCGCATCCCTCGACCAATCCGTTGCCACCGCGGCGTTCCAATCCAACATCCTAAATTCTAACCTCCGCTCCTCCCTCGCCAAAAAACCGCCACATGACTTTTCTGACCTCCTCCTCCGTACTGAAAAGTACATCCGAGCTGAAGAGGCCGAGGAACCGCCCAACTGGGAAGCAACCGCCTCCGGGTCTAAGAGGAAGGGAACGGAAGAAGAGGGACCCAAAAAGTTTCAGAAGGATAATGCTGGCCAGCGCCGGCCTCCCCCTAGATTTGAAAAATTTACTCCCCTCACCACAAACATCTCCGCCATTTTCATGGAAGTCGAAAAAGAAGGGGTCCTGCCTCCAGCTCCAAAGATGAACACCCCAGCCAAAAGGAGGGATAAAGACAAATGGTGCCGTTATCACCGGGACCATGGGCATGACACCAACGACTGCCGGGCTCTGAGAAACGAGATCGAAGCCCTCATCCAGAGGGGGCAGCTGGCGAAGTTTGTAAGAAAGGACGGGGCCGAACTTCCTCCCCAGCCTCGGGGGGCTAACAAACGTCCAGAACGGGAAGAGACGCCAGAATTCGAGGAAGAGCGAGTCCTCCACCTTATCCATGGGGGTCCAATGGGGGGCTCCTCGAACACTTCTCGGAAAGCTTTTATTAGGGAAGTAAATTCTGTCCGGGCCACCCCTCCCCCCAAAGGACTCGGAGTGCCCGTCACCTTCTCTGACGACGATCTCGAGGGCGTCCGCACCCCTCATTGCGACGCACTCGTCATCAACCTTCACATGGCCAATTTCAAAGTCGAAAGAATCCTAGTGGATAACGGCTCCTCCGTTAACATCCTATTCCTCGATGCTTTTAAGGGGCTGAAGCTCTCCCGAGACAGACTGAAGCCCGCCGGGTATACGCTCCATGGGTTCACGGGAGTGCCGGTGACGATCGAAGGGGTGATCACCCTCGATGTTACAGCAGGCAAAACTCCTACTACCCGCACGGAGTCAATGGATTTCATGGTTGTAGATGTCCCCGCGGCCTACAACGTCATTTTGGGTCGGCCCGGCCTAGCCGCCCTCGAAGCCGTCCCTTCTGCCTATCATCTCAAAATGAAATTCCCCACTCGGGCTGGAGTGGGAGAAGTTAGGGGCAATCAGGAACAGGCCCGCAAGTGTTACATGACCTCCACGCTCGGACCCGTCCTCTCCTTAGAAACACTCGAGATTCCACAAGATGCTGCTCGGCCGACTCCCGAGCCAGTCGATGAGCTGGAGGAAATACTCTTCTCGGAGCAGGAGCCGACCCGTAAGTTCTATGTCAGCAAGGCACTCCCGTCCGCCCTACATTCAAATATTGTGAAATGCATCCGAGCCAACCGGGACCTCTTCGCATGGTCAGCAGCGGACATGCCCGGTATCTCCGAAGAACTCTTGGTCCATCGCCTCAGCGTTGATCCGGGGTCCAAACCGGTCCAGCAGAAGAGGCGCAAGTTCGCCCCCGAGCGCCAGCTCGCCATCAAAGAGGAGGTAGACAAACTGTTGAAAGCCCGATTCATACAGGAAGTGAATTATCCGGAGTGGTTGTCCAACGTAGTCATGGTGAAGAAATCCAATGGGACATGGAGAATCTGTATTGATTTCACTGACCTCAACAAGGCCTGCCCTAAAGATCCCTTCCCTCTGCCGAGCATCGACACTCTGATTGACGCAACCTCGGGACATGAGCTCCTCAGCTTCATGGATGCTTTCTCGGGTTACAATCAGATAAGGATGTTCCCCCCGGATATTCCGAAGACGTCTTTTGTAACGGACCAAGGACTCTATTGTTACCGAGTCATGCCGTTCGGCCTGAAGAACGCAGGGGCAACGTACCAACGTCTCGTCAACAAGGTATTCCAGGCCCAGATTGGTCGGAACATGGAAGTCTACGTGGACGACATGCTTGTGAAAAGCATCCGAGGCGTTGATCATGAGACCGACCTCCAAGAAGCGTTCGATGTTTTGAGAAGGCACAATATGAGACTCAACCCGAACAAGTGTGCGTTCGGCGTCTCATCGGGCAAGTTCCTCGGCTTTATGGTCAGCCAACGAGGAATAGAGGCAAATCCGGAGAAGATCAGGGCCATACTAGACATGGCCCCGCCCAGAAACGTCAAAGAAGTTCAGAAACTGACAGGTCGTTTAGCCGCCATTGGGCGCTTTTTGTCGAAGTCCGGAGAGAAATGCCTCCCGTTCTTCAAAGCCCTGAGGGGGACTAAGGGGTTCGAGTGGGGGCAGCCGCAACAAGATTCCTTCGACCAGCTTAAAGCTTACCTCGTCAACCCGCCTCTGCTCAGCAAACCCATACCAGGCGAACCCCTCTACCTCTACTTGGCAGCCTCGGAACAGACACTAAGTGCGGTTTTAGTCAGGGAAGAAGATAGAACTCAAAAGCCCATTTACTACGTCAGCAAAGTGCTCCGGGACGCCGAGCTCCGGTACCCGAAAATTGAGAAAATAGCCTACGCCCTGATAATGGCTGCAAGAAAGCTTCGGCCATACTTCCAGTCTCATTCGGTGGTCGTCCTTACCGACCAGCCGTTGAAACAGATCCTTCACAAGCCAGAGACTTCCGGCCGCCTCATGAAGTGGTCGATCGAGTTGAGCCAACATGATATTACTTATCAGCCTCGGACCGCAATCAAGGCGCAGGCGCTGGCCGAATTCATAGTTGAGACGACTATCCCCGACTCCGAGCAGACGACGAAGGGACCGCCTGTCTGGTCTGTATATGTCGATGGATCCTCTTGCAACGAGGGGAGCGGGGCTGGAGTCATCCTGGCGGGCCCAGACGACTTTGTCCTTCAATATTCCCTCCGGATAAACTTTAAAGCCTCGAATAACGAAGCCGAATACGAGGCACTCATAGCCGGCCTCGGGATGGCCCGAAACGCAGGGGCGCGACGCCTGCAGATCTTCAGCGACTCTCAATTGGTCGTCAACCAGGTCCTCGGCGAATATGAAGCCCGCGATGACAGAATGGTAAAGTACTTGGCCAAAGTGAAGAGCCTCATGGCGCTCTTCGACGAGGCCCTCATCCGAAGAATCCCCAGAGAGGAAAATGCCCAGGCCGACGCCCTGTCCAAACTAGCTTCCTCATCCCTGCAAGGCCTCGAACAAACCGTTCTGATAGAAGTCCTCCTCAAGCCCAGCATAGAGGACGAGGCTTTCAACTCCGTCGAAACACTGCCGCTCCCCCTCGAAGACAATTGGATGAAGCCCCTCGTCGAGTTTTTAAGAGACGGACTCCTACCAAGGGATCCGAAGGAAGCCCGAAAGATAAGGACCCGGGCCGAGCGTTACATAATGGTCGAAGGCGTTCTGTATAAGCGCTCCTTCACCCAGGTGGATGGTCGACCCTACCTAAGATGCCTCTCCCCCGGACAAGCCGATTACGCCCTGCAAGAGCTCCATGAGGGCATCGGCGGAGCCCACTCCGGCTCCAGAGCCTTGGCACGTAAAGTGTTAAACTACGGGTATTACTGGCCCACTCTCCTACGGGACGCCGAACGACACGTTCGACAATGCACATCCTGTCAGAAGTATTCCGACATCCGACGCCTTCCACAAGCACCACTCTCCTCCTTGTCGAGTCCGATCCCCTTTGCAATGTGGGGGATGGATCTACTCGGGCCATTTCCACCGGCCCCCGGACAGTTGAAGTTTCTAGTCGTGGCAGTCGACTATTTCTCGAAATGGGTCGAGGCCGAGCCCCTGGCTACAATTACCGAACATAGAGTCGTCCAATTCTTCTGGAAAAGTGTAATCTGTCGTTTCGGTGTTCCCCGAGTCGTAGTTACGGATAACGGTACGCAGTTCGCTGGAGCTGCCTTCCGAGCCTTATGTCAAGACCTAGCTATACAGCACCGCTTCTCCTCAGTCTCTCATCCTCAGTCAAATGGCCAAGCCGAGAATGCCAACCGGCAGATCCTCTCCGGCATCAAGAAGAGACTCGACAAATGCTCCAAGGGATTGTGGGTCGATCAGCTGCCCAATGTGTTGTGGAATTACCGAACCACGAAGCGGATCCCGACGGGCGAGAGTCCGTTCAATCTCACCTATGGGTCCGAGGCCCTCATCCCACTAGAAGTTGGAATACCCTCTCCTCGCCTGATTGCCTTCGAAGAAGAACAGAATGCCAGGGAGCTCAGAACGAGCCTAGATTTGGTAGACGAGATTCGGGAAAGAGCCGCCATACGGCAGCAAGGTTACCGAAGAAGAATCGAACTCGCCTACAACAAACGGGTCCGCCCAACCGACTTGAAAGAGGGGGACCTGGTCCTCCGAAAGCTGGCCATTTCGTTCCCCGGACAGAAGAGCAAATTGGCCCCAAATTGGGAGGGACCGTACAAAGTATCCAAAGTAATCCGCCCCGGTGCGTACAAGCTAGAAGACCTTGAGGGTAGAGAAATTCCCAGGACTTGGAACGCCGACCATCTTTTGAAATACCTAGAGAAGGCAACCCCGCCTATCTAAGTAACTCGAGATGTCGGGCAACCACTCCTGCTACTAGTAATTTTTCCTTTGTTCTTTTTCATTGTAATAAACGGCTAGCAACTTTAGAAGCAGCCGACCATTAGATATTAATAAATAAATAAAGTTTTTCGTTACATTATCGCGTACTTCCGCCTCTAATTCCCTTATCACACAATGGTTCGGAGTCCAGCACTCGGCTCGACTCTTCCTACTCGGCCCGTCTTCAGACGGGCCGGGGCAGATCGCCGTTCGAAATTGCTCCTGCAGCCGTTGAATGGATCGGAGTCCAACACTTGGCTCGATTTTGCTTCGCAAATCCGCTCCTAAGCGGACTAGAAGTAGCTCGCCATTCGAAACTGCTCCTGCATCTCTCAAACTTATCACACAATGGTTCGGAGTCCAGCACTCGGCTCGACTCTTCCTACTCGGTCCGTCTTCAGACGGGCCGGGGGCAGATCGCCGTTCGAAATTGCTCCTGCAGCCGTTGAATGGATCGGAGTCCAACACTTGGCTCGATTTTGCTTCGCAAATCCGCTCCTAAGCGGACTAGAAGTAGCTCGCCATTCGAAACTGCTCCTGCATCCCTCAAACTTATCACACAATGGTTCGGAGTCCAGCACTCGGCTCGACTCTTCCTACTCGGCCCGTCTTCAGACGGGCCGGGGGCAGACCGCCGTTCGAAATTGCTCCTGCAGCCGTTGAATGGATCGGAGTCCAACACTTGGCTCGATTTGGCTTCGCAAGTCCGCTCCTAAGCGGACTAGAAGTAGCTCGCCATTCGAAACTGCTCCTACATCCCTTAAACTAATCTAACGACCGGATCCTTCCTCCGGCTCGACTCTATCTCTCCGACTCGTCCTTAAACGGTCCGGAACCCGTCCCGACCGTAGACTGTGCCGAGCTGACGAGGTACCGACCCTCGTTTTGGGAAAAAATCACCCCGAGGTCAACTCGCCGTTAGATCCTCTCAAATTGTGTGCCAAAGCGTGATGAGTGGATCCAGTAGTGCCACGTGCCCACAAAACGACAAGATAACGTTTTCTTGGTACTCGTGCCTGCCTCTGGATTCGTGCCCCCATCCGACGGTTATGGACACCCCACGTCGATCGGCACCAAGAGCCGAACGGCGGAGTCAGAACAACACATTGTTGGAGAATTCGTTTCGGCCATCAATTGTGCCGAGCTGACGAGGTACCGACCCTCGTTTTGGGAAAAAATCACCCCGAGGTCAACTCGCCGTTAGATCCTCTCAAATTGTGTGCCAAAGCGTGATGAGTGGATCCAGTAGTGCCACGTGCCCACAAAACGACAAGATAACGTTCTCTTGGGACTTGTGCCTGCCTCTGGATTCGCGCCACCATCCAACGGTTGTAGACACCCCACGTCGACCGGCGTCAATAGCCGAGCGACAGGATCAGAATTGCGACAAAAGACTCGACGAACAGCCAATAGAAGACACTTCGGATAAATCGACCCCAATTTTATTAATGACTTGGACGAGTTTACAAAAAGATTACTACAGCGAGTTCAACAAAATATTAGAAGGCATGACCCGCTCATTTCCTCCGAGGAAGGGGGACACTCCGGTTCAACGACACTTTGGGTCGGCGCTTCTTAGCCTCCGAGCTCGTCTCCAGGCCGACGAATCGGGACGCCCCTTCGCCGCTTAGCCTCACAGTTGCCCCAACCGAAGCGCCACTTGAAGACACCGCCACACCACTTTGTGCATCGGCGGCTGACGCCCCGATGATGGGAGTCCGGGACGCCGCTTGGTAGAACGTGATACCTCGCTCGATCTCTTCGCGGGTACAGGAGGTGCTCCGGACGTTGGCCCTCACCGGCTGAGGCTTGAGCCGAGCGACCTCCTCCTCCAATTCGACGATCCGGTCCTTCAGCGCCTCGTCCCTCACGACAATTTTGAACCGAGGAAGCTTCGCCGATCCAGGGTATTCGGCGCTGTCAGATATGACACGACGCAGATGGGTCACCTCGATACTCTTGTCGACTGTCACCCTTTGCAAATGCTCGACCTTCTTCACGAGCTCATCTCGTTCGGCCAAAACAGAAGCCAATTCTTCTTCCTTAGCAAATAGCTCGGCTTCGGCTATCCGCAAGTGGTACACTTCGGCCAACAGATCCCCGTTCTTCATCTCCATATTGTACAGCATCCTCCTCGTCAGGTCGATCTCGCCCTCAAGGCGTTTCACGAGAGATAGATGGAACAGCTCTACTTGTCGCCGAGCCATCGTAGTGACGGGGGCCTACCCTACCACCGAACCAAACACTTAGACAATTTCGAAGACAAAACGTTTTTTCATTTATCAAAAAGCGGTGGCCAGTCCGCAAAAGGCGTTACAAAGCTCGGAAGAAAAAGCAGAACAGAAACTACAAAAAGATTAACGAAAGAATCAAGGGTCCACCTGCGTCTCCGCTCCCACCCCGGACGCATCGACGGGCGGTCCCTCGATCTCTCCCTTAGCCGGGTCATCCCCTCCCCCTCCGTCTTCGCCTTCGACCTCGTCCTCGGCATCCCCCTCCTCGTCGTCCACGGGCGACCCGGGCCACAGTCGATAATCGACTCGCTCGAAGCCGGGGACACGAGCCTGGACATGGTCCAGGGCCGTCTGGTAGGATCGCTCCATGTTCTCAGCCATATGTTTCTTCGCCTCTGCCTCAATCTCGGCTTCGACCTCCGCCCGGATCCTCGCGGCCTGCGCTTCCCTCTCCGCCTTCTCGTCGGCCAAGGACTTCAATGCCGCGGCAAGATCTTGGGCGGCCTTGGCAGCTTTGGCGGACTCCGCTTCGAGGCCCTCCTTCGCTTTCTTCAGGTCGGCGGTAAGGTCGGCCACCCGAACGTCCAGAGCCTCGGCCCGCCTCTGCTCGGCCTCGAGATCCTTGACCGCCCGGACCTTCGCCAGCCTGTCTTTCTCGCTGGCGGACTTCAGCTCCTTCTCCTGTGCGGCGAACGCCTCCATGAGATGGCCGAAGTGAACGGTGGCCTACGAAGACAACGATAAGTACGAAGTACGCACCGAGTAACAAACTTGAAGAAATTTGCGAACACTTACCGAAACAAGCCCCCGGGCGACTTCGTAAGTGTCGTCGCCGACCCTCCCCGCATTCAGCGCGGCCTTATCCTTCGGGGTCGCCAAGTGTTTGACGACCTGCATTGACATCTGCGAGTTGCCGAGGAAACCATCATGATTCCTCACCAGCCAGTTCGGCACAAACAACTGCTTGTGCTGCTCGGTCAGGATTTCCTCGGCATTCTGAGTCAATGGGGGAAGCTCGAGCGCCAGCGCCGCATTGACATCAAAGACACCCTCGTTCACGGACGGGGCGACAGGGGCCGAGGTCTCCTCCACCACCACTACCTCCGAAGGCACCTCGGCAGCCGGGGGAGGCGGAGCAACGTTAGTGGCGACCGCGGGCTGAACACCCGAAGACGCACCCTCGGCCGCCCTCTTCCTTTTTCTGGTCCCGGTCAGCTTGGACCTATCGGCCATCATAGCTTTAAAGTCAATCTTCATCGACTCTGCATCAACAAAAAAAAAGAGGGGGAGAAAACCGAATCAAAACAGACGAATTGAAGACTTAGAAAAAAAAAAAAAAATGAATGAGATGTCAAGAGCGTACTCGGGTCGATGGGGCTTAGTCCGGACCCGAACAACACCTCTTCGGTCAACTCCCTCCAACTCAGTACCGGAAGGGCCGTGATCCTCCTCGCTACATCCTCCTCGGCCTCAGATAGTGCGGGGTCGCCCCGCGCAAATTTCGGCACTTCCACCTTCCACCGGGACGGAATGTGCCAAATCGCTTCGCCCCTTACGATAAAATACTTCTCCCTCCAACCCTTAAGAGAGTCGGGATTCTCTACAATCTTAACACCTCTCCTCGGCCCCAAATAGTACCGGTACTCCGAGCCGTGTTGCCTGTTTATCCGATAGAGGCCCCGGAAAACTGACAGATCCGGCGCTACCTCGGCTCGGTGACACTGAAGCAAGAATGCGTTCACATGACGCCAAGTGTTTGGACTGAACTGAGTAGGGGCGAGACAATACCAACCGAGGATCTGAAGTATGAAAGGGTGCAGCGGAAAACGCAGTCCCGCGTTCAAGGAGTCGACGTCAAACATGCACATGTCCGACGAAGGCAACTTAGTGTTTGCTCGCACCCCGGGGCCAGCGACCATCAGCTTGTACTCCGACGGGATAGCGAAGGCCTTCCTGATCCGAAGAAGATCCTTCTCGGTCAACGACGAAATGAGCTCGTCAGCTTCGGAGGGATGGAACGGATTAGGCTCCTCGACGATCTTCGACTTTCCGTAGATCGCTTTCTCCAGAAGATCACCCTCGTACTGCCTGACTCCCGAATGCCCGGACAGGACGGAAGGATATTGTCCTATCTCGGGAGCTCGTTTCGGGTTCTCCACAATCACCCCCACTATGGGGGGCGGGTTCTCCCCTGTCCTCTTCTTCTTCCCGATCCTCGACTCGACAGCCAGCGGTTCGGCCATCTGCTTCCCCTTCCTGCGAGCTTCCGCCCTACTCCTCTCCCCGGCGCCATCGCCGCCCGAGGACGAGGCACCACTACCCGAGCTTACCCTTGACATCTCTTGAAAAAGCTAAGGCAAAGACAAACTAACCTTTGAAGTGACGTTCACGGTCGGAGAATGCTCGCCGGAAATCGCCTGGCCCACGCGACAGCTAACGACAACACCGTGGAGCAAGAGCGCCGCTAGCAGAAGACTTAGAGAACAAAAGTAAATTCGTAGAGTGAAAAGTGAGAAATGAGCTCAGGGGTGAAGGAATGGTAACTTATAACCTCAACTGATAACGGGCCTCCTTGGGAATCCCAAAGGCCCACTAAGAATCCCAAACGCCCTACAAGAGAGAGGCGGCGGTATGAGAGGGATGGCGGAACTCCCCAAAAAACACAAGTTGCGACTCGGCCACCGGTCTAATGAGCCGAGCTATCGAACGAAACGCTCAGTGACCGAGCCACCGAGTTCGCCCAAAAATACCCAAGTCCGCGCCCGGCAAACAGCGCGAGGTACGCGGACCGAGGTGACGAGATACCGACCCTCGTTTTTGGCAAAAAATCCTCCCGAATCAAAATCACCGTCGGATCTCTCCAAAATTCGCGTCAGGATCTGATGAACGGTTCAGATTGCGCCACGCCCACAAAACGACAAGATAGCGTTTTCTCGTGATCTGAACCCCATCCTCGTGATGCGTGCCAAAATGAACGGCCCAGATCCGTCCACGCAGACCTTCCAAACCGCTTGCCATCGGCTTGGTCGGTCGAGCTACCGAACAGCTCAGCCGAGCAACCGAGCCACTTAATACGGAATGGCGGAACCATCAAGAAGACAAGTAAACGACTCGGCCTCCGGCCCACCGAGCCGAGCCACCAAGTTCGCCCAAAAATACCCAACTCCGCGCCCGGCAAACAGCGCGAGGTATGCGGACCGAGGTGACGAGATACCGACCCTCGTTTTTGGCAAAAAATCCTCCCGAATCAAAATCACCGTCGGATCTCTCCAAAATTCGCGTCAGGATCTGATGAACGGTTCAGATTGCGCCACGCCCACAAAACGACAAGATAGCGTTTTCTCGTGATCTGAACCCCATCCTCGTGATGCGTGCCCAGATAAACGGCCCAGATCTTGCCACGTCGACGAAACGACAAGATAGCGTTTTATGGGGATCCACGCCAGAGATGGGCGCCCTAGATGATGCCACGTACCTCGGATGATCCGAACCGAGGGACCGACCCTTCCAACCGAGTCGTCGACCCCCCTAGCCGCGGCACTACGCATCCGGGCCGTGGTGCTGGGGTACCGACCCTTCCAACCGGGTCGCCGACCCCCCTAGCCGCGGCGCTACGCATCCGGGCCGTGTTGCTGGGGTACCGACCCTTCCAACCGAGTCGCCGACCCCCCTAGCCGCGGTGTTACGCATCCGGGCCGCGGTGCCGAGGTACCGACCCTCGTTTTTTGGAAAAAATCCTTCCGACCCTCAGGAGCCGTTGGATCTCGTAGGAAAGCGCGCTCGTCATGATGGACGTCCCAGATCTTGCCACGTCCACAAAACGACAAGATAGCGTTTTATGGGGATCCACGCCAAAGATGGACGGCCTAGATGATGCCACGTACCTCGGATGCTTTGAACCGAGGCACCGACCCTTCCAACCAGGTCGCCGACCCCCCAAGCCGCGGCGCTACGCATCCGGGCCGTGGTGCTGGGGTACCGACCCTTCCAACCGAGTCGCCGACCCCCCAAGCCGCGGCACTACGCATCCGGGCCGTGGTGCTGGGGTACCGACCCTTCCAACCGGGTCGCCGACCCCCCTAGCCGCGGCGCTACGCATCCGGGCCGTGTTGCTGGGGTACCGACCCTTCCAACCGAGTCGCCGACCCCCCTAGCCGCGGTGCTACGCATCCGGGCCGCGGTGCCGAGGTACCGACCCTCGTTTTTTGGAAAAAATCCTTCCGACCCTCAGGAGCCGTTGGATCTCGTAGGAAAGCGCGCTCGTCATGATGGACGTCCCAGATCTTGCCACGTCCACAAAACGACAAGATAGCGTTTTATGGGGATCCACGCCAAAGATGGACGGCCTAGATGATGCCACGTACCTCGGATGCTTTGAACCGAGGCACCGACCCTTCCAACCAGGTCGCCGACCCCCCAAGCCGCGGCACTACGCATCCGGGCCGTGGTGCTGGGGTACCGACCCTTCCAACCGAGTCGCCGACCCCCCTAGCCGCGGTGCTACGCATCCGGGCCGCGGTGCCGAGGTACCGACCCTCGTTTTTGGGAAAAAATCCTTCCGAGGAGTAGGAGGCGTCTGATCGTTCCGAAATTCGCGCTCCATCTTGATCGAAGGCCCAGATGATGCCACGCCATAAATAGGTATTAAAAATTGGTTTTTATTTATTTAAATCGGTTTATTTATTTAAAAAATTGCGAAAAATCGCTAAAAATTCGGGAAAATTAGCTAAAAATTCCAGGAAATAATTAAAAATTCGGGGAATATTTCTAAGCCACCGAACGAGCAATTATTACCTAGAATACGCGGTTAAAGCCCCCGAACAATTAGCCAACACATCGCAAAATTAAATAAATCATCCGGAAAAATAGATAAAAACTCGACACAGCTTCGGAGCATCAAAGAAGGAGGAACTAGCCTACCCCCGTGCTCCAGGATTCAAAAATCACCCATTCGGACTGCGATACAGTTCCACCGACCACTGAGTTAGTCAAACTACTCCTCAAAGACTGACCACCCTCAGTCTTTAGGAGTGGGGGGCTCGTGATATGGTCAAAACAAGGGGTTCAATCGAGACCGTCCAAATGGGGCACGAATCCTACAGCTCAGGGACGAGACGGTAATTTCACATGCAAACGGGTCCGAAGCGGGTACTGGGTCTCCTTCTCACAGATCCAATAACCCGCAAACGGATCCACCACAGCTGGGCACGGGTTTCAACCCGCTGCCAACTCGATCCAGCAAGACACAATCAAGGTCCCTGATTAGATCTAAATCAACGGCCATGATTCACGTCAATCTTTACACTGGGATTTAGGGATTAAAATCCCTTATCTGATTACCAGAATATACCTTATCAGATTACTTTCCCAATCTGTTTACAAGGAGATTGTTCTATATCAGACTACGCGGATTACATTCCTAAATGGTTCTCTAAGACGCCTATAAATACCCCCCACCCATCTCCATTAAGAGGTAATCAATCTTTCTCTAGCAAAACGCTCTTTCATAATCAATTCTGGTTACTGACTTGAGCGTCGGAGGGTGCGTCGCCGGGAACAACCCCGGTGTTTCGCACTTTTTGCAGGTGCACGACGGGAGCGACGATCAGGGTTCAACGGAACAGGTATACAGGTTCTCCTATTCAGTTTCCCCAAAGAACTCACAAATTCATCTGTTTGCCCCCACACCGAATTTAGCGGCAACAAGATTCATGCTGAAGGTATGAACTTAAGTGAAAGTTTCCAAGTGGCATGTATAATTGAAAAATTACCACAAGGTTGGAAAGACTTTAAGAATTACCTAAAGTATAAGCGAAAAGAAATGGGCATTGAAGATCTCATTGTCAGGCTTCGCATTGAAGAAGACAATAGAGGATCTGAGAAGGTTGGACTCGTCAGTCATGCAGCTAAGGCAAATGTAATGGAACATAAACAACGTTCTAACAAGCACAACAAAGGTCCCAAGTTGGGGCCCAAGGGAGGGATCTCCAAGAAACCGAAGTTTCAAGGCAAGTGCTTCAATTGTGATAAAATGGGTCACAAGTCCACTGAATGCAGACTTCCCAAGAGGAACGGGAACAGAGAAACAAACTTGATTCAAGGAATTGCTCAAGATGTTTCCGATATCAACCTCTCAGCTGTGATATCAGAGGTGAATATGTTAGTTTCAAACCCGAAGGAATGGTGGATTGACACTGGAGCTACCCGAAGGAATGGTGGATTGATACACAGGCCTCGGCTTCTCAAGTTGTAATCTTCATTTCTCCTTGTAAGTTGTTTATTTAATTTTTAGTTTTTTTTTCTTTCGGTTTTCCTTCTCTTCTGTTCCCTTCTATGTTTTTTGTGCCAATCTATCTTTTGATTGTAAAACAAATTTTGTAAATAATTTTTGTAACAAACTTAAAACAGATTTTGGATTTCTTTGATTTTCAATTTTGAGGCACGGTTTTTTCTTTTTTTTTCTTTAATCTGGAAAACTTACACTCGTGTTGTGTAAATTTTAGAATCAAAATGACTACTGCATCGGACAGTGCTGTTGTGTCTGAAACGGTCTACGTGCCGGTTGTTGATACGACGCAAGAACCGAATGCTGCTGCGGCACGAGTGCCAATGCCCACCGTTGTACCTGTCTCAGTCTCCCATGGGGAGAAACCTGAGAAGTTCAACGGGCAGAATTTTAAAAGGTGGCAACAGATGATGATGTTCTATCTGACCACACTGAATCTTGCAAGATTCTTGAACGAAGATGCTCCAAATCTTAAGAAAGAAAAGCAAGATAACCAAGTCATTGCCACTGTGGATGCTTGGAAAAATACTGATTACTTGTGTATTCTCTTCTGTTCCCTTCTATGTTTTCTGTGCCAATCTATCTTTTGATTGTAAAACAAATTTTGTAAATAATTTTTGTAACAAACTTAAAACAGATTTTGGATTTCTTTGATTTCCGATTTTGAGGCACGGTTTTTTCTTTTTTTTTCTTTAATTTGGAAAACTTACACTCGTGTTGTGTAAATTTTAGAATCAAAATGACTACTGCATCGGACAGTGCTGTTGTGTCTGAAACGGTCTACGTGCCGGTTGTTGATACGACGCAAGAACCGAATGCTGCTGCGGCACAAGTGCCAATGCCCACCGTTGTACCTGTCTCAGTCTCCCATGGGGAGAAACCTGAGAAGTTCAACGGGCAGAATTTTAAAAGGTGGCAACAGATGATGATGTTCTATCTGACCACACTGAATCTTGCAAGATTCTTGAACGAAGATGCTCCAAATCTTAAGAAAGATGAGCAAGATAACCAAGTCATTGCCACTGTGGATGCTTGGAAAAATGCTGATTACTTGTGTAGAAATTACATAATGAACGGATTAGCCGATTCTTTGTATAATGTATACATTGACAAAAGAACAGCTAAAGAACTTTGGGAATCACTAGACCATAAGTATAAAACTGAGGATGCCGGTGCCAAGAAATTCATTGTGGGCCGCTTCCTAGACTATAAAATGGTAGATTCTAAAACAATGATCAGTCAAGTTCAAGAACTACAACTAATCTTGCATGAGATTCATGCTGAAGGTATGAACTTAAGTGAAAGTTTCCAAGTGGCATGTATAATTGAAAAATTACCACAAGGTTGGAAAGACTTTAAGAATTACCTAAAGTATAAGCGAAAAGAAATGGGCATTGAAGATCTCATTGTCAGGCTTCGCATTGAAGAAGACAATAGAGGATCTGAGAAGGTTGGACTCGTCAGTCATGCAGCTAAGGCAAATGTAATGGAACATAAACAACGTTCTAACAAGCACAACAAAGGTCCCAAGTTGGGGCCCAAGGGAGGGATCTCCAAGAAACCGAAGTTTCAAGGCAAGTGCTTCAATTGTGATAAAATGGGTCACAAGTCCACTGAATGCAGACTTCCCAAGAGGAACGGGAACAGAGAAACAAACTTGATTCAAGGAATTGCTCAAGATGTTTCCGATATCAACCTCTCAGCTGTGATATCAGAGGTGAATATGTTAGTTTCAAACCCGAAGGAATGGTGGATTGACACTGGAGCTACTCGACATGTGTGCTTCAATAGAAGTATGTTCTCCACTTTCGAACCATTAGAGAATGGGGAGAAAATGTTTATGGGTAACTCGGCTACTTCAGAAATAAAAGGCCAAGGCAAGGTGATCTTTAAGATGACTTCTGGAAAGGAACTGACTCTGAACAACGTTGCATATGTTCCTGAAATCTGTAAGAACCTGGTATCTGGTTCGTTGCTTAATAACCACGATTTTCGTTTAGTGTTCGAATCGAACAAATTTGTTTTGTCAAAAAGTGGAATGTATGTTGGTAGAGGATATATGAGTGGTGGAATGTTCAAACTCAATGTAATGACCATGGTCAAGAATTTGAATAAAGCTAGCTCTTCTACTTATTTGCTTGAGTCTTCCAATTTATGGCATGGTAGACTAGGACATGTTAATTATGATACTTTGCGAAGACTAATTAACTTGAATCATATACCAACATTCCAAATTGATTCCAAACACAAATGTGAAACTTGTGTTGAGGCAAAACTAACAAGATCATCGTTTAAAAGTGTTGAAAGAAACACCAAACCACTTGATCTAATTCACACTGATATTTGTGATTTGAAAATGATACAAACAAGAGGTGGTAATAAATATTTTATTACCTTCATTGATGATAGCACAAAATATTGCTATGTATACTTGCTTAAAAGCAAGGATGAAGCTATAGAGAAATTTGTTCTCTATAAAAATGAGGTTGAAAACCAACTCAATAAGAAAATTAAGGGGCTAAGAAGCAATCGAGGTGGAGAGTATGAATCGCCATTTGCTGACACATGTGCTAAGCATGGGATTATACATGAAATGACAACACCTTATTCTCCTCAGTCCAACGGTGTTGCTGAGAGAAAGAATCGTACATTGAAAGAAATGATGAATGCAATGTTAATGAGTTCTGGTTTGCCACCAAACTTGTAGGGAGAAGCTATTCTTTCAGCTAACTACCTTTTGAATAAGGGGACCAAAAAGAAAGAAGACAAAACTCCATATGAATTATGGAAAGAAAGAAAGCCATCCTACAATTACTTGCGAATGTGGGGATGTCTTGCCAAGGTGGCAGTACCTCCACCTAAGAAAATGAAAATAGGACCAAAAACAGTTGATTGTATTTTCATTGGCTATGCACTTAACAGTAGTGCCTATCGGTTCTTGGTGTACAAATCTGATATCACTGAGATATCAAAGAACACGATAATGGAATCAAGAAATGTATCGTTCTTTGAATATGTATTTCCATGTAAGTCAAAGGAGGAACCAAGTTCCTCCAAACGAACACATGAGACTATCAGTGAAGATAGTGAAGACCAAGATGAAGAAGTTGAGGAGGAACCTTGACGCAGTAAAAGAACAAGAACGAAAAAATCTTTTGGTCCGGATTTTTTGACTTTTATGCTTGAAGGAGAACCCCAAACCTTCAAGAAAGCGGTGAACTCTAGTGATGGTCCTCAATGGAAAGAAGCCATCAAGAGTGAAATTGATTCTATCTTCCAAAATCATACTTGGGAACTAGTGGATCTTCCACCGGGTAGTAAACCTTTAGATTCCAAGTGGATCTTCAAGAGAAAAATAAAACCTGATGGATCAATTGATAAATACAAGGCAAGACTTGTAATTAAAGGATATAAACAAAAGGAAGGTCTTGATTACTTTGATACTCCTGTGACGAGAATAAATTTCATTAGGATGGTACTTGCAGTAGCAGCTCTACGCAATCTTGAAGTTCATCAAATGGATGTAAAAACAGCTTTTCTTAATGGAGATTTAGATGAAGAAATCTATATGGAACAGCCTGAGGGTTTTTCAGCTCCAGGACATGAAAAGAAAGTGTGTAAACTGGTGCAGTCATTATATGGCTTGAAACAAGCTCCAAAACAGTGGCATGAAAAATTTGACAATGTCATGATGAAAAATGGCTTCAAGATCAATGAATGTGACAAATGTGTATATGTCAAAGACACAGAAGATGGATATGTCATTATATGTTTGTATGTAGATGACATGCTTATTATTGGAAGCAATGATCAGATAATTAAATCTGTTAAAAACATGTTAAACTCGAGGTTTGACATGAAAGACATGAGACTAGCTGATGTTATATTGGGAATTAAAATCACAAGAACATCAGACGAGCTTATTTTAAGCCAGTCACATTATGTTGACAACTGTTACCGCTGATTTCGGTGTGGGGGTAAACAGATAGAATTTGTGAGTCCGAGAAAAACCTGAACAATTGACTCAGCCTTCTTGCTCCTGCCGCAACCTGCAAGGAAGTGCAAAACACCGGGGTTGATTCCGGCGACGCACCCTCCGACGCTCTTGTCAGTAATCAGAAGAGATTAAGAAAGAGCTTAAAGTGGTGAAAAAGTGATTAACCTGGTCACGGAGGCAGAGGGGTTGTATTTATAGTCGCCAAGGGAGTTGTTTAAGGGCCTGATTTCCTGTGTAACAGCCGGGAGTGAAATCCTCAGTCTGTTTAGGAAACTAACCCCTTGATTCTCGGTGAGAGCAAATCAGGTCCGTTGACTTGTTCAAATCAGTGGCCCTGATTTGTCTCTTACTGGTCTGGGCTCGCTTCGGGTCGGGACCCGTGCCCAATTGGAGCGGATCCGTTTGTGGGTTATTGGATCTGTGAGAAGGAGATCCGATACCCGCTTTGGATTCATTTGTATGTGAAATTACCGTTTTACCCCTGAGCTTCAAGATTCGCGCCTAATCTGGACAGTTCCGATTTAACCCCATTTTTAGCTATATCACAAGCCCCCCACTCCTAAAGACTGAGTGTGATCAGCCTTTGAGGAGTAGTTTGACTGTTTTGGTGGCTAGTGGAGTTGTATCGGAGTCCAAATGGAGGATTTTGGATCTCAAAGGGGGTAGTGAGGTAATTTTTTATGCCATGTGCTGTTCTCTAGCCATATCGAGTATTTGACGGCCTTTACTATTTTTTCGGACTATTTATTTAATTTTGCAATGTGTTTACTAATCGTTCGGGGGCCTTAACAGTATATTCTAGGCAATAATTGTTCGTTCAGGGGCTCAAAAATATACCCCCGATTTTTTAATTATTTTCTAGAATTTTTAGTTAATTTTCCCGAATTTTTAGCAATTTTTTCGCAATTTTTAAATAAATAAAGCGATTTAAATAAATAAAAACTGATTTTAAATACCGATTTATGACGTGGCTCGATCTGGGCTGTTGATCATAGACGAGCACGAATTTTTGAGAGATCCATCGGTTGTTATCGCTCGGAAGCTTTTTTCTCCGTTTGCGAGCTCGGAATGGCACTTGCTCGGCTGCCGACCGGAGACTAGGGGGTTTGGTGTTCCGAGCGACGTGGCGCAATCTGAGCCATCGGATGGTGGCGCGTTTCCCAAGAAAATGCTATCTTGTCTTTTAGCGCACGCGGTGCAATCTGGACTGTTCATCATCAAGAGCACGAATTTCTGAGAGATCCAACGGTCGTAGTAGCTCGGTGTCTTTTTTCTCCGTTTGCGGGATCGGAAAGGCACTTGCTCGGCAGCCGACCAAAGGCATGGGATTTCTGCAGTCCGAGCGACGTGCTCGTAGCTTCGGTCGGATGACGTGGGGCAAGTTCAAGCTCGGAAAGGCGCTCGTTCGGCAGCCGACCGAAGACAGGGGGTTTCGGCTGTCCGAACGACGTGGCGCAATCTGAACCGTTGGATGACGATGCGCATCTCGAGACGGGCACATTTCTCAGGAAAATACTATCTTTTCGTTTAGTGTCCTCGGCGAGATCTGGGTCGTCTGATCGAGATCAGGCGCGATTTTTGAGGAGAAAGTGAATTTTCCCCATTTGTGAGCTCGGAAAGGCACTTGCTCGGACGCCGACCGAGGACAGGGGGTCTCGGCAGGCCGAGTGACGTGGCGCGAACTGAGCCGTTGGATGATGGTGCGCATCTCGAAACGGGCACATTTCTCAAGAAAACACTATCTTGTCGTTTAGTGTCCTCGGCGAGATCTGGGCCGTCTGATCGAGATCAGGCGCGATTTTTGAGGAGAAAGTGAGTTTTCTCCGTTTACGAGCTCGGAAAGGCACTTGCTCGGTAGCCGGTCGAAGACATGGTGTCTCGGCGGGTCGAGTGACGTTGGCGCAATCCGTTTCGAGATAATCCTGTTCCCAAGGACATTAATGATGCTCCGGGGTTTGTGCGGCATTCCATCTTCCCTAGGTTATTAAGGATGATTCCTTCAATTAATGCGTGGCGCTTCAACTTCCGAGGGTCATAATGGCTAGATCTTGGAGGAAAGCTTATAAGTACTTCATTCCCCTTGTTATTTTAGTCGCAGCAATGTTGAGTTTTAGACCTCGGTGGTGTCTGCCTCTGGCGGACGCCAATCTTGTGAAGTCTTAACCTTGATAGGTTCGGAGGGGTGGTCTCTCTACTGCCTTTTTCTCCCATTCCTGACGGCCCCCATTGTGGGTGTCAGGGTCGGGGGAGAACGAGGCAGGGAAAGTGACGACCGTGATCTGAACCTAAGGTATGAGTCGCTCCGGGATGATGGGTGGTCGTTCTTCCACCAAGGTCTTCTGCCGACTCCGGCTGTCCCGAGGTGGGTGGCGGCGTCGGAGGAGATCATGGTGGAAGAGGTGACGATCCAAATTCGGACCCGGGGGCCAAGTTGCTTCGGAAGGACGAGCGGTCGTTCTTCCACCATGATCTTCTCCGGACTCTGACTGCCCCGTCGTGGGTACCAGCGTCGGGGGATATCATGGCTCCGACTTTCGGACCATCTGAGGTTGTTGTTTGCAACTGTGAAGGCTCTGTTGCCAGAGTCCTCTGCCTAGCCGAACCTTCACAGTTGCAGTCAACTAGCTCGGAATGGTGCGCTCCTCCCGATCTCTGAGTGTTGATCTGCTTTCGACCGGGGCCCGTGGATCGGCAGAATACCGACCGAGACCCGGGGCCTGGGGGGTGCTCGCCGAGGGCGGTGCCCCAAAACTTCAAATCGAAATTTTTCTGGTTTCTTCAGACAGAGGTGAGGTATGGAGGAAGTGTGGGCGATCCGAGCGAGTTGACGCAATTCGTACCGTTGGATGGCGGCTCGCATCTCGAGACGGGCACATTTCTCAAGAAAACACTATCTTGTCGTTTAGTGTCCTCGGCGAGATTTGGGCCGTCTGATCGAGATCATGCACGAAAGTTGAGGGAAAAGTGCGTTTTCTCCGTTTGCAGGCTCGGAAAGGCACTTGCTCGGAGACCGACCGGAGTCTGTGCAATCTGGCTCGGATTGCGTGTAGCTCGGATTCAGATCCCATTGCTCCGAGCTAGTTGACTTGGTGAGGAAGGCAGTTGTGTTGGGCCTTCGCGACGTTTCGAGAGCAGCCCAAAAGTCGCGCTCTTTCGTTTGGAAGTCCAAAGGACGCTCCATTTTACTATAAATCTCCACCCCCCCTTAGACCAAGTCTCATTTTTTACTTTTACTCTCTCTCTTCAGTTCTCACTTTGCCTTCGAAGTTTTCAGCTCTCTGATGGCGGTGCTAGCTATCGCGGTAGCGTTTCTTGTCTCCGGTGAACTTTCCGACCGTACCTATCACTTCAAGGTCAGTCTCTTTCCCTTCTCTTTTAGGAAAAATGGTTAAGATCACGGATGAGACCCCCACCTCGGAGCAAGCCGTTGGCCGAGGGGATAAAGGGAAGGAGGTAGTGGAGCCGAGCGATCAGAATATCGTTCGTCCGGATAGAGAGGGCGAAGTGGCCGAGCTGCCTAAAGAGGTTGCGGCGGTGTCCCGGGAGGGCAAAGCCGTGGTCACGATCGTGGAAACGCCGAAGACGGCGGGAGCGTTCGGTCGGCAGCCCATCGCTCTGTCGAGCGTGGGGGGCGTACGGGACTACGCCGAGAACACATTGGAGAGAGTGACACAAGGTACGGCTAAGTTGGTAGAGGAGAAAGAGCCGAGAGAGCTGTCCGAGGTGGACCACACCATCTCGTCTCTTACCGAGGCTGACCTTCGCCTGATCCGAGAGGGTTTCCCGATCCCCACTGACTACGGACTGCTCCTCCCCGGGCCGGGTTTCCGGGCCAACACAAAGTCCTCGTGGGATGTGTGCGTCTTTCCGGTCGACTTCCTTATTGCCGGACTCCGCTTTCCCCTCCACCCGTTCGTGGTTGATGTCCTGATCTGGTACGGTTTGAGCCCCGCCCAGCTGATGCCGAACACATGGAGGCACGTCATGGCGTTCGTCCTCCGATGCCAAGAGGTCGGCACCAAGCCGAGTATGTTCCTCTTTCGGAGTCTCTACCGACCCTGTCAGCCAAGGCGAGATGAACAGAGGTTCTATCTTTCGCCCCGGACGGGCGTGAAGCTGATCGAGAATCCGGACTCGATCAAGCATTGGAAGGAGAAGTACTTCCTCATCCGAGCCCCGGCGCCGTGGGTGATACCGACGGTTTGGGCAAAGGATGGTCTGCCAAAGCGGACCAAGAAGGCGGCGGTGCTGAGTGATGAGGAGGCGGAGGTCCAGAAGAAGCTCCTCGCCCTGCCAGTGCTAAGCTGGAAAGATATTACTGAGGAGGACCTGTTCCGAGGGGGTCTCAGTCCGATCGACCCTAGTATGCTTCTGGTATTTATATTCTCTGCTTAAAGTTCATGAGAATTTTTCTAAGTTTTTTCATTCGGCTTGTGCAGAGACGATGAAGCTGGACTACAATGCTCTGATGGCGAGGGGCAGATCAGAGCAGGAGGCGAAGAAGAAGAGGCCTTCGGCGGGGCCTCAGGACAGCCGAGCTTCGAAGAAGCCTTCGGTCGAGAAGGTTGCCGACCAACCGAAGGTCGCGGTCCTCGAGCAGGGGGAGATCAGGTTCCTCGACTCTCCTGCCTCGGGTGTGCCGACAGCGCCCCCGAAGGGGGATGCTCCCGGTTCGTCGAGCGGTGCGTTCGGCGTGAAGGAGGTGTTGTCCCTCCAAGTCCCGCCCCTCACTGCCGAGGCAAAGAAGATCCTGACCGAGCGTCATAAGCAGATCTTCGTCCCCGACTGGCAGGTGATGAACGTCGACGGCTTCTTGGGCGACGGCAACATCTGCATGGAGGCGGTGAGGCACCTGCCGACCCCAAAGGACCGAGCGACCCTGAAGGCCGGGCTAGCAGGGGACGCCGTGATGCAGATTGCTCGGAATACTATGTCGGTAAGTAGGCCGAGCTCTCCCTCATCAAAATTTCTTTCTTAGAATTTTTCCAAGTCCTTGGGTTCGGATTTTAATGTGCTGTTCTTTTTCAGACCCTCTGCCACTTCAATTTCCTGGTCGAGGAGTTTGCGAACAAGGAACAGGAGAAGGAGCGGGAGAGGGCGGAGCGCGTCAAGGCCACGCAGCGGCTTGATGCCGAGCAGCTTCTCTCGACGAAGAGGGCTGCCAAAGTGGCGGGGTTGGAGAAGCAGCTGGCCGACGCCATTCAGCTATCGAAGGACACGACGGCCAAGCTTGAGGCGTCGGAGAAGGAGGCAGCCGAGCTTAAGGAGGAGCTGGCCAACGCTCGGTCGGAAGCGGAGAAGGCTCGGAAGAGGGCCAAGAGGATCATGGCCAAGCACCAGAAGAAGGTGAAGAAGGTGAGAAAGGCCGTGCAGGAGGAGGCTGCGCAGCACATGCTCCAGAACATGGAGGATGCCTACGGTCGAGCCCTGCTTCACGTAGCCGCCAAGAACCCTGGCTTCGACACGTCCTCCTACCGTTTTTACGACCCCGTGGAAGGGGAGGAGGAGGTTCCCGAAGGGCTACTCGACCCCGAGGGAGAGGCGGAGCGTGCCGAAGGCCCAGGGGAGACCGAGGCCGAGGGCGAGGAGGAGAGCGGGAGCGAAGGCGAAGGCGAGGGCGGTGGCGAGGACAAGACCGGGGGGTCGACGGACCCGAACGGCAAAAAGGTCGTTTCCTGACTCGGTTGTCTCTCTTTTTAGTCTTTTTTTTGTAAGCCTAACTGCGGACTGGCCACCGCTTTTGTAAAACTTTCTCCTCGGTTTTGAATGAAAACATTTTGTTTGGCCAAAATTTATCCAAGTGTTGAGCCTCGGATTTGCGTGTGACTAGTTGTAGATGTTTCCGTGTATTGTCCCATCGGATTTATCTCCGCTTTTCAGGTGAAGTTCGGTCCGATCACGGAGGTTGTATACCTTCGGAAGGAGCTGGCAAAAATGAAGGGTGAGATCTTGAACAGCCGACAGAGTCGGTTTCTCCTGCTCGGAAGGCTGGAGGAGACGAAGGCAGCTGTGCGGAGGTATTGTCGCGAGCTGTGGCAATTGCAGAAGTACCCCCAAGCTCCTTGTCCCGAAGGCGAAGTCGAGAGGCTCCGTAGAGAGCTCACTGCCGCCGAGCAGAAGAATGACGACCTTTTGGCTGAGGTCCAACACTTGGAATTAGCGAAGAAAGAACGCTCGGCGGAGGAAGAGAAGTTGACCTCCGAGCTAGAGAAGGCGTCGGCCGAGTGCAAGAGGTTATTGGCCGAAGTCGACAGGCTCAGAAGGATCACGATAGATAGGGGAATCGAGGTCACCCACTTCCGACGGCTCGCGGCCGATGGTGCCAACGCCTCTGGCTCGTCAAAGCCTTCTCGTTCGAAGAAGTCGGCGAAGGACGACGCTCTGAGAGACAGAATCATTGAACTGGAGGAAGAGATCGCATCGCTCAAGCCCGTGCCGGAGAGGGCTAACGTTCGCAGTACGTCGTGCACTCGCAAAGAGAGCGAGAGGGGGATTACGTTTTACGAACTTGCGACATGCTCGCCTATGACTAGGCGGAGTCCAGCCGACGCTCAGAGCAGTGCGGCCGTCTCGTCGAGTAGGGCCTCGGCTGGCACCGCAGTTAGAGCCAGCAGTGAAGGGGGTCGCGCTTCGTTGGTTTAGGATCGAGCTCGGAGGGCAGGCCTCGTCGTCCTCGCGTTTTTCTAAACCGAAGCATTCCCCTTCCGAAGAGGCCTTGATCATGTCGTTTTTCATCCCCTCTGACTTGTTGTAAAACGTTGTAGTAGAGTCGGTCTCGATGTGTGTGAAGCCACTATATATATATGAATGCAAATCTGAAAGTTTCTTCAGAAAATTTCCAAGTGTTGGACTTCGGCAGTGCATTGAAATTTCGCTATTTGTTTCCCCCTTTTTTCAGCTCGAGGCGGCCGATTCATATGCTGATCTCCACGGCTCGGATGATGACTCTGAATCCGAAGCCACTTCTGGGACGGCGGCTTTGAGTCCTAGGAGCGTCGAGCTGGAGTTGCGCCGAGCTGAGGTTGAGCGGGCTCACCTTTTGTCCATCCTCGACCTACGGGAAGCCGAGATCCAACGTCTGGAGAATAGGATCGCCGAGTTGAGCCCTGCAGAAGGGGACGAGGATTCGCAAACTGCGTTCAGCAACGCTCTTCGGGTCAAGTGTATTCGGCACAACCAGTCGAAGATTATAGCCGAGCGGGATGATTTGCTCTCGGAGATTCGACACTTGCAGATTGTGGTAGCGAAGCTCCGGAACGATGCAGGGGAGCTACCAGCCGAGGAGGACGAACAGTCGGCCGAACAGTCTAGTGAGGATATTTCCATATGAGGGCCAAGTGTAGTAGGTCGGTTGCGTGTATTTTGTTTGCCAACACTTTGTAACCAAGGAAAAGATGTGTTTTGTATTATGGCCTGGTTGTTTTTAATAAAATACCCTTCGTTGTTCTGCATATTTGTCTTGCTTATAACTGTGTTGGTCGCGCCGAGGTCCTTGAACCGAGCATGTTATTTCCGTCGGCGAGAGTGTTCAAATCGAACGGGTTCCTATGAGTACGGTATTTTGTCGTTTAGCGACTCTGACAAGGTACGACACGAATTTCTAGGCGGCTCTGTCCCCAAGAAAGCGCTATCTTGTCTCTAGCGTAGGTGGCACGATCTGAGCCGTGGATTGTAGGCACGAATCTCGAGGCGGCTCAGTTCCCAAGAAAATGCTATCTTGTCGTTTAGCGTCGGTGGCAAGGTCTGAGCCGTCTGATCGAGATCACGCGCGAAAGTTGACGAGAAAGTGAATTTTCTCCGTTTGTGAGTTCGGGAAGGCACTTGCTCGGTAGCCGACCGGAGACGTAGGGCTTCGGGCTTCGGCTACTGGGCAAGATTGCTCGGATTATGTGGCCGAACGTAGCTCCGGCATCAATCCACTGGAGAAGCTTGGGGGGACTGGGAGCTAAGTGTTGGACTCCGGGACCATCTGTGTAGCTCGACGGTTGTGGGAGCAATTCCGAACGGCGATCTACCCCTGGCTCGCCCGGAAGCGAGCCGAGGTGGTAAAGTCGAGCCGAGTGTTGGACTCCGAACCATCGGTGTGGTTCAACGGTTGTGGGAGCAATTCCGAACGGCGATCTACCCCTGGCTCGCCCGGAAGCGAGCCGAGGTGGTAAAGTCGAGCCGAGTGTTGGACTCCGAACCATCGGTGTAGTTCAACAATTGTGGGAGCAATTCCGAACGGCGATCTACCCCTGGCTCGCCCGGAAGCGAGCCGAGGTGGTAAAGTCGAGTCGAGTGTTGGACTCCGAACCATCGGTGTAGTTCAACGGTTGTGGGAGCAGTTCCGAACGACGGTCTACCCCTGGTATGTCCGGGGACGAACCGAGGAGGTGAGGTCGAGCCGAACGTGGACTCCGAACAATTGGTTGAAATCACAAAAAAAGCGGGTGATAAGAGGGGAGAGAAACATGCGAATTCACAAACACAAAAGAGCTTTCTTTATTGATAAATCGACGGCGAACTGTTTTACATAGTACAATTTATGAAAATAGGTTACAAGTCGGAGGACTGGAATGGCTCGATATCCCATGATACTTAGAGTGGCGCCGGAGCGCTCTCTTGGTATTTTAGGAGGTGGTCGGCATTCTAGGTCCTCGGAAGCTCTCTGCCCTCTAGATCTTCAAGACGATAAGCTCCGGGCCGAACTACCTTTGTGATCCTGTACAGCCCTTCCCAGTTCGGAGCCAGCTTGCTCTTCTGACTAGGGAAGGATATGGCTAGCTTTCTCAAGACCAAATCTCCTTGCTTAAGGTTGGCGGGTCGGACCTTTTTGTTGTACGCCAGTTCGACCCTTCTTCGGTAACTCTGCTGCCGAATCACCGCTCTTTCCCTCAGTTCATCTATCAGGTCTAAATCTGCTCTGAGGTCCCTGGCATTCTATGCTTCGTCATAGGCTGTGAGCCGAGGGGAGGGTATTCCGACCTCGAGAGGTATCACGGCCTCGGACCCATAGGTGAGGTTGAAAGGGGACTCGCCTATGGGGGTACGCTTGCTCGTGCGGTAGTTCCATAGGACGTTGGGGAGTTGGTCGACCCATAAGCCCTTGGAGCTTTTGTCCAGCCTTTTCTTGATACCTGCGAGGATCTGCCGATTAGCATTTTCTGCCTGTCCGTTCGACTGAGGGTGGGAAACGGACGAGAAGCGCTGCTGGATGGCAAGGTCGTCGCACAGAGCTCGAAATGCCGCGCCAGTGAACTGAGTCCCGTTGTCCGTTATGAGGACACGGGGGACGCCGAACCTGCATATGATGCTCTTCCAAAAGAACTGTACCACTTTGTTCTCGGTTATAGCGGCGAGGGGCTCGGCCTCGACCCACTTCGAGAAGTAGTCGATGGCTACGACCAAGAACTTGAACTGACCCGGAGCCGGAGGGAAGGGCCCTAGTAAATCCATGCCCCACATTGCGAAGGGGATGGGACTTGATAGGGAGGCGAGGTTGGCCTGAGGGAGGTGTCGGATGCTGGAGTGTCTCTGACAAGAGCTGCATTGCCGAACGTGTCGCTCGGCGTCTTGAAGGAGGGTCGGCCAGAAGTACCCATAATTCAAAGCTTTTCGGGCCAAGGACCTAAATCCTGAGTGTGCCCCTCCGATGCCTTTGTGGAGCTCTTGTAGTGCATATTCGGCCTGATCCGGAGAGAGGCACCTTAGGTACGGTCGGCCGTCTATTTGAGAGAAAGAGCGTTTGTATAAGATGCCCTCGATCAAGACATACCGCTCGGCCCGGGTTCTGACTCGGCGAGCCTCTTTGGGGTCTTCGGGTAGAACCCCGTCCCTCAAGAATTCCACCAACGGCTTCATCCAATTATCCTGCAACATGACCGGCAATGACTCCGCCGAGGCAGGCATCTCGTCTTCGATGCTCGGCTTAGAGAGGACTTCGATCAGTACGGTCTGTTCGAGACCTTGCAGGGAGGACGAGGCCAATTTGGAGAGGGCATCGGCTTGTGAGTTCTCTTCACGAGGAACCCGCTCGATGAGCGCCTCCTCGAACTGGTTCATGAGGGCCCGAACCTTGGCGAGGTACCTCGCCATCCGCTCGTCTCGGGCCTCGTACTCGCCCAAGACTTGGTTCACGACGAGCTGGGAATCGCTGTGGATTCGGAGGCGCTGCGCCCCAGCACTCCGTGCAAGTCCGAGACCGGCAATGAGAGCCTCGTACTCTGCCTCGTTGTTCGAGGCCTTGAAGTCCATACGGATCGCGTACTGGAGGACGAAGTTGTCAGGGCCATTCAGGATGATGCCGGCTCCGCTTCCTTCGTTACAGGACGATCCGTCCACAAAGACTGTCCAAATGGGGGGTCCATTCGGGACGTGGCCGACCTCAGGGATAGTGGACTCTACGATGAAGTCGACGAGGGCCTGTGCCTTAATTGCCGTCCGAGGCTGGTAAGAGATGTCATGCTGACTCAGCTCTATGGACCACTTCATCAGCCGGCCCGAGGTCTCGGGCTTGTGGAGGATCTGCTTTAGGGGTTGGTCGGTGAGGACGACGACCGAGTGGGATTGAAAGTACGGCCGAAGCTTCCTTGCTGCCATGACTAGGGCGTAGGCCATCTTCTCTATTCTCGGATAGCGGAGCTCGGCGTCCCGAAGCACCTTGCTCACGTAGTAGATGGGCCTTTGGGCCCGGTCCTCCTCTCTCACCAAGACAGCACTTAGGGTCTGCTCGGAAGCAGCCAAGTAGACGAAGAGAGTCTCGCCCGGGACCGGTTTGCTGAGCAGAGGGGGGTTTACTAAGTAGGCCTTCAGCTGGTCGAACGATTCCTATTGTGGTTGGCCCCATTCAAAACCCTTAGCCCCTCTGAGTGCTTTGAAGAAGGGGAGGCACTTTTCCCCCGACTTCGAGAGGAACCGACCGATAGCGGCGAGCCGACCGGTAAGCTTCTACACCTCCTTGATGTTCCGAGGCGGGGCCATGTCTAATATGGCCTTAATCTTCTCGGGATTAGCTTCGATTCCTCGTTGGCTCACCATGAAGCCAAGGAACTTTCCCGAAGAGACCTCGAACGCACACTTATTCGGGTTCAGTCGCATGCTGTGCCTTCGCAACACGCCGAAGGCCTCCTGGAGGTCGGCCACATGATCGGTGCCTCGGACGCTTTTGATGAGCATGTCGTCAACGTACACCTCCATGTTCCGGCCTATCTGGCTCTGGAAGACCTTGTTGACGAGGCGCTGGTAGGTGGTGCCTGCGTTCTTCAAGCCAACGGCATGACCCGGTAGCAGTAGAGGCCTTGGTCGGTGACGAAGGAGGTCTTCGGAATGTCCGGGGGGAACATTCGGATTTGATTGTACCCCGAGAAGGCGTCCATGAAGCTGAGGAGCTCATGGCCCGAGGTGGCGTCAATAAGGGTGTCGATGTTCGGGAGAGGGAATGGATCCTTCGGACACGCCTTGTTCAGGTCGGTGAAGTCAATGCATATCCTCCACGAGCCATTGGACTTCTTGACCATTACAACATTCGACAGCCACTCGGGGTAATTTACCTCCTGTATGAACTTGGCCTTCAGAAGTTTATCAACCTCCTCCTTGATGGCCTGTTGTCGCTCGGGAGCGAACTTTCGCCTCTTCTGCTGAACCGGTTTGCACCCCGGTTCGACACTTAGGCGATAGATGAGCAGCTCCTCGGAAATGCCGGGCATGTCCGCGACCGACCATGCAAACAGGTCACGGTTATCCCGGATGCATTTAATCAGGTCCGAGCACAGTGCGGTCGGCAAGGATTTGCTGATGAGGAACTTCCGGCTCGGATCCTCGTCCGAGAAGAGCACTTCTTCTAACTCGTCCGCCAGCTCGGACGTTGGCCGAGCTTTCGGCTCGGGGATTTCTAGTGTCTCGAGCGAGAGCAATGGTCCCCCAGTGGAAGTCATGTAGCACTTCCGGGCTGTTTCTTGGCTTCCCCTGACTTTCCCTACTCCCGACCGAGTGGGGAACTTCATTTTCAAATGGTACGCTGAGGGGACAGCTTCCAAGGCGGCTAGGCCGGGTCGGCCTAGAATGACATTATACGCTGCCGGGACGTCGACGACCATGAAGTCCATCGGCTCGGTCCGGGTAGTAGGGGTGCTTCCCGCGGTAACGTCTAGGGTTATCACCCCCTCGACGGTTATCGGGACCCCCGTGAACCCGTAGAGTGTGTAACCGGCCGGCTTGAGACGGTCTCGGGACAGCTGCAGGCCTCGGAAGGCCGAGAGGAAGAGGATATTGACCGAACTCCCATTGTCTACTAAAATCCTCTGCACCTTGAAGTTGGCCATGCGGAGGTCGATGACGAGAGCGTCACAGTGTGGGGTTCGGACCCCTTCGAGGTCAGCGTCGGAGAAAGACACAGGGACGCCGAGACCTTTGGGGGGAGGGGCACTGTGAACTGAGTTGACCTCTCGGATGAAGGCCTTCCGGGAGGAATTAGAGGAGCCCCCCATGGGGCCTCCGTGGATCAGGTGCAGAATCCGTTCCTCCTCGAACTCGGGTGTCTCTTCGCGTCGCTCGGAGCGCTTGTTAGCCCCCCGAGGCGGAGGAGAATTGCGATCCGCCCGATCGTTAGCCTTCACAAATTTGGCCAACTGCCCCCTCCGAATGAGGGCTTCTATCTCATCTCTCAATGCCCGGCAGTCGTTCGTGTCGTGGCCGTGATCCCGATGGTAACGGCACCATTTATCTTTGTTCCTCCTCTTTGCCGGGGTGTGCATCCTCGGAGCTGGAGGGATGACTCCCTCCTTCTCCACTTCCATGAGGATGGTGGAGACGTTAGTGGTGAGGGAAATGAACTTCTCGAACTTGGGGGGAGGGTGACGCTGACCGCCGTTGTCCTTCTGCGCCTTCTTGGACCCCTCTTCCCCCGTCGCCTTCCTCTTCGACCCCGAGGAGGACCCCCCGAAGCTCGGGAGGGCCTCAGCCTCCTCTGCTCGGATATACTTCTCGCACCTCAGGAGGAGGTCGGCGAAGTCGTGCGGGGGCTTCTTGGCTAGGGACGATCGGAGGTTGGCATTGAGGACGTTCGACTGGAACGCCACGGTCGCCACTGACTGGTCTAAGGAGGCAATAGACCTAACCTCTGCGGTGAATCTCTTCACATAGTCCCGCAGCTTCTCTCCCCTTTCCTGCCACAGGTTCAGTAGGGAGAGACTTGTCTTCCCAGCTCGCCTACTACTCACGAAGTGAGTTATGAACAGCGTCTCAAACTGCTCGAATGAGAAGATGGAGGAGGGAGCGAGTCTGGAATACCATTCCCAAGCCGACCCCCTGAGGGTGGCAGGGAAGGTCCTGCAGAGCACGGCGTCGGAAGCTTGATGGATCAGCATCAGGGTCTTGAAGCTTTCGACGTGATCGACCGGGTCGGATTCCCCTGAGTACGTTTCAAATTGCGGAGGTTTGAAACCCCTCGGTATGTGGGCCTCCATGATCGATCGCGAGAAAGGGGGTCGGCTGGGACGGACGGTTCCTGCTCGGGACTCCTCCTCCCTGTCCATGCGGCCGATACGCCTTTCCACCTCATGGAGGCGGCGGATGAGGGCATCGTCCCTCCGCTGGTAATCGTATGACCCTCCGGACTCCTCTTCATAAGAAGGGGAGCGCGGACTGCGGCGCCGGTAGTCCTGGGATCGGCGAGGACTGTATTGCTGCTGCTGGCGGCTGGGAGCCGGGGAAGGACTTCGGGTTCGGCGGCGAGGACTGGGGTCCCTCGGGGGCGTTGGAGCCCTCTGAGCATTTTGGACGTTCCGCCGAAGGTTGAGAGCCCGTAGCACGGTGTCCTGAAATTGCATGAACTCGGCACGAGTAATCGGTGCGTCATTGTTCCTCCGAGGATGCCGATCCGCGGGGGAATGCGGCCTCCTCCCCCTGCGTTCGGGAGACGTTGCCCGGCCCCTGCGGTCCGGGGACCTCCTACCGTCTCGGCGACGAGGGGACCGCTCACCTTGACGCTGGCGGGAGGCTCCCTCTCGGGCCCGCCTCTCGTCAAGGTGGGTGCGGAGGTCGTCGTCCTTCTGGCGGTTCAGGAGCGTGTTGCGGAGGTCGGGATGATGAGAAGCCATCGAGTCCGAGGACCCATTATGGACCGAGACATGGTCCGGGTTGAGGGGCTGCTTCTGCTTCCGACTATTATGGCCGGAAGGACCATTGTTGGGTTGCTGCTTGGGATGAGGAGGTTGGCCCTGCTGGGCCGGTGGAGGAAGGTCGGGCTGTGGAATAGGATTGACGGGGGCTTCCTCCGTAGGGTCGGCAGGGTTGGCCACACGGTTTGACCCTCTAGATCTGACCTTCTTTGGAGGCATGGTTGCCGAGGACGACTAGGAAGGAGCTGAGGCTGTTCGTGTGGTGATTCCCACAGACGGTGCCAAACTGTTACCGCTGATTTCGGTGTGGGGGTAAACAGATAGAATTTGTGAGTCCGAGAAAAACCTGAACAATTGACTCAGCCTTCTTGCTCCTGCCGCAACCTGTAAGGAAGTGCGAAACACCGGGGTTGATTCCGGCGACGCACCCTCTGACACTCTTGTCAGTAATCAGAAGAGATTAAGAAAGAGCTTAAAGTGGTGAAAAAGTGATTAACCTGGTCACGGAGGCAGAGGGGTTGTATTTATAGTCACCAGGGGAGTTGTTTAAGGGCCTGATTTCCTGTGTAACAGTCGGGAGTGAAATCCTCAGTCTGTTTAGGAAACTAACCCCTTGATTCCCGGTGAGAGCAAATCAGGTCCGTTGACTTGGTCAAATCAGTGGCCCTGATTTGTCTCTGCTGGTCTGGGCTCGCTTCGGGTCGGGACCCGTGCCCAATTGGAGCGGATCCGTTTGTGGGTTATTGGATCTGTGAGAAGGAGATCCGATACCCGCTTTGGATTCATTTGTATGTGAAATTACCGTTTTACCCCTGAGCTTCAAGATTCGCGCCTAATCTGGATGGTTCTGATTTAACCCCATTTTTAGCCATATCAACAACATTCTTGGAAAATTTGATAAAGATAATTCTGGAATTGCCAGAACTCTAATAGATCTAACTTTACATTTATCCAAGAATAAAGAGGAGAGTATTTCTCAAGTAGAATACTCTAGAATCATAGGCAGTCTAATGTACTTAATGAGTTGTACAAGACCAGACATAGCCTATGCAGTAAGTAAACTAAGTAGATACACGAGTAATCCTGGAAGCGAGCATTGGCAAGCAATTATAAGAGTACTGAAGTACTTGCGTTTTACTCGTAACTACGGGCTGCACTATACGAGATACCCGACTGTACTTGAAGGATACAGTGATGTGAACTGGATATCGAGTGATAATTCAAAATCCACTAGTGGCTATGTGTTTACACTAGGTGGTGCAGCAATTTCTTGGAAATCCTCGAAACAAACAGTGATCGCTAAATCCACGATGGAATCAGAATTTATCGCATTGGACAAATGTGGGGAAGAGGCTGAATGGTTACGCCACTTCCTTGAGGATATTCCAAGGTAGACGAAGCCTGTGCCTCCAATCTGCATACATTCAGATAGTCAATCTGTAATTTGTAGAGCACAGAGCAATATGTATAATGGTAAATCTAGACATATTCGTCGAAGACATAATACCATTAGACAACTACTTTCTACTGGGGTTATCTCTGTGGACTATGTAAAGTCAAAAGATAACATTGCGGATCCACTAACCAAAGGGTTAAACAGAGAGTTAGTTGATAAATCATCGAGGGGAATGGGACTAAAGCCCATGAAAGAATAAGTCAATACAATGGAAACCCAACCTAGCTGACTGGAGATCCCAAGATCTAGGTTCAAAGGGACAACTAAATTGTAAAGACCAAGTTGGATCACTGTGGGGATTTTCCCATGTCCATTCCCATGATGAAACAGTGATGCCTGCAAGGTAACAGGTTAAGCTAGGTTTTTAATGATTCTTATGCGTCGGATATCCGAGCAGAGTAATGCAGGTTACTCTTAGGTAAGAAATCACCTATGTAAGAGGGAAGAAGGGCCGCTTCCAAAGGAATAATATAGGGCAATATTCCTGTTAAACTCTTGCAGAACCAGACGTATGTTCATGGCCAAAACGAACATAACAGTGAGAACTGAAAAGGCGTTAGAAAGATTTCTGTGTGAGATATGTCATCGTTTACACAAATGACAGAACAGTTCAAAGACATCGCGTCTACTGTTTAGTTAGTAAAGTAAACATATTTTCATAAGGGAAGGTTCAAAGGGTAACACCTACCTATCCTATGCAGGAATCAATCGTTGAATTCTATCACCAAGTCTGTCGTGTCAGTCTGTCCTGTCTGTGGTCGTCAATTTTCATTCATGTGGGGATTGTTAGAAAATGAGTGTTTTAGACACCATTTTTCGAACCGATTTTTGAGCAATTTTTTGAGTAAGATCCTCAATGAATTATTGAGAGATCTTAATTGATTTGTGTTCTCCTTCGTGAGTAGATCAAAATCATATATTGGTTTGCTAAAATCATTTAAGGGGTTAATGAGAAATTGTCTCTCAAAGTGAGACGTTTTCATTCTTGAAATGGGTTAAGGGAACATAGTCCCACATCGGAAAAATCAAAGGAAATAGAAGAGGATATATAGTAATCTCCTTCTAAGCATTGTAAGATGGCTAGAAGAGAGGCTCTCTCTCTCGCGCGCAGGGGGGTGCAAATCACGGACCGGATTACATGCGACTTGTGTGCGCCCGCACAACCTGCGGACACGAATGCCGAACCGACTTGACCCCACCCTGTGCAGAGCCACTTTTTGCTACAGTTTTCTTTTGTAACGGCTGAAATGAATGCAGAAACGGTTCTGTCTGCCGTTTCAGTGCTGTATTTAACGTTTTGTCTGCCGTTACATTGAAGGCAGTAAATGATGTCTGCCGTTATAGTGTCAGCATTCAATTCGTTGTCTGCCGTTATACTGAAGGCAGTAAATGATGTCTGCCGTTACAGTGTCAGCATTCAACTCGTTGTCTGCCGTTACAGTGTCGGCATTCAATTCGTTGTCTGCCGTTACGGTTTTAACCCAGCCCCTATAAATAGAGGCCTCCCCTCTACTTTCTTCCCTGCACACAAACAGATCTTCTTCTCTCCTTTTCTAAGTTTGCTTCTATACTGTTTCTTCGGTTCTGGTTTTATTGGTAAGTCGGTGATAGGGTTCAAGCGCTCATACTCAGTTCGGGAGTGGTACGTGGTGCCTACGTGATCGCTCCAAGTCGTTGCATCCTGGGAGACAGACGCCTTCGTTCATTCCAGCAACCGGAAGAGGCGAAATCTGTTTTAAGGACACTGTGTGATACACAGGCCTCGGCTTCTCAAGTTGTAATCTTCATTTCTTCTTGTAAGTTGTTTATTTAATTTTTCCTTTTTTTCTTTCGGTTTTCCTTCTCTTCTGTTCCCTTCTATGTTTTCTGTGTCTCTCTATCTTTTGATTGTAAAACAAATTTTGTAAATAATTTTTGTAACAGTCTGATCCAATTTTATATAGCTAAAGTAGCATACTTTATTATTGTCACAAGTAGATAGTATGATAAGTATTTTACATAACTAGTAATTTACACGTGTGATGCACGTCTGTGTGTGTGTGTGTGTGTGTGTGTGTGTGTGTGTGTGTATATAAAATAATAATACTATCAAGTGAATCTTCTTCAATCCTCTCAAAAATCAAAGGTCCAGATCTAACATCACAAAACATATTTTTTCCCCCAAAAGTTTTCCCCTAAAACTCAAATTCAAACCCCCCACCCAAAACAACTCCTATATTTATTTATTTATTTATTTTTCTCTCTCTCTCTTTCCCTTCCTCTTCTATTCAAAAAATTAAGAAGATAAAAATTTTAAAAATTTTTAACAATTAAAAAACTAAAAAAATAAAAAAAATTAAAAAACTTTAAAAATAACTCAAAAAAAATCGAAAGAATCATATAATATGTTTTTTTTGCGAGACTCCCAAAAGTTTCTCATATAATATTTTGCTACATCAATTAATTTGTTGGACCTCCAAAATTATTTTATATGATCAAATAAGGTACACTGTTCGAAGACGTGCCGTATGTGTCAACGGGCAAACCTAGTAATAATAATAAAACACAAAGAAAGCTATCAAGTGGCTCTCCTTCAATTCCCCCAAAATTAAAGGCTCATATCTAACCCCACTAAACACATTTTTCCTCCAAAAGTTTTCCCCCAAAACTCAAATTCAAATCCCCAAAACAACAACTTTATTTATTTAATTCTCTCTCTCTCTCTCTATATATGGGTAAAAGGGATATGAGCAACTTGCTCATTTAGTAAATGAGCAGTTGATTATGTGGCATGCATGTGATACATTGGAAACTAACCCTTTCGAGGATTTTCCAATCACATATATGACACATCATCAATGGCTTATTTATTAAATGAGCAAGTTGCTCAGACCCCTTTTCCCCTATATATATATAAAATGCTGGTATGACCTCTTCATAACTTTTTTCCTTTTCCATAGAGCAATAACTTTCTAAAATGACCAAAAGTGTCTTAATATGAGACATGGAAAAGAGCAATAACTTTCTAGAATGACCAAAAGTGTCTTAATATGAGACAATGTCGTTATTCTTATCAACGACTTTATATGTACTCTAATCCTTGACGAGAATAGTGGTAACCAAAAAAAGTTTCAAATTTTTTTACAAGTGCCCACTATTCTTAATAGCGACCTTCAAAAGGCAGAAGCTGTTGATGAAATTAGCGGCTGCTGTTGACGTGGCAAAAACTGGTTTATGTTGAAAATATGTTTGGATTTTGACTTAGATTCGGATTTAGTTTGAAAAGGCAGCTTATTTTGGGGAGAAATTCCGTGCACATACAAATTTGAACTAAATCTTGCTGCCGTTACAACAAATATTTGATAGCCGCAACAAAATATTAACCACAAATAGAGAAACAAATTTCAGAGAAATTAGTCCAACAGATTGAAGAACAGAAGAAAAGTAAAACATCAGTATGTCCTTTTCTATCTTCCCATCTCCTCGTCCTTCTTCTCCTATTTGTGCCCTTCTCAAGTGGTGTCGACCCCCCTCTTCATTCAGGTACCTTTTTTTTGTTCTTGAAATGCAAAATTTTCTCGAAATTCTGCAATCTGATTTGCATAAGATATTTTTTTCTATTTTTATGACAACCTTAAAGAAATTTCAGTCACATGGGTTTTGTTGTTGTTGTTGTTGAATAATTTTTATTTATTAAAAAAGATTCATGTAGTTACTAAGGTTTATTGTAAAATATCTTGATAGGCATTTTGCTGTCTGAAAACACTACTGGGCTGTGAGAAATTTTTCCCTATTTCCTTCTCATTTTCGAAAAACAATCTTGTGAAAGTCCCTGTCAGTGTGCTAAAACTTCGAAGTTGTAGAATGGTTAAGGGAAATTGCATTTGTAGCCAGAGGGATTCGAACCTGGGTTGCTCTCATACCATGTAAAAGTCCCTACTACTATGCTAAAACTTCAAAGTTGTAGAAGGGTTAAGGAAAATTGAACTTGTATTCTAACAAATCTAACTTTATATGGAACATATATACTAAGTTTGGGTGTCGGATTTTATGTTAAGTCTGTGTCAGTTTTACTGCTGTTCCCCTGTTTACCATTGCTGCCATTTGGTTCATCAGTTTCGGGGCAACTTGCTATTAATTTTTCCCAAATAGACCTACTTTTTAAAATTTTTTCCCAAACTGACACACTTTTTTTAAATTTCCAAACTGACCCATTCTTTATCTCAGATAGCAAGTTTAGTCAAAATCCACTCGCTATTTGAGAAAGCGAGTGTTAGTTTTGGGTTTTTGTTTCTTCCTTGGCCAAGACTCGCTGTATCAAAAACTAGCTTGTTTTAACCAAACTCGCTGTTTGAGACAGCGAGTGTTGATTGGAGTTTTTAACTTTCTCAAACCAGACTCGCTGTCTCAAACAACGAGCTTGTTTTAACCAAACTCGCTGTTTGAGACAGCGAGTGTCGATTGAGGATTTCTTCAACCCCAGACTTGGATTTTTTTATTATTTTCTTCTCTCCATTCTTACTCCTAACTCCAAAAGGACCAAAACCCAAAATCCTAGCCTCCCAATTTCGACCTCCTACCCACAAAATCTCCTATAAATCTAAATTTATTCACTTAATCTTTCTCAAATCTCTCTTCTTCTGCTCTCAAAACCCTAAACTCATCCATGAGTTTGGTTAAAAAACAGCGAGTCTGGGCGAGTTTAGTTAAAAAAACTTTAATCGACACTCGCTGTTTCAAAAAACGAGTTTGGTTAAAACAAGCTCGCGTTTTGAGACAGCGAGACTTGGTCAAGGAAGAAACTAAAAACCCAAAACCAACACTCGCTTTCTCAGTTAGCGAGTGTATTTTGACTAAACTCGCTATCTGGATCAGTTTGGAATTTTTTTAAAAAGTGGGTCAGTTTGGGAAAAACTTTTAAAAAGTGGGTCAGTTTAGGAAATCATTCTCTTGCTACATGCTGTTCTTATTGCTGCTGCCTGGTTATGGTCTTTCTCTTGCACTTCTCATCCTATTCACAGTATCAGCGTCGTAAGTTATATTCCTATACCATAATATATTTAGTATATGAATTTATCTATGGAATACTAATTGAAACTCGTGTAACCTTGAATGCATCTGGCGTTGGATGCATTGTTTTGTACACCGGTCCGGGTAAATTTCACTCAAGCACGTCGAATACTTTGGCTTTTGTTGTGGAACAGGCCAATATAATAGTGCAGAAACGTAGGAATTTTTCAGATGATTTGTCTTCGGCTAAGAAGGTTGATGTTGATCGGGTCTTTCTTCCTGCTAATGTCTTAAGACCAGATTGATGGAATCGTAAAGAATGTTAACAAATCAGTGAATACTTTAAGCGACCGTGTGTCTGATATTTCCGATTCTCTTCATTCTTTGGGGGGTTTCTTTATATAAGATTGAGCAGGAAATAATTTGTTGTTTCAGGGGATATTGCGATGCGAATTTTGTCATTGATTGGATTCTGTAAGCATTTTGCACATTCTTTTTTATCTTGATTTTGCGAATTCTCTTGACAGAATCATGCTTTCATTCTGATTTGTAATCCTTTTACAGTGCTTTCTGTATGTGGACTGCAGTTTATTGTGTATCTGTAAGTCAAATGATCGATCTTCATTGCATCTATGTTCTGTTAATTTATTTCTATTTTCGCATATACCCAGCTAAATCATCTTGGCCTTTCTCGTTGAATTTGTTGTTGCTTCAATTTTGTAGATCGGTGCTTGGTGGATTGATTCTGGTTACAGGAACATTCATTTTGTGTGGTGTTTTTCTTCTTCTACATAAGTGCTACTTATATGAAATGCAACACTCTGTGATATGTTGCGTATTAGTAAGGTCCAGTTGTATAGTTCTTTCAGCTATGTGCTTCACATAGTCAAACACTAGGGAAATTGTAATGTGCAAACAAGGTTTGGTGCTTCCGGGAGCGTATTGCATCAGAGTGAAAAAGGAATTCTCTGCCTGCACTCAGATTCCGCAGTCTAATCCTGAAATGTTGTTTAACTCGAGACATTGCTTAACGGTCACAAAGGATTCATCAAGTTTGTCACTTAATTAAGTAACAGAGCTAAGATAAAAGGTTCCATATAGCAGATATAAACAGGATCTTAAACCTGTCATATAATTCAGACAAAGAATATACTAAGCAATTGATTCAGAAACTAGAATCTTTATATGCCACGAAGTCTGTACTAGCGAACTACCTAGATGAGCAAAATGCATTGTATGTTCCTCATTCTTTATACTGTTGTTGATTATATCTTCCCTTTATCTTCCTTTTTTTGTTCTATATAATTGATCCTCAAACGTTATCGCAAAAGTTTGTAGATTGCACCATAAGATATAATAATTGATTATATCGTTGAACCTTTTAACATAGAATCTTATATGTACTGCTTACTTCAAGCAATTCTAACCTTTCATGTTCGCTAACTCTGCTTTTTAACCATATATAATTTACGCATACATGTGTGTCGACCTTCTGCCAACACCGCACTGGATGACATTCTTCCTTGTGTTGATGTTGCGACTGCCAACGAGTCTTTGCACCAAAGCAAGGAAGTCACTTTCAATGTCATCAATGTTGTCAACCAAGTAGTTGACAATGTTGCCAACAAATACTTCCTTGCAGGCTTCCAGCCTCTCTACTACAATCAGTCTGGTTCACTGGTGCCATGGCTTTGCAATCCGTTCAATCAAGATCTGACTGATGCGTTCATGTCTAAATGGAGAGATGGACCCCTATAGTGCAACACAGGTATGCGAATTTTAATTGTTAGCCTTTCTCTGTATATAATTTAGTAATTCAACTTATAAGGTGTGATTACCATTATTCGAGTGCATACAATGAATCATTATATACTTTAATTCATGCAGGTATAGCAAGGTTACAAATCCAATGCAGCAGCCATCTTCGGATCAGAAATATGCCGGCTGCAGGCCAAATCACGCCAACAATCTACCAACAAATGACCGCAGCAGTCAATGTGAACTTCGGTCTATACCATTATGGCCGGTCCCTTGCCCAGTTAGAGGACTGTGCCTTTGTCCATCACACCTTCAGCGCCATCAGTGAGAAACAGTGCCCAGGGCTCCCAGAATACAGTCGATTGGTCTACATTGGGCTTGCCTTGGTCTCAACAACCCGTCATGCTCTCTTTGGCCTTGTGGGTGGTTTATGCTAGAAAGCGACAACATCACAAATGCAGCAATCAGGCTCAACGACAGCAGACTTCTTAAATATCTAAAATGTATGGTCTCTTCAGTTATATACTAAAAAAAACAGCTTGTGGATTCTGTGCTATTACAGAATGACAGATCGAGGAGGTGAAAGGGAGCCTTTTTATCGTCGAGGACCCCTTTCATTATGATTTCTCTCTATAACTTGACAAGATTGAAGAGAAGATAGTATATACTCAATCCACAAACACTCCGCTCGTTTTTCGCAAATTGATATATGATGCTTGCATGGGATACCTTAAATTGAATTCTATACAAAACACATGATTGAACATATGTTAAAATAGTGTTTAGTCCTACATCAGAATTAGATTTAGATTACTATTTGTATTCTTCTATATATATAGGAGGCATTGTATTTAATTATAATTATTCAATAAAGTATTCTTTTCTGTCTCTATACTATTAATTTATATGGTATCAAAGCCGGAAGAGTCTATACAAATAAATTTCACAAAATGTTGGGGTTTCCTTTCACTCTTAAAAAAAAAAAAGACTAAAAATGTCTTATTCATTCTTCTTCCTCCAAACCAAAAACCCTAACCCTACTTCCCTCCTCCTCAGCCTCCAGCCGCTGCTGTCGTTGCTCCTCTTCTCCTTCCGCCGCTGCCCCCTTCTCCGATTGCTGCTGCTGCTTTCCTTCTCCTCCTCCTCCTCTCGCCAACTCCTTTCTGCATCTCCTCCTGAGTTCCCTCCTCCCGCCGCCGCCTCTACACCATCTTCCAGATCCAACCCGATCCAACCTCCTCATCTTCCAGATCCACACCCACCCACCTCCTCATCCAGATCCAGTCCTGACCCTAACCTCCACATCCAAACCCGAAACCTAATCCACCCCCTCCTCCATCAAGATCCAAACCCGAAATCTTCAAAAAGCCAATTTTAACAAAAAGCCTGGTGATGCACATTGTTCTATAAAGCGTGCCAATTTTTGATGTCCTCTCCATTTACCATCTCTCCTTCAGATCTAATTTAGATCTGCTCTTATGACGCAATCTCTACTGTAACGGCGACATTCCCTCCTCCTCTAATGGTGATCCCTTCTCCTCCAACGCCAACTGTTACTCCTTCTCTATTGAAGGCTGAATACATGACCACTGAGAATTTCTCCGGTCATAGCAACTTCATGATATGGTCTTACTCTGTCATGAGTTTTCTAAAAGGGCGCGAGATGTACCATCACCTCACTGAGCTAGCTCCTCTGACTACGGATCCCACATTCAAAGTATGAGATCGCGATGACAACTTGAATGTCAATATGATGACCAATTGTATGGATCGGGACGTCTACAACTCCATCACTTTTCTTGACACAACAAAAAAGATTTGAGATACCCTTCATCAAATGTACTCCTCTAATAACATGCAGTGCCTGTATGATATATTCCATGATGTGATCGAGACCAAGCAGGGTGATAACATTCATGCATATCTCTCATCCTTTAATAAGTTATTTGAAGAATGGACGCTCTATCAGCCATACTCTGCCGATTTCGCTGTCCAGCAAAGCAACTTTAGACTATTCTAGTTGTTCTTGTCTTCAGCAATATTCACCCATATTTTGAAGGTGTTCGTTCCCATATCCTTGCCACCAACGCTAGTCCCTCTCTACGTGATCTCTATGTTCAACTACCATGAATAACCCCTCCTGCTCTTGTTGAAACCCAAACACCATCTGCACTCGATTCTGGCCCAGGCCGTGGTTTTTCTGATTACTCGCAGTAGTTTTCTTCATCTTCCAGGGGTCGTGGTTCTTATTCTTCATAGGGTTGTGGTGATGGTCATCACAACACTAAGTATTGCACATATTGTCAGGGCCGGTCTCATGAGTATGCGACGTATTGGAAATGTATCGATCGCCCTGCTGGTAATTCTGTTTACTCAGGTACTGCTCAGGTACTGCTTGTTATGTTTCTTCATATCACTGGATTATTGATTCAGGTGCTTTCTCCAGACCTTTCTCTTACATTTGTTTTACGTCTTCGTATATTTTCTAACAGTTTATTATCAATTTCTAAAATTTGCAAGGATTTAAACTGTTTAGTAATATTTTTTCCTTCTCATTGTGTGTTTCAAGATATTACGACGAGGAAGGGCATTGACACCGGTCATGAACAACATGGGTTATACATATTGGATTCTCTGGTCTCAGCTTTTAATTCTTTTATTGATCCATATAGTGGCACCGACGACAGGGGCATCCCTTTTTTACTACTCTCAAACACTTAGTTTTTGGTAGTGAGTATTCTTTTCAGTTATCTTGTGAGTTCTATGAGTTAGGTAAATATCATCGTGTTCCCTACCCAGGACGTATCAATAAACGTTGTTAACATTTATTTGATTTAGTGCATTTATGATGTCTGGGGACCTGGTTTTCTAGCGTTTAATAAATATTGTTATTTCGTTATGTTTATTAATGATTTCTGACATGGTTGTTATCTTGAAAGATCGTTATGAAGTGTTTACAGTTTTTCAAGAATTTTTCTTTGAGATACGAACACAATTTGACACTACTCTTAAATATTTTTGTTCTGATAATGCTAAAAAATACATGAGTTTTGATTTTCAACCAATTTTTTCTCAACATGGAATAATATACAAAACTTTTTGCCCTTATACTCCTCAACAAAATGGAGTTGCAGAACGCAGAAATCAACATTTACTTAGCAGTGCTCGCACTATGATATTTGAAATGTCCTATAGTTTTATTGGAGTTTGCGGTTCTCACTACTTATTTTCTTATTAACCGTATGCCTACTCCTATTCTTCAAAATCAATCACCATTTAAACAGGTATTTTCATCTAAAGATCCATTTTCATCACCACCTCATTTTTTTGTTGTACTTATTTTGTTCAAAATCTCTACCCATACACTGATAAACTTGACCCGCATACTTCTAAATGTTTGTTTTTTTGGATATTCGCATTTTTTGAAATGTTATCTTTGCTATTGCTCTTCACGAAAAGAAAATGTTTACCATAGCGGTTGTTTCATTTTTAGAACACAAGCCTTTTTGCGAACAAACTCTAGGGATGGCATTCGGGTCCACCCATCTCATTCGGGTTTTGACCCAATTTTGGGCGGGCTCGGTTCTGGTTGGGCCAATAGCCGGGCCGGGTTGGGAAAAAAACCTGACCCAGTCGACCCGTGAACACAATCGAGTTGAACCCGGGTCGGGCTAGGCTGGTTGACGGGTTGGCCCGGTTGTTTGTTTGGGTTTTATTTTTGTTTTTGTTTTATTTTTGTTTTTTTAACCTAAAAAATAAATAAAAATTGTACAACAAGTATAAGATATTAACAGCTAAACAAAATTTTATATATTATTTATTTCAACTTCTATGAAATTTTTACAACTTTTTTTTACATACAAATACATGTTAAAACTCCCAAAAAATAAAAAATTACAAATTCCTTGAATTACATGTTTAATAGGATAATCTAGAGTTCTACATAGACTAGTTATATTGAAGATACAACATTGGACTACTGTCGTGCACCTCTACTTAACCTAAACTTAGGATCTCATCACCCTAAATTTTCTACTCTTGTTGTTGAACTTCAAGCGAGTTGCTTCCACTTGTTGATGTAGATGCTGCTTTTCCTTGAGTTCTATCTTCAACCATCATCCAATCCTCCGTGCAAATGACCATCTCCAATGAATCCGACTTCAAACGATTCCTGTAATCTGTTAAAACCCTGCCACTAGTAGAAAAATTACTTTCTGAAGCTACAGTAGAGACATGAGGAGTTAGTAGATCTTTAGCCATATGTTTAAAAACAGGAAAAAGAGATTCTTGTTCTTTCCACCATTGTAGCACATCATTCTTAACACTAGAACTCTCTCTATCTTGTTGATTGTACCAATTTAATTCATTAGGTTGGATAGTCCTAGGTTTTGTTTGATTGAATACGTGCATGTAAATTAGCTGTGACATCTTCTAATGTACTCTTACCTAGAAGTAGAAGAAGAAGAAGAAGTAATGATATGGCTAAAAATAGGATTAAATCGGGACCGTTCACATCGGACACGAATCTTAAAGCCCAGGGGATAAAACGGTAATTTCACCTACCAATGGGTCTGAAGCTGGGTACTGGTTCTCCTCCTCAAAGACCCACTAACCCGCGAACGGATCCACCTCAACTGGGTGCGGGTTTCAACCCGCAGCAAACCCGGTCCAGAAGGGATAGAATTAGGGTTTCTGATTCAATCCTAATCAACGGCCCTGATTCATATCTATCCCTTCACTGGGGATTAGGGATTACATTCCTTATCTAACCACAGGGGGATTACATTCCTAATCTGATCCCAGCGGCGCCTATAAATACCCCCCATCCATCTCCATTAAGAGGTAATCAATCTTTTGCCAGTTTTACGCTCTTTCATAATCACTTTTGATTACTGACTTGAGCGTCGGAGGATGCGTCGCCGGGATCAACCCCAGTGTCTCGCACTTTTTGCAGGTGAACGGCGGGAGTCAACGATCAAACTCCGGTGGAACAGGTACAAGTTTGCTATTCAAGTTTTTCAAGAATCCACAAATACTATCTGTTTGCCCCCACACCAGATTTAGCAGCAACAAGTAACTATACTAGTTGTACTACTAGATGGAAAAATTCTATCATAATAATCATACAAGTTATTCAATGTCGATTCAAAACTAGCTAAAAATTCATTGCAAACAAATTCAGAATTATCTCCAAGTAAAGTAAAAACATTTCAATCAAACTCCTCGTACCCACTAATCTGATACGAGGATCGATAACAGTAGCAATACAATACAATATAGGAAGAGGATTAAAATACTTTAAAATTTTAGTATAAGCGGGAACAACAATATGGTTAATGTATTCATCCGAAATTATATCTTGAAAAGTTTGCATCATAGTAATTATTAAAATAAAAATACTACTAGAAATAGAATCATATGATGTAGAAAATTTCACAGTTGCGGTTTTAAAAGGTTCCAAAAATCGTAATAATGATTTGGAAAAATACCATGATTGGGGAGTCATTTGAAAATTTTCCATGTTTTTTGCAAGATAAAAATCATTTATAATATCTTTGTATTGAGTAACAATATTTAGTAAATCGAAAGTAAAGTTCCATCGGTGTTTAATATTTCTAGGAAATTTTATAAAATGTATGTGTCTAAGTTTGCACCATTCTTTAAATTATTGAAGCATAATACCACTTAAAGCAATAAAATGTACACAATTTTTAATTAAAATTATATATGGATCGACTACTTTCAATAAATTTAAAATATGACATGCACATCTAATTTGAAAATTTTCATTACATGGAGGAGCTAACTGTGTTATTAATGTACTAATCGAAGCATTATTGTTAGATGTATTATCAAAACTAATAATAACTTTTTTGCATCACGAATATGAAATAAATTACGAACTTCTAAATACATGTTGCGATAACCATACCATTATAGGGATACGACAAAGCACCAAGTGATATGATTCTCTTTTGAATCATCCAATCATTATCGATCCAAAGACAAGTTATGTATATCAATGAAATATAGTTACAACCTTTCTAACAATCAGAAGTTAACGATACTCCACAAGTCAAAGAATACAAAAATGGAATTAAACCGTCTCTCATTTCATTGTAAAGTTTAAAACAATCAGATTTGAGTGTTTCTAGGAATTGTTCTAAAATGTGGATTTAGTACATTTTCGTTAAATGTCTTTACGTTCCTACTCTCGGAATAGGAAAAAAGGTTACTCATGCTTAATAACTAGTCGGGTCATTTCATGACGAATATTTTCGGATCATAGGGGTGACTATCTATTTGTTCGGTCATAGGGTTGATTTTTTGTTGGCCATGTTGATCTTGTACAAGTGCGAGTTGTACACTTAAAATGTGTCGTTTAATTTTATCCGTTCTCTCACCCTTCTTCCATTTGTAACTCTTGTTATAAGTTTTACAAATCTTGTGACCTACACTAGCATTCTTCTAGTAGGGGATATAATCATAAAATTTGTGCCAACCACTAGCTTCTCATCTAGTTTTTCTACTACTAGTGGGTTGTGTGATTTCAGTTTGTTGTGTTTATGTCTCAATATCATACATTTCTTGTTCTATGTTGTGTGGAGGAACATCGTGAGAACCTATGTTTAGCATGAGGTTATATTCGGGTTCTAATTGTGGGATTTTTAAAGGCCGACGAGAAGAACTAGTGGAATCTTTTCAAGGTTGGCTACGGCCGCTACCTCGTGATGTAGACATGATAAATGGTTGTAGTTGTTTTAGTGTAAGTAAAAAATGATTCCTTGTGTGTTTAGTAGTGTATGTGAAAAAATAGAAAATCAATCTAGGAGGTATATGTTGAAAAGGAAAATCTAAAAAACAATAGGAAGGTTGAGAGAGAGAGAGAGAGAGTAGCAAAAAACCAACAAACAAATATGATAAAAATAATTACAACTACAACAAAAATAAAGAGTTGAGAGGGTTGTGAAATTATGATACCGTATTTCGCAAATAATCGTATATAGAAATGAGAGAGAAAATAATAGTAGAAGTAGGCGTAGTCGATTGAGAAGTGTAGTAGACGTAGTCACGTAGTCGTAGAAAGAGTTGAGAGAGCTTATTTGATCAGAGAGTTTGTAGTAGATGAAGTTGAGAGTGCTGAATCGAAGCAAATTCGATACAATAAAAATTGTTTACTTCTTTGTTGGATTTTTCTTGATTGAATTGAGTAGTAGTAGTAGAGAGAGTAAGAGAGTAAGGTGTAAAAAAAAATGATTGAAGTTAGGGTGTTTTTATAGGCCAACGCCCCCCCCCCCCCCCTACACACACACACACAAAGAAAAAAAAATGCCACTGGCTGTAAGCAGCCAACGTTGGACCCGTTCAGGTCCAATGGGTCAAAACCGCGGGTTTTGCTAAGTCAACTGGTTAGGCGGGCTGGGTTCAATAGGTCGAAACCTATTTTTTCCCAACTCGGGTCGACCTAGTTAGGGTTTTGGGTTTGAATCGAACCTGAACCGGGTCTAGGTGGGTTGGGTTGAGTGTGGCGGGTTGCGGGTCGACCTATCCCGGATGCCATCCCTAAAAAAATTCTTCCAAAACTCTCAATTTACTAAGAGCTGTTGTTGAGAGTCTTGATTTCCCACCACCACTTCCACCAACACCACTGCCACTACCACCACTAACATCACTATCACCACCATTACCACCTCCGCCACTTCGGATTTATGTAAGAAAATGAAAGACACATTTAGACTAGACCATCCCATATGTACCCTCTTTTGTTCAATCAGAGCCAACCACTTCTGTCGATAATATCCCTAACACAGATGGTTTACTTATCGATCAACGTAAGGTTCAACGTTCTTGTGCTCACTATGATATTGTCAAATTTGTTTCTTCTTCTAAACTGAATATATCTTTTCAAGTCTTTACCTCTTCCTTCGATTTCATATCTATTCCTAAAAATGTTCAGGAAACACTCAAGCACCCTTGTTGGACAGCAGACATGAAAGTGAAAATGCAAGCTCTTCCGCAGAATGGTACCTGGTAGTTGGTTCGCCTTCTTGTAGGGTGTAAGACAGTTGATTGTAAGTGGATATTCACACTCAAACATAATCCTGATGACATAGTTGAAAGACCCAAAGCTCACCTTGTTGCTAAAGGATGTACACAGGAATTTGAGGTTGATTATGCAGAGACTTTTTCTCCAGTTGCGAAACTCACAACTGTTCGGGTTCTAATCTCTCTTGCATCAAATTGTTTTTGTCCCCATCATCAGCTTGATATTAAGAATGCAATCTTGAATGGTGATTTGAATGAAGTGGTGTATATACAACAACCTCCTGGTTTTGAGCGACATGAGGAGATTCTTGTCTGTTCTCTTGAAAAGTTTCTTTATGGACTCAAACAGTCTCCTCGGGAAGTTCAGTAAAACTATGTGCTCTTATGAGTTCTCTAGAAGTAAGGCAAATCATTCTCCCTTCACAAAGAAAGGAAGCAAATACATTGTTATTGTGTTAGTCTATGTTGATGATATCATTATCACATGCAGTGACTTGCAAGGTATTACAAACATCAAGTAGATGTTAGCACAAACCTTTCAAATAAATGATCTTGGTCTGCTTGATACTTCCTCGACATTGAGGTAGCATGCACAAATGATGAGAATTTTCTTTTAGAAAGGAAGTATGTTCTTGATATTCTTACTGAGATAAAAATGTTGGGATGTCGCCCCCAGTCACACCTATGTATCCCAATATTAAGCTATCATCCTTATCCAATGATGCATTGTTTTCTGATTCAGGACGATATCACATGTTGGTTGGTAAACTCGTATATCTCTCAGTGATTAGGCCAGATATTGCGTTGCAGTTGGTCGAGTCAACCAGTTTATGCATGCACCGACCATCACTCATTGAGAAGCAGTGGTTCACATTCTTCACTATCGTAAGAAAGCCTCAGAGAAAAGGACTTCTCTTCAAGCCTAGTGATTCTCTCTCTATGAGGTTATTTTGACGATGACTGTGCAACATTGGTTGATGATAGTTGCTCAACTAGTGTGTAATTTGTACTCTTTGGAGGGAATCTTGTGTCTTGGAAAAGTAAGAAGCAACCCGTTGTAGCTATATCAAGTGCAGAGTCTGAATACCGAGCCATTGGACATTTGGTCTCTGAAGTTTTATGGCTCCAATATCTTCTTTGAGACTTGGAAATCCCGTTGTTATCACCAGTTCATCTCTATGTGACAAAAAGACTGCTATGCATATTTCTGAAAATTCAATATTTCATGAACGCACAAAACATATCGAAGTTGATTTTCACTTCATTCGAGATGAGTGGGAGAATAAGGTGAATGTGAACAACTTGCTGATATCCTAACTAATCAAACTTTTTGAGAAAGCCTGGCTTCGACAATATCTACGCCCAGCTTGAGGGAGAGTATTAAAGTTATCTTAGTTTGGTCGCATATCTGAATTAAATTTAGATTACTCTTTATATTTTTCTATATATACAAGGCATTGTATTCAGTTATATTTGTCCAATAATTTTTTTTCTTCAGTCTCTAAACTATCAGTTTAGAACATCAAAATTCAAAAGTGTTGTGCGTAATTTTCAAGATATTTCGTAACTCATAATTTATATATAAATAGAGATTAGTTTAATATGCAAAATCACATTCAATTCCTGTAAATTATTCATTCAAAAGAAAAATCCCTTTTACTCATTCATCTTTATCCTCACCCTACCCAAACTGGGCCCACCACAACCCCCACAACCGTGGGCCCCACTCTCAGCTCATCTCATTCTGCCGCTTTAGTGCATCTGTAGTCGTTTTGACTCAAATTTTAGGTATTGGGCATATAGGAATAGAAAAATTAGGTTTCAGTTGTAGTTGTTTGAACAGAAATTTTTTGTTTTAATTTTAAAAAATTGACAGACGAGGTATGATTTCCCGTCCATTAATTTTTATTTTTTATTTTTAATAAAAAAAGCAATGAACGATGAATCATTCCCGTCTGAGAAATAAAATATTTTTTATTAAAAAAACTCCTAATTAATTCCTAATTTACTGCTAAACTATTCCTAATTAAATATTAATAAATCTTAATTCTTAATTAATTTCATTGAAAACCTAATCTATACACACAGGGGCGTAGCCACCTGATCCCGAGGGGGTGCGGCTGCGCCCTCTGGGTTTGTTGTCACTGCGGGTTCTCACATACATTTCCCATTTAATAATCAAATTCTAAATGCACGTATTTGTCCACACCCAATACTTCTCCCCTCTAGATACCAGGACCCTACATCCGCATGTGTGCAAATGTACACTATCTTTACTCCACCCACCAATTTACAGTACTTTTCGATCAGGCATTTCACTACTCGAAATCTAATAAACACCCATTTATTTACATCCAGATTCCCACTCCATCCAAAAAATTCAGTCCCCACAAGATACACTCTGGTCTAGTTACAGCCTCGTAATTGTCAAATCAGTCAAGTAACACAACTCAGTGAAATCAACGGTCGTGTGCCAGCTTATCTAACGTGACCTTCATTCTACTTTAATCTTCCTACTCTCTTCTCACATGTTTGCTAGTACTCTATTGCTACTGTCCACTACAAGTTGATGATTTTTTTTTTTTGTTTAAAAATGTTCTCAAATCAATTTTTAAAAAAACAAAAAAGAAGTTTGCATCTTTGCTAAATTGAGTAAGGGGATAGTAACAATAAAGCAAACTCATTAGTCTATTCACATTAATTAGAAATCCCAATTTGGAGGGTTTTTTTCTCTTCCCCTTTTGGGTTTATTTATTGGTTATTATAGAGATTTATGAGCATAGTTGAATTGTATGATATTGTTGGTGGTTTTGGGTGTTGAATTGTTGTCATTTTGTTGTTGGGTGTTGAATTGTTAAATTATAATTGGTGAGAGAGTATTTTCTGCAATGAAAATCATCAAGAGTTCAATACTGATGCTGCTGATTTAGTGGTAGGAGCAACAGATATGAGTTCTTGTTATTTGTAGAGGGAATACCAATCTCAAACACAGATATGGATCTGAGATGAGTATTTTGTGAGGAGCAGGGGAAGGGGACCTGCTAGTAGCTGGCCGTCCTGAACACCTACAAAATCGTCTAGAAACACCGAGAGAGATCCCGACGACAGGCCCTCCGACGATCTAGTCAGTCACTCGAAGAAATGAAAGCTAGGGTTTAGGTGGAGAAATTTTTTTTACCTCTAGAGAGGGGGAGGGGGTCTGGTAGAGAGAGTGGGAGTCCTAACCCTAATGGGCCGGGTTGACCCGTTTCTCTGTGGGCCTGAACAAGCAGAAGACCCATGGATCCCCAGGTCTGATGATTAGCGATGAGTAGATTTTGAGGGGATCAGACGACTCTAATAGCGCTAGATTATTTACCCTCATCAATTACATAACCGAATGTAAGATAAGATGATGAATGATTGTTTGGTGACATATATTGAAAGAGACGCATTATATTGACAATGAAGATATCAGTCAATATTTTTAGATTATGAAGTCTCGAAGGATTTTATTGCTAAAGAAAATGGCAATTTAGTGATTGTAATAGTTTATAACATTTGGTATTAATATATGATGTTTTGAGGATTATATATATGTTTGTTATAACATTGTTTTTAATAGTAAGTGTCGCGCCCCTTGGATAAAAATCCTAGCTATGCCAATGTCTACACATCTCTAATATTATAATGGGAGAGTTGGGGTTGTCATTTGTCAACATACAAACCCGTGCGTTGCACGTGCAACTCCAACTCTCCCATTAATTACAACAAAAATAAACAAATAAAAAATTCCACCTATTTAATACGTGCAACGCACGTGCAAAACAATTTTATAATATTTTTTAAACACTAAATGTAACCCTCGTTCCCGTAAATATATAATTTCTGAATTATTTTCTGTATTTCGAATTATTTATGAATTTAGTTGTGTTAAATTCATTTTAACTTTTCTATTTAAAATATTTCTGATCGGAAATTATGTTTATTTTGAATAAGAGTATATTTTACCTTACTTTCTATTTTGTAATTGATCGACTATTTTCGTTTTAGCCAAACTTAAAATATTCGGAACTTGTTTAATAATTTGTTAAACCCAATTCCTTTATATAATCTTACTATTATTATTTTATTATTTTCATTGTAATTTCTATTATTTTTAGTATTGTCATTATTATCATTTTTATTAATATTGGTTGTTCTTATTATTAGTAATATTATTGCTATCATTAAAATTAGTGATGTTGTTATTACTTCTATTTTCATGATATTTATTATTATTATTATTTATTTTTAAAGCCCAATTGATCTTGACCTATTTTGCATTATTTAATTATTTAATTTGAAGCCCAAACCCAATTGTTTATTTTAAGCCCAATGATTTAATTATCCATTATTTTATTATTTAAAATCTAAGCCCACTTGTCTAATTATTTAGTGCAAGCCCAATCCTATAATTAAATTATTAGATTGATTTGAAGCCCAAAATTTAGCCCATCCCCTATTGGATCTTGATCCACTAGCCCAAACCCAAACCCAAACTCTCTTTGTTGACCAGATCAATAAAACCCCAAAAACCTCTCCTACATCCCGTAACCCCCTCTCCCTAAAATCTCTCCTTTAATTCTCCTCCACTAATAGTCATTGATTTCCGTAACTCCCTCCTCCCTACAATCTCTCATCTCTTTAATACCATATCAGTATTATTTTAATTTTATAATATCTCACACTCTCCTTCCCTATACTCTATCTCTCCTTCTCTGTCTCTCAACTAAAATAGAGAACCAAACAAAACACAACCCACAACTCCCGACTCTTCCCCTCCTTCTTCCTTCATCGAACTCGCGACCCCATCGCACTGCCACAAGCTCCATCGCCAGCGCCTCGTCTTCTCCGCTCGAATTCCCCGCGATCGAGCGCCTCGACATCACCTCGCCACTACTCCGCTCGCACCGTTGCATCTCCACCTCCCTTCGACTTCACCAGCGTCGCCATCGTCAACTCCGCCTCCCCTCAGCACCCTCCACCCCTCACCATTGCCGCTCATCTCCGTCGCCCTCACTCCCTCCCTTCGGTGCTCCCTCTCCATCGCCTGCCGCCCCGCTCCTCTCATCGCCATCACCACCAGAGCACCCATCGACTCCCGCCATCGTTTACTCATCGGCCCTCTCCTTCTTCGTCCAATTCCTCGCCGCTCGACCTCCTCCTCGTCGAAGCCATCGCTGCCCAGTCGCCATCCCCGTCGCACCACTATCTCAGTCGCCGACCCCGTCGAACCCTCCTCCGCTTGAATCCGCCACAGACGAAGCTCCCCCTGAGCGAGCCGCCGTTGTTGTTCCCGTCTCCCGCGCCCCTTCTCTTTTTCTAGATCTCTCTCTGTTGAAAAAGAGGAAGAAAGGGATTTGGGGATTATTATTGGTGTTGGATTATATTGCTGTTGGTGTTTGGGACTTTTGCTATGTGGTGGGTTGGATCTGATTTTATTGGTGTGTTGGTGTTCGTGCTTGGAGTTTGGGATTAGATCCATTGAGTTGTTGTTTGTGAAGTAGAATTGGTTGCTGTCTGTGTTTTTGGAGAAGGGTTGGTTTGTTATCGGTGTTTGGTGTGTTGGGTGTTGTATTGGTGTTTGGTGCTTGAAAAGAGGATTGGGTTATTTTGTTGCTGTTTGGTGTTTGTGTGGGAGATCCGATCGAGAAAGGAATTTGAGGAGTTTTGCTGTTTTGGACTTGCAGTACGCATCTTGCACGTGTTTTGCTGCCCGGGATTCTGATCCCGTTATTCTGTCTTAATTTCATTGTCGTCAAATCAGGCAAGTATCTCTTGTACAAATTTATTTGTTCTAGTGCAAGCCCCTTTGCATAAATACTGCAAGTATATTATTTTTGACTCCAATTCGCATTCATAAGTCGAATTGATACCCGTTTTTATACCTAATCTATCGATCCTGTATTCACATATGATCGTGAATACTTTGTTACCATATGCATGACACGAACGTAAATTAATACACACATATATACTCTTAGGATTATACATGTTTATGCGCAGGAATGTTTCATCCGTGACAGTAGTTAAATATGAATATGCATCTTGTTCTTATTGATTAAATTAAAATAAAAGTAACAAGCCGGGGTTTAAGGGAAAGACCATAGTAGTGGACAATATAGGTAAGTGTACTCAGAAGAGGGGCCCGTGTTTCCCTATTTATCGGTTTATTGGTCTATCGTTTATCGGTCTATCAATCATATCGGTTATCGAATAATTGTAGATTACTGACTGCAGTATCTTCATTGATTCGGTCATCGGTCATTATCGAATATTGTTCCCTGAGTACACCGCCCTATAAAATCCATCACTAGGCCTAAACGAAATTGCATTGACTGTAGCAACCATGTAGTAAAAAGATGGATGCATGAAGTGCTACCTAGATAGAATCAAACATTAGACTTAAGATTAACACGTGCACTTGCATGATCCAATTATATGTTACATGTTCATGTTGACTCGATACTTGTTTACCTGATTACTTACTTTATATGTCACTTGTTCCATAATGCCTTGTTCATACCATATTTATATTGCATTTTGTTCTATTTCATGACTCTCTATTTCTTGCTCTTTTCCTGCTTTTCTTTGTTTTGTTTTGTACCTGTTTCCCTTAGTTTGTACCCCCCTTGCGGCCCGTGACTTGTATTAACGGGCGTCTTCTTGTTTTCCTTTTCTTTTCTTTTTGTTATAATATATACTTGCAGGCCCAAATGGAGAGTTACCAGAAGGTGTCGCTGACCAAGTGTTCTAGTTTATCGTTATCATGTTATCTTTAATTTGTGTTTTATTTCTAGCAACTCTTTATTGTAATCCGGGCTTGTTTGACCCGTAATTATCTGTATTTTCTAGTTGTTGGTTATATTATGGAATATGTAATGAACTTTCATTATCATATTGTGATTTACATGTCTGCATGGATTGTTTTATTATATTGTTGTTGAGTTTACTTGTACAGCTCATGAATGGTGTGTTCGCACCATTCGCTGGGCCTTAGTCTCGTGCCCGTATTCCCGTGTTTTGGGAAGCGGGGCGTGACACTAAACATACACACATGTTGCACATACAACTTAAATTCTACTTATAAACACATGCATTGCATGTACAAATTGTAGCTTTTTCCTTCAAAATATTTTTTCCAATTACATGCAGTGCACGTCCAACTCCAAAACTATTTCTTAACACATAAGTCGCACATGAAAATCCTCAAATTCTTATCAAAACGTGCATCACACATGAAAAATACTAGTATAAATAATTATAGGCTACAGTTTATAGGATTTTCCCCATATTTCACAAAAGAAATGAGCTGGGACGGGGGATCATTTCCCGTCCGTGCCTTTTTTTTAAAATTTTTTAAAATTTTTTTTTATTTCGAATCGAACGGGGAATCATTTCCCGTTATTGCTAGATTTTTAAAAAAAAATTAGAAATTGATTTCCCGTCCATCAAAATTCAAAAATAAATAAATAAATTAAATGGAACATACGGGAAATGATTTCCCGTCTGTCGAATTTCTTTTTTTAAAAAATATTTTGTGATGAAAGATGATATTTCGTCTGATCGAACACACAAAATATCATCTTTCGTCGGCTATTTTTTCCATATTCTATATCGCCTGCCAAATATAGCAGATCACTGTTCACCAAATACCCAAATTTTGAGTATATAGCCAATGACTACAACACCATTTTAACCCAAATTTTATAAATTTTGGGTAAAAAATCAACGACTACATATGCTCTTAATTCCCAATCCAATGAAATAAGGATTCCTTTTGAAAGTCAAACATATTCGTTTGATGTTCAAATTCTCGAGAATCATTAGGAAATAGACCGTGGATTTTATTGATCCAAAACATTTTTACGGAATCTGCTGTTGAAGTGATTAAATTATTAATGATTGCACGTGAATCTTCTTCTTCTTTTTCCTCTTCTTCTTTTTCTTCTATTTCTTCTTCCATTTTTCCTCGAAAGGGTCCACTCAAAAAAGGATCATACTTTTGGGGCAAGTATTCTTGTTCATTCTCATCATCGCATAATCTGGCGCTTTTTCTAGCATATCTAAAGCAAAACCACTAATATTTTTTTCAGAAATATTATAAAATAATCATCAGAATAATAATGAACTAACTTCCCAAAATCTCTTCCACTTTTTTTTATTCTGATAAAAACTACTTACAAAACATGACTATATTATATATATACTAGTAATTAGCACGTACGATGCACGTTTAAATCAATATATATATTTTGAAGTAAATAAAGAGTATAATAGAAGAGTTTGAGTTTTATGGAAGTTGAAAGTTTTTTTTTAAAAGTAAAGAGTATACTGGGAGAGTTGGAGTTGTATGTATGATATACGTAAGTTGATTGATTTACAACACTACAACTCCTCTCCCATTATAATAACTAGTAACCTGCATGTGCGATGCACGTTCTAATCAAATTTTATTTATTTTATAAAGTAAATAATAAGACGTACTCATACATACTAATTACAAATTACTTCTAGTGGCACAATTTACAAATTACTTCTAGTGGCATAAACTTTTATTTTATATGGATGACACTTTTGTAAATAATTATGTTATAAATAAATTTGAACTTTGAGGGTATTATGGTAACTAACAACAATTGAGTAAATGAATAGTTAATATAACTCACATCTCCCACTAAAAAATGAATGATTCAGATTAGATGGTTGAATGCCTACAAATTATAGGTTGTCCACAAATGACAACCCAAACTCTCTTATTATAATATTACTAGTATTTTTCACATGCGATGCACGTTTTGATAAGAGTTGGAGGATTTTCACGTGCGATATACATGTTAAGAAATAGTTTTGGAGTTGGACGTGCGTAGCACGTAATTGGAAAAAATATTTTGAAGGAAAGCTACAATCTGTACGTGCAATGGACGTGTTTATAAGTAGAATTTGAGTTGTACGTGCAACATGTGTATGTTTAGTGTTAAAAACATATTATACAATTGTTTTGCACGTGCATTGCACGTTTTAAATAGGTGGAATTTTTTTATTTGTTTGTTTTTGTTGTAATTATTGAGAGAGTTGGAGTTGCACGTGCAACACATGAGTTTGTATGTTGACAAATGACAACCCCAACTCTCCCATTATAATATTAGAGATTAGAGATTACTAGTAATTTATACGTGCGATGCACGTTCTAATTAACTTTTTTTAATACAGTTAATAATAAGACATAACCTAACCTCGAACCTGAGACATCCCTTTAGTCATCACATACTCTTTACAAATTACCCCTAGTAGCACAAACTTTTATTTTATATGAGTTGCACTTTTGTAAATAATTACGTAAATAAATTTGAACTTTGAGGGTATTATGGTAACTAACAATAGTTGAGTAAATAAATGGCTAATATAACTTCCACTTAAAAATGAATAGTTGAGATTAAATGGTTGAATGTAAACAAATGACAACCTTAACTCTCCCATTATAATATTATTACTAGTAACTGCACGTGCGATTTTTTAATATAATAAATAATAAGATACACTTTTCAAAATTATCCATACCAACACAAACTTTTATTTGATACGAGTGACATTTATGTAAATAAATATGTCGTAAATAAATTTGAACTTTGAACATATTATGGTAACTAACAACAGTTGAGTAAATGAGCGGTTAATGTAGCGCCCCGAATTTCCAATATGATATCTTAGAAATACGTGGCACAATTCCCAGCATCAACTTCAAATGTAATATTAAACACAGCCAAATACCAATAATTTTTTTTTTTCAATTTTCATTACATTAATCTTTACATAACACAGCGGAATACAATACACCTTGAATCACAAATCTCTTTCCTTACAACAATTTCTTTTACAACAATGCATAACCCATTACACCACTTTAACTCACGCATCCAAAATACAAGCTACAAGTAATCACCTGTAAAACATGAGGCTAGAGATAACCCTAACTCCCAAAACTAAAAGGGTCAGCCATAACAGTGTGAGTGACATAAAAACAAACGACATAAATAGAACATGGAATCATAAATAACATGTAATAAGTAAGAACAATATAAGGTAAGATATAACAATAAGACATGAAAATATCAAGTAGAACTAGACTAAGTGTCAAGTGTAGAAAACCAGGAAAAACACATGCTTAAACTAAATCAAGAAAACACAATTCTATATGCTGACTCTCTAATGCGTACTTGTCAGATTCTATGCATCCCACTCTACATAGGTCCGGTGCAAGCCCTTAATGTCTCCACATTGTAGGGTTTAATCCCCCCGCCATGCAACTAATCCTACTACGATGACTACTATGAGATAAAGATAAACTGTGAGTATTAGCCCATGCCCCGATAATTTCGGAGGTCAATCTCTATCCACAGATAATTTCGGAGACTATTTCACTCATACCTGGGAATCTTCGAGAATACCCCACACCGCAAGCGATGACACCTCATCACATGAATACCACATGTGCGTCGCCTCGACCCCGATAATTCCGGAGATCAATCCCACACCACAGGTAATTCCGGAGACTATTTCACTCACACCTAGATAATTCCGGGGATTATCTCACACCGAGAGCCATACTGAGGTCCATAACTCATGTTCCTGTCCTTAACCTTTTGAGTTAATTAGTTTACATACGAATCGCCTAGAGTTGGTGTACCCCACCGGACTTAACTCAACAACTGATCAACTAAAATGCCTCAACAGGCCCAAAACACAATTATCTCAACTGCCGGCATACTAGGGTCCCATACACTCCCTAGGGACTCACACTCAACCATCCAAACCAAACCTCCCATTAACAATACTTTAATAAACAATTTGGAAACACATGTTCAATAGGAAATAAGGTTTAGAATAGTAAATTATAGATCCAAAACATTTAAAGAATAACTTATTTAAAATAGCATCAGAATAACTCAAGAACATCAGTAACAGTAGACTATATACAGGAGTCGGTCGATTGTCCAGAGTGAAAATCCAATACTTCAAGAAAATAAATCTAAGTATAGCAGTCGACTGTAAAAGCCATAGGTCGACTGTCCAGAATGACAACTCCAGAACTTTACATAAAATAATTCTAAGTACTAACAGTCGACTGTAAGAGGTCATCGGTCGATTGTCCAGAGAAAAATTCAAATCTTAGGGAAATATCAAAACAGAGTAGACTCAGTCAACTGTAAAAATGGGTTAGTCGACTGTTCCATGTGATATTTTAAAACTTCAAGAAAAATACAGCAGCCAGGTAGTGATGGTCGACTGTATAAATTAACTGGTCGACTGTCGACCTGTAGACTGCAGTTTTTAGTTGTGCACATTTCAACCGATATGGAGTTTTACTTTATAAAAATGAATTATGTGAAAAGCATATTTCTGATATGATCAAATACGGCTTGTAGGATATAAAAGAGTCAATAAAACCAATCAAAATCACTTGAATTAACAAAAATAGCAAATTGTTGATTTTCCTCAATAACAATGAAATACGATACTTATGTAAAACGTTTGTGCATGTTCGCGCACCAAATAAAACTTTGCAAATCCATCGATTAGAAATAACAATATATTCAGATTTAAATCTTAGTATTTAATTCAAGTAAACTCTTTCACAAATCGCAAAATCCCCAATTTAGTTGTATTACATCAAACTCAATCCAATTTATCCCAAATCCAATTCTCAAGACATGATCTCTTAATTCATTAGTCATTCTCAAAATTTTCTCAAACTCAATCACCATTATTAACTCATGAACATAAACAAATCTAACATTACTATAATCAAGTTGTGTTCATCCTAACTCAATGATAATAAAAATCTCACATCACCCACATGCAAATCTATCCATAGATAATTAGGGTTCATAAAAGATCAAATTTTAATTCATCAATCCATCCAATCCATCATGTACATATTCATACTCAAACCCTAACATGCTTTCTAGTAGATAAAATACCACATACAAGATTACAAGAATAAAACAAAACAAATTATATCACTCACCTTGTTGAAGGAATTGAACGGAGATGAAAGAAATAATAAGAAAACCTCCTCCTAGCAAGAAATCCAAGATCTTCTTTTAGAACTCCAAAATAATAAGAAATAATAAATCTCCTGTATTGTGCAGCGAATGACGGCTGCACAAACCCTATATAGTCCGGGATTTAAGATTCTAGGGTTTTAGAAAACATTTGCAAAATACTCCTTGTTAAAATGTCCCTTTTCGTAATTAAGCCCCTTTTATTGGAAATTAGTAAAAAAACCAGTTTTAATCAAGTTCAAAAATTGAAAAGATCCCCTCCAGCATCAGCCAACTTTGCAGGGAAACCCATAAAACAAATTTTGCATTTTCATCCCTTCAAATAGCAATTTTGCAAAAAAGATCCTCTTTTACCAAGACTTGTGAAATAAGTCAAATGTGTAGAAACTGGAGGTAAAATCTTTACTCTTGAATTAACTAGGGATTATATTCAGCCCAAAAATCCGGAAATCTGGAGTTTTCACCCCCATTTGGTAATTTTGCACAAAAGTCATTCTTTTTGTAAAAATTGCAAATAAGTCCAATAATTTCAGAAAAATCTAGAAAAATCCCAAATAATCTCAAATAATAAATAATGAGTTTTCAAAAAAATAATTTTTGGTTTTGAACTTCCCAAGTCAATATTTGCACGTGTTTTGCACGTGTAAAAAGGATGAGATAGTTATTAAATTACAAAAAAAATCATTTTAATTCACTTTCTAACCTCAAACAATATTTAAAAAAAATACGGGGTACTACAGTTAATATAACTCACACTTATAAAAATGAATGGTTGAGATTAGATGGTTGAATGAATGTCTACAAATTCCATGTTGTCTACAAATGACAACCCCAACTCTCCCATTAGAGAATTAGAGATCAAATTATAGATTAGAGATTATTAGAGACTAAATTTGCCCGTGGGCACGTGCCTACGACACGTCTTCGGAACGATACATCATATGAAAGTCTTGTAAACAGTAAAACAACAATTATTTAGCTCAAGTTTGAATAGTAAAACAATAATTAGTTGTAAATAAAAGTCCATGTTTCCATTAGAATATGTTGAAAAATAATTATAAATGAGGGTGTAAAATCCAACTTCTTAGAACTTTGAGTGTGGAAAATAATAAAATTTAACTGTTGATGAGATATTTACTATTTTCAATGTAACATGAGAAATAAAAAAATGCATGAAAATCTAAAAATTTACAAACCTGAAATATGAAAATATAAATTTCTGAGTAAATAGAGAGAGAATGAGAGAAAGAGAGAGAGAGAGAGAGAGAAATAAATGAGCTGTTTTAGGGATTTTGAATTTGAGTTTTGGGGGGGGGGGGACTTTTGGGTGGGAAAATATGTTTTGTGAGTGTTGCCGTTGTTTTCGGTGTGGGGGCAAACATATGAATTTGTGGGTTCGCAAGGAATCGAATGGGTCAAACCTAAACACTTCCACCGCTGTTTGGCTGGCTTCTCGCTGCTGCCGTTGACCTGGACAAAGTTCGAAACACCGGGGTTGATCCCGGCGACAAACCCTCCGGCGCTCTTGTCAGTACTTAGAAAAGAATATGAAAGAGCTTTAAGTTGGCAAAGAGTGATCACCTTGTAATGTTAGGAGGAGGGGGTACTTATAGTCGCCGTGGGGGATCTGTTTCGAGATAAGAACAAATCCCTACTCCCCGGTGTGGCTGGATAGAAGTAGTTAGAACTACCTCCTAGGGATAAGAACGAATATGGATTTCGCCATATCCTTCTGAACTGGCTTGTAACAGGTTGGGACCCGTATCCAGTAGGGGAGATCCGTTCGTGGGCTATTGGGCTCTGAAAAGGAGACCCAGTTTTCATTTCGGACCCGTTTGTAGGTGAAATTACCATCCTACCCATGAGAGCTTTAAGATTCGTGCCCGATTCGAACGGTTCCGATTTAGTCCTGTTTTTAACCATATCAGTGAGGTTAGATCTGGACCATTGATATCAATCATATATGTAACCCATTTTTCCCCAATTCCGTATTTTCTGTGTATTTTTGGTATTTTAAATTTTTGTAAATTATTTTCCCGCTTTCAAATTCTTTTCTTAAAATGTGTTGTCGAATCTCCTATTAAAGTTTATTTTTAATCAATAATTTTATTTGTAACTATTCACTATGATTTTCATATTTTAATACAAACCCTATTTATGTTGTTATTATTATTATTACCCTTGAGTGATAAAGTAAAAAAAATATATTTATATTGTTGATAGTATTTTTAGTACTTCAAATAAATTCCATTTTTGTAATGCAAATTAAAATTATTATAAATTATATTTTAATTGGTTATTGTATATCTCCTATTGGATTTTTATACCCATGAACCCAATATACATTAACCCTTTTAATTTCTTATTGGATCTTTTCTACCCAAATCCAAGTGCATTTCACCTAACCCAAATACCCTATAATCCTATCTCTTATTGGATCCAAACTCACCTACCCAACAACCCATACCCATTAACCCTATATATATAAACTAACCTATACCAAACCCTACCCTAGATCTACTGTTCATCCCCATACAGTAGCCACCTAATTACCCAGTCATGTTCATCTTCTCCACCTCAACCTCTGAAACCCACCAATGCCGCTGGCCAATCCTCGCAGGCGATCTCTGCACCGCCAATAGCCACCTCGACTACACCGGTGCCGGCCCTCTCTCCCCTTCCCTCATCATCTCCAGCATCCCGCGACCTCGGCGCCACCCTGTGTGCCTCTCCCAGTCAGTGCACATTTCCTCCTGCACCGCCCTCGCGCTGCAGTCGACCCCCCCCACGCAACCTCTCTCTCATCCCTGCTTCCTCCCGGGCGACGCCAGCGAAGCCAGCGTCGCCTGCAACCAGTCGACAGCTTCCCCTGGCTAGATGCCCCTCTGCAGCACCAGCCACCTCGATAGCAGCATCTCTTGCGCCGCCAGTCCAGTCGCCGTGTCTCTCTCCCGCCGACTCTCTCTCTTTGTCACAGTTAAGAGGAAGAGGAAAGTTGGTTTTTTTTTTGGTGATGTTTTGCTGTTTTGGATGAAGTTGGGGATTCGTTATTTCAGTTCAGTGTGTGCTGTTTTGGGAGTAGAGGGGATTCGCTATTTTGTGTGGCTATTTGTTGTTTGATGTTGAGCTTAGCCGTCCGATCGTTGATCATCACGATCTTGATGATCATCATCGCGATCGTGATCGCTTCTTGATCCGTTGATCTTGGCCGTTGGATTTCTTTGATCATCATCATCATCATCATCATCATCATCATCATCATCATCAAGATATTAATCTCGACCGTCGGATCTCTTTTGATCATCGCGATCTTGATCTTGATCTTCGATCTCAGCCGTCTGATTGACCGATCACACTTGATCTCGGTCCTGGATCGTCTCGATTGTCTCGTTCGTCTTCTACTTGGTGAGTTAAATATTTGATCTACTTTTGTTCTTATTCATCGAATTGTCAATCATGGTATATCTACTCTTTTGGTACTCTTCTAATTCTTACATATTTTATGTTCGCTTGATCTTCATCTTGATCACCATCTTGATCAACGAGATCCGTGCTCGATCGTGATCGTCTGCTCGTCGTCGGGATTTCCGATCCCGTTATTCTCTATATATCGGATCTAATGTCATCTAAAGGCAAGTCATCTTACTCTCGAATTGTATTGTATCGTATTCGAGATTATTTATTGAATCCCGCAAGTAGATCCACATTGAATATCGTATATTGTTATTGTTATCTATCGTTGGGATATTACGGATGTACACTAGCGAATCCATGTAGTAGTCTTGACTTCGTGCCGCCTTTTTGCCTCTAATGTATAAAGATCTTACATGCATTCATGTAGTTAGTTATTGAATATAAGAATAGGGAACTATTGTTGCATTTCACCTCATGACATTATACACAACTATTATAAATTGTATATTAGGGTTGATTGTTCATGTGATTGATAATGATAAATTAGATGATTGTAATTAGTAGGGTTATGGACATTATATATCATAATACCATGTTCACATAGGGGTAACTTGTTGTGATTTATGATTGTTAACGTCTAACTCACCATTCTGTAACACCCCATTTTTTTTTTACTCCAAATTCAATTCTTTCAATTTCTATATCACTTTAAACATAAACTAAGATAGTTATAATTCAAATAAAATTTTGGCAGAGTTTCCCCTGAAATTTCTGCCCCGAAACACAAAAAGCTTACGAAATTCTGCTATAAATTCCTGTAGCTCACATCACAGGCAATAATATCATGGGCTCCCCAGGCCAAAATGAGCAGAATCACACAGGCAATATAAATATCATGTTCTGGGAGCCAAACTCATAATAGAATATCAATTATCAATTAAAAACTATAAATTCCTTTGAAAACATAATAAAGTTTTTAGAAAATAACTTATAAATCATACCACAGAGTCCGGTACTCCACAACAAGATGGGTACGGGTCACAAACATACCATACCACTCCACACTATACTCATCATCATCATATACATGCTTATACATCTAAAATACAATTTAAATCATAAATTTACCATTCATCATATTAACTTAAACATAAATTTAAAAAAAATTAAAAAGCTCCACTCCATCAAATCTACCCCTCACATTTGCACTGCTGAGAACTTGTAACAGTAGGGGATCTAGGGTAGTCCTGGGACTCCCCTAACCCCCCAAACACTAAGGGGTTAGCCATTTTTGGTGTGAGTATAATTTACTAATTAAGCAAATAGATTAAACTTTATAAATAAAATATAATAAACTTACGAATACGCAGATAATAAAGTTCCATTTGAAATCTGAACATATAAACACCATAAATGTAGCTTTTCATCAAGTACTCTTTGGATCGTCACCTATTTATACAAATATATATATACACATGCTCCCAATCTACTTATCATAGTTTTGAAATCAATCGCAAATTAATCGTTTAACACGCAACACTTTAAGCATTATACTAATATCCCCTATAATTTTACTTTCCCGTATAGTTTTACATTCACAATAATCTTTACTTTATAACCGAAAACATAACACGGGAATACTGCACATATATAATTCTTCTACTTTTCATATTTAATCACATAATGCAACTACCTCATTTTCGTCATACTTATTCAATCACGTACTCCATTTACTAATCATTTTCATTTACAAGCTCCCGGCTTATATTCTTTCCTACTTATCTTAATTCATAATAATTCACGCACATACTACTTCACCTTTTCATTTCCATTATATAGTACCAATATTAAATTAACAACTCACCAACTCACCATGGAAATTGTGCCAAGGCAGGTAGTTCCCACTATTTCCTCTGAAATAGCAGGCGGGTAGTTCCTGGTCACAATTCCAAGGCATACCAACTTGTTTCCAGTCATACTTTACTTTATTAACTCATTCACATCTTATAATATAACTTCTTGTACTCAGTAATTACACCTCATAATACAACTCCCTTCACTTTACGTATCTCTCCTCTATTCATGTTTCTTTCATGTTGCCAATAAAGTTTTATAAGTATAGTCATATACCAATATATACACACACATATATATATATCTCCCGTAGTATGTTCATATCTCCCATAATATAAATAGTTTTCGTAAGATATCATATCATCAATATCTTTACATATACATATATTCTTTCAACACACATATACACCTTTATATTTTTCTCCATTTCAGTGCCCACACAACTGACCTCCTCGTACAACACAGGATCTCTGTGCCTCCCTTCCCATATATTTCAATCCCGCTAACCCACCATATCACCCAGATCCAGGTGTCCTAAGCACCTATCATTTGTGGGCTGGATTGAAAGTACGGTTGCGAGCATGTCCAACCAAGACTAAAGCCAAAAGGCTAGTCAAACAAATATAATACACGGATCGATGCTCCATAGGAGTCTTACACATCTGAGGCTACATCTTCCTCCTGCCCCTATACCAGCGAGGGAATCTCTTGATCCCCAAATATAATTTAGGGCAATATATAACTCCTCATCCCTAAATATAAAATTTGGGGCAAAATAAATATAACTCCTGCTCCCGGGTATATCCTGGGCCTGTGGGGTCTAGCCCAAACCCTTGGGAGATTGTGCGGCACTGCAATATTTAATTCTCCTTTATAACTCCGTATATAAATATATATCTCCAAATATCAACTTTATAATATAACTCCTTTATAATATATCTCCGTATATTTCCTTTACAGTATAACTCCTTTATAAAATATCTCCTTATATTCATTTATAATATATCTCCTTTATAATATTTCTCCATATATATATATATATATATATATATATATATATATATCTTCTTTATAATATAACTCCATTTATAAATATTTCTCCTTTATAACATAACTCCTTTATAATATAACTCTTTTATAATATATCTCGGTATGCAACTTTATAATAGAACATGAATGCATATAACTCCATTAAATTCATAAGAATACATCGATTATTGTATAAAATTCTCATTTTCCACCCACACGTCACACACACACACATCATGCCAATTTATTATTATTTTTTACATCAAAATATCACATAAATTTTCAATTTATCACACGCCTCACACATACACCATATCATTCGCTCCATCATGTTATCGCATCGCACATATCATACACTCCATGTACATAAAATAAAAGAGATCATACTCACATAGTATCCCGCGAAGACTCGAAGCACCAGCATGCCATCCCGCATCCAAAGTCGCTAACATATCCTATTATCAAATTTCAAAGCAATTAAGACTCAAGTCATCCAAACCAATCACGAGAGCTAATAACAATATTCCAAATATCACACAAGTGTTTATTGAACGTCTGGGATGCACACGTGCATTGCACGTAATATTCGAATTCCGACAAGATTCTTATTTTCAAACAATTACTAAAATCACTCCCAAATTATTCTAATGGATTAACAAGAATTTCTATTATCATACCTTATATATAAAATTCCTTTTTAGAATCCCAAAACCCTAATTTATGTGCAACTTACAAATTCTCCAATAACTTTATAATTTCTCACCTCTACTATTCCTAACATCTCCTAATCTCCCTACCATAATATTTCTATGCAATAGAAATTAACCACACTTAATTTCATACAAATAAAGTAGAATAGGGTATACCTTTTCGTGGTTGTTTCTCCAAATTGACTGCACCACGAGCTAGAGCACCCTTCAATCAGTCATCCCCTCAATTTAATTCAAAAACCATGGAGAAATGGAGGAGATATGGGCGGGGAAAAGGTCAGCCGAAATGGTTTCGGTGGGTTCTTTTGCGGTCGGGAAAAACCGGAAGAAGGAGGAGGATGAGGGGGGGGGGGGGGTGGAAATAATAGAATGATATATATATTTAATAAAGAATATTTACATGTAAGCCCCCAATCTCCCAAAATATTTCAAATAAACCCCAACTCTATCCTTTAATAATACGAATAGTACAAAATACACTAAATTTATCGCGTAATAATCCTCTAAAATTATAAAATAAAAATAAACAATATCTCTTCACATAAAAATTCAACTCGTAGCTCCAATATATCAATAACTCCAATCTAACACAAATATAGACACCAATATCAATATTTAAAATAAAAATACAAAAAAAGTAATTTTCACCACTCCAAATATATAAAAATAGGTATTTTTGTTATTTTACAAATTTGAGGTGTTACACATTCATAACATCTTCATTATTTTTATGCATGAGAATTATATTGAGACCCTGAATTTACTGCTAACCTGAACATTGCCGTGCTGTTTCAACCTAGATAATGTCATTAAAATCAATACCTTTCTGAATATGAAATGTAGCCCCAAGTGTCTAGTTGCCAATAACATCCAGAATTTTCGAATTCCGAGTTACAGTTTGAGAGATATCGTAGTTTTACTGCTGCTGTGTCGTACAATTTCAGATCCTAAAAACTGCTGCCACACTTTGATTCACAATTAATTTAACCATGCTACCTATAATATAATGACTCAAAATTTTGCATGCTGATACTAGACACATTAGAGAACATTCCATAATTTTCCTAGAATTAATTAATACTGTTTCAGTCCTGTTCCATATGTATAAACATAATTTTATAAATTCTGGCTGAATACAAATTCTGTATAGTTTGCTGTTCTGACATATGTTACCACAACTTTTATGTACCTTAATTACATGCGTTGGAGCAGGAGTCTAGTTTCTAGATCTTCTGACGGATCCATATTTGCTATGTAACACCCCGAATTTCAAACAAGGACAAACTCGGGATTTCACAGGATCTTTACTTCACTTCGTACAATTTTACAAGGAATTTAAAACTTTTTATTCACAATACATCAAAGTTCAATTACAACTTGGTTTTACACAGCGGAAGAATGAAATTTACAATAAAAACATTTACAACATCTTTAAAATAAAACAGCACCAGCATATCCACTTTATAGCTCCATGGATGGTCCTTTACCTGCATGTTAATCTGTGGGCACGTCAGTTACTTAGAACTGACGAAATGTTATACACGGCTATCCTCTCTATGCCGGGAATAGTATAACGATCTCATACTTTAACAAATCAACAAAAAGATTGAATGAACAAGTAAAGTGTCAAAGGTGATTATTCTAAACATAAGTGTATGTCATGCCTTAATGCCTAATGCACACAATTCTACACTAGGATGACACTAATGCACACTTGTTCAGATTCTATGCATCCCATACTACATAGGTCCGAGGGCAAGCGCCTACGTACTCCACATTGAAGGGTTCGATCCCTCGCCATGAGACTACCCAGTAATAAAACAAGTTTTAGAGTTATTTCACAGATACGGATCTCAGCCTCCCTGGCTAGCCTCCCTGACTTATATTAACAGATCCCAGCCTCCCTGGCTATTATATCGTGATGATAATCCCGTAAATGCCCTTCTAGCCCCAGTATATACATATTCTTTGGAGTATGGTAAACATCCGTCGACTACCCTAAGTCCCGGATAAAATACAGTCCATCTCCTATGGGGCAACCACAGTCCACCAACTGGGTCTATAGCCACGGAGATCCACCGCCGACTATATAGAAGCACCCATTTACGTTTGCACAAGTTTATCACATCTTCACTTAAGTGCCTAATTATTTTTAAGTTCAAGACATGAATAATTACCACTCACAGAATTAGTTTTACCTCCTACCGGACTTAATCAACAAATATGAGATCGCCCCACGGCAATATCTCAAAATCACATCAATCCTTCCTTTCATTCTTGCCGGTAACCGAAGTCTTACTAATTCTTAATCTTAATCTTTCATGTACAAGAAACATGGGTACACATACCCTTTTGTAATCATGTCTTAAACTTATATAATTTTCATCTTTCAATTCACTTCACAAAAATAATCAAATCTTGTCTTAACACTTATCCACAAAGTAATCATTTCATATTCTTGCCACTATTCATGATCTAGTAATAAATAATAATAATTCACAATTTTAAATTCATACGATGTCTCATTTTAGCACGATTCAATGATCTATTTATTCATTCATCAGCTTCATAGCAAAATAATTCCTTTCAATGTGCATAATTTCATCTCTCTCTCTCATATTCAGAAAATTAAGAAAATAAAAAATTAAAAAAATTAAAAATTTAGAAAACTAAAAAACTTTAAAACTTATAAACTAAAAAAATAAAAACTTTAAAAATAATTCAAAAAAAATCAAAAACTTATAAAAAATTATAAAAATTATAAAATATTTTTAAAAAAAGGTAAAAATTAATTAAAAAAATTTAAAATTTTAAAAATAAAAAAATATTTAAAATTTTAAAAAAATTTAAAAATGAAAACATTAAAAACTTTTATAATAATTCAAAAAAAATCAAAAAACTTATAAAAAAATTATAAAAAAATTAAAAAAATTTAAAAAAATTTAAAAAAATTTTAAAAATCTAAAATTTTAATTTTTTAAAATTTTAAATTTTCAAAAAAAATAACAATTTTAATAATTTTAAAAATTATAAAAATTAAAATTTTAAAAATTTGAAAATTTGAAAATATGAAAATTTAAAAAATTTGAAAATTTGAAAAATTTGAAAATTTGAAAATTTGAAAATTTGAAAATTTGAAAATTTGAAAATTTGAAAATTTGAAAATTTCAAAGCAAATCCAAATCCAAATCAAATGTCGAACCTCAATCATGAGGTCGTCGCCGATATCTGATCCACTGCTAATTCTATATCGGTGACTCCCCTCCACCAAATCGAACGTGAATATTAAGCGACGTCGTATTAGCGACTCCCTTCCACTGAATCGAGAGCCTCTTCATGCGATGCAACGACTCTAATTTCATCTAATTAACTGAATTCTCATTCTAATTTTTAATTTTGTGTGTGCAGAGGATTACTCAGTTTTTTGCTGACTCAAATTTTGTGTGTGCATGAGATCTAAGTTCAGAGAGGTATGATTGTTTTATTTTTTGGTTTAAATTTTTTTAATTTGGTGATTTATTTGATGAGTTTTTTATTGTTTTGATTTAAGGTGTACACAAGTGAGAGATGGATTATTTGGTGGCCTCAATTTGGGCTTCCAAACCATAGCAGGATAGGTAAGCTGACCAACAACCTAAAATTACTTGGCAAATATTCAACATTAATTTCTTTACTACAAGAGAAAATACTATCGTGAAGTGTTCCCTTCACTGGTTATTAGAAACCATAGATAACATAACATATAAGAACTTTTAGTGTATGTTTGGATATATAGGATTGGGATGACTGGAGTTTACCAGTGAAGGATGCAAACTCTCCACTCAAGAAAGACAACTAAAGTAAATTTGTTATTTATCCATTTTGATTTTTTATATAAAGGTGCAATGGGGAGACAAAGTGGAGATAAAAGAAATGATTAGTTTGGTTTAGAGTTTTGAGAACTTCATGTATTTTTATTTTGGTTGAAATAATAATAAGAGGTATTTCAATTGCAAACTGAGTTTCAGAAAAATAAATGTTTAGATTATTGATAATGTAGATAGCTTCACACCTGCACTTGTGTTACCATTGTACTTAGACATGCTCATAGTGGTTATGTGATTAGAGTAAGCTCTATAAAACCTATATGATAATGTCCTTGCATAAATATTACAAGTATCTAAAAGTGATCTTAAAGTTAAAAAAAACTTTATGCAATGTTTCTAACAAACTATGTGCATTTCAGGTAAGTTCAAGCCAATGATCAAGAAGGCGATGATTGAGCTTAAAGGTAGATATACTGCTTCCTCATAATATGTAAGCTACTTCAATTAATTTGCTGGACCTCCAAAACTGTTTTATATTATCAAACCAGGTACACCGTTTTGAAGACGTGCCGTAGGCACGTGTCAACGGGCAAACCTAGTATATATCTATATAATAAAACACAAAGAAAGCTATCAACTGGCTCTCATTCAATAGGGTTGAAATCAATTATCCAAATCTAACCACACAAAACATATTTTCCCACCCAAAAGTTTTCACCCAAAACTCAAATTCAAATACCCAAAACAACTCCTTTATTTATTTATTTATTTATTTCTCTCTTTCTCTCTCATTCTCTCCATTTACTCAAAAATTTATATTTTCAGATTTCCAGTTTGTAAATTTTCAGATTTTTTATTGCTCATGTTATATTGAAAATAGTAAATATCTCATCAACAGTTAAATTTCATCATTTTCCACAGTCAAAGTTCTAAAAAGTTAGATTTTACACCCCCATTTATAATTATTTTTCAGCATATACTTACGAAAATATGGACTTTTATTTACAACTAATTATTGTTTACTATTCAAACTTGAGCTACATAATTATTGTTTTAGTGTTTACAAGACTTTCATATGCTGTATCGTTCCGAAGATGTGCCGTAGGCACGTGCCCACGGACAAATCTATTATATCTACTATTTTAATGGGAGAGTTTGTCACCAAACAAACTCCATTTGTAACCAAACAAACACGTGCAATGCACATGCATAACTAATCTAATCTAATAATAATCTCTACTATTTTAATGGGAGAACATGTCACCAAACAAACTTCTTTTTGTAACCAAATAAATACGTGTATTGTAACACAACAAACACGTGCAACGTACATACATAACTAATATAAAAAAGATCTTAGGTTCGATGTCAGACAACATCAAATTTTTTTATAAAAAATTATATATTACAAAGATGTGAATTGTACGTGTAAATTACTATAAACGGATATATATATAAACGGATAGACGGTCCAGATTCACCCACGACCTTCGGTCGTATGATCTTAACACAAGTGCTTCCAAAAAACAGAAAGAAATTAGACAAACAAAACATGAGATGAGAAAAAATTACGAAAAATCCTTCTAAATTCTCCCTTCCAAATCCGAACAAACCAAGATCACGATCAAGAAACCAACGTAACGACAAATCAAGAAACTTCGTTTTTTCATTCTTAAACTTCTCTTGATTCAAGTATTCTTGATTCAAGTATGTACAAACGGACGGTCCAGATCTATCAACGACCCAGTCGCAGATATTGATACAACTTGTTTTTTGTTATAAAAAATTTAAAAAAGGAAAAGAAAATTAAACAACCAAAAAACAAAATTGAGAGAAAAAAAGAACGAAAAATTGTTCTAAATTCCTCCTCCATCAAGATTCGATCCAATCAAGCACCCGACATGATCGAGAGCCGACTCGGCTTCACCTGAAACCCGGCCTTCCGTTTCTGCTGGTGCGAGGTCGGCCGTATCAGCGCCGCTAGCATCCTCCTCACCATTTCCCCCTCCACCGTACCGATCCTCACCACCGCCTCCGTCATCGCCGATTGCCTCATACTCATCCGATTCGAAGTCGACGACGACGAGACCGCCTCCTTCCTCCGATCCGACGTCATCCCCTTGTGAAGGCTGCAGCGGAAGGAACCAGGGTGCGTCGTCGGGGAGCACATGCAGGTCCGCTTCCTCGAAACGGTGGCGGAGATGGTGGGAACGTAGCCGCCGAGGAGATTGACACTTGTTGGGCATGCAGATTGGAAAAAGCTTTTGGAGGAGCGGCTGACACGGGGTGCAGGTGAGATGGAGCGGTTGAGGACGGGGGCGGCGTTGGTGAACCTTCTAGAAGAATAGGAAGCCATTTGATTCTGCTTGTTTTTTTTGTTTTGGAATTTTGGGGGATTTTTGGCAAATTTTGGTTATGATCTAAAGGGAAATTTATAGGGGGTGTCACCCTGTCCGGTGTTGGGGAATTTATAGGTTGGGGGAGGTATGGATGGTAAATAAGGGGAAGAACGGGGGTGATTTTGTAGGGTACGGGTGGGGTTAGTTAGGATACTTTAATTTTGACTAAAAAACTACTAATTCCAGGGGATTTTGGGACCGGAATTTAAGTTAAGTCATGATTGTTTTGAGGGTGGATTAATTTGTGGATGAGAACGGTTGAATTAGTTAAAAGAAATTAGCAATTTACACCGATCATAAAAAAAACTAGTCATTTGATGGAATAGGTCCGTTGATTTCCATCTCGTATCCTACATGGAATAGGGGTAAATTAATATAACTAGACGTATTAATTAATAATAACTAGTATCATACACGTGTACACGTGCACGCGGAAAAAATTGAAGAGATAATGAAAAGGGGAAAAAGAAAATAATTTCCAAACTGATCCACCTCCCAAAATATTTACCAAACTGGTCCACTTCCGAAAATATTTACCAAAGTTAGTCCATAACCCAATACGTGCGTTGCACGAGTTGGGTTGAGGACAAATTACACTAAGGCCTTCTCCCACTATAGTAGTAGAGATACTATCCAACTGTAAGTCCGACTTAGGAATGTAATATGAGCTTGGCTGGGCTGGGCTAGACCGATCCAGCTCAATCCCGCCGAGCCTTTCTAGGGGCCGGGCTCGGGTCTATTCCCATCGTCATTGAAAAAGCTGGGCCCTACATTCGTCCATAGAGGCATACTTTTAACGGGTCTATGAACGTGCCTAAGACCCATGCCTAAAATTCGGATCTAGTATTATATCTGAACTGACCCTATTTATTGCAGGTAGGGTCGGGTCCTAAAATATAACCCGTTGATATTTTTTGGGTCGGGTCTTGATCCGCTCAAAATGGACCCGGATCCATAACAATACAGACATATTTGAAAATTATTTTTCCAATTCTAGGGTTAGTTCTCTCTTTCTATCTTTAATCTCCAATCTCTTCCTTCATCTCCAATATATATAATATATCCTTTCAAAATAAACCAGTCTTCTCCTCTACCACTTCTTAATCCTACTCCTACCCCCTCCTTCTCGTCCCTCTCAACCTGCCCACCCCCACCCCCATCCATGCAGTCATTGCCGCCCTCTCCCTCACCGCCTCCATCACTTCCGCTGCTCATTTCTAATTTCACATTCGGTTCATCATACACTAAATTTTAGTTATGCTTGTTATTCTTGTTTACCATAGTAAAACTTTGTTTGAAAGAGAAAGGAACCACCTCATTGTCTAAACTATGTAATTATTCTCAGAGCCGGCCAGAGAACCGGGTTACCCTAGCCAAACTCATGTTTTGTTGCCCCTTAGTAAAAAAAAAAAATTAATACTAACAACAAAAAGTAAAAGTAAACGCAAATAAAATAAATTTACACAAAGCCATGGAAAGCACCAAATGTACATTAAGCAATGGAAAACAATTTATGCAAAAATATTTCATGATTTAAAATAAAAATCAATCAAGGAACTGAAAATTTTGTAAGCTCCAACAAATCTATTTAGCAAGCTAAGATTTACCTATGTGGAAAGACCTTGGGCAGAGATCACAAAGAATAAGGTATCCACCTGTAACACCCCACAATTTATTTTAAATTAAAAATGCATTTTTTTTATTTTTGCACGTATGATGCACGTGTAAATTTTTTTATTCTTATTTTGTTACTCTCATTCACAAATTTTTAGCATGCATAAGTTTTAATTAGCCTTCTTTTCATTCATGGACCTAAAGATTAAAATCTAGCCCATTAGGAGAAGAGCCCACTAGGATAATTAAATTAATTAATTAGAAGTGAGCCCATGAATCAAGCCCATTAGTAAAATCATAAATTAAGTTGAGTTTGGACTAATACATGACAAGTTTCAACTTTAAGTACACATTTAGAGTTACAAAATTGTATTAATATTCGTGTGTGCATGTGTACACTTGTACACTATGCTTGGCCGGATTCATGCTAGGTGTAGGCCGGTTTTGGGGAGAGTGGGGGAGATGGAGAGTTTGGAGGTTATAGGAGTTGAGTTCTTGAAAGGTTGGAAATGTGAAGAGTTGTAGATTTTAGGAGTTTAGAAATTGAAGAGTTGTATGAATTAAAAGAAAGAGTTATTAGGGTGAGAATTTTGTACTTTAGACCCTCACAAAACCCTATAAATAGAACTCCCATTTCTCATTCTCCTTTACACAAAAAACAATAACAAAATTAAGAGAAAGAAAGAAAAGAAAGAGAGTAAGAGAATTCTATTGCTTGGAAGAAATTCTTGCTATGAGAGCTTGCTTGGAGGAGAAGCTATTACTAGGAGGAGAAGTCTTGCTAGGAGTTAGGAGTTGCTTTGGAGCTAGAAGTGGTGTTCCATCTTTACCTTCTTTGTTCAATCTTCATTTAAGGTGGGTGATTTCATTATTTTCTAATGTAGGATATGCATGCTAAAATGAGTAATATAAGAGGAATTTTGATGTGAAAATTATAAATAAAATTCATGCTAATATAATATGATATGAAAGTAGTTTTGTTGTGATAGATACCATGCTAATTAAAGAGAAGAATCCTTTTATGTTATAAACCATGTTAGTATGTTTGCAAAAATTTGTATTTATGATAAATTGTTTGTAACGCCCCGAATCCCAAATCACTGAATTCGAGATGTTCTACAGGATCTTTTCACTTTCTTGAGTACAATTTTACAGGAAAATTAAAACTTTTCATCATATATCAGAGATTACATCATAATTACATATTTCTTTTGCACAGCGGAAGTAACATTTACAACAATTGAATAAGAGTACAACAGCATGATATAATCTTTAGGCATCCATTCTTCTTTAATCTTTAACATGTCATTTACCTGCATATAAGACTGTGGGTACGTCAGTTTATTCAACCGACGAACATTATACACGGCCATCCTCTCTATGCCGGAAATAGTATAACTTAATTTTTCATATTTAGCAAACACAAACTTGTCACATTCAAACTAAAGGGACTACCCTATTGATGTCGTGTTGTGATTGTGCACTTAATCCTTAATGCATTTATTTATGTTACATGACACTAATGCGCACTTGTTCGGATTCTATGCATCCCATACAACATAGGTCCGAGGGCAAGCCCTTATTCGTTCTTCATCTTTCTAGGGTTCAATCCCCCCGTCATGACTTAGTCTACTACTATAATTACGGTAGTGTCTTAGATGTCCTATGATCTATGAGCCCATGTCCAGGCAGCCTGGAGGGGAATCCCACGCACTAACACGACGCATCGAGCAGGCAACCTATGGACAATTCAGCCTCCGCCATGGAACAATGGCACCACCCATAGCCACTCGAACATCCCACGAGCGTCGCCACCGGGACGGTACTCGGGAGCCGTATCCACGCCATGTCACGACGCATCGTGAAGGACCTGTGAATACCCTCTCGCCGCAAATCCGTTGGCCCCCATACCCGTGTTTTTCTTCTACTTTCATCACATCACCACTATGTACTAGTCCTTAGTTTTATTAAAAATCATGAACAAAATAATCTCTAGAGTTAGCCTCTCCATCAATCGGACTTATTCATTTGTTTCATCTTGACCAACCTTGGTCTAATTTCATCTCAATTCATTTTCTTTTTCAATGCCGGGGAGACTTAGCTACTCTAGTTTGAATTTAATTTCACAATCTTCAACTTGAGTACTTACAACTCATAAGATTCATATTCATAGCCAACAAATTTCTTTTTCTTTTCATCAACATGATTTCTAATTCCATATACATGAACTCATGTACTTCATAATTTCACATTTGAAATTCATATTACTAATAAACATTCATACTTCATATTTTGCACTATATTCTCAAGTGAGAATTAATCATGTCACACAACAAGGTTCTTTTTGCCAATTATTTTCTAATAAATCCATTTCAATTTATCTTTATAAACTATAATTTTTCATAAGTGTGTATCTTAGAACCATAGTCCTAATTGTGCCTTTTGTTCACAAACCATATTGTATTTCATTCAAATAATACCCAACTCAATCTTATAAAATTCCTTGCATTTTTATGAGAATTACCATATTTTTTCCACATTTTTTGGACATCAAAAACTATCAAAAAAAAAAAAAAATTTATAAGTGCCGAAGGGAGGAATCGAACCCAGGCACGACGGAAAGAGAGCCAAGAGCACCCGCCGCATGGCCGAACTGTGCTAGCGATATGAAGGGGGCGGATTTAGTATATATGCTTTCGGTCGAAGGTTATATATATATTCTCAAATGGTGAAAAAAATGTGGTGAACACAGGGTTCGAACCGTTTGCTCCAGAGAAGCAAACCGCAGTCAGTGACCGCCTGAGCTAGTAGCTCGGGTTGTCACAATACCCAAATAAAACCCATATGTTTCTTATTCGCACTGTTTAAAAGAACAACTCGATGTTCAAATTAACTAGTTTCATATTGCCTTTATAAAAACTACTGAAAATTCCAGATTAAATCATCTTCACCTGATCTTCATAACAGCAAGTATAAAATAATTTTTTTGTACTAAAAACATAATTTTTCCACACAATTTAATAAATTGTTCATTAAGACTACCATACTTTTTATTTTCGACATTGAATAATCAATTAGTCTTCTAATCCCTTTTTATTCACAATTTTTCTTATGATAATTCACTGTTATTAATTCTCATCCAACAACACATATAATTTGGATTTATCCATACCCATATCAACATGAATGTCTAATAGCACATGAATAGATAAACCCGAAACTACCGATTTTGAGTGATTCTTCTTTAATGACAACAAAATAATTTCATTAGTTCATCTACGTCACAAAGTATACTATTACTCATTAATTAACATAATTACAACTCAATCCTTCAAGAAAATCATTCTTTTCAATTTAAAGTGTGCCATTTTCTTAATCAATTTCATGTTTCAACCATACAATTAACAAGCGTTCTAATTGGAAATTTCCATGCATCATGCTAGCAATATTCCACCATCATTCATTCAAACTAATAATCATGGAGAATTCTACATACAATTTAATTTCATGCTAGAATTTCACACACAAGTTAATCACATCATTTCAATCCATTCATACACTAACTTTTCAATTTAAGTGTGTTCTTATTAGTATTTTTCATGCATAGTGTTGATAATTAAAACTAGCATAAATTCCTACATTAGAAATATGAAAGTTTTACCCACCTTGTATGGAGAGAAAACACAAAAAGCAACCAAGTCCTTGCAAATGAAAGCACCACCTCCTAGCGCGCACAAGCTCCAAGCCTCCTAGCACAAACCGAATGCTTCCTAGTAGTAGCCGGCCTCTCCTTCTCCAAGCAATCCCACACAACTCTCTATTTTTTTATAACTCACACTATTACTACAATAATACTATAGCTTGGAAATATAATTTGCATATGAAAATTAGCCATGAGATGGGGGTATTTATACTAAAAGATAAGTGAAATGGAGGGCTAAGATTGCTTTGGTGGTTGTAGAATGAAGGGCCTAGATCAAAGTAGGAGTTAGAAAAACTACCCACATCCATAAAACTACCCCCATGATCACATGACAAAAATCAAATCTCCCTCCAAAAAGAATGCAGGTCGGCCATGAATAAAGTGTGCAATGCACGTGTACGTGTAGTGCACGTGCATGCAACTAGGCCAAATTTGTACTTTTTTAATTTTGTATAAAAATAAATTAGTTAAAAAAAGTCTTTTACATGACAAGTTTAAATAAAAATTAGATTAATTCATGGGCTTTGTTTTTGGGCCAAAATGGTTTATTAAGAATAAATAAAATAAAATACATTTTTGGGCTTTTTAAGAAAATGCTTTTTCATTAAATTAAAATAAGGCTTTCTACTTGTTTTAAAAAAAAGGCTTTTTGTACAAAATAATGTGAGAAAATATTTAAATATTTATACCCATCATAATAAAATAATCCAAACAAAATATTGCACGTGCACACTACGTGCAAAATAAATAATTTTTCATTAATTGAAAAATCAGGGTATTACATTGTTGACCACATCATGCTTTGATAATTAAGAAAGAAGAAAGTAAATTTAGTTAGTGTTTTGTAATATATCGACATATGTATGTCCTAATTGAAAAGAATATAAACTATTGCATGAAAGAGTATTCTTATGAAATTCTCATGTTCAAGTGACACACTAGTATTGTTATAAAGGTGTAATTTGTGTAAAAGTGAGAACACAACTAATTGTCATGAACACTAGTTTTGTTTGTAAATTTAAGTTCTTAAAGAAAAAAAAAACCTAAGTCTATGTGAAAAATAAGAAAGAGAATTATTTAAAACAGTGGAAATAGTGTTTTAATGAATTTGAAAATTTGTTGTTTACTATTTTTAAAATCTAATATCGAGAAAAAGTTTATTTCAAAACTATTAGAAAGATTTTGATCTTTTTGAATAAAAAAGTTTCATGGAAAAAGAAACACTTTCTGAATAGTTGAACAAAAGTACATTAAGTACATTTTTTAAATAGAAAATACACTTGGACTTACTGGTTAGCTAGTGCAAAACAGAGCACTGTTGTGAGAGATCTTGGGTTCGAAACTTGATAGTCACATTTATTTTTAATTCTTTTAATTAAATCCCGAAAACCGAGAGTCGTAATAAGAACCCTTTTAGCACAGAAGTTGAAGCCAAGTCCATATGGACTTATTGGCTAACGGTGGGCTTTGGGGTGTTTCACTTTAGCCGAGAGAGGGTGAAGCTCGGGTTTGAAACCTGATGAGCTCTTCTTTTTTTGGGTCATTTTTAATTATGAACTCATTTTTGGGTAGGTTTAAATAATGATCTCCTCATTTTTGGTTGGGTTTCAAGTCAGAATGGAATTTTTTGGTATCATAGGAACATTTAGAAAATTTTAATGGTTATATAGAATAATATATAGTGTGCTAAAAATATTGTTTGAAATGCTTCATGGAATCGAGATGGAAAGTTATTTCTAACTTAAAATTTAATGAAATTTATATTTTTTTTGAAGAAAAGAAAAAAATGTGGTTGTGTGAAGTGAATTTTTTGAAAAAGATTGTACTCTTATTTTGTTTAAACTTCTTCGTTGTGGTTGAGACACATTGTATGAGTTTGATTTTAATCAAAAGTTTCATGTGAAGAAATTGTATGCTTGAAAGTAATCAGTTTTGCTTATAAAGATTTTTGAATAGATAGATAATGAATAGTGACGAGACTATGATCATTTGTGAATAAGTTGAAAGATGAAAATATCTAGGTTTATGACATGTTTAATAAAAGGTATGTATACCCATGATTCTTGTACATGAAAAATTATGATTTAAGAGTTATTAAGACCTCGGGTACCTGCACTATTGAAAGAAAAGATTTGAGATATGATTTTGAGATTTGCCATGGAGCGATCTCGTATTTTGTGAATAAGTCCGGTAGGATGTAAAACTAATTCTAGGGATGATAACTCATTCATATCTTGAACTATATAATTAGGCACATAAGTGAAGTTGTAGTGAACCTGGGCAAACGTAAGCGGGTTGCTTCTATATAGTCAGCGGTAGATCTCTGTGGCTATAGACTCGGCGGTGGATCTTCGTGACTGTGGTTGCTCTGTAGGAGATGGGCCTTATCCGGGACTTAGCATAGTCGGGCGGAGGGTTTGCCATACTCCTACGTATATACATATACCGGGCTAAAAGGGCACTTGCAGGATGATTCGCACGATGAGGGATCTATCATAACAGTCGGCGGTGGATCTGCATGGCTGAGGTCCATATTTGTGAAATGATCTAAATCTTGCTTCATTACTGGGTAGTTATCATGGCGAGGGATCGAGCCCTTTATTAAGGAGTACGTAGGCACTTGCCCTCGGACCTATGTAATATGGGTTGCATAGAATCCGAACAAGTGTGCATTAGTGTCATCCTAGTATAAAATGTGTGCATTAGGCATTAAGGCATCGCATACACTTACATATTTAGCATAGTCACAATTTAACACTTTATTGTTCATTCAACTCTTGTGTTTTGTTAAAGTAATGAGATCGTTATATATACGACATAGAGAGGATAGCCGAGTATAACATTTTTGTTAGTTGTACGTGACTGACGTGCCCACAACTTAATATGCATGTAATAGACTATTCATGAGGGAATAAAGATAATGTGATGCAATCGATGACTTATTTTGATAAAGTGTATAAGTTGTATTTTATTTTCAGTATTGTAATCTTTTATTCTTCTGCTGTGCAAACAAAAATGTAAATGAACTCTTATGTATTATTAAAAAGTTTTAATTTTCTTGTAAAATTGTACGAAGTGAAGTAAAGATCATGTGAAAACTCATATTCGATCTTATTTGGAATTCGGGACGTTACACCACCATCACTTCAAATATACAACATGGATTCTGGCAATGCAATGGAGTTGGACCCTCATGTAGATCCGAACGAATCAGTCTTTCCACAGAGGTCAATCTTTGCCTTCTAGGCAAAGAGGGTAGTGCACAGATGCTACAAAGATCGTCATTTTCACTGACCGACAATTTTCGATATTTGACAGGAAATGGGATAGCTCATGAAGTGACATACCATTCGAAAAGTAAATATTATTATATCTTAAAAGTAAATAAAAAGAAGAACTGAGTAGGATTGTCAAAATGGAGAGAGTATAACCAAGGCATTAAAGTTTCCAATACTCACGACTTCCGCCTTGAAGCACGACCAGCATGAGCTTCAAATTGTGAATGGCTGACCTGCACATTACAGTTAGAAATGATAGTACATAGAAACATAACTTGAAGCAATCATGGATCCCAAAAACTAAATCTACTTACCACACTGTTGCAACAATGACATTATATTCTAGAATCTTTAATATACCCATCAAGTAGTTTCTGTAAATAAAAGGAACTTGTTAGTGAAAAAGAAGAAACATATAATGGTAAACTTCTCCAACTTGACTTGAAGGTAGAGATTTTTGAGATTTTGCATTAAATAATTTAGAAATTGAGTCCACTAGTGATTGTACAATTACATCTTATTAATGACCCTACCGATGGACCAAAACTCCGAAGTTGTGGTAAGGATGAGGGTTTTAATATTTATATTCTAACACGCCCCCGCAGGTTGAGGGCCATCTTTTTGGGCCAATACCTGGACTATACGCAGCGGTATTACTTTTTTAAATCCGCATTTAAATAGCGCAGCCGGTGAGATTCGAACCTGGGTTGCTCTGATACCATATTAATGACCCTACCGATGGACCAAAACTCCGAAGTTGTGGTAAGGATGAGGGTTTTAATATTTATATTCTAACACATCTTTTCGTTGCTTGATCCTCATATTATGAGATCTGGAATTTTGTTTCCGAAACCTCACTCAGTTCTTGCCATTTTCATCATTTATCATAGTACCTATAGGATATCGCAATAAGAATTAAACCTCATTCGGTTCTTTTCATTTTGAAAAACTTGAATAGTGTAGTAAATATATATTTATGAAGGGTATATATATGATGAGACACATATTGTTAGGAGCAAATATGAAATTAAATATTTGTGAAAGGTATATATATGATATTTATGCATTTGTTAGGGAATACAAGTTAAAAACCCTTTATCGTCAATTAACTAACGTCATGCTCATGCCAATAAAGTGCTTTCTCACTATATATCCACATGCTTCTTGCTTCATTCCCTCACTTATATTATTCTTGTTGTAGCTGTAAATTATAGTTGCAATTATAAGTGTTAATCAAAGTTTCTCCTTCAAATATTTATGACCCAATTATATAGTATCCTCTTCTTTTTAATTTAATCTCTATTTTGTGTATATTATTTTCTTTCAAAACATAAAGGATATTAATGTATTGAGTTAAAAAGTTTTGGTGGAAAAGTTTGTTTTTTTCATTTGAAACTGAAATACAACTTACATTTGCAAGAACCCAAATACATATATCTGATTAGGTCTATTTTTGGTGTCTTTCTTCCTTAATGGTAACAGCATAAAAGAGTTTTAGTTTGATGGCTTCATAATTCTTACATGATAGGAGTAATAATTTTACTCGACATACATTAGAAGTAGACTTTACAATTAGGATTGATGATCAATAAATCAATAGTCCACATAAAATTCTTTATTGGTGCAAAATAACAACTAACTCTGTTTTTTTATATATTTCTTTATTACTTCAAAAGATTGAAGCTTTGGAGTCCTAAAGGTTGAAGCTTTGAAGTTTATATAAGTCCTAAAGCTTGAAGCTTCTATGGCTTCATAATTCTTACATGATATGAGTAATAATTATCTACATATTATTTCTATATTTTTTATATATTTCTTTATTACTTCAAAAGATTGAAGCTTTTTTATATATTTCTTTATTACTTCACAATTTACACAAAAGAAGGACAAGAGACCTGAAAGTCCCAATGGTTGAAGATTTGAAGTTTTAAACCCACAAAAAATAGATAAAAAAAGAAGACACAAGACCCATTTCCCTCCATCGGTTCTTGTTTTCAGACTTCAAAAGATTCAGAGTCAAAAAGAATTAATCAACATGGTAACTCTCCTAGTATGTATTATTTAATTAATTGCTCTTTTTACAGATCCTAGTGTATTCATTTCATTTATTATTGCATTTGTTGCCCTTCTAGAATTTTTCTCTTTCTGTTGATCTTGAATTCTTGATTCTTGTAGCCAAATCTCTCAAGTGCTTTTAGGTATGAAGATCTGATTCTTTCTGCTTTTTGTTCTTGTTTTTTATTGGGTTCTAAAATCTTGAAAATTTTATCCTTTTATTGGATTTTTGGTGCTGGTTTCATGGAAAATTTAAAATTTTGGGATCTGGGTTTTGATATTGAGGTAGAGAGACACTAGTAAATTACATTAAATTGAAAGGAGAAGATGAAGAGAAGAAGAATATATATAATACCTTTTGATGGATATTGTAGAGAAAGGACCGATGGAGATTAGAAATTAGGGTTTTTAATATATATTTTTTATATATTTCTTTATCACTTCAAAAGATTGAAGCTTTTTTTTATATATTTCTTTATTACTTCATAGTTTACACAAAAAAGGGACAAGACCTGAAAGTCCTAAAGGTTGAAGCTCTGAAGTTTTAAACCCACAAAAAATAGAGAAAAAGAGAAGAAGACACAAGACCCATTCCCTCCATTGGTTCTTTTGTTTAGTTGTTTTCAGATTTCAAAAGATTCAGAGTTAAACAAAATTAATCAACATGGTAACTCTCCTAGTATGTATTAATTAATTATTAATTGCTCTTTTTTACAAATCCTAGTGTATTCATTTCATTTATTATTTCATTTATTGCCCTTCTAGAATTTTTCTGTTTCCGTTGATCTTGAATTCTTGATTCTTGTTACTAGGTGCTTTTAGGTATGAAGATCTGATTCTTTCTTCTTTTTGTTCTTGTTTTTTATTGGGTACTAAAACCCTAAAAATTTTATCCTTTTATTGGATTTTTTGTGTTGGTTTCTTGGAAAATTTGCAATTTTGGGATTTGAGTTTTGATATTGAGGTAGAGAGATATTGGTAAATTACATTAAATTGAAAGGAGAAGACGAAGAGAAGAAGAGTAGATACAATACCTTTTGATGGAGACTGGAGAGGAAGGACTGAAGGAGATTAGGGACTTAGGGTTTCAATTAGGGCTAGGGTTAGGTTTAGGGTTTTGATGAAATGGATGAGCCGTCGTCCGTCAGAGCCTCGGTGGAGAAAGAGCTACGGTCGGATACTCGGAGGTGATGGAGGAGCGGAGGAGCGGTGGAGGAATTTGGGTAATTGGGTTACAGATCGGTGATAAGAGAAAGAGAAAGAGAAAGAGAAAGAGAATTGAGAAAGAGTCGGGAAAAGGAAGAGAAAGAGGAGAGTTAAATTTTTTTTCTTCTCAAACTTTACATATAGGCCCTTAATAAATTTTATTTTACTATATTTATATAAATATTGAATTTTTAAAAAAAAATTGTTGCCCCATGAAAGGGGCCCAAGCCCAGTGGCTTGCTGGGCTTACCCCTGGGTTAGGCCTGATTATTGTCGAGTAGTTTATTGGTATACCAAAATTGCTGGAACATGTAGAGCTTTTAGAGAATATCATTTCATTCAAGAACAGAGTGATGCTAAGAATTCCTGAATTAAAATTATCCAACTTGTTTAACAAGCTTGCTATAGAATACATGTTATTATGATTTTATGGCTTTTCTATAATGAATTCCTGAATTATCTCCGCATGCTTGTGCAATGGCTGCTAGAATGTCTGAATGGATGGGTGGGGATGGGTTTATAGCCAAATAGCCAATGAGAGATTGAGAGTCATAATGTTGAACTGTGAACAATTAGAATGGGAGGATTAGAAAGTTTCCAAAATCGAACCCTGACTCGGACACGGATACAGAAACTGTTCTTACGGATCTGGTCTGGGTCCATTATATGGATCTGTAGAGGACTAGATCCGAATCTGGATAGTGCAAGATCCGACCCGACCCATCAGACAACAGTGTTAGGGCCGTAAGTTTAGTTGGATATAATTATTTTATGCTGATTGGACATACCTAATTTTCTCCAGGTTTAATACTACATATTTCTGCTTTACCTTAAAGATGCTTGCATGTATCTGGAACCAACTCTGTTTTCAGAGGATCGTAGTAGGGTGGTAATACTTCCCTCGCAAGTCGGAAGAAAGAAAGAAATTAGGGATTTTTTTTGTTTGTTACAAATTAAGAGGGAAATTAATGACGAGTTCATCTAACTGCTATTAGGGCTGCAACGAGCCAGTCAAGCCGAATATCTTGAGGCTTGAGCTCGACTCATTAAGTAATCAAGCTCAGCTTTCAAGTTCGAGCTCGTCTCGAGCCGAGTTTTGATCAAGTTGGAGCCGAGTAGCTTGCGAGCTTAGCCTAACAATTACAGCAAGTTCAAGTTTGAGCTCAGCTCGTTAAACCATCGAGCTCAATTTTTATGCTCGAGCGCTACTTAAGACGAGCTTTGACCGACTTCAATCGAGCTCCAGCCGAGTAACTTGCTAGCTGCTCGGTTCGGTTTGCGGCCCTAACCGCCATATCGAATAGAATATGACAAAATAGAACCGGCTTTAGAATAATTTCTGGATAATACTAGTACTGCGAGCACGAACAACAAAGCACAACAAGTCAAGATTCCGGACTTGGACGTGACACAAAATCGTTGGCACGTATCTATGCCTCGTACATAGACCCCTATTAACCCATTTCAAGGCCCCCTATTAACCCGCCACGTATCTACGCCTCGTGCAAAGAGTCGAAGACCCCTTGCTTTTTGAGTAAAATTACGAGTTCTGCCATTTTGAGGTGTTTTGTCGATATTTACCGTGGGCCGTGACCCTGTCGATTTGTCCAGCTCAATGCACACGAATTGATTAGTTTTTTTTTTTTTTTAAGAAAAAAATTGGAATCTGGTCACTATGTTTTATTAATAAGAGTTTAACGAAACAAACCTAGAGTATTGAGCCCAAGTACAAACTACAGAAAGAAAATGAAATATACATGAAGCAACATGACACATACAAACAACAAATTCCTCCAACAACCCTGGAGGATGGGCCGACAAACAAGCTCGGTCCAACAAAATTGTAAGTACGTCAGTTTAGCTTCGTACAGTGCCTCCATGGCACATGCGCACCCACCTGAAACAAGTCTGGTAGGATTTTATCGCCCGCCGATCCCTGCCTTCACCTCGCTGGGGGGACCCCATCTTTGGGCCCAAGCCCCACAGATCGAAAACTGACCCCACGACACATGCACAACGATCGCACCCTCCCACCATTCACAACTCATCGTACAAACGTGCCAGTAGCTCCCACAGCCGCTACCAAGAGAGAGCCGTGAAAAGGATACTTTCACATCTCACACAATAGCGCTTTCTCAGGCGATTTCTTACCAAACAACTATCTCGCTCACCCCACCAAACACCACGCTCTAAGAGAGAGCCATGGGAAGGATACCTCAACTTCTCTCACGCTCAAGCTCTCTCCGGCGATTTCTCACCACACGGACTTATCTCGACTCCTACTCCCAATCCGAGGGAAGAGACGATGCTGTCACGAGCTAGTGGCCTAAGCTGAAGAAAGCTCAATAGCCTGATAGTAGGCACTGTGAAGACTGCACCGGCGACATCGTAGGACACTCCAGACCAACCATACCCAATCCCCACGCCCCATCACCCCCAACACCAACAAACTACCGGCCCCAAACCGAACCACCGACCTCACACACTTAAACCCCAAAATCCATGGTGTTCGCGATAACTGGCACGGGAGGATGCTCTGGCGAGACATAGTCACTCTGCGACAGTTGAGACAAGCACACCGAAAGTTGAGACAAGTGAGCGCACATCACGGAAGGACCTGATCTTTGGGCCCAAGCTCCACATTCGTGCAAGACAGTGTACTTCGGGAGGGGGGTGCATCTCGCCATCTCCCATGTCACACTTGAATCCCAGATCCATAGCGTTCACGACAATAGGCGTGGGAGGATGCTCTGGCGCGATATAATCGCTCTGCGACAGTTGAGACAAGCACCTCGAAAGTAGAGACAAGTGAGCGCACACCACGGAGGGACCCCATCTTCGAGCCCAAGCTCCACAATCGTACAAAACATCATAACCCGCTCATCATAGCGACTCGCAGATAGAAAAGCACACATGGCTTCTTCACATGTACTACCAACCCTCGTAAAAACCAAATCATAGTCGCAGATCGCCTAATTAGCCACGAGAATGTCGACATGGTGGCAAGCGCAAAGAACATCCGGGTTGTTATGGATAGTCAGCCAAACGAGAACCCTAACTTTCAGGGGAGCAACATTTTGCCACATGTGTTTATAGAATAGAGTAATCACTCCTCCATTATTGAGAAAAAGTGTAAAACGATTTAACCGTAAAGGTGCCAGTGTTCGACCATCTCCATCTAATGTCGTCTCTCGCTTGCCATTGAAATGAGCCAAGCAAGACAAGAAGACAAATATAGTCAGAATGTTGATCGAGAGAGAGACCTTCTAAAGGGGATAATCCAATCTCGAAGATTATTGTTGAACGCCAGATAAGAAGCGATAGTTGCATTTTGATTAGAGGCTAAGTGAAAGTGCGAGGGAAATCAAATGGAGATTTTTAAACATCTAGCAAGGCCAACCAACCCCAATCTAACCCAAACCCCAACCCCAATCAAACCACCCCCAAATCCCCAACTCCAAAAGCAACCCAGATCTCAGATCTGGAAGCAAAGTCACAGTCGTGCATTACGAAGTGACAGATCTGATTGAAAGTAAGAAATAACACGACATTACAAAGCATAAATCTGTAAAGCACAGATCTGGCAGCCGCGAAGATGCCGTTTTCGGCACCGACGAGGGGGGTGGACGACAGCGATTGAATAGGGGCAATGGGGGCAGCGACGAAGAACATCCGTCAACACTGAGGCACCAGCATTGCAGACGATGCTGTGGTATCGGCGACATCAGCAATGGGGGGAGACGACAACGAAGGGGGTCAGCGATGCTGTGGTGCCTCACACTTGCACACAGCTCCAAAAACGAAGGGAACAATGGTGGCTCCGGGGCTCGACGATCAGCTCCAACTACGTCCCTGAGGTCGAAGGCGGCTGCACTGGGGCTCGGCGACGTCGCGGTTTCCCCATGGATCTGGGGCTCCAACTCCAACCTCCATCGATGGATACATGAAGCGTGGATCGCCACGACGAGGAGGGGAGGGACGGTAGGGAGGGAAGACGTGGATCATCGTGACGGGGCGACGGCGAGGCCTAGCTGCCACCCCCAACCTCTCACAGATCTAGGGTTTCTTTTGGGGTTTTTTGGGGTTAGTTTCTCTCTCTAGACTTTTCTAGAGAGAGAAACTCCTCACGAATTGATTAGTTGTTAATGTTATTTCGTAGATTAGTAATCAAAAATAATATTAAGCAAGTTAAGTGCTCGAAAGTTTAGATGTGCTAATAATTTTAAGTATCTATAGTTGTAGATTCAAAAGATTGTGTTTCTTGAGTTAGATCAACTAGTTTTCAAGTGCATTTTTGTGACTTTCATTTCATGTGAGTAAAGTAAGTTTTACTTTTCTCTTCAATTGTTTTCTCTCTCTAGAAATTTCTAGAGAGAGAAGTTTTTTTTTGAAAAAAACATAGAACTATAGAGGATACCCCCACTCCCCTCCAGTCCACTAGATATTCGCCGAACAACCACATCTATCTCCTCCAATGAACTCCTCCCACCACAACACTCAGGGCGGCGGCTAGGGTTTGTCACCCCCTCCCTGTCCGTAGGGCCGGCCCTGAGTTCTCGGGGACCCGAGACGAAAAGCCCAAATAATTATTTTTGGGGCCTCTAATAACAATATATTTTTTGTACGCCCATAATAAGTGCCTATATTTATAAAGGAAATGCAAATTTGGGAGCCCTTAAAATTGCAAAAAATTTGGGGGCCTGAGGCGGCCGCCTCACCTGCCTCAAGGTGGGGCCGGTCCTGCCCGTCCGCTTAGATCTTCGCCGATCAACCACCTCTTTCTCCTCCGAGGAACTCCTCCCACCGCAATACTGAACGCGGTCTACTCCGAGCTTTGGTCGAGTGTTGAGTGTTAGGAATTGTGGCCTCAAATACACGTAGGCACGTGGTACTTGAAGTTGGAGAAGAAGAGGAGGAGACAAAGAAGCAAGAGAAGATAAGCAACAAGTAGAAGAAGAGAAGTCTGGAGGGTTGCGGTCGATCGGCTAGGGGTACGATCGACTGGGGGTTCTTCGAGTGTAGGCATCCAACAGAGGAGGGGACATCGACCGGTCACTAGGGGTGCAGTCGACTGGTTAGCCCTCGGGTCTGGATCCGCACGATGCGGTCGACCGGCTTGGGGTGCGGTCGACCGATACCGATGCTAATTGTTCTTTTGGGCTTACAGGAGAAAGACCCAATTTGCTATATTTGTGTTTATCTTTTAGGGTTTGCTTGGGAGCTATATAAACTCTAGGGTTTGGTAAACCTATACTTGATCATTATTCAACTTCAAGAGAGATTGTGCCGAGTGTTTTAAAGGTGAGAGAGAGAGATTGAGAGTTGTAATCTCTTTTGTAATCTTTGTATTTCTTTGGGAATAAGAAGTATTGGTTATCTCTGCATATTAGTTGTGTTATTGTGAGATCCATATATTGTGGTGGCTTGTTATTGGTTCATCTATTTCTTTGGAGTTTCTATTTCTTGTGGTGCACTTTGGCTATTAGAACTACGAGTTGGGAGTAGATTTCTCCGACAAGTGGTATTAGAGCAGTTGGTTCGAGATGGACGATAACAAGATGAAGATCGAGAGATTCGATGGGAGTGACTTCGCGATGTGGAAGATTCAGATGATAGCATATCTTCGTCAGAAAGATCTTGATGGTCCGTTGTTTGATGAGAAGTCAGTAGGTGCAGACAAGGATACAAAGGTCTTGGTAGAGTGGAATCATTTGGATTAGAAGGTGCTGGGGCAGATTCAGTTGGGGCTGAGTAGGAAGGCATTATTTCATATTTTAAAGGCAAAGACCACAAAGGAGGCTATAAAGATTCTCACGGATATGTATGAGAAACCGTCGGTATCTAATCAAATTCTTCATCTGAAGAAATTGGCTAATATAAAGTTGAAGAAAGGGAGTTCAGTAGCAGAGCATGTGAACAATTACTGTATGGTTTACAACCAGATGGAAGCTACAGGTTTGAAGTTTTCGGAGAGGGGGCACTCATTGTTACTTCTATCTACTTTACCCGATAGTTATGGTACGGTAGAACAGACTGTAACACCCCGAATTTCAAATAAGGATAAATTCGAGATTTCACAGGATCTTTACTTCACTTCGTACAATTTTACAAGGAAATTTAAAACTTTTTCAATAATACATCAGAGTTCAATTACAACTTGGTTTTACACAACGGAAGAATAAAATTTACAATAAAACATTTACAACATCTTTAAAATAAAGCAGCATCAGCATATCCACTTTAGCTTCATGAATGGTCCTTTACCTGCATGTTAATCTGTGGGCTCGTCAGTTACTTACAACTGACGAAATGTTATACACGGCTATCCTCTCTATGCCGGGAATAGTATAACGATCTCATACTTTAACAAATCACAAAAAAAGATTGAATGAACAAGTAAAGTGTCAAGAGTGATTATTCTAAATATAAGTGTATGTCATGCCTTAATGCCTAATGCACATAATTCTACACTAGGATGACACTAATGCACACTTGTTCAGATTCTATGCATCCCATACTACATAGGTCTGAGGGCAAGTGCCTACGTACTCCATATTGAAGGGTTCGATCCCTCGCCATGAGACTATCCAGTAATAAAACAAGTTTTAGAGTTATTTCACAGATACGGATCTCAGCCTCCCTGGCTATAATAACAGATCCCAGCCTCCCTGGCTATTATATCATGAGAATAATCCCGTAAATGTCCCTTTAGCCCCGGTATATACATATTCTTTGGAGTATGGTAAACATCCGTCGACTATCCTAAGTCCCGGATAAAATACAGTCCATCTCCTATGGGGCAACCACAGTCCACCAACTGGGTCTATAGCCACGGAGATCCACCGCCGACTATATAGAAGCACCCATTTACGTTTGCACAAGTCTATTACATCTTCACCTAAGTGCCTAATTATTATTTTTTTTTTGTTCAAGACATGAATATGTTATCACCCTAGAATCAGTTTTACCTCATACCGGATTTATTCACAAAATACAAGATCGCCCGACGGCATTAACTCGAAATCAAGTCTCAAAATCTTTCTTTCAAAATTACCGGTAACCGAGGTCTTACTAATCCTAAATCATAAATCTTTCATGTACAAGAAACATGGGTATAAATACCCTTTAATAATCATGTCTTAAACCTAGATGATTTCATCTTTCAACTTAGTCACAAAATAAATCACATTCTCGACACCATTCATGATCTAGTTTATTCACATTCTTTTTAATCAAACATTACTTTCAAGAAACACAATTTCACCACACGAATAGTTATAATAATTCTAAGTTATCACAATGTTTCAATTCACAAATATTTCTCAACATGATAGGAGTGCAATTCTTCTTAAAAGATTAATTTATAAAAGATACTACTTTTCTTCCGGAAAATTTCATTCTCAAAATTTCATTTCTTCTCATACTTCAAAAATATAACAAAACTAGTCCTTAATAATTCCATTTCATTTCATAATTAACAGAATTCATAATTAAAGTTTTCTATACAAAAAATCTCCTATGAACATAGTTGGCTTCAATTTAATCAAAAAAATGAGGGGCTTGGGTTTCGAACCCAGCACCAACTGAAAGCCACAGCAAGAGCCCAAAGCCCAAGCCGCCGACCACTAGACCATATGGTCTGTGTGTCCTATAGTGATGCCGAAATCCCCAAATATTGAAGTTCTCAATTACTTCGAATTTTAATCAAACGAATCAAAATAATAGTGACTATCAAGTTTCGAACCGAAGATCTCTTGAAAGTGTTGTTCACTGGCTAACCAGTAAGTCCCAATGTGATCTGTCTAAAAGTTGTATTTGTATACTTTTGTTCATATTTTTCTGAAATTGTTTCTTTTTAACAAAACTTATTTACCCAATAATCCAATCATTTAGGACATTGGAATAAATCTCACTTTTGGACTGAGATGAAATCAAGAAATAATAATCAAGTAAATTCAAATTTATTTTTATAATCTATCTTCATTTTCAAAAATAGATTTTTCCTTTCTTTACAAAAAATTGCATTTCTTCCCAAACTTGAAAATTAAGGATCATGTTTCTTAAAACTAGTTTATATCCATCATTATACTAATTAAAATTTGTGCTAAGATCAAACATGTCTCTTAATCACCCATGGATATCTCAAAGAAATTCTTTCATGCAAAAGTTTGTATTTTCAACATATGTCGACATGTAATAACAAAAATTATTTCCTTCTCTTTTCTTTTTCATCATATCTCTAATCATATGTCGAAATATAGCATTCTTTAACAATTTCTCATACATATTACACATTTGACATATCTAGATTTACGAGTATTCTAACATTGTTCATAGTAATAATTCTTTAGTTAAACTCTTCTTTTCAATTAGCATGGTAACAATCAAAACAAGTTTATGGTATTCAATTAACTTTACAGAATATTTTTGCAAAAGAATGTATTCCCAACATTTTTCATACAATCAATTATATCTTCATTCATGCATACTAATTCATGACAAAACAAATCAACATTTCTTTTCTCATTACTAATTAACATAAGTTGGATTTGTTTACTCAATAAAGCAATATTTTATTACATCCAATGCATAGGTTAGTCCTATTTTATCAAATCAAATTCTATATTACTCATTCATTTCTATTAACATGCACATTCAAAAAAAAATTAGAAAGTAGGAGACACCCACCTTTTGTGAAGCTTGAAAAGAAAAGAGAACACCACTTCTAGCTCCAAAGATTCCTTGCTCCTAGTAAGGCTTCTCCTCCTAGCAAGAGATCCTCCAAGCACAATAACTTTCTTACTCTTTTTCTTTTTCTTACACTTATTTTGATATTGTTTTTGGTGCAAGAGAAATGTAGGAAATGGGACTCTATTTATAGGATTTTGGAAGGGTTTAAAGTGCAAAAATTCCTCCCTAATAACTCTTCAAATTAATTCATGCAACCTTACATTTTCCTAACTCCTAAAACTTACAACCTTTCATCTCCCCACTCTTCATGAACATAAAGCTCCACTTCTCTTTCTCCCTTCATGAAAACCGCCCCACCTAGCCCACAAAATGGTCCAAATACATTTGTGTGTGCATGCACACATGCACAAACAAATATGAACACATTTCTATAACTCTAAATGTGTACTAATATTTGTTACTTGTCATGTATAACTTAATTTATAATTTTAATAGTGGGCTTGCTACATGGGCTCATTTCTAATTAATTAATTATCTAGTGGGCTTGCTACATGGGCTTTCTTTTTAATTAACTAACTTAATTATCCTAGTGGGCTCTCCTTTTAATTAATCTAATGGGCTAGAAATTTACCCTTAGGTCCATGGATCAAAAGAAGGCTAATATAAAAACTTATGCATGCTAAAATAAGAAATGAGAGTAAGAAAATGGAGATAGAAAACTAGTACGTGCATCATATGTGCAAAAATTGAAAAATGCACTTTAATCAAAATAGGGAAAAATAAATTTTCATTTTATAAAACGAGTTCGAACACGTAAAATAAATAATCAATACACATAGAAATATCACACTTAGAGATGAAAAAATACGTAATTGATACGTGCATTGAAAACACATTAAAAGCACGTAAAAATACGGAGATTGAAATATTATATTTTTGTTGACTCAAAGTAGGGTAAAAATCAATATGGAAAATGCATAAATAGTCGGTAGTCAAAATACGTAGTGAAAACACGTTATAAAATACACGTGCGTAACACATGATGGCAAAAGTGTCATTTCCAATTTTGCGGGGTGTTACACAGACTATTACAGGCACTATGATATATTCGACGACTCTACAGGATGTGGTGAGTAGCATTCTGAACGAGGAGGTGAGAAGGGTGAGAAATAGAGGATATCCATCATAATCTTCTAGAGATTCAGCTATGTACGTTGAGAAGAGACGTGGGAGATCTAAGAGCAGTTGAAGAAGAAAAGATCAGAGTAGTTCATCTAAGAGTGGGTCTGATGACAACGATGGAGGACATGGGCCTGAGTGCTGGTATTGCCACAAGAAGGGTCACATGATGCGCAGTTGTAAGGCTTATATGAAGAAGAAGCAGGAGAAACCAAAGAGAGATACTCCAAAGGAATCTCAAGTGGGGCTTGTTGAGAATCAATGCTTATCAGCTCGAGAGGAGTTGGGCACTCAAGATTGGTGTATTGATTCAGAAGCTTCTTTTCATTGCACTCCGAGGAGAGAGATATTTGATGACTACGAAGAGGGTTCTTTTGGAGATGTGATCGTGGAGAATGGTCACCGGTGTCCTGTACGTGGGGTTGGTACTATTCACATGAATACCATTGATGATCAAAGTGTTGTCTTGCGGGAGACAAGACATGTTCCAGACTTGAAGAAAAATCTTATCTCGATTGGAAGGCTAGACAAGGAGGGATTGTCTACTACAGTTGGGAGTGGAGAGTGGTGCATAGCTGCAGGTTCAAGGGTTATTACAAAAGAAAAGCATAAGGAAACGATGTACTTGCTTAGAGACGTGAGGGGCATTTCTCCTGTAGTTGACTCTCAGCCGGAATCAAGAAGTAGGTTGTGTAGGGTGCAACCGAGTTCTTTCAGTAGAGGGGAGGTTACTAATTTAGTGGGAACTGCTAGCCATGGAAGTGATCCTAGTGGACAAGACGTTGCTGCAGTGAGGGTACTTTGCGAATTGGCAGTTGAAGCTTCAAGTCGCTCTTGTGAGGTAGAGAGCACTGGTATCGATATGCGGGGTGATGTCGATGAGGGTAACCGAATTGAGACAGTAGGAATTGAACAGTCTGCGGAGTTTGTGAAGGTGTCTTCCACGGAGGTTTCTAGTGCAGAAGGTGCATTAAGATGCATTAAGATGCTTTGAACCATGTCCGGTGTTGATGGAAATCTTGCGAGGTGGGGAGTCTCATAATACGGAATCCGACACGGGAGGTTATTCCTCCGGTATTCGTGCTCTATGCGATTGGTAGAGCACATCCTTCATGAGGTGATGAGGAGTGGTTGGTGCACTCCACGTGGTGGAGTGACAGGGGTGCTCTTCATGAGAGTGGCAAGTACTTGGGTCTTCCATGAAAGTGGGAGATGGCAGAGATAATGCGAGAAAAGATTGCAATAACTTTGAAGCGTGGTGTATTTGATCCAAGTGAGAGATTGTTAGGAATTGTGCCTTCAAATACATGTAGGTATGGGGTACTTGAAGTTGGAGAAGAAGAGGAGGAGACAAAGAAGCAAGAGAAGACAAGCAGCAAGTAGAAGACGAGAAGTCTGGAGGGTTGCGGTCGACCGGCTAGGGGTGCGATCGACCGACCCAATTAACTGAGGGTTCTTCGAGTGTAAGCGTCCAACAGAGAAGAGGACGGTCGACTGGTCACTAGGGGTGCGGTCGACTGGTCAGCCCTCGAGTCTGGATCCGCACAATGCGGTCGACCGACACCGATGCTGATTATTCTTTTGGGCTTACGGGAGAAAGGCCCAATTTTCTATATTTGTGTTTATCTTTTAGGGTTTGCTTGGGGGATATATATATGGCCGTAAAGTCTAGGGTTTGGTAATCCTATGCTGTGATTTTTATTCAACTTTAAGAGAGATTGTGATGAGTGTTTCAATGGTGAGAGAGAGAGATTGAGAGTTGTAATCTCTTTTGTAATTTTTGTATTTCTTTAGGAATAAGAAGTATTGGTTATCTCTGCATATTAGTTATGTTATTGTGAGATCCATATATTGTGGTGGTTTGTTCTTGGTTCATCTATTTCTTGGAAGTTTCTATTGCTTGTGGTGCACTTCCACTATTAGCACTATGAGTTGGGAGTAGATTTCTCCGACATCGAGCTCCGATTTAAGGAGCTCAAGGATGCATCATTGTCTCCTCTGTCGATGACAGCCGCTCGGCATCGGACTGCTCTAGCTCTGGTATGAGTGCGCCAAATCCCGCTCATCGCGATCTCGCGCCCCGCTCGTCGTCGCAATTGCTACCAACATTAAGTGCGGTTTGGAAGAAGAGGGGAAGTGAGCAATAGACGGTGAATAGTTATGGATGTGATTGATATGGAGCTAGCAAGTTGTGAATCTTCTTCATAGAGCATTAGATATACACAATTTTGAGCAAACTGTTAGTGATGGTTTGCTAGGTGTTTGTTTTTTGTGTATAAAATTTATCATCTAATGCATCCTGAGTCCTAGTTTTAGGAATGTAAGTCTTCTTATGTTGTGATTTGGTGGCATCAGATACTTAGGAGCTTCCTTCCCCGACGGCCACAGTGATTGCAACAGAATTACTACTTCCCCCTATCAACGACCCTGACATCGGTAACGCCACCACCTGTCGTGGCGAGAGGAGAAGACTAGTTGTTGTTTGGATGGGGATTTCGTTGAAAGTGTAACACCCTTTAATTTTCAAAGAATATATATATATATATATATATATATATATATAGGAAAAGCTTCGGTTGTGCAATCCTCTAGTGCACATGGCGTGTACACTAGACCTTCGGGCGTTCATATCGACGATCCGAATCGTTCACATTGATCTATACATCTAAATTAGTCTAAATATGTAAAATCAAATCATTTGAAATTCATTTACCCATCCATTGAAGTGTTACAAAATTGTATGGCTAAAAATTATTATTTTTTATAGTCACATGATGGATGGGTAAATGAATTTCAAATGATTTGATTTTACATATTTAGACTAATTTAAATGTGTAGATCAATGTGAACGGTTCGGATCGTCGATACGAAGGCGGAAAGGCCGAGTGCACACGGAGGGATAGTGCACAACGAAAGGTTTTCTTCTCTCTCTCTCTCTCTCTCTCTCTCTCTATATATATATATATATATATATATATATATATATATAGGGAAATGCTCAGTTGAAAATGCAAATGTCTGTGAAAACGTGGAAAACCACTTAGGCCGTTGTTGGAAACAATGGCCTAGGTTATAATGCATTATAACCTCCAACAACGGCCTAGGCTTGTTTTCACGTTTTCCACAATATTTGCATTTTCAACTGAGCATTTCCCTATATAATATGTGAAGTAAAAGTGGCTATTGGTAAAATTAATGGTTGATGGCATTTGTGTAATAAAATTGAAAAAGAATAGTATTAAATGGGGGGCCGATGACATTTGTAACAGCAAGATGCTGTTGTTTGATCATTTGCTGAGGACGTCAGCATTTGAAGAGGGGTTGTCTCCTCTGTTGTCGACGTGGCATTGGGACTGGGGCCGACCTGCTGTGTTTCTCTCGGGGAGAGAAAACGGGAGTAGGTAAGTGGGATTACTCCCATATCAGTAAGATACAAGAATATAATAATATATAAATACTATTGCCTATGATCATGAGTCACAAATTCGGTTAACCACATTTTGAGTGGCAGCCTGTGGTAGGCAGTTGTACTATACTATAAATAAGGTAAGTATGCCCGAGAGTTAAATGGGGGGCCCCATGACATTTGTAACAGTAAGATGCTGCTGTTTGATCATTTGCTGAGGATGTCAGCATTTGAAGAGGGGCTGTCTCCTCTGCTGTCGACGTGGACTGGGACCCACCTGTTGTGTTTCTCTCGGGGAGAGAATCGATAAGATACAAGAATATAATAAAATATAAATACTAACCACCTTTTGAGAGGCTGCCTATGGTGGACAGTTGGCGTTATAGAAAGAGAGAGACAGAGAGAGATGTTCCGTAGTTTGTGCTTTGGCCTAGTACACTGAGTTTATTTTGTTAATTTCTAATTAATAAAACAGACTGGCCATATTTCACATTTTCCTTTTAAAAAAAACTTTCGTTTGAATTCATTTTTTTTTCTTTGTTCACAAACTTTTAAAACATAAATGTAAATTAGATATTTGTGCTACGAGCACGACGTCTGCAATTCAAATTATACTATATCTTAACCTAATAGGCCCATCCCCTCTCTCCTTTCTCCATTTTGAAATAGAGAAAGGAGAGCAAAAAGTAAAAGATCACACATATCTTTACACGTGCACATCATACTTTTTTACTTGATAAAACAAAATACAAAAGTAGATACAAAAAAAAAAAACCTTCCTCTCCCACCCCCCCCCCCCCCCCAAAAAAAAATCCCACTAACCCTCCTCCCCAAAATCTCAGCAATCGTCGTTGCGCCCACCCAAATCCTCGCCGTGGACGCTCACCGGCCTGCCAGGGTGATGACACAATCAGTAAGAATTCTCCTATGAGAAATTAGGTTTTTGAATTCGTAATTTGTTTTGTAATATTGTATTCATAAAAACATAATTTACCACCTGCTTTTACTCTTGATTTCTCATTAGAGCGTTACGATTCTTGAAATTTTGGACTCCAAACTCTAATTATGGATTCAAAAATTTTGATTGGTTATTTTCAGACCAAATCTTAACTAATGTTCTATTCTTGATTCTTTGTTTCATCAGATCTAAATAAATTAGATTTTAGAGGCCATGGTAGATTTGGGATTTCGGAAGGCGAAGAAATGAAGGAAATAATAAACTGTGGGAAAGTAAGAGGTAATGTAAGTGTTTATTATATGTTTGTTTTTGTTTATTCACTGATTTACACTACGCTCTCCAATGTGTACTCCCAGAGATTACGGAGATGGCAGTTAGGCCTGTATGTCATGCTGTCGTTGCAATTGGCCCGGATGTAGGTTACGTGAATATCAACTTTTATTCTTCAATTTGATGGTAATTGTGTTCACTACTTCTCATAATTATTTCTCATGAAAAATTACTTTTGTTAAGTTCTCGAGCTTTTCATTTATTTTAGCAATCTCTCATAATTATTTTAGCAATCTTTCTTCAATTAGAATTGTTGTTTCAGTTTTTATATCCTTTTGCGGGTAATATTTAATTTGTTTGTGTTTGAGTATTTTTCTGCTTTTTTTGATAGTATGGTCAAGTTTTGAGATTTGGGATCAGATGCAAACCTAATAATGTAGGGTGATTAGAAGAAGGGGGATCGTCAAGTATAAGATTGGAACGAACTGACTTGCATATGAGGGTTTTTTCTTCTGATTGTTATCTGTTTTCATTTGGCATTTGGACTTTTGCATTCTAAGTAATATGATCATTAAATTTTCAATTACAAAGAATGATGGATTGTAGATGATGGTAAAAGGCATTAAAGTTTAATAGTTTGGTCCATTTTATCATTGTTGTATTTTATTATTTTTATTTTCTTAGGATAAAAGTGAACAAATAAGTGAATATATAAGAAAGCTAAGGACTTGCATCAAATGGTTGATGAAATGAGAAGATGAAAATTTGATGAAACAAGAGAAGCTTTGGAATATGCTGGAGTCAGAAGGGAAACAACGTGCAAATAGTGGTATCTTTTCTACATCTTTTGTTTTGTTTGAAAAATTTTGGTGAATTGTAATATTGTATGTGTGTTTTACAGTTTTATCATTTTGTAGAGACACAACTAAGGAGTAATATACAACAGTTGGAGGCAAATATTAAGGAACTTCGTAGACAATATGAGTATTTGCAACCAAGCTTTGGAACAGAGGAATCTGACAAGATTGTAAGTCTCTTTCTTAGCATATCTAAATTTCGGTAATTATTCGACTATTTTTTTAAATTTTCTTTTAATTGAATGATGTTGGTTGGTTTGAAAGTGTGAATTAGTTAATTTGTAGATTTGTCATCTTTTCATTATATTGTGATTGAAATAGCTAAGAGGCAATTCTAAATTTTTAAGTAATATATAATTTTATGAGTCTCTCAAAATTATTTTAATCTGTGCAATTTGCACATGATAACACTAGTTTAGCTTGTATTATAATAAGGTTTTACGGATGGTTCGATTATAAACTAAAAGAAATTAAACATTGGTCGTTACTTATATGTTAGACAACAAATATATTATTCTTGATATTACATGATATCATACTGTATGACTAATATGAGCAAGAGTATCTTGGACTTTTTGCTCCTTGCATGATCTTTAGGTAATTAATCATATACGAGACACAAATCTTGAACAATGCCCACAGCAACCATGCAGTTCCATACTAAGTTTATGGTCGTATAGGCATATGATCAGGGCCTAGGCGGGTAAGGCGGCCCCCTCGGACCCCCACGGAATTTGTGATTTTTGGAGGCCCCAATTTTGAATTTCCCTTGTAAATATAGACACGTATTTCGCGCGTAAAAAATATATATATGTTATTAGGGGCCCATTTCGGAAGTTCGCCTAGGACCCCGGGAACTTAGGGCCGGCCCTGCATATGATTTTTCACCCAAATATATCTAGATACAACTAAAAGAATATTGTCACTTGGGTGTGAGCTAGTCATACAAATGAGCCATAATTCAAATGAGGTTCAAGCCCCCCTTAACAAGAGCACTAAGAGCATCTGTAGTGGTTTGGATATATAGCCAAAATTTGGAAAAAAAATAAAAAAGAGTGAGCTGTAATCGTTGGTTATATATTCAAAATTTGAATTTTTTGTGAACAGTACGCTACTATATTTGAAAAAAAATAGCAGACGAAAAATAATATTTTTTTCCGTTCAATTAGACGAAAGATCGCTGCAATTTTTTTTATATAAATATATCGGACGAGAAATCATTTCCTGTCCGATCCAAATTTTTTAAAAAAAAATCGATCAGACGGAAAATCATTTTTCGTTCTATCTATAACAAAAAAAAGAGCACAGACAATAGATCATCTACCGTCCCATGCCAAAATTTCGATTTAATTAGGATTAAATTAAGAGTTAATTAGGAATTAATTAGGAGTTAAATTTTTATATATAAAAAATCTCAGGCGGGAAATAATTCCCCATCCGTTAGTTTTGCATTTTAAAAAATTTAAAAATTAATGTTCCTACAATTTTTTTTTAAAAAAATTAATGAATGGAAAATCATTCCTTGACCGTCAATTTTAAATTGTGAAACCCAAAATTTGAATTACAAAGAACTGCAACATAAACCAAATATTTTATATATAAATACCAAATATTGGGATTGAACGAACTATAGATGCTATAACTCACAATTAACTTAATTATCACTCTCCATCACATCAAGAATATATTCCCAAAGAATCTATTTTTTCTCTAAATTAATCAAGAAATATCTAACCCTTCACCATCAAATAACCTACACGATTCAAAACGAAAACAATATTACAGAACCTCCAACCATTAAAAAAAAAATAATAATAATAATAATAATTGTTATCTTGAATCATATAATATTTAAATGGGTACTTGGGTTGCGTTATAAGCAAAGGTGTCCGCCATAGAATGCGCTCTAGGAGAAAGAAAAAGGAGAAAGTGTGATAATATTGGGTTTGGTTAATAATTACATATTGAGTATAGAATGGTAATTGGGTGTTAACTCCGCGCGCGTCCAGTTTTCTTGTCACCTTGTTGGGGAGTAACTTTGTTTGGATTGATGTAATGTTTAAGTTTTTTTTGCAGCACAAATGTTTATTCTCGAATCGAATTGTGGGGAAGCTGTTTAGTAAATGTTCGCGTACTGCTTATGTACGTATCGTATTTGGTATAGGGCTTGTGGTTGTGGGCTTGGCGAATTGTACTCTACTTTTATATTGCTTATCTAAAATATGACAAAGTTAGGCCACTTCTTATTTTTTTTTGAAGGGTTATTATGACTTAATTTTTGAGGTATACAAATAAAATTAGAGTAATGCTTTAGCCACTACCAATTTCACTACCATTCTCTTCACTATCTTAGATCAGTGGCGGATCCAGGAATTTAGTTCAGTGGGATCCTTATACAAAAATTACACTGTAGTTTTTTTTCACTGGGTTCCTATAATGCTTATATAAAAAAAAATTACACTGTATACAAAAATTCAGTGGGGTCCGTGCCCCCCACTGAACTCCCTCTACATCCGCCCCTGTCTTAGATGGCATACTTCTATTGGAGAGTTCCCCCACCTACTCTATCTTTTCCTACTTATTGGAGTGTGTCACCTGAGGTAGTGAAGAGAAATGTAGTAAAATTGGTAGTGGATGTAGCATTACTCATAAAATTATGAGGTTTGGAATTTTTTACCCATAAATTCAGATAGAATTTTCTCGCGTTACAGCCTCATCAAGCTTCTCTTTAGAGCATCTGGAGTTCCGTTGCTTCCAAATTCAAATTTTATATATTTTTTAATATCTTTTTTTAATACCCACATGATCTTGTCTCGTTCATTATTTATTTAGTTTTTAATACCCACATGATCTTTGGTGCGATGAGTTTTTTTTAATGTCCATCGGACGATAGTTTTTTTTTATATAAATATTCTTTTTTATAAAAAGACCCAAAATTTGGGTTTATTGACTTGAACACTTTCCTTTTATTTCTATTTCTATTTTGCAAATTTGCAAAATTTAGAAGAAACAACTACAGAGGCTCTTAGAGCATCCACTATCGTTTTGTAAAAACTCAAAAATGAGCATTTGAGTTGAAAAAACCCACCACTATCGTTCGGTAAAAATCCAAAATTTTGAATAGGAGTGAACAGTCGTTCCCTAAACATAGAAGCTGCGATAGAAGATATGTTAAATATAGAAGACGGAAGAAGATGATCTGATTCAGAAAAAAAAATTGGACGGACGGATGGAAGATGATGCTCCGTCTATCGATTAATTTGAAAAAAGAAAAGAAAAGATGAGAGACGGGTGAAGAAGCTCCGACTCTCATATTTTCTTATTTTTTGAATTTATAAAACAATTAAAAGAAAAAAGATGAGACTCTCATCTTTTCTTTATAAATTTTTAAAAAAATTACTCATTTACCCCTTAATTTAAATAGACATGCATTTAAATAGGCTTAGATGATGGTGGATAAATTTGTAATTTATATATTCAACTTTAAAAAAAAAAAAAAAACCCACCAGACGGATGAAGTTCCACCGTCTGGCTACTTTTTTTTTTTTCTGTTGCGAAAGATTAATTTAAAAAAAACCCTCGAACAGATGAAGAAGCTCCATCCATGGTAATTCAGAATTAAAAAAAAAAAATTACAAACGGATGATCATCATCTGTCCCTCTGTTTTTTAATAAAAGAAAATTTAAATTTTACATTACACGAAGGAAGATCATCCGTCTTATTGTTTTATTTTTTTTTCTTTCTTGCTTTTTTAGCAATAATGATAACAACCCTCCTCTATCGCTTCTAAATCCTAAATGCTAAAGGTAGAAAATTTAGATGTAACGATAGTGATGCGCTTACAACCATCTAATTTTCAAAACATTATTCATGATTGAAAAAATGTGATAGCAAGGAAAGAAAAGTCTACTAGCAACTCATTCAGCCATCATTGACATTTTGACCAGAATTGAAACATGCGTGCTAATTATAGGTAGTTCAATTCATATAAATACTCAAAATGTGCATGCCATGATATCATATATGTCAACTCCATGTGATCTTGCTCAACAAATACTGGAACTATTTTTTGATGAAACGGATAGAGTCTAGAGACTCCAGCCATACGATAAAATAAATAAGTAATAGTTTACAAGGGGGGTTTTACCAGTGGTAAAACGAAAAAGACAGTAAGACAAGAATATACACAGATATTTACATCCCAAAAAGAATATATAAGCGGAAAACAGAAAGCAAACTACAGACGGAGAGAAACAACAGGTAGACGAATCTTCCGAGGGGAGGACCAAAAGATGAGCTCCGCAAGGGCAGCACGTCTCAAAATACTGGAACTATTAAACTTCTCATCGTGTATTTTTATTTATTTTTTTGTAAAATGAAGAGGATAGAATCAAAAGATTCCAGCCTAGAATATATAAATAAAGGAGAGTATACAATAAGGTACAATTTTACCGAGAGTAAAACTATAAACAAACAACAAACCCTCAAACAACGAGAAAACTAAAGCAATTGAGAAAATTGCCAAGCGTTAACAGCAGAAAACAAACAGCCAAAAGATTGCAAACAGCAACATATGAGGCAGGGCTCGAGAACAAAGCCGCAACCAACGACAACAGATCGCAACCAAAAGCCGAAAGCCACCAGCCCCGAAACTGCGAAGCCCAAACAGAAGCCACAACTACTAACGCGCAGCAGAGAACCGGGGCAGCAACCCAACCAAAACGCTGGCTGAAACTAGCAGCCGAACACGCACCACCTGAACCAAAAAACAAACATGATGCAAGACCAGAGAGGATAACCAAACAGGAAATCACCAACAGGGAGGCAAGTGAAAGGCCATAAACAGGTACTAGGCACCTGAAGGCGAAGCAACAATACCACCGCGACAAGCGCACTAGAATGGTACCGCAACAATCCACGGTGCTGGCCCCAACAGTCGGAGGATAACCACCTCGGCCACCTCCGACAGAAGGGACGCAAAACATTGGATAGGAAAGCAAGAACACTAAAAAATTCAGAACGCTACCATTCAGGTAAGATAAAGGTGAGCAACACCTCAAACACAGCCAAAATAAAATACCAGGACACCCTGTAAAAGCTACCAGGGCGGAAGCCATCCATCACCAAGGTGCAAACACAGCACCTAACGGGACAGCAACGAAAGACCCGAAACAAAACAGGAGACTCAGAAGAAAAAAAAAACCACAACCACAAAAGAACAAAGCCTCTAGAGACTAGGCCAAGAAAATAACATCCCAGGTACCAAAAACCGCTGCGTCGCAGACAAAATGACCACCAGAGTAAATCCAACAACAAGAAACATAACATCACAGTAGCCATAAACACATATACAATCCCGTGTACAACCAGGAAACAAAAGCAGAACAAAAGACTTCCCAACACGGGAACTAAAGCCAGCTAACAGAACATCCAGCCCTGCTAAGAAAAAGAGACATCCAAACAGCATGATCCAACAACAGAGCTGCCCCATACAGAACAGAACAAGCGAAGAGCTGTAATGCTAGCCAAGCCCCCCGGCCACAACCGAAACTCATCAAAATAACCAAAACGCATTCAAGCGCTTTAGGTCTACAGATATGAGGAAAAAGAGCAGCAAGTAAAAAATAACGCAGTGTAAAGGTTGGATTAAAAAATAGTAGAACGAAAAATACTAATCGCCTCGTCCAGAAGATTTAAATGTAAAGCTTCCACTTTATCAACCGCTAAAATGGAAGGCCAAAATTTAGAGAAGAATAAAAATTCATCGATAATGCTATCAATGGAAGAGGTGGACTGCGCAAAAATTCGTTTGTTCCGTTTCGACCAGGAAACCCAAATGATCGCCATAATAGAAAGAATCCAAGATTTACGAAATTCTTTCCTGAGGGATTGAGACATCCAACAGGAGGAGAATTCGCTGGGGATAGATGGCACTTGCCAAGCGAAGACAGTGATCATCCATAATGGTTGGATAAAGGAACACTCTAGGAAAAGATGATCTGCATCCTCATGATGGGAGGAACATAAAGCACAAACTTGGCCTAAGGCCATGTTCCTCTTGTTAAGAACATCAACTGTGTGCAGTTTGTTGTTAAGCGCTAGCCAGGTTAAAATTTTGGACCCCCCCCCTCCCCCCCGAAATTGAGGAAGTTGTAGAAAGATTTAACCGTATAGTTTTCAGAGTTGGTCCATCTCCATTTGAAGTCTTCTATAGGATGCCAGGAATAATGGTTGATACCTTCGAAGAGCTCTTGGAGTTCCAACACAAGAGGCTTCCAACACAAGAGGCTGGGGAAGAACATCCGAGAATGGAATTGACCAGAACTTTTGGTTATTGATGACTACAACATAGTCCGCCACCATGGCGGAGGGGTTGGAAGCCATCTGATAGAGCGAAGGAAAAGCTAAAGCGAGTTTGGTATTACCAAACCATAAATTGTCCCAGAATCTGGTCTTCAAACCATCAGCGCAAACATGCGCTAAACCACAACGGAACGGGCTGGCTGCTTTCCAGACCCCTTTCCAAAAGGAAGATGCGTTGCGGGCTAGGGAGATAGGAAAATCCCACATATTGCGACGGGAAAAATAATTAAGGGAGATAAGACGGACCCAGGGCAGTTGATCATTTTTAAAAAACCTCCATAGCTATTTTCCCAGGAGGGCAAAATTTTGGTGCCTGAGGTTAAGAACTCCTAAACCTCCAGCAGCCTTACAAGTGCAGATAAGCTTCCAGTTGCAAAGATGAGATCCCGGTCTAAACAAATCCGCACCAGACCAGAAGAAATTCCTTCTGATCTGGTCAACCCTCTTAATAACCCACGATGGTAGGTAAAACAAAGGCATCATATATAAAGGGATAGAGGAGAGAACGGAGTTAACAAGCATAATTTTGCCTCCGCGCGAAAGGTGCTTACCAGACCAACAATTAAGTCTGGTTTCAACCTTTTCGATCATCGGCATCCAATCCGATTTATGAAGCTTCCCCCATCTCAATGGGATACCTAGATAATGGATTGGGAAAGATGTCAAAACACAATTAAAGAATTGTGCAATTTCCGCTTGACGGTTTAGAGATCCATCAAGCCAAAGAACTAAAGACTTTTGAAAGTTAATAGCTAAACCCGAGGCACTTTCAAAGACATAAAGAAGTAACTTCAGGTTAAGTAAAGTGCACCCATTGGATTTCGCGAAGATAATGGTATCATCAGCGTACTGGAGGTTCAACACTCTGCGGAAACTATGAGAACCCCCAAGACCTTCGATAATATCGGCCTCCCAAGCATTACTGAGCAGCTTATTGAACACATCAGCAACAAGAGAAAATAAAAGCGAGAAAATGGGGTCCCCTTGACGAAGACCACGCCTACATTTGAATTTGTGCCCTTCCGTCCCATTGGTAATAATGGACGAAGTGCCAGCGAAGAGACTGGATTTGATCTAGGCGATCCATTTTAGGCCGAAACCACAATGAAAAGGGGTTTCAAAAAGAAAATCCCAGCTAACATTATCATAAGCTTTTTGAAATTCTAATTTTAACAGGATCCCTTCTGTGTTGGATCTATGGCAGTTGGAAATGATTTCTTAAGCCGAAGCCACACTATCAAGGATAAAGCGATATTTAATGAAGCCCGATTGCGTGGGATCGATCAAAAGAGGGATAATAGCACTAAGACGGGTAGAGAGAACTTTCATGATGATCTTGAATGTCGTGTTAAGGAGGCTAATCAGTCTAAAGTTGGGAACTAAGTTGGCACCCAAGAATTTGAGGATAAGAACGATGTGCGCATAATTGATCCTATCAAAGGAGAAGTTTCCTTGGTGAAAATCTGAGAACATTTTGAAAAGATCGTCTTTGAGACAATCCCAAAAATGTTGGAAAAAGAAAGCTAGGAACCCATCCGGACCAGGGGCGGAGTCACTTTTTAAAGAGAAAACTGCAAACTTGATCTTTGCTAAAGAAAAAGGATCTTCCAAGCTAGACAGGTCATGAGTTTGCTGACCATACAACTATGACCAATCAAGATGAATAGAACGATGTTAATGAGATCCCAAAAGATCTTTAAAGAAACGGAGGAAAGTAGCATGGATGTCAGAATCTGAAGTTAAAACATTTCCATTTTCAAAGATAGAGGACTTACGATTGCATCGCTGTCGGTGAGAAGAAAAATTGTGGAAGAAAAAGGTGTTGCCGTCACCCTCCTTCAACCAACGATGCTTAGCCCGTTGCACCCATTTGATATGGTCGTTATGGAGAAAGGCCGCGTAATCTCTTTTACAAGAAGCACGTTCTGAACGAAAGGATTCAGAGATGAGGCCAACCTCCTCTAGTTGGTCAATGGATTCAATGGTTGACAGGAGGATATTTTTAAGCAAATTATCGTTAGCAAATCTCTCTTTCTGCCAGATTTTACTACCGAATTTGATCGCGTGAAGCTTAATTAGGATGCGACCGAGCCCAGAAGAGCCCGTAATAAAAGAAAGGCATTCGGTGATGAGATTGACAAATGTTTGATCTTGCAGCCAAAATTTTTCAAACCGGAACTTGAAAGATCTAGAGAAATTATAGTTAGAGCACAAAGAGATAGGTACGTGGTCCGACGACGGATTGGGCAAAGTCTTTGCGAAAAAGTTGTGAAAGAAGTTGATCCATTCAAAGGAAACCAGAAACCGATCGAGTTTAGCTATGGTCGGCGACAATCACATATTAGACCAAGTGAAAGCTCTGCCGTTGAGAGGAAGATCCGTCAAATGGAGAGAACGAATGCTTTCATTTAAGTGAGAGGAATCCAACGAGTAAGAGGAGATACCCGATCTTTCAGAGGAGAGTCTGGTGACATTAAAGTCGCCACAAAAAAGCCAGAACCCCTGAATGTTGTGTTGGAAGGAGTTAAGTTCGTTCCAAAAAACCTCACGACGGTCCGCAGTAGACGGATCGTAAACCGACACTACAGTGAGATCACAATTGAATTCAGTCCAGTGGATATGCACTACAAGGAAGAAAGTTAACTGACGAATCGAAATAAGGACGAAATTGGATTCTTTAAAACCAAAGAGAATACCTCCTCTTGTGCCTATGGCATCAAGTTAGATCCAATTGGAGATTAAGGATTCACCTATCGAACGTAAGAGGGACGGAGTAGGGGGCTCAAGTTTCGATTCTTGAATTGAGATCATATCACAGTGAGAAGAAGAAATCAGATTAAACAAGGCTTGTTGCTTCGTTACACTCCGCAACCCCCGAATATTCCAAGAGATGCTAATCATTAAAAACATTAGTCTCAAAAGCTCTAGAGATTTCGCGGCAGCGAATCGAATCAAAGTCAACAAAGTTATCCTGATTAACGAGAAACCTCATCTTCCTAGTAAGGGTAAGCATATTTAAATTAGATAGGGAGTCAAAATGCACCTGGTAGATAGAACCCCGTTGTGTATTCTTGGAATAATCTTCATTTAGTTGTCTGAAAATACATTTACAGTCTAAGAATCATGGACACATGACACATGGACAACGCTACAACACCATATATCGATACAAAAATAATTTAAAAAACTATCCTAAAATGTCGACATATATATACAGATATGGAATGAAAATGTGAGTGCTGTTTTTATGGAGTAAACAATATATTTATTTTTTTACTGTCCAAAGGTGTTCCTTACCAAATTGTCCATCCATGAATTTCATACGTGGCCCAACCTTGCACGAATATTTATTGATGCTTGACTTATTATCTATATAATAAAACACAAAGAAAGCTATCAAGTGGCTCACATTCAATCCCCCAAAAATCAATGGCTCAGATCCAACCTCACAAAACATATTTTTCCTCCTAAAATTTCAAACCCGAAGCCAAAATTTCTCCCCCAAAACTAAAAAACTCATTACTTTATTACTATATCTTTCTTATCTTTTCACTTTTTCATATTTCTCTCTTCTCCCCCCCCCCCCCCCCCCCCCCCCCTCCCCCCCCCCCCCCCCCCCCCGGCAATTCTTTCTTTATTTACTTAAAATTTAGATTTTAAGATTTCAGGTTTGTAAAATTTTTAGAATTTTTATGTTTTTTTTTATTGCACATGTTATTTTGAAAATAGCAAATATCTTTTCAACAGTTAAATTTCATCATTTTCCATTCTTAAAGTTCTAAGAAGTTGGATTTTACATTCCCATTTATAATTATTTTTCAACATATACTAATAGAAATATGGACTTTTATTTACAACTAATTATTATCATACTATTCAAACTTGAGCCACATAATTATTGTTTTACTGTTTACAGGGCTTTTAGTGTGTTGTATCGTTCCAAAAACGTGCCGTAGGCACGTGCCCACGGGGAAATCTAGTCTATATAATAAAACACAACAAAAGCTATCAAGTGGGTCACCTTCAATCCCCCCAAAATTAAAAACCCAGATCTAACCTCACAAAACATATTTTTTCCTCCAAAAGTTTTTCCCCAAAACTTAAATTCAAATCCCCCAAATTCAAATTGAAATTCAAATTCCCCCAAAAGTGCTTCGACGTGATCTCTCTCTCTCTCTCTCTCTCTCTCTCTCTCTCTCTCTCTCTCTCTCTCTCTATATATATATATATATATATATATATATATATATATATACTAGATTTGCCCGTGGGCACGTGCCGACGGCACGTCTTTGGAACGATACAGCATATGAAAGTCTTGCAAACAATAAAACAACAATTATGTAGCTCAAGTTTGAATAATAAAACAATAATTAGTTGTAAATAAAAGTCCATGTTTCCTTAGTATATGTTGAAAAATAATTATAAGTGGGGGTGTAAAATCCAACTTCTTAGAACTTTGAGCGTGGAAAATGATGAAATTTAACTGTTGATAAGATATTTGCTATTTTGAATGTAACATGAGCAATAAAAAAATGCATAAGAAATCTGAAAATTTACAAACCTGAAATCTGAAAATATAAATTTCTGAGTAAATAGAGAGAGAATGAGAGAGAGAGAGAGAGAGAAATAAATAAATAAATAAATAAATAAATAAATAAATAAAGGAGTTGTTTTGGAGATTTGAATTTGAGTTTTTTTTTTTTTTGGGGGGGGGGGGGGGGGGGGGGGGGAACTTTTGGGCAGGAAAATATGTTTGTGAGGTTAGATCTGGACCGTTGATTTCAACCCTATTGAATGAGAGCCACTTGATAGCTTTCTTTGTGTTTTATTATTATATATATATATATATATATATATATATATATATATATATATATATATATATATATATATATATATATATATATAAACACATGGACTTTTAATTACAAGTAATTATTGTCATACTATTCAAACTTGAGCTACATAATTATTGATTTACTGTTTACAAAGTTTTTCATATGCCATATCGTTCTGAAGACGTGCCGCAGGCACTTGCCCACAGACAAATCTAGTCTAAATAAAATTCAAGTCATGGTCTATTAATGTGGGCACTGGGTACACTGCACTTGATTAATTAAGCTAGCATATACTTAAGTTGATGTTGTAATTTTCTTCCAAATCAACCAAAACTGTGAACGACGACACGACGATTTACAAGATTCTCTCTTTCTATAAACCAATGGTTTTGCACCACCCCACTGAATTGAAAATGCATTGCCCGGTCATATTGAATGATATGTGTGTGTGTTCCAAGGCATTCGTTGGTGATAAAAAACGATTTATAAATAGTTGTATTCATAATCACAAATTTGGGGTTGGATAATAGTTCGACAATAATTCGGCTAGATTTAATATTCGAAATTTGGCAAAACTTCGGCAAATTCAAAAAAAATCGGCAAAAAATCGGAAAGAAAGAAATACAAATTTTAATGCATCGCGGTATTCTCACCTAAGTAAATATATATTTAAAAATCTATAAATATAAAAAATAGTGACAAACTTAGTAATTAATTCATTTAATTTACAAATGATTTGCGAATAATTCGTGAAGTGTGTGATTTAAACGGGAATTGACGATTAAATCGTGAATTGATTCAACAGATGAATTTTTCGCGAATAATTTGCCAAATTCACGAATTATTCGCGAACTTTGTTACCATGGTCGTATCTATATAATATATTATGTTAAGATAACTTTTGGTGTACGATTTTTTTTTTCATTTTAAAAAAAAGAGCAAAAGTAGGAGGCAACTTCTCACTATTTTTCCATCCAAATTTCAAGCTCAAATCATATCCTTTAATCTAATCAAATCTAAAAAATGCGTGCACTAGATATTTTTAGATGATTTTTTTAAAAATAGTTTACTTATTTTTCTATTTTAAATTTTTTTATGCAATATATGCACATGATTATACAAGTTTTGATTAGGGGATAGGATAAATGGCGTATAAGAGCATCTGTAGTCATTGTTAGCCAAAATATGCATGTTTGGCATATAGCCAATAGCTATATAACTTTCGTCTGTAGTCATTATTAGCCAAAATTTGGCTTTTGGAAATCTGAATAGGACCGACGGTGTATAATGTCCTGTTCAACGTTTTTTTTATTTAAAAAATCTTAATAAAAAATTTCCCTTCTCTCCTTTTTTTAAGAATTTAAATTCTTAAAAAAAAACAATTCTGTCCTTGATAGTGACGTTTAAAAAAAAAAATTCAAAAAATCAAAAAATTTCTCCCAAAAGGCAGGACGAGAGATCATTTCCCTTCTTTCAATTTTTTTAACATTCAAATTATGGGACGACGTATAATTTACCGTCCCAAATCTTTGTAAATTTTTTCCCGGGCGGTGTATAATTTCCTGACCGATTTTTTGTTAATACAATTTTTTTTTCAGACGGTAAATTATACACCGTGATCAACAAACGGAAAATAATGTTTCGTCGGGCTATTTTATTCATTTAGCCAATCGTCTGCTAAATATAGCTTGCTATTGTTCCCCAAAAGCCAAATTTTGGCAAAATAGCCAACGACTATAGCAGGTAGGGGTGGTATACCGTACCGTACCGTACCATATTCGCTCTACTGTCTACTATATCGGAGTACTCGGTACACAAATTTCTCTATCATTACCGTGCCAATATTTTGGTACTATCGAGTTCGGTAATACCAAAATAATGGTACGGTAATAGTAGTACCGTGGTAGTACCGGACATCAATTAGCTAAAAAAATTAACATTCACATAAAAGACAAATAAATGAAAAAGGAAAGACAAATAAGCTCAACATAAATATATATATGAAGAAGTTTCAGCATACACAAAGTTTATACATAGAGAACTCATTGCTATTAGAAATTTAGAATCACTACAAGCATATCAAAATTACTAGACATAGAAATAATGAAAGGAGTGAGTGTTAGAAATGATATCAAATAGGAAATTACCTGATCATAAAACCACCTACAGTTTAAGATTGACTTCAACCTTGGAATCTCTGTGCTGATCACTTGAGAAGCTAGGAAACAGAGGATGAACTTATGCAGACAACCTTGTTGTTAAATCTTCTTCCCCATAACTAGTACTAGTATGCCCTTCCCCACTAGGGCTTTCACCATACCGTAGCCTCTTCAACTCTCTATCTTCATCTATACAGAATCACGGTCTCACTATTGTTCTTTATTAAGTTCGCCCATTTGTTATTTGATTTCTCCTCCCAGCTCAGCTGTGGGTCATCATAAAAGACACTTCACTTTCCATGGAGATGACCTGAATTCCTATTCTATTGGCACTGCCACTTCTGTTGATATCCATAACTATTAATCAAGTGAAGGAAAGGTTGAACGAAATTATATGATATGCAAGAACTTGTACGATGTCATTTAGGATTTCTTGTACAGTTAGTTACATTTAATCTGATCTGAAGTTAAGGGTGAGACTAATGCTCGGCTACACCCGATGTGTTGATAAGTTGCAGGAAAATGAGTTGGTGGGGCAACAGTCGCGACAACATGTCTTCCTCCAGAATCATACCCTAAATTTATCTCCGTGCAAGTCAGAATACATTAGGTAACCAGTTTATGCACATAAATTGGAAAAAATAACATATGTTTCTACAGTTTCCATAATGTCAACAAGATAGATTCGGTTTAGAGCCTAAATGCAGTTGAAAGCAATTAAAAACCAATCAAGAAACATTTACAATGTCCAACATAAAGCATAAAATAAGTTATAATCAAGAATTTTGCCAACTCAGATGAAATTATGCCTGCGAAAAATAAATAAAACAAAGATTTACCAGATAAGTGTTTTCATTCTTCACATTTTTTTACTGCTATGTCATCTATATTCTAAATTTCTAATATTTTTTGATTGAGAGAAAAATAATTCATAAATCATACCAAATTACAAATTAAATTGGCTTTCTCAACATCATTTAAGATAACAAGCAACTCGGAAATTTTTAACAAGTGTGATAACATGATAACAGATACATCTATTTTAGAAGTTTCATTCTCTTAATCATACTTGTACTCTCTCTACAGACATACATTTGAGTCTATCATATAGCTTAAAACTTTAGGGCAATGTGAACAAACCTTTCAATAGAATCAATACACATTATCACTCCATCTCAACCCATATGGAAAATCAAATCAGAAGATCTTGTACATCCTAAATTCCTAATTACTTGTGAATAATATAATTAGCAAATTACAATACCCAAGATCTCAAGAAAAATCAAAATGAACAAGAAAAAGATGGATCTTATATTAATACACCAACAAAACCCTAAATATCCCTAATTCGTCGAAAAATTTCCTCCAAAATTACAAGTGTGATTTCAAGAAATGGATCTTTACCTTCGCTAGAGGAGCTTTAGAAGTCGGCAATCCTTCTTGAGGGCCGATGGTGCTGAAGAAGGCGGGTGACAGTATGGTGCGTCGGAGCGTGAACCCTAGATTCAAAGAGGAAAAAAAAGGAAGAAGAACTAAAGAAGTGGTATACCATACTAGGGTGAAAATTGAAAAGAAAAAAAAAGAAATAGGCATGGGACTGGGCCTGGACCTAGGTCTGGGCTTGAGTTTTTAAATTAAATATATATTAATTATACTCGGTACGGTACTGTATACCATGGTATCAATATTGGTTACCAGTACCATACCATATTATTTTGGTATGGTACAATACCGAGATTTCAATACGGTATTACCAAGTTTTCGGTAATGTTTGGTATGGTAATGGTATGGTACGGTAATATGGTATTTTTTGACACCCCTAACAGCAGGCATTTGAGCCAAATTTTGAATATTTTGGCTAAATAACCAACGACTACAAATGCTCTAAATAGTCGTGATCTCCATATTATTAGGCATATGTGGCATGTTATTAGGGGATAAACGACATCTAGTACTCTAAATACAAATTTTTTTTGCTAGCTGACACTCCAAATACAAGAATTGCACGTATAGATAAATCTAGAACAAAAAAATCAAAAGGCCAAGGCCTCTATTTCACAATAGATTGGGCTTATGGACTTCCCATAATGTAAATAGGGTAAATTTTACTAAATTATACCCATGTTTCACCAATTTGCAGATAGCTATACATATTATTTTTTTCTGAATGAGTGTACTCCGTCAACATTTTTTGTGCGGGTAGGTGTACATTGTCAACTTCAGGTATTACGTGATGCTATGTGATGATTTTTGGCTGCTTAGAGCATCTGTAGTCGTTGAAACTCAAATTTTCTATATTTGACTTTTAGAAATAGAAATTTGGGTTGGACTTGAGGTCGTTGAAACCAAAAATTGGAATGAACGGTGGATGATATATTGTTTCTTGAATCTCAATCATTGATCTCCTAAAAAAATGGCATTCAACACATTTTTGTAAAAAAACAATTGTACGCATAGACACACATAACAATTCCTATAGGCCCATTCCATCTCAGCCCTTGACAAAAAATTCACACCAATCTCAAATTTACTTCATATGCATAATATTCCTATATGCCCTGTTCCATAGTAAAAAAATTCAAAATGGGGGGAAATCTTCATGGATGCAAGATGTTCTTGAGTCCATTTCCCTTTTTAAAAAAATTTAAAAAATTGGGTTAGACGCAATAGGGTCTTGTGTCCGATACTGTTTTGAAAAAGAAAAAAAATGGAACGGATGCAAGATGATCATCTTGTGTCCGAGATTATTTTTTAGAATAGACGCAAGATGATCTTCCGATTCGTATATTTGGGAAATTCCTATATCATCTTTCAAATATTGACGGATACTATTTCTATCTTTTCAAAATTTGAAAATATTGGGAACGACTACAACAGCTCGTTCCCTATATTTTCCAAATTTTGGAAATATCGGGAACGACTACAAATGCTCTTATTGGGCGATTTCTTTCTTATATACGCCTGAGTGCTATTACCGTTTAATTAAGTTATTTTCCATAATTAAATGTGTTTGTTTCTCCATTCCCCTATTTAAAAAAATAAGATAGAGAGAAGGTAAAGAGTTGTTTTGAGTAAGTATATTTTAATTATTAAAAAATAATTAAGCTTAGAGAGTGAGATGGTGTTTAGACTAAGGTTGGCATTTGGTCCGGGTCGGGCCCAAGCCCGACTGGTTTGCCGGGTGGCGGGCGGTCCCGGGCCGGATTGGATTTTTAAGAAGGCAACCCGAACCGACCCGTGAACCCACTCTGGTTTAATCCGACCCGTGTCGAGCTGGCCCATTAATTTTTTTTACTCCCAAAAAAGGAGAGAATAAATGTACAAGAAGATATAAAAGTGAAACAAAATTGTATATATTATTCATTTCAACTTGGTATAAGTTTTTACAACATTCAAGTTATCGAACAAATACATGTAATAAAAACTAAAAAACATACAAAGTTATAGAATTACATGCTTACATAAGGGGATAATCTAGAATTTAAGAAAACATACAAAGTTATAGAATTATATGATTATGTAAGGAGATAATCTAGAGTTTGAGACAGCCTAGAGTTAGATTGAAATGAGGGTATTGGACTACTTTCGTGCACCTCAACTTATCTAAATCTAGGATCTCATCACCCTAAATTCTCTACTCAGCTTCGACGCGATCTTCAGAAGTTGCTTCCACTTGTTGAGGTGTCCACTACTTTTCCTTGAGTCATGTCCTCTGCTTTCATCCAATTTTCAGTGCACATGAGCATCTCCAATGAATCCGGCTTGAAGCGATTCCTACAATCGGTCAATACCCTGTCATTTGAAGAAAAAATATTTTCTGATGAAACTGTAGACACATGAGGGGTTAGTAGATCTTTGGCCATGTGTGAAAGAATTGAAAATAGAGTTGCATGCTCTTTCGACCATTGTAACACCTCAATCCTAGCAGTAAAACTCTCACTATCTTGTGAATTATACCAGTTTAATTTATTAGGTGCATTAGTCCCAGACTTTTTAGACTGAATACGAGCAAGCAAAATTTGCAGTGACATCTTCCAATGTGCTCTTACCCTTACCTCTAAAAGAAGAAGAAGTTGATACACTAGTTTGTCGTGTGGTACCACTAGTTACATAAGTTCTATCATAAAAATCATAAAAATTATTCAATGCCAACTCAAATCTAGCTAAATAATCATTACATTCCAACTGAGATTTTTCTCCAAGTAAAGCAAAATACATTTCAATCAAACTCTTTGTACCCGCTAATTTGATACGAAGATCCATTACTATAGCAATATAATACAACATAGGAGGATAATTAAAATACTCCAAAGATTTATCATAAGCGGGATTAATAATATAGCCAATGTAAGAATATCACTATGTGCATATATCACATAACTACGGCCCCACCACAGGGCATAGCCTCGCCAAAAGTCTTATAACTATTGGATCATGGGCAACCTAATATATGCACTTAGTTACCCTATTTTACCACCTATGTGAGACTAAACTTATCTACTACTTTCTAACTTTCATTTAGGCATTTCATCAGACACCTCATATACATACACATTCATTCAGACATTTAATCAAACACCTTGTGTGCATTCCATGTATGCACACTACCTATCTTAAAAATATGGGGTATTACATTCACCCCCTTAAGACTTAGTGTCCTCGCTAAGTTTGGACCCGTGCTTAATCCAGGATCTTCCTTTATAACCGATGTGTTACTCACAATCAGTGTAAAAAAGTCGACTCTGATACCACATTTGTAACGCCCCGGGTCCACCGATCTTGAGCATGGTTTGGAGGCCTAATTAGCGAGCTATGCTCTGCACGCGCCTAGTGTTTGCAAATCGTCTTCCTATACGGACCTAAGAATCTTACCAGATGCATATATCACCTAACCACGGCTCCACCATAGGGCATAACCTCACAAAAAATGCTATAGCTTTATAAGAACTCTTGGATCATGGAAAACCTAATATAGCTATGACTATCTACATGCCCTATCCTAGGGTTGATATTTTGTTGTGAGAGTTGGTCTTCTACTAGTTAGAGGTGTATATTAGTAATGTGTCAACTAATTTTACATGTCCCTCACCCTTCTTCCATTTGTAATGTTTATGACAAGTTTTACATACCTTATATCTATATTTAGGAAAATCCACATTTAGGAGAAAGTCATAAAAAATTTTGATTTCGGAAGTTTGCCCTCTAGGTTTTTTGGAAGAAGTGGGTTGTGCAACATCAGTGTCTTGTGTTTGTGTATCTTCGGCTAGGATTTCACCATGTTGTGTGTGGGGAATATATTTGTGGGGAGGAATATTTTTATAATCCATATTAAGATTAGGATTATAATTGGTCTCTAATTGTGGGATTAAAGGAGTGTGATGAGAAGAACTAGTGGATTCTTGTCCACTTTAGCTATGACCACTACCGCGTGGTCGTGACATTATACAAGTATTGTAGTAGTGTAAACGAAATAATTCTAAAAAGAATGAAGAGTTGAGAGAGTTGAGAGAGTAGTAGGTTATGAGAGAGAAAAAACAGAAAAAAACAAGGGAACTGATAGAAAAAAATTAACAATCTACAAATTAACTAATAACAATTAAATTATTTTGATACCGTACTTCACGAATCAAGAGTTGAGAGAGTTGAAAATAATAAAGAGAGTTGAGTAGACTTGAGAATTTAAGATTGAGCTTCTTCACTTGATCAACTATGTTCTTCCTTCAGTAGTTTGAGAGTACTGGAAAGAGTTGATAGTAATAGGGAGATTGAGCATCTTTGTTATTTCTTCCTGCACTAGATTGAGAGTAGTAGTAGTAGTTGAGAGTTGAGAGAGTTGATAGATAGAGAGTATTGTGAATTAGTGAAGAAGAATGAAAGATTTTATTAGAATGTTATATAGAAAATCCCACAAAATTCGATTAAAAAAAAACTAATAGGCGGCCCAATCAGGACAACCGTTTGACCCTGGCGGGCCGCCCGTTGGACCCAGCGAGTTGGCTCGCCAAGCATACCGTTGGATTTTAGTCAAGTTCGGGTCGGGTTGCCGGTTAAATGGGTCGTGTCGAGCGGGTTTAATCCTCAATTATTTCGACCCGGTCCGACCCGCAACTATACGCGAGTTTGGCCAGGGCCCAGACCGGGTCATTCGGGTTCGGGTCGGTGGCGGGCGGGCTGCAGACGGGCCCAGCCCGTCTACCACCCTTAATAATTATTATTTTAGAAAATCTAATTTTGATTTCCAAAAATTAATTAAAATTTTGAATTAATTAAGTAAAAATCTAATAAATGATTAAAAATTTGGGACAAATCCAGAAAATTCCCAAAAAATAGAAAAACCACAGAAAAGGAGTCCAGATTCATTGAAGCCAGTTTAAACCCCCTATTTATAAGGGGTAACCAATTCTATCTCTCCATGCACAAAAGAGAGTTTCAAAGCTCTATCTCTTCGTCAAGAGAAGTGTCCAGACTCGATCTCTTCGTATAGAGGGGATAACCGACTCTATCCAAACACCGGAAAGTAGAGATAGATGAATGTCTCGAACTGGCCACCCTCAGCAACTATACATATCTTAATACCTCCTCAGAAACCAGGTAATGGCAAATCACGCTCTAAAAACTCACCATATCTCTGACCCGCTCTCAAAACCCACCATATCTCTGACCCGCTCTCAAAACCCACCATATCTCTAAGTTTCTGACTTGGGCGTCGGAGGGTTTGTCGCCGGGGCCATCCCCATGTTTCAGAATTGTTTGTAGGTCCACAGGAGCGATATCAGCCGTTCCTAAGAATCAAATCTTGGAGTCAAGTGTAGTTTTTGACAATTAATACCAACGAACACGAAGATTTGATGTTTATTGTTTTTATTAAAAGAATTCATATATCTGTTTTCTCTCACACTGAAATAAGCAGCAACATTTATCTACTTTTTTCATGAGGAGCAATCATTAGTTCATCTCACAGAAGCTGCCATTTTTTATATAAAAATTATAGCATAACTATCTGGATAGTTGAAAAGCGAAAGCTTCGGTTGTGCACTACCTCTAGTGCACACGGCGTGTGCACTAGGCCTTCGGACGTTCATATCGACGATCCGAACCGTTCACAATGATCTACATATCTAAATTAGTCTAAATATGTAAAATCAAATCATTTGAAATTCATTTACCCATCCATTGAAGTGTTACAAAATTGTATGGCTGAAAATCATTATTTTTTATAGTCACATGATGGATGGACAAATGAATTTCATATGATTTGATTTTACATATTAGACTAATTTAGATGTGTAGATCAATGTGAACGGTTCGGATCGTCGATATGAACGCCCGAAGGCCTAGTGTGCACTAGAGGAGTGCACACGCCGTGTGCACTAGAGGAGTGCACAACCGAAGCTTTCCCTAGTTGAAAATGTATGCAGCACCTACTCTTCTTCTACCCTTTTAGTAGAATTTCGAAAGTAGAATTTCGAAAGAAGCATGAAATTATAATTTAACATTGGTGACATCGTCTCTGTAATGGTGCTAGGTTTGCCGCACTACTGTTATTGACAATGTGGTCGATGTCATATTCCACGCATTTGACACAAACCAGGGTGGAAATTTAAGCTCGGAGGAGTTTCTGCAGACTTTGCGACGATGGGACTCTGATGTAAACCACCGCAGGCGAATCTGGTATCACTGGGTTTCCATCATGCTGCTTCAAGTGCGCAAGGAATTGCTCTGTTACAAAGATGACTGTATGAGCAAAACTCTCTTCTCCGATCCCTCGGAATGGACTTAAGGCCTAACATTAACCCAGGCATGTTGTAGATAAGCAACTGATTCATCAGGTGTTCTGGAAAGTTTGTTCAAATAGACGTGGGGGACACAAAGAAAATAGATGTTTAGTGGAATGTGTTATTTATATTGAGAAATCTCATGTTGAAACAATCTTCTTTTACCAGATATGTTGAAACGAAATGTAATACCATCTTCAACTAAGCTAGTGATCTTTCAATTTTAGCCAAAATAGCTAATTTAGAGCCAGAAATATGCTCCAACTCGCCAAACCACTCGCTAAAATAAATTTCTCAGATTCAGTCGCCAGATGTAGCGGGTTTGTATTGCTCGCCAAACTTCTCTTTCGCTCTTTCAGTCTCTCAAAATCCGGGGAAAAAAAATCCCGATCGGAAAATCCACCTTCCGTCTCGCAATCAAAAGAAGAAATTCACGATCAGAAGAAATAAGAACTCGCAATCTCAAAAAAATCCCAAACTCTCGCGATCAAAATTCCTAAACTGTTGAAAAGAAATCGCCAAACAAAAATCGCGAATTTATTTCCTCTCAGAAATTGCGATCTCAATTCGCAATCTCAGAAATAGCGAGAACAGAAATGAGACCTGTTTTTCCCCATTTTGGGGGCTTTAAAAATGGGCTTTCCGGGGCTTTAAAAAATGGGCTTTCATTTAAAAAATTTATTGCTAGTTAAAATAACTAGTATGGTTGGAGCTAGAATATTTTTCCGCTAGCCAAATTATCCGATTGCTCTCTATTTTGCCTATTCTAGTGAGCCAAAATGGTTAAGTATGGTTGGAGATGCTCTAAATATATGTTCACAAGTTTCGGCATTTTATAAATTGAATAAAAGTTTGGAGTTTATCCTTAAAATTTTGGATGCATCAATGGATTATTCATTAGAATTTATTTTTTCAGCATCTCTCTGAAAATTAATCAGATTTCTGTCTACATTAGATATGACAGCAAAAGTAATCAAGTTTCGGTGTTTTATCTGTAATATATATTTCAGGAAAAACTATGGTTTATCCCTCTGTGGTTTTCTGAACATGTAATTGCTGCTGATTCTCTTTAGTACATCAAAACTAAGAGCATCATGCTGTATGCTGTTCCTGAGAGTGAATTTTTAGGTGGTTGAAAATCTTAATTCAATATCTAGGATTAGTTCAAAGTCTGCAAATGTAATCAGGGGGAAAAATGGAGTGATCAATAATATGAAGATTTCCAAATTCCAATAATCACAAAAGTGAGGAATACAATTTCACAAGAAAAAATAGTAGTAAGTCTGACAACAATATGCAAATATGCAGCAACACACTTTGCTTGTATGAATATTCTCAAGGACAAAGCAAGTTTTCCGTCAAATAATAGACAGTATACCCAAATAAAATGCAACCACATCAAAACAATGTAAAAAAAAAATAGCATATAAAAAATGTTTCAAATGTGGTACTATTACAAAGGCTTTAACTTTCTCCTGATCCCTACAATGATACCCGAAAATACAATCTCTGCTCGATCCTTCCATCTTAAATCAATTCCTCTCCCTCTCTTGATATACACTGTAAATAATGAATTCAGGGAAACAAAGGAACATAAATTACACCGCCACGAATTGTCACATAATACCTCGAGGAAGAAGCCTTTCCGACAATTTCTTCTCTACGGAACTATCAATTTGACTGACTCTTCATGCTTAGGATATTTCCTGTAACTCCTATAATACTAACAATTACTGCTAACACTAACATAAACCAACACAAAATCCTCTCCCCAAAACTCAAATTCCCCCCATGCTTATCTAATCTCAATGCTATCAAAGCAGGGAATATGAACCCTATCAAAAGGCCAGTCGTTGCACCTGTGAACTTGAATGCCACCCAAATGTTGGGTATCATAGTAGAACCGATGTAGACAACAGCCAATAGACCAGTAGTCAGTGCCAACATCTTCTTTTTGCTATCAAAAACCGATTTAGTGAATAGCAAAGCATCCACTGTCTGCCTCAGTGAGAAATGAACTACAGGGAAAACAAGAACCAGATGAAGAATATACCCGATACGCACAATATAGTTCAGTAACATACTGAAATGAACCCCGAGGTTTCCATCGAAATTGGTGAGAACATCAGATTCAGTATCATCTCCAAATAACAAATACCCTGAGATTGCAGTCGCTGCGTAAATCACGACACAGAGAACAGTGGTGATCCTCCCAACCCGATTCATTTTTTTAGGAGACCTCCCATCCAGCTCGTTATAGATTGGTTGAACATTGAAATGGCAAACATAGGCATTTGTCATTATTGGAATCACGACAAGCAAGTCCAAGATCGCAGCTGTATTACTAAAATCGGGTCCCAATCTCGGTCTCCTATTGGTTCCTTCCACAACCTTAATCAACGCGACCGCACAGGAGACTACAACAAAGACGACAGCAAGAGCGACAGATGCAGCCGAAGTTAAACTCAAAGAATCAATCTTATCCAATGCACATAGGGGTGCCAAGACTAATATCAACACGACAAGGATCATAGTTTTCCGGTGGTCCCAAGATCCATTCCCAAATAACTGGTCAAACACACCAATATGCTCCGTCGATCCTGACAAAACATCGCCTACAATGATCAAATAGACCACAAGAACACCAACATTGCCTACAATGATGCTAATTTCCGAAACTATCCTCATAGGTCGGCCTAGGGCAGCTTGCACTACTTCCCCATAGGAAGTGGACTTAGTCAGATCAGCGAAACGCACGAGCAGCTCAATGCTGATTTCGGATATAATTCCCATAATGATTATGCAAATGAACCCTAACCCTAACCCGAGTACCTTCATTGTCGCAGGAAGGGCCATGATTCCGGCACCTACAATCGAAGTAGCAAGGTTGAAAACCGCGCCAGCTACACCCGACCCAGGGGCTTCCGGGTCGCGAATAACTCCATCCAAAATGAGGGGGAAATCATCAATGTCGTCGAATTCATCCTTGTAATCTTCGGAAAAGAAATCCTTCGATATAGACTTGCCATTAGGGTTTTCAGGCAACGGCGCATTGTCCAGATGTTGGAGTTCTATCGAGGAATCGACCGGGATTACCGCATAACCGCTATTCATTTTCTAACAATTAATGGCAAGATCTCACATGGGTTCTCATCAAAATTTGATATTGATTAAGAAATTATGCTACAAAAGAGGAATTGGGGAAAAATCTTCCCACAAATTGGGATTATATTAGGGATCAAATTTGTGAAATTGGGTTGACTTGTGCACGGAAAATGGGGAGATTTCAAATGGGTTGCCGTCAAAATTCGATTTTGACAAAGGGTTGTTGAGATTTGGGTGGAGGGATATGGAATAGAATTTACTCAAATTAACACACACACATACACACATATACATATATATGCAGAATTTTTTTTATCTTTCTTTAAGATTTTGTAAAATGGAGAAACAAGCTTTACTATTTTTGGGAAAAGATAGTTTTTTTATGGAAAAAAGGTTGGGAGAATTCAAGGGAAAATGGAGGTACCTGAGATCAAAATTTCCAACTGTTTGAGATTGAAGAAGAAGAAGAAGAAGAAGGTAGATCTATTCTATGGAGTCCAAGTTGCTACTAAACAATTAAATAAATACTAGACAAAAAGAAGATACAGGAGAGAGATAGGATTGGAGGGAAGTGTGAGTTCTGGCAAATAAATGGGAGAAGACGGGTTTGATCGTGAGGACATTTTAATTGGAATTTGATATGAGATTAAGAATAATTGTGGATTTAGGAAGTTAATTAAGGTAGGTTTTTACTTTTATATATATACTAGTAGTTCACACGTGCGATGCACGTTTTAATAAATATAGTTTTTTAAAATAAAAATTTAGATGTAGTCTTGATTTGAACCTACGACCTCCTTTATAAGAATTATGCACGTGTGTTATATGAGTTGGTAGAATGACAAAACATTTACAAATGACACTAAGACCTTCTTCCATTATAATATTATACTAGTATCATGCACGTGCGATGCACGTGGAGGAAGAAGGAAAAAGAAAAAAAAACCTACCAACACGTGCGCTGTCCGTGTTTTTTGGATAATGAAAAGATAAAAAGAAAATAATTTCCAAACTAATCCACTTTCGAAAATATTTACCAAACTGGTCTACTTTCGAAAATATTTACCAAAGTGAGTCATTTTGTCAACACGCGCGCTGCACGTGTTGACAAAATGACGTCCGGTGACAGATGACACGAAGCCCTTCTCCCATTATAATAGTAGAGATTATTAGAGATAGATATATATATATATATCTAATATTATGATGAGAGAAGGCCTTAGTCATTTGTAAATATTTTATCATTTTACCAACCCGTACAATGCACGTGGATAACTATTATAAAGGAGGTCTAGGTTCAAATCAAGACTACGTTTAAATTTTTATTTTAAAAAATTATATTTATTAAAATGTGCATCGCACGTGTAAACTACTAGTATATATACAATAAAAAAAAAATTTAAAGTTAGTTTTAGGTGGGTAGCTCTTGTTTTGTTACTTGGTTGAGAAGGTATCGTAGTTGTGGCAATCCTAGTAGGAAATTAGGAATCAAGTTGGCTTGAAGTGTGTAGTTTCTTTGTAAAAGAGAGGTATAGAGATTTTGGTATCCAGCTTTTGCTTAAAGTTAGGTAATTTTACTTTTGGTGAAAGCAATTACAAGACTTCTACATTTAAAATGAAGGTCTATATTCGGGTATAGCTTAAAGAGAAAGTAATTGAAACCTTCAAAATGGTCTAGTTTAAAGAGGAAGTAATTGGAATGTTGAAAAGTCCATCTCTCCTTCCACTAGTTGACGATGGTGTTCAGCTACGGTGAAGGTAGGTGGATTATGATGAATTGATGATGGAGTTGTGCAGTGGCTAATGCAAATGGCAGGGTCGTTAGATGTTGTATTACCCTGAGGTAATGGTCAGAGAGGTTGCCGCCTCGGACTCACAATTTTTGTGCATTTTTAGGGAACTCCATTTTTTTCTTATACCCATGTATACATATTTTGCGTGGAAAATCAAATGAGAATTTGTACAAATTTTTTAAGGGTCCCTAAATTTAAACTTTTTGGACCTTTATTTTTTAAATTGGGCCAACCATTGATTGATTTGATTGATTTATGAGTTTTTCCAACTTTTAATTGATTTATCCCCACCTGAAATTGAATACCCAAACACTCGACCCGACATCCGGACCCGAACATTCCTCTAAGCTTTAATCCGAACTCGATCCCCAATCCCTAAATACCCAGACCTAATTCTAATATCTAAATCCCAAACCCATTCCCTCATTCCATGCTCCCTCCATCTCCGACTCCAAGTCCTGTCAAACTACTTATCTCTGAGTCTCCGAGACTCCAAGAGCCCTGCTCCCGACCTCCCAATCTCCATCCTCCGTTACTCACTTCTCCAATCTCCATGCAAGCCTAAGTACCCAACTACCGTGCCCTGTCGGCGTCGTCCCGACTCTTGAACCCGACTCCCATCTGTAGGTTGTAGCCACTTACTAAATGCTGAGTTGTTGTTGTTGTTCCCACTTGCTGAGTATTTGTTGCTTTGTCCCGACCACCGAGAATCGACCAACTGATAGATATTTCTATGCTATATTACTTTTCATGATTGATTGATTATTTGGTTCAGTGATTGTTATAGACTTCTAGAGTTGTAGAAGTGTAGAACAATAGAACTTATAGTCTTGGTCTTGTAGAAGTGTAGAACAATAGAACTATAGAAGCTAGGGTTTCGAATTGATTGACTGATTGTTGCAAGTCTCAAGCTAGGGTTTCGTCGTTTCAAATTAATATTTTATTTTTTGATTAGTGTTTTTATAGCTTAATTGGGTAGATTAGGGTTTAATTGGATAGATTAATGTTTATGTAAGTTAAAACTTTTTTTTACCAATATATATCCAGTTTTTTAAAAATTGTAGTGAAAAAAAAAATAACCAAATTTTTTCTCACATTATGTATGGGGGGCCAATTTCGGGAGTTCGCCTTGGGTCGCCATGGGCTCAGGGCCGGCCCTGATTGTATTCATATATAGTTGAACAAACAAAATGAATCATAGAATTTGATTCTTTAGTATACACTTTTGTAAGTGGGCATAACAAAATTTTGAAACAAGGGTGGCAATTGGCCTCAACCTGACATGAGCCCACCTAGGTCCGACTCGTTATTAGCGGAGTTGGGCTAATAATTTTCATTTCAGGCCGGCTCGGGCTCAAATACTTAAGCCCGATGGGTCCGAATCAAATTTCTGCATGTACACATGTATATATCATATATGAGTTATTTTTAAAGCGAATAATCATTTGTGTAAGTTGAAATGCGTATTAAAATTTATAGAGAGAAATTATGTTTTTTTTATATATAGTTAAAATGAAAATAAACAAATTAGATATGAATTATACAAAAATTGTAGTAGTATTCCTAATATTGCATTTTGTTGTTGTATAGTATTCTCGATGTAGTTTTGTTTTCTTGGAAAGTTATATATTAAAACATGTATAAATAGTACGAATCTAGGCCCGAACATATTTTCAGGACTAACTTTTTAAGCCTAAAGAAAAGCTGGGACAAACTTAGGCCTAGGGATGGCAACCGGGCTCGGCAGGCCAGGTCGGGCCCAAACCCGTCTGTAGTGGGTGGGCGTAACACCTGTTTTTATTTTAAAAAAAACCTTAAAAAAATAATTTTATATTTTTATTTTCTTTTATCTATGATTTTGAGTATATTTTCTTATATTAATTTGTTTTATTTTATTTTATAATGATTAATTTGGATGTTTGGGGTTAAACAGGAAAATCTGAGATATAGGAGTTTGGGGTGAGTTTTCTCGGATGAGACGATTCCGATTTAACCCTATATTTTTCCTGAGCATACATATGTAATAGAGGGTTGGATAATTGATAATTTGAAAGAGTTGCTTGGTCATAGCAAGAAGTTGAAATTTTTGAAGTTCGGGGTTGAAAATAACTATTGAATTGTCAATTTTATTTGATTTTGGGCTTAAGCCCATAACCCTAACCCCTCATTATTTAAACCCTTATTTACAAAAAATGTCATTCTTCATTTTTCTCTCCCTTTCCCTTCTTTTCTTCGTGGCCGAAATCCATTTAAACCCAAATCTAGGGTTTGGCTAATCAATCCTCTACTCCACTTCTAGCTTTGATTTTTTTTAGGGGATTCTAGTAGAGTTGTGGGTGCTCTTCGGCGTAGCAGTGTTGATTTGTAGAGAGAACTCCAATAAGGCATATCTAATTGTATATTTGTACATTGAATTGTATATTTGTACATTGGATTGTATGCTTTTCATTTCTTTTCATAAAAACTGTTATAGGATGATGCTTAGAGTATGTGTAACATGCTTAGGATGAATAACTGAAATTTTAATGGTGATAATATAGAAATTTTATAAAAACTGGGTTTGAGTTTCGGAAATGAAAAGAGAATTATATTTTTATGATGCTAGTAATTGTTTTGAACTGTGTGGGATATTATGAGATTGTAATTTAGGATATAGAAATTTATTTGGGGTACTTTTACCCTTAAAAATAAAATATCGATTAGAACTCCTCCGATCGATGGGTAAAATTTTGATTTGATTGTAGAATTAGAGATTTGTCATTTTGGGATGCTTACGTAGGTTGTTTATGACGTGTGAATAGATTCCGATGTGAATTCGGGATAGATAAAGTGTGTTTTGAGTTAATGGCTTGTAACATCCCGAATTTCATTTACATGTAATTCGTAGCACAACAGGATTTTTTACTTCAAATTCGTACAATTTTACAAGAAAATTAAAACTTTTCATTTACAATAAGTTTTTTACATCAACGCGGCGGAAATTAAATACAACATAATAGATATACAACTTTAACATCAACAACTTTAATCATGAAAATAATCTTTAGCATCAATTCATCGTCATTCCCTTTTGCTAATTCAAGTCCTGCACTGGAAAACTGTGGACACGTCAGTTGCTTACAACTGAACAACTTATGCAGTGTTATAAAATAACGATCTTCGCTATGCCATAATATAACGATTCTCTTACTTTAGCAACCACAAACTTGAATGCACAATAAAGTGTAAAAGAGTGACTATCCTAAACATGTCAGTGTATGATATGACTTAATGCCTAATGCAGATATTACACTACGATGACACTAATGCATACTTGTTCGGATTCTATGCATCCCATTCTACATAGGTCCGAAGGCAAGTACCTACGTACTCCACATTAAAGGGTAATCCCTCGCCATGAAAAACTACTCAGTAACAATATCAAGTTTTAGACATTTTACGAGTACAGACTCCAGCCCTCTAGACCACCGTCAGGCTATACGGAAATTCTCGTCGTGTGAACATCCCGCAAGTGCCCCTCTAACCCCGGTATACGCATATACACTAGAGAACGACCTCCCATCCGTCCGACTATTCATGATCCTGGAGTCCACCGTCAAACCAATTATAGTTCCGAATTTAATTATGGCTCGTCTCCATCGCAAGCAACCACAGTATCGGAGTTCATCGTCAAGCTGGGTCTATAGTCCTGGAGTCCACCGTCAGACTATATAGAGGAGCAGCACTTACGTTTGCCCAAGTTTTTATTACATCTTCTCCTAGTGCCTATCCTTTAGTTTGAAACATGAATAAATAATACCACCTAAAGCTAGCTTACCTTCCTACCTGTCTTAAATAAAAAAATACCGAGAATGACAGCCCATACTGGCCACTTCTTAAATCAATTAATCATTATCATTACTTGCCGGCACCTGGGTCTCACTAAGCCTCTAGAATTAACATCTTTTCATGTTTAACATTATATTCATTATTCATATTCCCAATTTTATTTATTTATTCAATTCTTCTATCCATTCTCTTATTTATTCATCATGAAGTAAAATCTCAAACTAGTCATTTTAATATCCCACAACACTCTTTTTATATTCATCCAAACATCAAATAAAATTCTCAATTAAGATTTTAAACACAATCACTTTAAGATTCATCACTAAAAGTTCATTATTTAATCTCCTCATTTGATTTTACATTTGATTTTATCATAATCCAACTCTTAAATCTTTAATCATATATATTTTCTTGAATTCAATTTTTCATCTAATTTAATAAACATGATGTTTATTTATCAAAATCTCTTAGAATGTAATTAAATAGTTCTTAAGTGATCTAATAATATTCTAGAGTATTTATATGATTTTTCTCAATTTGCAAAACTTGTAAAATCTCAAAAATAAAACAAAACTCATAAATGAGGATGCTCAGGCTCAAACCCAGAGCCAACAACGAACCAAGTCACTGCTCAATCAGTGGGCCAATCTCATAAAATTCTCAATTAAGATTTTAAACACAATCACTTTAAGATTCATCACTAGAAGTTCATTATTTAATCTCCTCATTTGATTTTACATTTGATTTTATCATAATCCAACTATTAAATCTGTAATCATGTATATTTTCTTGAATTCAATTTTTCATCTAATTTAATAAACATGATGTTTATTTCTCAAAATCTATTAGAATGTTGTAAAATAGTTATTGAGTTAATTTTATAGTAAAAATCCATTCTTTGATTTTAACAAAAAAAAAAAAAAAAAAAAAAAAAAACCAAGCGAACCAAGTCACTGCTCAATCAGTGGGCCAATCTCGATTTTTATAAGGAATTTATTGAGTTAATTTTATAGTAAAAATCCATTCTTTGATTTTTATTTTCTTTTAAAGAAGAGCCACCGTCAAATCAATCATAGTTCCGAATTTAATTATGGCTCATCTCCATCGCAAGTAACCACAGTTCCGGAATGCACCGTCAAACTGGGTCTATAGTCCTGGAGTCCATCGTTATACTATATAGAGGTGCCCCACTTACGTTTGCCCAAGGTTTTATTGCATAATTCTTATATCCGCTCTCATATATAGCAATCTACTGTCGCAAAATATGCAAAATAGGCATAAATAGCAAATGACTGCATCGCTTTTTTAGCTCAAATATGCATATTATACATAAATAGCAACCGGCTGTGGATGCACCAAGGGATTCTTGAATAGATTGGCATATAGGGTGTGCTTGGTAGCATAAAAAAATGCAGCTGAGTTGCAGTTGCGACTGTAACACAATCCCATGGAAGTCACATGCAAGTGAGACAGTTGCAACTTCTTTGTTTGAGGGCAGTTGCAACCGAGGCGGCAAGTGCAACTGAGATTGTAAGTTGGGGGCTGCAATTGAGACCCCATTTTGCAACTGAGTTGCAACTTGCAAGATAGAAAATGAGTTACAATGCAAAAAAGGAGAAACCAAACATTCCAATTGGGCCTTATACTGCAACAAAGTGACATGTTTAGCTCAATTGCAATGCATTTTGATGTAATGAAAATGAGATCATTATCAATAAACAATAACTGTATTTTAAACTACAGCAGTGATATACACTAATACAATTTACAGGCCCTAATAACAAGCATATTTGAATGGAAGTATTAAATATAAAGTGATTATAATTACAAATGCATTGAATATATTAAGCTGTTAATTTGATCGGATGAAGTTGTATGCTTTGATATCTCTTTAATCTTTATTGTCAACAAATTGCTCCTGAATATCCTTCACAAATTGAAAAATTTTAAGCTGAAAGCCTTGTCCCAAGTCAGATCAATATTTAACTGATTCAGAAAATTTACCTTTTCATCTTCTAAATGCAGTTGTTTTCGGTGACAAAAGTCGTAAGACCACCATCCTTCATGCTGCAAAAAGACATACCGATGTAAGAAACATGGAATTTAATTTAAGTCTTACCAATCCAGCTCACAGAGTTCAATTTTTAATCTCACCCTATAGAAACCTTTACCATCTAGCTAAGACATCAATGAGCTCATCAGGTGTCTTCATCTTGGTCTTTCGCTCGGTTTCTAAGCTTATACTGCTCGAATTCTGTTGAGAATATGTTGTCTCCATAGTTTTGGTTTCCTCTACAGAAGGCAAGAAACATTCATAGTTTTGTCCATCTTTAATTCGACATCATAATTGATTCCTGTCCATCATCCTGAAAAACAAATTCTATTATTTAGTTGTCATCATTTGCTTTTCTATGAAGAGCATATCAACCAAAATCATCTGAAGTACAATTTTTATACAGATACAAGTTCCTTTGTAAAACAGACAACGGCAGACAAGAGGTCTCATTCATTCTGAGTATATGTCAAGTTATAAACTTGAACACTTGACTGTTATCCATATGTAATAATAATCAATAAAATGACTGGGTCTGTCAAATATTCTACATACTTCATTTCCCGCATATATTTCGATAAAATGGGCATACATGATTAGATGAACACGTGTCATGCCCAGCATGTCCACAGACAGTAGGTCTCAACAAAGCAACTTTCTTAAGCAACATACAAGGATATGTGGTATACCACAGCTTGTAATATGCGATATAGACTTGAAACTCTCTGGGAAATAGAACAGTTTAAACTTGTCCTTCTGATAGACTGCCATGCTTGATGCTTGTATTGAAATGACAAATACATTTAGAAATTCGAGTGTATAATAAGAAAACGTTATTTGCCCTAACGATCAATTCACAACAGGACTAGTCACACTTGCTTGGCCTGGTAGGTAAATAAACAACGTGCAAGCGACACGGGCACTAAATGTCTAATGCATACTAACCAATGTCTCACCCAAAGCTCAGACTTACTGCCTATTTAGTATTTAACGAATAAAACTAATGCTTACAACAATACAGTAATTGCAAAAATTTGAACTGAAAAAGCAGCAAAATTTACGCACCGAATGGAAAGGAAAATTGGAAGGGTGAAGTTCAATCTTGTACTACTTTGGTTCTCGACAACTCCGACCAAATGTCACTCCTGTTAAAGCACGAATTCATTGTAATAAATACAAATTATTTTCTTCGAAAATTTTAAATTATCTTATTCAACTAGTACTGTTGCCGCTAAATCTGGTGTGGGGGCAAACAGATAGTATTTGTGGATTCTTGGAAAATTTTGAATAGCAAACCTGTATACCTGTTCCGTCGGAGTTTGACCGTTGACTCCCGCCGTTCACCTGCAAAAAGTGCGAGACACCGGGGTTGATCCCGGCGACGCACCCTCCGACGCTCAAGTCAGTAACCAGGAATGATTATGAAAGAGCGTAAATTGGCAAAAGATTGATTACCTCTTAATGAAGATGGATGGGGGTATTTATAGGCGCCTTAGGGATCAGATTAGGAATGTAATCCCCGTAATCCGATGAGGAATATAATCTCTGTAATCAGATAAGGAATGTAATCCCTAATCCCCAGTGAAAAGATAGATGTGAATCAGGGCCGTTGATTAGGATTAATCAGAGACCTTGATTTTATCTTGCTGGACTGGGTGTGTTTCGGGTTGGGACCCGTACCCAGTTGAGGTGGATCCGTTCGTGGGTTATTGGGTCGTGCAGAAAGACCCAGTTCCCACTTCAGACCCGTTAGTAGGTGACATTACCGTTTTACCCCTAAGCTTTAAGATTCGTGTCCAATGTGAACGGTCCCGATTTAATCCTATTTTAGCCATATCACGAGCCCCCCACTCCTAGAGACTGAGTTTTTTCAGTCTTTGAGGAGTAGTTTTGTTGTTCTAATGGCGTACGGGATTTTATCGGTATTCTTAAGGGAGTTTGGATCTTGCTCGGGGGTGTAACGGTGTTATTCTGGGCTTGTAAAATACCCAAAAAATATCCTCAGAATTTTTTGGATTTTTGGTGATTTTTCCAGATTTTTCTGAATTTTTTTGAATTTTTTATTCATTTCCCGAATTAAATAATTAATCATCGAAAATATTAAATAATTATTCTAATTAAATAATTATATTTTTCAGAATTTTAAAATAATTTTTCTGAATTTATAATTATTTTTAGAATTTTTATTTAATTTTTTTTTATTTTTAAATATTTTTTCGGAATTTTTTAAATAATTAAAACAAATAAATAAATTAATTAAATATTACCTGGACACATGGCGCGATCGTACGCGTTGATCACGATCAAGCGAGCGCGCATCGGGAGGAGGGAGAGGAGGCCATTTTTTTTGGTGTAACAAGGTCGGTTCCAAGAATGCTCGGCAAAAAGTGGCCGAAGTCCATGTGGACGCCACGTGGTGAAGTCAACGGTGAGCGTTGACTTTTTTTTTTCGACCCTGTTTCCTTCTCCTCTTCGTCATCTTCTTCGACTCTTCTCCGAGCGTCTACTTCTTCGTCTTCTTCTCTCCTTCGACCTTCTCCTTCGTCTTCTCCGTTCTCGAAGCGCCATAGGCTCGCGAAGTGGAGCTCGACGGAGGAGCTCGTCTTCGGAGGTCGACGAGGAGTAAAGCTCGAGGTGCTCGCGATGCGGATGTCGGAGTTTCGAGAGGAGTGCTCGCGACGAGGAAGGACATCGGCTGGCGCTCGGTGTTGGAGAAGTTGGGTTCGGCGAGGAGTCGACGAGGGCAGTGGAGCTTATCGGAGTTTGAGCTTGGCATGGTGAGAAGGAGAGCTCGGTTCGATTGGTTCGGCGACGAGGAGGGTGCGCAGAGGGGAGCTCGGAGAGAGGGATAGCTCGACAGTGCGAAGGGTCTGTAGAGCTCGAGCTCAGTAATGGGTTCGGCGTCGGAATGGAGCGTGGAGGAATGGAGCTCGGCCATGGATTTGATGGAGACGGAGCTCGCGTAGTTAGGAGCTCGTCGAGGCGGTGATGGAGCTCGATTGTGGGAGAGCTCGACGCAGTGGTGAGCTTGATGATGGAGATGTTAGTCATGGCGGAGCTCGCTCGAGGTGGGAGAGCACGACGGAGCTTGGCTGAGATCGGAGCTCGCGCCGTGGAGGAGCTCGCCACTGGAGCCGGGGCTCGGTAGTGAGGCGTGGAGCTCGGCGCGAAGTCGTTCGGAGCTCATGGTTCGAGCGTGGAAGGACTTTTGGGTTCGGAGCTTGTGCTTCTTGAGTTCGTCGAGGTAGAGGGGAGATTGGTTGCGGACGTTGGCCACGGCGGAGCTCACTCGAGGTGGGAGCTCGACGAAGCTTGGCTGCGATCGGAGCTCGCGCCGTGGAGGAGATCGGTGATGGCGAGGTCGAGCTAGCGTGAAGGTGGGTTCGGTGGAGCTCGAAGTTGAAGGTGACGAACTGTGTGTTTTTTTTCGTTGGTTTTGGCGAGAACTTTGTTGGAGAAGAAGAAGGGCTGAAGAAGGTGACGTGGGATATGGGTTTGGATCCCTTAACGTGTCTGAGCTCGACCCAGTAGCTTTTTTTTTATTTGTGTTGTTTGTTTGGTTGCTTGTATCTGAGCCGTCGACCGCATCTGAGCACGAACTCCGAGGTAAAGAATTTTTCTTATTTGAGTTCTGGTGGCAAGTTGCTTCGGCGACGTTGCCGACCCCCTCCAAATATGTGTTAAGAAGGAGGTCGAAGTCCAGGGGGGTTCGGGGTCTCCTGCCGAGGTCCGGAGTGAGTTTTTTCCCTGTTTGAGGGTCAGTGTCAAGAGCGCTCGGCAGCTGGTGCCGAACCCCAACTTTTCCATGTAACATGGTCGGTGTCAAGAGCGCTCGGCAGCTGGTGCCGAACCCCAACTTTTCATGTAACATGGTCGGTGTCAAGAGCGCTCGGCAGCTGGTGCCGAACCCCAACTTTTCATGTAACATGGTCGGTGTCAAGAATGTTCGGCGAAGGGGTGCCGAGGTCCAATTTTTCCATGTAACAAGGTCGGTGGCAAGAACGCTCGGCAGCTTGTGCCGAAGTCCAAATTTTCCATGTAACATGGTCGGTGTCAAGAACGCTCGGCGGCTTGTGCCGAAGTCCATGGAGAGTTCTTCTCGATGTTCCCGGTGTAACACCCGGTATATGTCTAATATTATATAGAGATATATAATATATATATATATATATATATATATATATATATATATATATATATATATATATATATATGTATATATATATATATATAAAATAATTAAAGAAAGAAGGGATAGTTGGTAGGTGACGTGGATGAAGAAGAAAAGAAGGAAAATGGGGTTGGTATTAATGTATGGCCTATAGGATGATCCTATGGGAATTATTAGTGTGATGAGCCTATGGGATTTCCTATGGGGCTAAGGAATGAAAGGAAGCATGCTGGTTGCTTTGACCGGATTTGACCTAGGGGAATTAATCCCATATCGATGGTGAGAAGGTGAGGAAGTATGTGTATATTAGGAAATGCCAATGATTAGGGTACCAAAATGGTTAACCACCCTTTTGAGGCAGCCTGTGGTGGGCGTGGTTAGAGTTTTGTGTCCGTTCTTTCGCGTGCGCGCACGTGTAGCCGCGTGCGCAGCTGAGCCGGGCTCGGGGCGTTACAAATGGTATCAGAGCCGACTTTCGACACCGAGTGTGTGCAAGATGTACGCCTGAGAGGGAGCTAGGTTGGGACAAGTCGCCCGGGTAGGGGACTGTACAACTAGCAAAATCAGGGTAATCCTCTCCACATCGGCTAGAAAGGGATCCTGAATCAAGTTGTAAGTCCGGGCTCAGCGAGGACGCTGAGTTCTTAAGGAGGGTTGTGTGTAACACCCGGTATATGTCTAATATTATATAGAGATATAATATATATATATATATATATATATATATATATATATAAAATAATTAAAGAAAGAAGGGATAGTTGGTAGGTGACGTGGATGAAGAAGAAAAGAAGGAAAATGGGGTTGGTATTAATGTGTGGCCTATAGGATGATCCTATAGGAATTATTAGTGTGATGAGCCTATGGGATTTCCTATGGGGCTAAGGAATGAAAGGAAGCATGCTGGTTGCTTTGACCGGATTTGACCTAGGGGAATTAATCCCATATCGACGGTGAGAAGGTGAGGAAGTATGTGTATATTAGGAAATGCCAATGATTAGGGTACCAAAATGGTTAACCACCCTTTTGAGGCAGCCTGTGGTGGGCGTGGTTAGAGTTTTGTGTCCGTTCTTTCGCGTGCGCGCACGTGTAGCCGCGTGCGCAGCTGAGCCGGGCTCGGGGCGTTACACCCGGTGCTACGGAGGTCGGCTCGGGGAGTGCGACCCCTTGTTTCGAAGCTAATTCGAAGATCTACAACTTCTCTTTAGGAGTGAGACGAAGATTCACCCTCCTTCATGGCCAAAATAGCCAGGCAACATCCTTGTATACATGAGGTTGAGGAGAGTTTTCGATGTTCCCGGTGCTACGGAGGTCGGCTCGGGGCATGTGACCCCTTGTTTCGAAGCTAATTCGAAGATCTACAACTTCTCTTTAGGAGCGAGACGAAGATTCACCCTCCTTCATGGTCAAAATAACCAGGCAATATCCTTGTATTCATGAGGTTGAGGAGAGTTTTGGTCTTGGGGATTTTTGAAGAGGAGCTCCACTCCTAGGGGCGGAGAAGATGTGCTGGGAAGACCCACGTAAGAGCCATGGGAAGACCCACTCTTTGAGTTGAGCAGAGCGAAGAGCTTGGCTCTAGGAGAGAGCCATTTGTGAGACGAGTGTGAGGGGGAACTCTAGGAGAGAGTTGTGAGCTCCGAACTCGTTGAGAAGGGGTCCGCTTCGGAGAGAGCCATTTGGGAGACGAGTGTGAGGAGAAACTCTAGGAGAGAGTTGTGAGCTCCGAACTCGTTGAGAAGAGGTCCGCTTCGGAGGTGAGCGGAGCGAAGAGCTTGACTCTAGGAGAGAGCCATTTGGGAGACGAGTGTGAGGAGGAACTCTAGGAGAGAGTTGTAAGCTCCGAACTCGTTAAGAAGAGGTCCGCTTCGGAGGTGAGCGGAGTGAAGAGCTCGGCTCTGGGGGAGAGCCATTTCGGAGACAAGTTTGAGGAGCAACTCTAGGAGAGAGTTGTGAGCTTCGAACTTGCTTTTTGAGTGAGAGAATCAACGGTTGTAGGAGCAGTTCCGAATGACGAACCACTTCTAACTCGCTTAAGAGCAAGTTATTTGAAGAGGAATCGAGCCAAGTGTTAGACTCCGAACTCGTCGTTTAAGAGAGTATCAACGGTTGTGGGAGCAGTTCCGAATGGCGAACCACTTCTAACTCGCTGAAAAGCAAGTTATTTGAAGCGGAAACGAGCCAAGTGTTGGACTCCAAACTCGTCGTTAGAGGGGGGTTAACGAGGTGTAGGAGCAATTCCGAATGGCGAACCACTTCTTACCCGCTTATGAGCGAGTAATTTGAAGCGGAATCGAGCCAAGTGTTGGACTCCGACCTCGTTGTTAGAGCTTAGTAAGTTGCGGGAGCAGCCATGTAGAAGAAGCTGGACTCCGAACTCGCCATTTAGCGAGTCGTGGCTCGGAGAGATTGAGATGAAGCAAGAGCAACAATTTCCAATGAAAAAAACGTAAAGTTTTATTGAAATAAACTAAGTGGTTGCTTCAATAGGGTGAGCCATTATTACATGCTATTGGCCGGGTTACAAGCATCGGCCTTATTGAAAATCAAAATCCTACTTCTACGATAAGGTGAAGACCTCTTGGGAGGAGCTGGGAGGTTTTGAGTCTTGAAGCTCGGCGAGCCTTTCCGTTCGTTTGTTGGTTCCCCAAAGGGGGGAAGCTAGGCCCCATCTTTTTGGACGAACTTGGTCAGGTGCCCCCACTGTATGAGTTCTTCGATCTCCTCCTTCAGAGCCCGACAATTATCCGTGTCGTGGCCGTGGTCCCTGTGAAAGCGGCACCACTTATCTTTGTTCCTCTTCTGGCCAGGGGTATTCATTCTAGGGGGAGCGCGGAGTAGTCCTTCCTTGTCCACCTCCATAAGGACTTCTGATATATTAGCAGTGAGGGGGGTGAACTTCTCAAAACGTGGAGTCGAACGACACTGGCCATTACTGTCCTTCTGGAATTTTTGGGACCCCTCTTCACTTGTGTTCTTCCGTTTGTTCCCGGAAGATGTTTCCTCAAGAACAAGGGGGTCGAGAGCCTCTTCCGCCCGTATGTACTTCTCCACCCTAAGTAGGAGCTCTGAGAAGTCCCGAGGAGGCTTCTTGGCAAGGGATGCCCTGAGGTTGGCATTAGTGACATTGCGCTCGAATGCGGCAGAGGCTACTGACTGGTTGAGGGAGGGAATGGACCGGGCTTCGGCAGTGAAGCGTCGAACGTAATCTCTTAGGCGTTCACCCTTTTCTTGGTTGAGGGTCACCAGGGATACACTTGTTTTCTCAGCTCGGCGGCTACTCACGAAATGAGTAAGGAAGAGCCCTTCGAACTGATCGAATGAGAAGATGGAGGCCGGGACGAGTCGAGAGTACCATTCTCGCGCAGACCCCTTCAGCGTGGCAGGGAAGATCTTGCAGAGGAGGGCGTCTGAAGCATGGTGGATCATCATGAGAGTTTTGAAACTCTCTATGTGATCTGCGGGGTCCGACTCCCCGGTATACGTCTCGAGGTGAGGCGGCTTGAAGTTTTCTGGGATGGGGGCCTCCATGATGGTACGGGAGAATGGAGGTTTGCTCGGGCGGAGGTTTATCACCCGTTGCTCTTTTCCCTTGTTAATTGGGCCGAAGCGCCTCTCCATCTCGTGGAGACGGCGGTAGACTGAGTCTTCTCTTTGATCATATCTTGCCGAGCCCCAGGACTCATCTTCGTATGAGGGTGGACTGGGGCTGCGGCGATGGTAGCTTGGAGATAGAGGAGGACTGAGAGTTTGAAGGCGATGGCTCCTAGTTGGCTCATGAGTAGGTGGCCTCTGGTCGTTCTTCAGGGCGATATTGAGGGCCCGTAAGACTATCGCTTGGAAGTCTTGAAGATCTGTCCTTGTGACTGGTGCCTCTCCAGCTTAGGGGTCCCTATGTGTGGCTCGGCTTACCGGAGAATGAGTTCTCCGTCGATGACGCTGAGGGGACCCTCTTTGCCTCCTCGGGGGAGGGGATCTTCTGGTCCTCGATCGTCGGGGGGTTCGGATTCTTGAAGCTCCTGAGTTATCGGGTTTATGGACTCGACCAAGGACCCGCCATCCATTCAGGCGAGTTCTAAGGTCGACCCCCTTTTGACGGTTGGCAATCACTTGACGAAGATCCCGCTCGGGAGGGCTTTGAGAGGCCACAGATTCAACTGAAGGATTGGGACCGGTGACTTGATCATGAGGAGGATGTTGCTTCGGACGACTCGGACGGGAGCGCCCCTGGGCAGCCCCCCGAGACCCTGGAGGGGCCTGTTGAGTAGGAGCACCTTGAACTAGAGGAGGGAGAGGAGGAAGAGAAGTGGTTCTTCGGTCGGAGACCACTGCCTTCCCCTTCTGTTTTGGATGCACGGCTGGAGAAGATCTGACCAACGGGAAGAGGGGAGCCCGCTATTCGTTTGTTTCCCACAGACGGCGCCAATCTGTTGCCGCTAAATCTGGTGTGGGGCAAACAGATAGTATTTGTAGATTCTTGGGAAACTTTGAATAGCAAACTTGTATACCTGTTCCGTCGGAGTTTGACCGTTGACTCCCGCCGTTCACCTGCAAAAAGTGCGAGACACCGGGGTTGATCCCGGCGACGCACCCTCCGACGCTCAAGTCAGTAACCAGGAATGATTATGAAATAGCATAAATTGGCAAAAGATTGATTACCTTTTAATGGAGATGAATGGGGGTATTTATAGGCGCCTTAGGGATCAGATTAGGAATGTAATCCCCGTAATCCGATGAGGAATATAATCTCCGTAATCAGATAAGGAATGTAATCCCTAATCCCCAGTGAAAAGATAGATGTGAATCAGGGCTGTTGATTAGGATTAATCAGATACCTTGATTTTATCTTGCTGGACTGGGTGTGTTTCGGGTTTGGACCCGTACCCAGTTGAGGTGGATCCGTTCGTAGGTTATTGGGTCGTGAAGAAAGACCCAGTTTCCACTTCAGACCCGTTAGTAGGTGAAATTACCGTTTTACCCCTGAGCTTTAAGATTCGTGTCCGATGTGAACGGTCCCGATTTAATCCTATTTTTAGCCATATCACGTACCAAATTCGACTATCGAGTCCAGATCAAAATTGAAATTTTAAAAAGAAAACCCTATGAAAATCGAATCTAAGTAGGGCATACCAGAAGATGTGAGAATCACGTCGCCCGAAATGCGCTTGTGAAGAGAGAGGAAGAAGAAGACGAAGAGGAAAGAGAAACTAGGGTTTCTGATTAACGCCATGGATTTTGAAAATTTGGGATTTTCGTCTTCACCTTCGCCATCGCATTCGCTCGCATTCGCAGCACCGGAAAGAAAAAATGATAGCGCGGGAAGGACACGTGCTGTGTCTTGATTGGGTAGGGGACTTGCCACGTGTGTGTGTATAGGTGAAGAGTGAGCATTTTTGTGATAACTCCCTCTACTTTTGTCTTATTATTTTTCGAAGAAGTATAGAGATTAGAGATTGTTTTTTTTTTTTAATTTTTTTATTTAGGAAAAATGTGGAATCTGGGCACCCTGTTTTATCAATAAGAGTTTAACCCAGAGTACTGGGTCAAAGTACAAACTACATACAGAAAATAAAATATACATGAAGCAACATGATGCGTACAAACAACAAATTTCTCTAACAATCCTGGAGGGTGGTCCGATAAACAAGCTCGGTCCAGTAAAATTGTAAGTACGTCAGTTTAGCTTCGTACAGTGCCTCCACGACACATGCACACCCACCTAAAACAAGTCTGGCAGGATTTTATCACCCGCCGATTCCTGCCTTCATCTCGCTGGGGGACCCCATCTTTGGGCCCAAGCCCCGCAGATCAAGTTCTGACCCCACGGCACATGCACAACTATCGCACCCTCCCACCATCTCCACCACTCATCCTACAAACGTGCCAATAGCTTCCACAGACGCTACCAAAGAGATAGCCGTGAACAGGATACCTTCACCTCTCACACGATAGCGTTTTCTTAGGCAATTTCTCACCAAACAACTATCTGCTCACCCCACCAAACACCACGCTCCAGGAGAGAGCCGTGGAGAGGATACCTTCACCTCTCTCACGCTCTAGCTCTCTCTGGCGATTTCTCACCACACAAACTTATCTCGACTCATACACCCAATCCGAGGAAAGAGGCGACGCTATCACGAGCCCGTGGCCTAAGCTGGAGGAAGCTCAATAGCCTGATAGTAGGCGCTGTGAAGACTGCACCGGCAACATTGTAGGACACTCAAACGCGCACATCATAGAGGGGCCCCATCTTCGGACCCAAGCTCCACAATCGTGTAAGACAGCGTACATCGGGAGGGGGGACAACCCCCCTCACAAAAATACCCCGTCTCTTCCTTCGGCGCTGCCAACCTCAAGCAAACCCCTGCTTCTTCGCACGCACTACCAACCCTCGAAACCAAATCATAGCCGCAGATCGTCGTGATTGGCCCCGAGAATGTGGATATGGCGGCGGCCGCAAAGAGCATCCGGGCCCCAAGAGTGAACAACACAGTGCCACAAACCCCACACCAACTCACCCTTGTCTCTCACAGGCCAACCATACCCAAACCCCACCCCCATCACCAACAACTACCGGCTGGCCCCACGGGCCCCATACCGAACCACCGACCTCACCCACTTGAACCCCAGATCCATGGTGTTCGCGACAACAGGCACGGGAGGATGCTCTGGCGCGACATAGTCGTTCCGCGGCAATTGGGACAAGCACCCCGAAAGTTGAGACAAGTGAGCGCACATCACGGAGGGACCCATCTTTGGACCCAAGCTCCACAATGGTGTAAGACAACCTAACTCGCTCATCAAAGCGACTCGCAGAAAGAGAAGCACACCCGGCATCTTCACACGCACTACCAATCCTCGCAAAAACCAAATCAAAGCCGTAGATCGCCGTGATTGGCCCCGAGAGTGTGGACATGGTGGCAAGCGCGAAGACCATCCAGGCAAACATCTAGCAAACCAAAACAAGACCACTCGCTGCCCCTAGGACATTGGATCCCGCTTCCTCGGCCCGACCGCCGGGCTCGACGGCTAAGCGCCGGTGACTGGAGAGGTGCCATCGACGGCGCGACGGCAGGGCAGTGGGGGGCAAGTGTCGAAGGGAGACGGGAGGGGGGTAGGCATCGGATGGAAGGGAGATCGGGGAGAGGGAAGGCATCGAGACGACGGCGGCTTCGGCAGGCGGCGGCGGCGAATCTATGGCGGAGGATGAAGCCGAAGACGATCTCGAAGCTCCAAGGAGCCACAGCTCCGCGAAGACGACGCCGACGACTCAGCGGGAAGTGGCGGAAGTAGAGAACTCGGCGGGACGACGCCGTAGATCGCCGTGAAGTGGAGGAAGGTGGGGGGGGGGGGGGTCGACGAGAGGCGAGGGGGTGGGGCGGCGGCGTCGCCCCTAGCTATTTTGGATCTAGGGTTTCTTTTTGGGGGTTTTTTCAGATCTAGTTTCTCTCTCTAGAATTTTCTAGAGAGAGAAACTCTTGGTTCAGATCTAGAGATTGTTGAAGTTACACAGAAACGTATTGGAATTTTTTATTTTATTTTTAGAGAAAATGTGGAATAACACTACCCTTTTTCATTAATAAAAGTTTTAATAAAACATTTCTGGGAGACTGAGGAAAGTATAAGGAATTACAATACAGAAAATAAAACATAAACATCCAACATCATCCTAGAAGGTGGGACAATCCAAAATTGCTACAGTAATGTATTGGTATGTTTGTGTGGTAACTTTCTTATATGTACCATTTCATACTTATTTATATGATAGTTATTTGCTTATGCATGTATATTAATATGCATTGAGAAATAAATGAGACTTTATAAACTAGCGATGATAGTGCAATTGACATATTGAGGATTTATTTTGCCGAGAATCAGTACCTTGATGAGAACCGATCTCTAAAAAACACGACAGTTATTTGGAAAATTTTCAGTTAGCCAAGGAGTTCAACATTGTACTAGTAATGTTTAATCTTTGTGCAAACGACTAGTAAACTTTCAACTTTGTACGTTATAATCTCATTCACAGTACCTTGCATTTATTCACATGTTTCGTAGCTCAAGACATGCAATGCACGACAGCAAATTTTCAAACAAAATATGTTTTGTTTGAAAATGCTGTTCATCTCAACACCCTGGGCATTCAAGATCCATCACAGAGAAACACATGCATCACAAAAAGTATACTTTTTTCCAACAGAAAGTTGCAAATTACAAATGATGGTAATATTGTGAACTGTTCGGGATGTAATAACAATCACCCAAACCTGTTCATTCTTTGTGAAAGGCAAAAACTATTACAATCATATTAAAATTGAGAAGGAAAAAAAATAAAATCAAAGCTCAATCGTGTTTGGACAGTCTCCAAAGAGGAGAAAAGGAAAAGGAAAGACGAATTCCAGATTCGGCCAGAATGCTATCATCTATAACCAATGAATAAATGCCGCGTAAGGTTTTCCCACCCAAATGCGAGCCAACAAAATGATATATTTGTATAGTAGCATGTCTATTTCTATAAAATCTAACAATTCCCCCTTCATCCTCAGAAGAGAGCACACATAAATGACATAATATCGGGTGCAATGGACAGCAGAGCAGAAGACCTGCAATTGAGAAACAACTCTCATCAGATAAGAGAAAAGAGATTAACAAGGCTCGAGCAAGCCAAGTGTGAATCTAACGAAATGGTAATTGTTTCTTTTAAATTTTATTTTAAGAAGTACCAAACGGTAATTGTTAATTATGTAATGACAACATGATTTTTTTTTTTTTTGGGGGGGGGGGGGGGGGGGGGGGGGTGGGGGGGGATTATGACAATATGAATCTTTAAATATATAGATAGAAGAAGTGTACGAGAAGTTGTGTATAACATAAGTAAATATCACTGCTATATTAACAGCTACCGATACATGCCATAGAAATAATCATGACTGCAAAGATAAGAAAGAAAATCAGACATGTATAAATTATCTAGTAAAACCAGGTTCAGCTCCATATGTCCATATGTTACCTACACAACATATGCACAACAATCTAAAGCGATAAATTTTAGTACTCATTCTTGTCACTGCATATTTCTAGAAAAGTAGAAAACTACCTTATCTGGAACGAATGACAATTAAATGTTGCAACTACTATTACCATTGCAGTAACGGTGTTATGCACCATAGTGTCAACCACATGATGATTCCACTGAAAAGGTCATGGGCAAATTGGATATCAGCCAATGGCTCATATGCATGTCTAGTAAACATAAAACATGCAACCAAGTCAAAATTCAGCTGGGACATCAGAAAGGTCAAATATTCTCAACTCTTGAATTCCATTAAGTGTCAATGATAAGGACATCAGGTCGCGACAGCTCGGGCGTTTTTATAAGCGCAGACATCGTCTAGGATGGCTGTTCCATTAGCTTAGTATTTTATTTCAGTAATCATATTTGTTTGTGGTAATTATAGCCATATGTAGTAGTTTTACGATTTGTACCCTTTATTTTATGCATTAGAATATTTTGGAGATTTGTATTGAGATTTATTTTGAGCCTATATATAGGCCTTGAGAATAATGAGAAGAGATGCTTTTGATTGACTAAAAAAAAATTACTGTGATCGAGTTGTTGCTCCTAATTCATTTTCTTGTGTGAGACATTGAGATACAATTTTAGGGTTTATTACAAACTCTAAACTATACCCAAATCCCAAACCTTAATCTAATCCATCTACAGCCGCCCTCCTCTTCTTCTCCTCTGTTTCTTGCTCCCGAAACCACAACCCATCACCGAAGCCCTCTCCCCATCGCCTCCCTCCTTCCTCCTTCACCAGCACATCCTCCGACGTCGACTGCCTCCAAACTGCCACCATGACCTCGCCAATTGCTGCCTCACACCCCAGTATCCTGCAGCCCCGCCATAGCCACTCCTTGTGGAAGCGCATCACCACCACCCCGCTCTCGTCTTCGACTCCATTGAAGCCTTCCCATCGCCTCTTCGCAACCGTTCGAGCCACCACTGAGCGCCCCCACAACCACCGCCATTGACGACCAGCCCCTTTACTTCGAAAACCTAATCCCCAAATCCCCTTAACTTTGAAACCCTAATCCCCAAGTCCTTACCTCCCGACCACCGCTTCGGCTGCCAACGGCCCTTACTTGGCTGCACCCTCACGCAGCCAACCCTCCAAGCGCACAAGACCAACAACATCGCAACACTGTCTACGAATCTCGGTATACTCTTTCCACTTCTCCATTATTTGTGATACTACTTTATTATCTCTAGATTATTATCTAAATTTATTGTCGTCCACAAATATTATAAGTGTGTGTGCTTCCACTTGCTAAGTAGGGTACGAATCATTATTGACTATCTTACTTGCTAAGCACACTTAGGTATATTAGTTGATTGTTAGACTTGAATTTTAATTAGGTTTGTATACTTATTTCATATCTTGAAAAATCCATCAAACTAGTTAGTAGTTTTAATTTCTATCTTAATCTGTATTACGTGTTGCTAAACTTAATCTTTTAAAAATTTTGGAATTTCTCTGTCTAGGGTTAAGTTTACATTAGTCAAAGAAGGGGAAAGACAGTATCATATAGAGAATTACATAAAACTTGAGGAACAAATAGAACAAACTGCCAACAGAACGCATATCCTAAGGCTTAACTGGACTTCTTTTGTAACCATAATAACCATACAAAATAAAAATAATACGTTCATTGTGCTTATCCAGTATCATCTATATGAATACTTTACTGTTGCACGTCATAACTGAAATGATAAATGATCTGGGAGCCTTTAAAAGTAACCAAGGTAAGTAACTATACTTAACGAAGTATTTTCAAATCTATGAAACTTAAAGCAAAAGAATCCTCATCAGATATGTTCCTATATTTGAATAATTGAAGAAGCACAATTCCTTTGAAATTTTGTGAAGCTAACTTAACTAGATTTGAGAAAGTATTTTCAAATCCCAAAACTTCTAATAAGCATGAAAATCCTTATCAATATGAGTCATGCTGTAAACTGGATATCATAGGAACATTTATCCATGTAAGCTGGTGACTGATCCAACAAGACAACATCTAAAACGCACAAAAAAGAATACATGAAAGAATGATATGATAGATTGCAACATCTGCAAAAATATTTGAATCACATTCGAAGGACCAGAAAGTTGAATGAAGTGCTCAAACATTCGTGCAGACATATATCTAAACACTCCTTTCTCGTCTGTTTTAATACAAGGTCCACAGTTAGCCATGTGAGAAAGAAAGATGGAAGGAATCAAGTCAATATATAGTTGGAAAATGACTATCCGGGAACCCTGATCCCTGATCGATCTAAATGAAATCCAGGAAAAATACAATGAATTTTGAGGGAAAATATAGAATAATTTTGTTGGCACGAAGATTCAAGACGAAATTTAAAAAATAGGAGGGGGAAAGAAGAAGAAGAGAGAGGGGGGGGGGGGGGGGGGGGGGGGGGGGGGGGGGGGGGCGATTATGGTAAGGAATAAAAGTAGCATAAATATCCAATAATTTTTTTTTACCCAACATCCTCTCATATTTCTATGCCTCCATATACAATGGATCAGCCTGAATGTAACTGGAATAATAGCACATCTGATGATGACATCGGTTCTGTTTTGTTTTTGTTTTGAGATTTTAATCATATGTAGTAGTTTTGCAATTTGCACCATTTATTTCCTACATTAGAATATTTTAGAGATTTGTAATGAGATTTTGTTTTGAGCCTATATATAAGCCTTGAGAATAATGAGAAGGTATGCTATTATTGATTAAAAAAATTAATGTGTTAAGTTATTGCTGTGCATCATTTTCTTGTGTGAGAGACCATGAGAAATTATTAGGGTTTGTAAGAAATCCTAAGACATTTAGGGTTTGTGAGAAATCCTAAATCCCACCTTCATGTCTACAGCCGCCATTAAACTAAATTCCCAAATTCTTATTCAACTCCAAACCCTAACCTAATTAATCTAACCTAATCTTCGCCTTCCTCTTCCCTCTTCATCTTCTACTGCTCCCGATCGAAACCCACATTCTCCCTCAAAACTCCTCACCTCCATTGCAAACCGGCTCCAAGCTACACAAGAAACCCATCTCATCTCCATTTTCTCCCAGCCTTCGCCAGCACAATCCGACGCCACCCTGTCGCCGCTCACCACCACCGACCACCTAACTGCCGCCCCACGCACCACCGATGACCCCGACTGCTCCTCTCTCCCCTCACCCTCGTCAGTTGACCACCATGAGTCCCCCTTCTCCTCGCCGTCGTCGACTCCCCCACTGTCATTAATCCCCTTTTCCCTCGCCGTCGTCGACCTCCTCCCAAGAAGCACCGCCGCCGTCGCCAGCGTTCCCCGCAGACCACCGGCGTCCGATCCTGCCTCCTTCTCCTTATCCTGAGTGTGAACCGAACATCCAAGGGGTTCAAATCAGATCAGATCTTCTCTTTTGGTTGGTAGCTATCACTGTTTGGTGTTGGGCAAGATCCAAATTCAGATCCAGCAGCTTCCTCCTCTCCCTCCGTGGTGACGAGTCGTTCATCGATCCCCGGTAACTTCTTTCCATTCCTCCATTATTTGTGTTACTGTCTATCGTCTCTATAATATTATATAAATTATCTATCGTCCACAAATATTAAGTGTGTGTGCTTCTACTTGCTTATTAGAGCACAAATCATTATTAAATATTTTACTTGCTAAGAACGCTTAGGTATATAATTATTGATTGTTAGGATTGAATCTTTAATTGGGCTGGTTAAACTTATTTCAATTCTTAAAAATCCCTCAAACCAATCGTTAGTTTTAATTTCTGACTTAATCCGTGTTACTTGTTGGTAAACTTAATCTTTTAATATTCTTAGAAAATTCTCTACCTAGGGTTAAGTTTACATCATTTTGGTTTCAGAGCGAAGGTTTTTAAAAACCCTAATTCTTACGTCATTTAGCTATAGTTTCTGTATTCATTTAGAATCGTTTTAGGATTATTATTTTATATCGTTTCCGATTTTTTTTTAAAAGGTATTATTTGCATTTAAGAATTATTTGCATTTAGAGCTTTAGGCCATTAAAAAAAATTAGGTGCACTTAGGTCACGTTTTCCTAAATTTCACCAATGAACAACACTGACATTTCCATTACCCTCGTTGCTATTCAAACAACTCTCGCTAATATCAATCAACGACTTGAGCAAGTGGAATTAAATTAGAAGGTTGCCCCTGAGCTTCATGCTAATCGTTAAATCCTTTAAGGCAATGATCGTGACGGTCGACGTCAAAATAGTGACCCTGACGAACAATACAAGAAGAACGTTAAGGCCGACGTTCCCCACTTCGAAGGCCACATGGAAACCCAAACTTATCTTGATTGGATCAGTCTCATGGACCACTACTTCGTGTGATTTGACATGAGCGAAGCTATGAAGGTCAAATTTGCCACGATAAAATTGACTGGTAAAACTCAACAACACTGGACCAATCTTGAATATGCCTGCAAAGGCCGAGGCCTGACACCCATAACCACTTGGGAGGCCATGAATGAGAAGTTTACCGAGAGATATGTGCCAATGTCGTTCCACACCCAATTGCTAGATTCGTGAAACCAACTCTATCAAGAAAGCAAATCCACCCAAGAGTATGTGGATAAGTTTGATGACTTCCTCATTCAGTATAATGCTTTGGTGAAGTAAGCAAAGAATAAACCCTCTCTAGGTTCAGAGCTAGACTATGAGCCGATCTTAGCATTGAGTTAATTCATAGAAATGTTGACTCCTTGGTAGCAGCTTATGCCATTGTCCTTGATATAAATTTCCTTAAAGCAAGTTTCCCTTACAAGTCCAGCGATTCCTGAGATCATTCCTCTAGAATGATCTCTACTAAGCCATCTAGGCCTGAGCCCTCATCTTCTCAATACCCCAACAAGTTTTACCCAAGCTCGCCTACTTCAAATTCCTATCTACCTACAAATGACAACACGGGTAAGAACACCAAACGAGACTACTCTAAGATTGATCCTCTCACTAAGTGCTATAAATACAAGGGATATGGGTATGTTGCTGGCAACTGTCCCCAGCCTCAGTAAGATCAACATCGTAGAAGGTACCGCTGTCATTGCTGATGAGCCCAACAATGAATTTACCTATGAACCTCATGTAAGTGATCACTTCGATGAAGAAGAGGATGACTAGTCTCTCAACTATATTCGGTCGATCCAATCACCTCCATAGAATGTACCTGAGTCACCTATTTCTTCCCAAGTCACTTGGCAGCTCATAGATTTTATCCTTATGCTGGAACATCATAGAGTCTCAGAGTCTGCATCCACATTTGCATCTCGCATTCATGATTTGCATAAAGAAATTTCCAAAAAAATTAATGAGAATAATTTTAACTACAAGTTAATAGCAGATATTAGAAGAAAATTTAAAACTTTTAATATTGGTGATAAAGTGATGGTTCGGATTCGTCCGAAATGGTTTCCAGCTGGATCCATTAAGAAATTGAACACACATGCTACAAGTCAATTTAAAATTCAGTATAAAATCAATGATAATGCATATGTCGTTGACCTTCCTGAAAGTTTTGGCATAAGACTCAATATTGAGGATCTAGTACCCTATGAAGGCCCAAAATTTAACCCTATAAATTTTCTTATAGATAAGCCTACCATGCAGCCTACTGGTAAGATTTCCATATTTCCCCCATTACCTGCCACTACTTACCCACCGACAGACAAATTGGATAATATTTTAGATAACCAGATAATCTCTTCTAAAGATGGTGGTTATCATAGGTATTTGGTGCGATGGAAGAACAAGCCAAAGTCGGAGGATACTTGGAGTGATCGTGAGGAGCTCCAGCACTTGGATCCAGATCTTTTAGAGCACTATGACATGATCACTGGTTTTGACTCGATTGGGTCGAGCTCTCTCCCACCCGGAGAGAATGATGAGGACATCGATTTTGTTTTATTTTTGTTTTGAGATTTTAGTCATGTTTAGTGGTTTTATAATTTGCACCATTTATTTTCTGCATTAGAATATTTTGGAGATTTGTATTGAGATTTTGTTTTGATCCTATACATAGGCCTTGAGAATTATGAAAATGTATGCTATTATTGATTAGAAAAATTACTATATGTTGAGTTATAACTCTGCATCCTTTTCCTGTGTGTGAAACCATGAGAAATTATTAGTGTTTGTGAAATCCTAAGACATTTAGGGTTTGAATAGAAATCCTAAATCTCACTTTCATCTCTACAGCCGACATTAAACTAAATCCCCAAATCCTTATTCAACTCCAAACCCTAACCTAATCTTCTCCTTCATCTTCCTTCCTCTTCTTCTACTGCTCTCGATCGAAACCCACCTTCTCCCTCAAAACTCCTCACCTCCACTGCAAACCGGCTCCAAGCTACACCTGAAACCCATCTCTCCATCTTCTCCCAGCCTTCGCCAGCACAACCCGACGCCACCCCGTCGTCACTCACCACCACCGACCATCTAACCACCGCCCCACGCACCACCGACGATCCCAACTGCTCCTCTCTCCCCTCACCTTCGTCAGTCGACCCCCCTGAGCCCCCTTCTCACCGTCGTTGACTCCCCCATTGTCGTCGATTCCTTTTTTCCTCGCCGTCGTCGACCTCCCCCCAGCAGCACCGCCGCCGTTGCCAGCATTCCCGCAAACCACCGGTGCTCGATCCTACCTCCTTATCCTGGGTGCGAACCAAACATCCAAGGGGTTCAAATCAGATCAAATCTGCTCTTTTGGTTGGTAGCTATCAGTGTTTGGTGTTTGGTGTTGGGCAAGATCCAGATTCAGATCCAACAGCTTCTTACTCTTCCTCCGTGGCGACGAGTCGTTCATCGAACCCCGGTAACTTCTTTCCATTCCTCCATTATTTGTGTTACTGCCTATCGTCTCTATTATATTATCTAAATTATCTGTCATCCACAAATATTGAGTAAGTCTGCTTCTACTTGCCAATTAGAGTACAAATCATTGTTGCATATTTTACTTGCTAAGAACGCTTAGATATATAATTATTGATTGTTAGGATTAAATCTTTAATTGAGCTTGTTAAACTTATTTCAATTCTTGAAAATCCGTCAAACCAATCGTTAGTTTTAATTTCTGACTTAATCCGCGTTATATGTTGGTAAAGTTGATCTTTTAATATTCTTGAAAAATTCTCTACCTAGGGTTAAGTTTATATCAACATCACTGTATAGTATACACCAGTGTAGTAGAAGGCGAAAGGCGCAAAGCAACTTCACTACCCTATAAAAAGCCTGAGGCCCAAGGCGCAATTTGGGGCGCAAACCTCACTTAACCAAGGCGCACTATTACTTTTTGGGGTTTTTAAATTTATAAATACGATTATGTATCAAAACATGGATAGCCCATTAGGAAGCCAATCGATAATAATCAATCTAAATGAGGGAATTTTCTCATATATTATAAGGTCATTTTTCCATATATTATAATATTAGGATTAGTAATTATATCTTTTCCTTAATTATTAGAAGAATGCTCCTACCAAAAGTGGTGAGCATAACTTGAACCCATAGGCCATAACCTCTCACATTCTCAAGACTCAGGCTCGCGCATAGTGCACATTGCAAGGATGAGGCGCATGCTGTAACGCCCCGAGTCCCGAGCCTCGCTCAGCTGCACACGAGCCTACACGTGCACACACGCGAAAAATAGATCCTAACAACGGCACACTAAATGTGCTACAGCTACACCCATACACTACATACATGTGCATTGTGCACAACAAGCACACAACACACAAGCTCCCCCAGGGCCCCACACCACCACCTTTCACGTGCTGCTTATGCGACCACAATCTTCTCATCCCCCACTCAACTAATTCCATACACCAAGCCCCATAGTCACGCCTATAGGCCCAACTATTATATTCCTATTATTATTATTATTATTATTATTATTATTATTATTATTATTATTATTATATATATATATATATATATATAGAGAGAGAGAGAGAGAGAGAGAGGTTTATTCCATTGCAAATGCTACAATAGCGTTTATAAACGTGCAAACCACTTAACCTGCTATTGCCAATAGCGGGTTAAGTGGTTTGCACGCGTTTGCACAACATTTGCGTTTACAATGGAAGATAGCTCATATATATATATATATAATCTTTCCAATATAATACTATATATATACTCTTAAGTACGGGGTGTTATACACACCCCCTTAAGAACTCAGCGTCCTCACTGAGCCTGGGATATACAACCTATTCCAGAATTGCCATTCTAGCCGACGTGGAGTGGAGTACCTTGATTCTGCTAGCGTACTGCCCCTGGTCTCTCTATCAGCGTACTGTTCTAGCTCCATCTCAGGCGTACCTCTAACCCACTCTTACCCACGATCAGGATTGAAAGTTGGCTCTGATACCATTTGTAACGCCCCGAGCCCCACTCAACTGCGCACACGTAGGTGCACACGCCTACATGTGTGCATACGCAAAAAATAAATCCTAACAATGGTCCACCACAGACTTACCTCACAAAAGGTGTTATAGCTTATTAGTACCACCAATTGATCATAGGCAAATCTATTTAAACTCACACAATTGTTCAACCTTGGCCGATGTGGGACTTTTTCTACACCCAAACACTACATACACGTGCATTGTGCACAACAAGCACACAGCACACACAAGCTCCACCCAGGCCCCATACCACCACCTTTTCACGTGCTGCTTATGCAACCACAATCTTCTCATCCCCCATTCAACTAATTCCATACACCATGCCCCACAGGCACAGCTAGGGTTGGCAACCGGGTCGACCAGATCGGGTCGGGTTGAACCTGCCCGGGTTCGAACCGAAGTAGGATAGGTCCGGTCGGATCGGTTGGTTAACCGGGCCGGGCCAGGTCGGGTTGGCTTAGGGAAATCTCGACCCGGCCAACTCGTGAACCCATTCGGGTCCAACCCGGGTCGGGTCAGGTCGGGTTGCGGGTTGGCCCGTTTGTTTGAACTTTTTTTAACTTTAAAAAAATTGTAGTAGTAGTAGTAATAATAATAATAATAATAATAATTAAAGAGTGAAATTGCTATAAAAAATGTATATATTATTCATATGATTTCAACTTATACAAATTTCCAACTTTTTTATAAGAAACAAAGAATTATTATAAATTTGTTCTATACAATTACAATTTTCTATAAAATGATAATTTTCTTCAATTTTCCAACTTATTTATAAGAAACAAAGATTTATTACAATTTTTGATACATTTACAAATTTCCTGCATATGTTGGTCTTCAATTTGTTGTTGTTGTTGGTCTTCAATTCTTCATGTTGGTTGCTATTGTTGTTCTTCTTCTTCTTTCGGCCAGTTGCTTCCACTTGTAGACGTGTGTTGAACCCTTTTACTTGAGTCCTATCTTCAGCCTTCATCCAGTCTTCCGTACAGATGAGCATCTCCAACGATTAGGGCTTCAAGCGATTCCTGTAATCGGTTAGAACCCTGTCACTTGTAGAAAATGTACTTTCTGAAGTAACTGTATATTTAAGTACAACTTTTATGTGAGATATGAAAGTTGGAGAATTTTATCTACTTTCACCCCGTTTTGGCGGAACGGGATTTCGATGCGCTGTTTGCGAGATATGTTTGTTTTCGTACAGCAGTGTTGAGAAATTCCAGATTCATCAAAACCAGGTTTTGTGTGGCTTTTCATTTTTGATGACTTGGCTATACTTCCTAAAATATTATAAAACTTATTATTTTGAGTCTATCTATAGGGGATTACCCCAGAATTTTTGTGGAATTATTTGATGAGTTTACATGCTGTTTTTATGCGTTTGAAGTCGATCCCCTGTTTTCTGGCTGTACATGAAATCTGTGTTGAAATGAGTTTTAAGCTGAGATGTTGTGAACTAGTATAGGACTTTATTATACTCGTGAGAAGCATGTGGATGTCTAGTTTCCAGATCCTTCGACGGATCGTGATTTGCATGTCTGTAGCTCTTTGAATCACTGAATTAGTGCTGACTAGTCTTGCTGACCTGATTATAAACCTTGTATATTTTGCTCGTATATGTGGATGTGCATGCTAATTTGATATCCTGAACCTATACCTGATCATATCATGCTTATTTGACACTATTTTGCACGTATTCATGCTTGTTTGACAATAATAATAAAAGTAATCAAGCCGGGGTTTATGGGGAGTTAGTAGATCTTTAACCATATATTTAAGAATACTATAAGTATGTTCATGGTCTTTCCACAATTATAAAATTCTAGTGAAGAAGTAAAACTTTCAGAATCTTGTTGATTATACCAATGTAATTTATTTGGATGATTAGTCCTAGCATTTTTTGATTGAATTTTTGCAAGTAAATTAAATGTGGCATCATCTAATTTATTCTTACCATTACCAGTAGAAGTAGCAGAAGAAGTAATTAAAGTAGTAGTACTACTAGATGAAAAACTTATATCATAAAAATCATACAAGTTATTTAATGTCGCTTCAAATTTAGCTAAAAAAGTTTCCAAATCAATTTCAGATTCATCTTCCCCAAGTAAATTAAAAAACATTTCAATCAAACTCTTCGTACCTTCTAATTTGATACGATGATCCATCACAGTAGCAATACAATACAGCATAGGAGGAGGATTAAAATCTATGAAGCACCGATACGGGTACGGGGTGCGGGTATGACACGACACGGGTACGGGGATATGTGATTTTACAAAAAAATAAGATATGGGTGCGTTGATGGGTACATTAAATATAAAATAATTTATATTATATTTATAGATATAAAAATATTTTTCTTGTTAAAAAAGCAAACATTTAAACCATTTTATAGAACTATAAGAATACATTATAATTATGAGCATTTTAGAGAAAAGAAATGATAATCTAACTATAAAATTTTCGGGTAGTGTTTGAGTATAATTGTAAACAACAAAATTTTGAAATTACTCTAGGACCCATGCATTTATCTAAATATAATTGTGTCAAAAAGTTGTGAAAAAATGCATTTAAAAAAATTGGGTGCTCCTTGGATACGCACCCGGGAGTACCCAAGGAATATCGGCACCTGATACGCACCCGACACGGGTACGTCGGCAATTTGAAAGTATTCGTGCTTCCTAGATTAAAATACTTCAAAATTTTGATGTATGCAGCTTTCACAATATGACAAATAAAAGCATCATCGATCATTTCTTTGAAAGTTTGCATCATAGTAACTATTGAAATAAAAATGCTACTAGAAGTAGATTCATAAGATTTTGAAAATTTTAAAGTTGTGGTTTTAAAAGGTTCTAAAAATTTTAACAAAGATTCGGCATAAAACCAGACTTGGGGAGTCATTTCAAAATTTGACATTTTTTTTGCCATACATAAATCATTTATACATGCTTTATATTCAATAACATGTAGAAAATCAAAAGTAGAGTTCCATCGGTGTTTAACATACTTTGAAAATTTTCTAAAATGTACATTTAAGCCCACACCAAGCTTTCCATTCTTGAAATATAGGGTCACTTAATGCAATAAAATGTACACAATTTCTAATGTTAACTATATATGGGTCGGCTATTTTTAATGCATCTTGAACACAAATTTAAAATATGACATGCACATCTAATATGAAAAATATTATAAGATGTAGGGTTTAATGCGGTATGTAATATACTAATTAATGCATTGTTGTTAGATGCATTATCAAAACTTATACACGTAATTTTAACACGAATATGAAAAACATCACAAATTTCTAAAATACGATTTGCAATTTCATTACCACTATGGGGATAGGACAACGCGGCAAGTAATATGATCTTTTTTTAAAGAATCCAATCACTGTCGATTCAAATGAGAAGTTATTCCCATCATTGGAATATTGTTGCAACCCTTCCAACAATCGGAAGTTAAAGAAACTCTACAAGTTAAACTCCATAAAATGGCAATCAAAGTTTCTCTCATTTCATTGTACATTTTAAAACAATCCGACTTTAAAGTATTCCTAGGGATTCTTTTAAAATGCGGGTTTAATACGGTTTGATTAAAAGTTTCTAAGAACCTACTCTCGGAATAGAAAAATTGTAACTCTTCCTTAATTACTAGTCAGGCCATTTCCCGACGAACAAGTTCGGGATCATAAGAGTGGCTATCAACTACACCAGTCCTAGGGTGAATTTTTTGTTGGCTGGGTAGGTATACAAGAAGTTCTTTATGTACATTTTGGATGTGTCGTTTTATTGTATTCGTCCCCTCACCCTTTTGCCTTGTATGGCTTCGAACATGTTTTACAAATTTTTATTCCTACACCCGAATTTTCTTCGTACGGAATATAATCATAAAATTTGTGCCAATCACTAGTTTTTCCTTTAGTTTTCCTACTGCTACCCGGTTCTGTTGTTCCGGTTGCTTGTGTTTGTGGTTCCTCTTCTATTTCTATGTCTTGTGGGAACACATAGTGTGTACCAATGTATTGGATCATAGGGTACTCTTCGTCGGGCTCATTTTGTGGGACAATAGGAGGCCTACGAGAAGTGCTGGTAGAATCTTGTCCACTTCGGCTACGACCACTACCTCGTGATCTAGACATTTTGATGTAGTAGTCTATGTGAAAAAATTAAAATCAATCTAGGCAATAAAGTTTTTTAAAAAAAAATCTAAAAAACAATAAGAAGGTTGTGAAAGAGAAGATCAAAAAACAAACAAATTAATATGATACAAAAAAAAATTAAACTACAAAAAATATAAAGACAATAAGAGGGTTGTGAAATTTTGATACCGTACTTCGCGGATACTATATAATGAGATTGAAAATAAAAGTACAAGTACAAGTAGAAGTCCGGACTCGTATATAGATAGAAAGAGAGCTTCTTTGTTGGAGCCTTGGAGGAGTTGAAGACTTGAAGTAGACGTAGTTGAATGTTGAATTCGGTACGATCGGGATTTGTCGTTTCTATGTTGTTAGCTTCTTTGTTGAAAAAATTGAATCAATTGAGACTGAATTGAGTAGTAGTAGTAGAGAGAGTAAGATAGTAATGTGTGAAATTTTTAGAGTTGTTTAAGGGGTATTTATAGGGGAAAAGAAAAAAAAACCAAAAACAAAAAAAAAACAAAAAAACAAAAAAAACAAAACGGCTAAAACAGCCGTTGGCGGTCTATTTTGGCCGTTGGACCCGCGGGTCGAACAGTCGACCCGTCCGGGTCGAATGTTTGGCCCGTACGGGTCAAACGGTTCGAAACCCACAGGTTGGGCACTATTCACCGGGTTCGCGGGTCGGGTTCAACGGGTTCAAAACCGATTTTAGACGACCTGGGTCGATCCGCTTAGGTTGCGGGTTCAACCCGGACCCGAACCGTAAGTTAACGGGCCGGGTTTGGCGAGCGGGTCGCGGGTCAGCCCGGCCCGGTTGCCAACCCTAGGCACATCCTATAGGCCCAACTACTATATTCATATTTACTATATATAGTAAAAGGGATATGAGCAACTTGCTCATTTAATAAATGAGCAATTGGTGAGATGGCATGATGTGATACATTGAGTATCTAACCACTTTTAGGATTTCCCAATCACATGCATACCACCTCATCACTTGCTCATTTACTGAATGAGCAAATTGCTTATACCCCTTTTTTCATATATATATATATATATATATTATTATATAATACTATATATATACTCTTAAGTACGGGGTTTACACATGCGCCTTGTACCTCAGGCGCGCCTTCGACTACACTGCTCTACGGTTTAGGCATTGCGACTCCACTTTAACAAAATCTTCAACAACAAAAAAATAATGCCTTAACTTGAGAGAATTGTTAGAGGTAAGAGCATCCACAGTCGTTTGCTATTTTTGTCATTTTCTCATTTTATGAGAAATGAGCGGCTGCAGTCATTTGCTATTTTGCCATATTTTGGCAAACAAGCTACAGTCGCTTCTCATATTTGAGAAACGAAATTGACGATTCTCAAATTGTAAGGGACGGAACATGTTGTTCCGTCCCTATTTTTTTATTATTTTTTAATGGGATCAAACGAAACGTGTTGTTTCATCTGACCTTTTTTTTTATTTTAAAGATCAGACGATACATGTACCGTCTGAACAAAAAATAAAATAAAAAAATACCGTAAATCGTCAAACGGGACATGTCCCGTTTGAAGCTATTTTTGGCTTGGACGGGACAACATGTCCCGTCCAGCCCAAATTGTGTGTTTATTTAATTGTTAATCTTAGGTTAGTGATATAATTAAGTAGGTTAGTATATATTTTATTATTTAATTAACCTATTTTAATATCTAATCATTAGTTAATTAACTGTATTAAAAATAATATTAAAAAAAACGGATGAAATAAGATGTACCGTCTTTCTCAAATTTTAGCAAATCACGACGGCAACAATTTGCGATTTTTGCTATATGTTATTTTGCCATATTCTCATATTTGAGAAATACCATTGTGGATGCTCTAAGAAGTAGGAAAATGGTCAGTCTGGTTATTACAACAAAAAGGTGGGTATCAACAATGATGCAAGTAGATTAAGACTAACAATCAAATCCACACAGGTGCCTGCATGGTTGCTAAACCAACTCTGTAATGGTTATTTGAAATAATGAATTAGGCAACAATCTGTTCAAAATCATAGACAACAATCTGTCTGAAATCAATAATTAATTATCTACAGCCAAAATTGTTTGAAAGAAATCAACATCGGTTAACCAAAACCTCCAAAATGCGTCAAGCTGTAACTATGAATTACATGAAAATATCAGAATCCAGCCTGATCCATCTCATACTAAGTTTTGAAAGTCAAAATCAAGTAAATAAACTATCTAAAGTTCAGAGTCTTGGTTCACAAAACATTACAGACAAACATGTATGAAAAGCTGAATAGGCCCAGAGAAATAGAATATGCAAGTAATCACCTATCCACTTGTAAGAGACAAAAGAAAAACAATGAGAAATCGTATCATTTCCTTTCTGCAAAGGCATAAACGATTTAATCACTTATAAGATAAATATGCTTTATGATGCTAAACATGAAAACAAGCAATTAGCACAAGAGTCACAATCAATAGAATGCAGTAGAACTTACCTAAATAATTCAGCTGCCAGTGCACCTCTAACAGCAATGCAGGAAAATAAACCACAGACTCATCAAATTCTAACAGCTGGCTGATTGTGACTCTATATAGAATCATATATGCTCCAATACGTGAAGTAGCTTTGGAACTCGCCTTCGAAATAATGGTTCAAGCCTGAAAGAGGCAGCACCTCTCATCCACCTTTTAGCATCATACATTTCATGCCATGCCTGAACTATTTCCTCAATCTTGAATCCCAAACCTACAGTGGGATAAAATTTCTTAGCAATTTGATAATATCTATTAAAGAAACTTAGTCAAGGCACTTGGAAAGTCCTCCCTAGTGCATCCACTTTTAATGCAGCAATCAAAGAGTTCAACAACACATTCAACAATACATCCGAAGTTGCATTGCCGAATCATAAGGATGCAGAATTCAGAAATATTTTTAAGCTCGTCTGATTCAAATCAAAACTTGAAGTATGAGCTACTTCACACTGACGCAAAGGCGACTGAACATGTTTCGTACACTAGTGCTTCTTAATGAACAGGAGTTGTTACTTGTTAATTTAGTAAATTACTAGTATATCCCGCAAAATGTAGTAGTGGCAGACATAATACATTATATCAACAATGTCTTCTGGTTATAACATGGTATCAGTATCAACAATGACTACAGAGTAGGGTCTCATTTTACTCCCACACTACTACACAAAGTTTGAGAGTTGGTTACAGTATCAGTTTCAATTGCATCTACTTCTCTAGAGTTCTATTCTTGCAAAATTCAGTAGTTTAGGTCTGCTTCAACATGGCAAGTTTCAACAGTTCAGAACATTGTTAAAAGTTAGTACATATACCAACACTTAATCTCATCATTCGTACAGGCCTTTTTAATTGTTGGTATACGTCAATTTTTTAATAAATAGAAGAAAAAAAATACTTTATGAGATAATTATTCCTAACATGTATAATTATATTATAAATTGAAATCCATTTAATCCAAACCAGTAGTTTAACCAAAAAACCTAACTTCAATCTAAGCCGTTGATTTAGTTTAGAAAAGAAACCCACAACTTCATTTCATCCGTCTTCCAACTTCCTCTTCTCCTCTTATCTCCTCCACATCCCCGGCCCTACATTCTAATGTCACCCAATATCTTGATGCTGTGAATAATCCTGGCTGCATGGCGGTCCGAACGGGCGAGGACAGAAAACTTGCGTTGGGGTCACCATCAACAATTCTTTCCTAGCCATTGCAGGTTTGTCGGGGGTTTATGGGTTTTTGAGATATGAAGATTAGGGCAGCAAAGTAGAGTGTTTTTTTAATGGATATTTGGAGTCGTATTCTTATCACATTCTAATCAATGTGTCTATATGAAGAACTCAATTACTGATGATTGATCAAATGTATTGACATGGATTTATAAGGCTTTCATTGTGTGAACTTTCTCATCTAATTTTCAGATTCAGAAATTTTGTTGAACCAAAAACCCTCCACATAGAGAGCCCCAATTTCTTAGCTCTGTAACCATTCAGCCAAGATTGCATACAAGCCTGAGAGTGTGGAATTGGCCTCTCCATCCTTCACTTACTCCTATTAATTTGCAATATTTTCTATGCACATAAGATGTTCGATAGTATGCCTAATTCATCAAAAAGTGGGGCAACCAATAACAAAAGCTATGAGTGAAGTAATTAAGTGCTTCTATTCTTCTTTAGATTTTTGTTGGAAGTTCAACATTTCTTTCTCTTTTATTTATTTAGAGATTGTCAGATTCTCATGTGGTCTAACTATAACAGATAATCCTACATTATTATTCAACATGTCTAGTTTTTTAATTGTTTATTTATTTATTTTTTTAAATCTTAATTAGTAAAACTGATGATTGAAGAATAATTTGTTGAATAGAGATGCACAGACTAGGTAAGAGCTTATGCTTTGAATAATTTTCATTTCTCTTTTATGTTAATAAATCTTATATGTCATGAATTGATAATGATGATGAGAAATTTATTTCATGGTTTAAGATAAAATGTAATGAGTTACTAACATTAGCTTTTGCACCTTTTGTTCTCTTATATTTAGCAATATTTCATTATGCTTATCCACAGATTATTTATATTTTGAAACCATAATCAAACTACAGGTTACAGGCGGTTGAACAGATTAAATTGTCGGTGGAACTATGCATTAACTGCACACATCTTAAGTGTTGGTAATAGAACTACCCACGGCACTTCCACCAACGGATAGTGTCAATTGCGGGTAAAGCTACCACCAACAATTTCTTGGGCTTTGCCCAATATTTGACACTGTAGATGAAAGTGTATTTTGTTATATTACAAAAGAGATACTTCATGCACAAAAAACATAAATTTAAGTTGCCGATGATAGTAAAAGTTTTAGGATTTTAGAATTAAATACAGTGAGTTGGTCATACTAGAAACAGCATATGCATGCATCCATACAAAATTATATATAATATATATAAGCATTATAACAACACAAGCCTAGCAATAAAGAATTAGCCTTTAGCACAAATTTCTAGTTCTTCTCCACATGAAAAGAGAAAACATATATCTACTATGAAAAATATTTAAGAGACATAATTTTTTACCTTCTTGGGTAGTTTCATTGGCTATATGGTTCTTTATCATAACAACAAGATCAGTTGGTGCAGCTCCAGCCAGTTTGAACTTCTCTACAGCTGCCATAAGACACTCTTCAAATACTGGAAGCCCTAATTTGAATTCAACAACTGATCGCTCATACAGCATAGCTCCCCATAAAAGATTAATCTGAGACCGCATGTTTGAAGCTTGTTCTGCTGCTTCCTCATTAGATACTTCCCTAAAAGCCCAATCTAAGCCCATCTTCTCCAAAAGTTCTTTCTCCTTGTTCGGTTTTGAGAGGTTCCTTAATCTCTGTTCCTCCATCTCCTCCCACATCTCCATCCCCATCTCCATATTATCCTCAGCATTGTTGAAGAGCTCCAATACCTCGTCTGATGGCCAAGTATCCAAATCTACCTTGTTTCCAATAGCATAGTACCAAGAAAGCTTTGCTTGCTCAAATTGTTGCTGCCCAAGTGCAAGAAGGGCTTCGAAAAAGTCAGGCTTGATTCTCAAAGCCTCTTCATATCTCTTTCCAGCTTTAATGTACTCCCCTTGGGCCCACTCATAGGCTAACTTTACCTGTTCCAGAATAGAATCTTCAGGCGCACCCTCTGGTAAAGATATCCTCTTTCTAGCCCGAGACATGTGAACATTACCCCAGTTGAACAATGCAAGAGCTGCCATCTCTTCAAACTTTCCCTCAGCTGTTTCAAATATTTCTTGTGCTTCTTCACTTGTAAATGTCTCCTCCATGGCCTCAGAGTAGAGCTTTGTACCAAGCTCATGGAGGTCTAGACATTCATCAGAATTGAAACCCACATGGTTCTTGAAGAGTCTAGCAAACTGGATAATCCAACTCTCAATACAAGTCAAGGTGGTGGGCATCCCATTCTCCTCATCATATTTTGTGCTCCCATTATCAGAAAAACAATTAAAGCTCTTGCCAGATCCTTGGACATCGAACACTTTCCTTTCCTCCTCAAACAATGGCTCATGCTCTGGATTAACTTCAGTAATGTAGAGCCTGACTGAACCCTGTGGATCTGCAGACTCTTCAGCCCACCTTAGTTCTTCTGAAGTAGTTATTGTTACCAAATCGCCTTCCTTGTCTTTAAACTTAATAAGAACAGCCTTTAAACTTGGAAACTTATTCCGAGCAATTCCTCTCAACTGTGATACACTGCAGTTTGGAGGCAATTGTGCATATCTAATATCCTCTCCAAACACTAGCTTCATATCCCTCATTGGTTCTTCCTTCTTAACAGGTTTATCTTCAACATTATTACTATCACATGTCTTCACCTCAACAACCACCTTCTCCTCTGCCGTTTTGTGACTCTTCTTCTTTCTGCTCTTCTCTCTAACCTTTTCCTTAACCACCACAACTTCCGGAGACAAAAGTATCGCCTTATCATCCACCTTGATCCCCTTCTTCTCCATCGCTTTCTTAACCCTCTCCGAAATCTCGATCGCTGTAAGATTATTCGGCTCCAAACCCAAAACCGACTCAACATCTCTAAAAGCATACTCCAATTTGCTCAAACCCTCAAAACACCTCGCCCTCTTCAAAAGCGCTTTTGTATACTTAGGAGCAACCTCAAGCGCCAAATTGCACTCATTGATTGCTCTATGATACTCTTCGGGCCCCATTTGCATGTAACAAGCGGCAAGGTTGCTCCGGGTGTACGCAACATCAAGATGGGTTTTCGGTAGGAGCTTGATAGCTTTCTCATACTTGACAATTGCACCTTCATAGTCCTTCATCTGAAACAGCTTGTTCCCTTCTTCTTTTATATCTCGTGCCATATCGATAAAGATTGAGGTATCTTCATCAAACACCTTATGGGCATGTTCGGTAGATCGACCATGTTTCGAACTAGAATCCATGGATTTGCTATTCGACTGCTGCTTCTTCTTCTTAGCTGTTGGTTTCCCCATCACCTCAGTTCACAAATTTTGGGCTAAAATAACACACACCTTTTCCTCCTAAACAAAATAAGAAATTTCCCAACTTTGAAATAACCCCCAATTGATAACCTCAATCAAATCAACCAACTAATCACCAACAAAACCCTGATCCCCCCAAAAACAATAAAAATCACTCCTTTTTCTAAAATGAACACCAAATCATCTGAAACAAATTCCAAAACAAAATTTCTACCTTAAATACCCCCCCCCAAAAAAAAATGTAAACTTTGCATTCAAAACTCAAAAAATTTACCTCGAAATCGAGCTGAGAAATGCACGAAATCATACACGGCAAACGAATTGGGGTTTCCTTAATTTTGAAGACGTAGAACAATTAGATTATCAGAGAATGTACGTCTTAATATGGAATAAACCCTTTTTGTGGCATTAATTTATTTTGGCCCCATTATGAAGCAATCGAATTGGCATCCAATTTTCCGATTTTGATTTCACTGAAATGTTGGGCCCGTGCAAAGTGGGTCCCATTTAGAAGTGAGGTGTGTGGTTAGTTTTTTTGTGTGTTTTCTTTTTCGTCACGTGGTTTAGCCGGCCGGGTCTTTTCAGTAGTGATGGTAGCGAATGAGGTGTTGACACGTTGTGGTTGTCCTGTTGGAATTTGCTGTAACGCGATACGATTCCAAACTTGAGGGTGAAATCAAATCAAAGACAGCGAGTCACGGCAAAAATGTCGGTTTAAAATTTTATAGTTTTATTTCATCGATTTTTTTTTTATAGTTTTCTTGTTTTTTAACTTTGTGGTTGGTGTGCTCGTTGAAGTTTGACTTTAGTGAGAAAACAAAGTTGGTTTGGAGGTGTCGGGCACGAACTAGCACTGGTATCGCGGATCGGGTCGGATCGGAACGGATTGGGTCGATATCCTATACTCTTAGCTAAAGAAAAATATCCTATACTCAGGGCCGGCCCTGAGTTACAAGGGGCCCGAGGCGAACTTCCGAAATGGGATGCCATAAACAAAATAAAACAAAAAACATGTATACAAAAAATTTGCACATTATTTAAAACAAAATATGCCAAATATATCTCATTGAATAACAAGTTTACTCATAAGCATCAAACATATATGCAAATTAAATCAAAATATATAATCATATATGCAAAATCTGACAATGAAAAGCTCCTTTGGTGAATGGAAAATTCTGATTCTCCACGAGCAACGCCGGCACGACTTCAATTTCACGAGTGACGACGTTGATTCCTCGAAATTTCTGCAAAAAAAAAATAAAGGGGAAGAACTGAAAAAGCGGCAGCAAAGAGGAATTCCGAAAATTAGAAGTAAGGTAAAGCTGTAAGGGTTTCAATCGGGTTGGGATTTGGGAAAATGAAAAAAGAGGTTTTATTTTAAAAGTGGGTTTCGGGTAATCGGGTTTAGGGTAAGGCCCGTAAGGGTTTCAGGTTTAAAATTGAATGTGGGTTTCGGGTTTAAAATTGAATGATTTAAATGTGGATTTGTTTTTAATCACCCAAATTTAAAGTCTCAAATTCAATTCAAGTCTTCAAGCCTACACCCAAATAATTTTTTAAAAAAAATTAAAGGCTCAAATAATTATTTTTGGGGCCCCCTAATAACAGTATTTTTTACGGACAAAATATGTGCTTATATTTACAAGGATACAAATTTGGGGCCCCTGAAATTGCAAAAACTCGGGGGCCTGAGGCGGCCGCCTCACCCGCCTCAAGGGTGGAGCTGGCCCTGCCTATACTTTTTGTATCAATGTCGTGGTGGTGGTAGCAACTCTGCATAGAAAAAAAAGGAACCGTACGTTAGTTGAATTGCTTGCAAGAAAATTCTAAGTTTATATATATATATATATATATATATATATATATATATATATATATATATATATATACTAGGATTGCCCGTGGGACGTGCCTACGGCACGTATTCGGGACTGCATATAAATTTCTACATTGGGTGGTTAAAAAGTAGGAATTAACCATAAAAAATCAATAATGAGCAAAAGACATACCAAGTAATAAGGGGTGAAGCTTACCTTGCGAAGAGATATTAGATTAAGCTCGCGTTCATCTTGAATGGTAACCCCGACATTTTTTTGTCGAAGGAATTGCACCTGCAATAGAAAAATATCAATTTTGAATGTGAGTGATCAATTAATTAATGTGCCAAGAACACAATGAAAAGCTTAACTTACTGTTTTTTCCAAGTCAACATCAACCTGTAAGGTATTAAAGTAAACATTAAAATGAGAGAAACTTATTATTATATCAAGTGTTGTAGATTTTATTTTTAAAAAAAGAAGATACTTACATGGCCATATATAGTGATGTCATCCATTGCTGATCTTTAATTGGAGCAATTGACCTGTATATAAAGGAGGGGAAACATATTAACTAACCAATTGAAGTTCTTTAATTGGAGCAATTGACGATCTAATTATTTTAACAAACCAATCAAGAAAACGTATTAACTACTATTAATTACTATGATCTATCTTCTTTGATGATTAACAACAATGAGATATGGTGTAGAAAAGCTTCGGGTGATCAAGAAAGATGAACAGGATGTAGAATGACTAAGCACATTTTTTTGGTAGAATCTCACAAAATCCCAAGATTCCATATGTGAAGATTCTAACGATTTTTTCTTCCAAATTGATTGTGTTTTGGGTTAAACATAGCAATTTTGATGTGCTTGTGATACAAAGACACTGCATAGCTGGTGTGGATACAATGAAGCATTCTATGTAATAAACAAACCTCGAATAAACGCTATGCATTCTATGTTTGATCTTCATATTGTTTACTTAAATTAGGCAAAAATCGCCCCTCATTCTAAACCCAACTCGCCACATCCACAACTCTACTTGACGAAGCGATAGGAGCTGAAGTCATTGAAAATTTGGAACCATCCTCAGAAACACGATAAGCTTCCACACCTACAACACTAAGCCCAGTGCCTACACCTACAACACTACAAACTGTACAGTGCAAACTCTTCGAAATCAACAACAGTAAGCCTAAACCACCCACATTGACTTCCTTCAATTCCCAAACATACGTGCTTTTAAAGATACCCAAATTTCTCAATACTCAAATTAGTAATCTGTCAACACACAAATATCCAAATCTCTCTCAATACACAAACTTCCTTCAATACCGAATTCTTCTAATCTGTCAATACCCAGATTAGAATACCATTCCAATTAACTCTACGGGTGTTTTGCATTCACACAATACCACATAAACACTATATTTTAGTCATCCTGCTTCAAATTTATGGATAACAACCTCATCAATTTCCCAATCAAGTGAATGATCAAACATAAATAGTGAAAGGTATTTCTTAGTCATCAACATGAACCGTACATTTAATTAGTCATCGAAATAGTCGAAAAGCTATCAATCTAAGGATCTAGCCCAACTCAAAACCTCTTTACCCACAACATCCAAGTAACATGGCAAAATCCCATACACAAATCACCACCAACAAACTTCCAAAAAAATTAGAACCTACATTTTAACCTTCCACACAACATCCAAAATACATCATTCATTCTTGCCTTAAACAATTAAAACAAAGATTGTTATAACAACCATACAATTAATATTCTACCATTCGCAACATACTATTCACAACCAATACTTCTACACCAAAATGCAAAAAATTACCCTCAACTTTTTTTTCTAACAAAAAAAGTACCAATAGCCCTCCACGGCAATTGCGAATATATATGATCACAAAATGCACTTCTACAGAACAATATAATTTAGGCTACAAACTCCAAATAATCAATTTTATAGGAGTTAAAATTCATAGTCCATACAAAATTGGAGAGTATCCATAGTGCATATGCAAGTAATAAGAATTCAATAGCATAAGAGACAGTGTGAGAATTGTAGATTGTGTTAAGCATTTCAGAAGAGTCCAATATACACAGGATATCTTCAATAACATCAATTCAAATACTTCTTAGCCTTTTTTTTATGTTAAGCAAGTAATGGAGCTTGAACCTCTCATAGATCTACTTCTTAAAACTCCCACCCATCTATCATTGTTTTTAATGTCCATCAAGCTTTGGAGATTGATTTAATTTCTACTACTCTTCCAATTTTTGAAAGTTATTCACCTTATTTTATTCAGGCAAAGTGCATTATGCTAAAGGCAGAGATGTGGACAACAGGGCAGAGGAGAGATCGCAAAAAGTACAGTAGTTAAAGGGCTGAGAACTGGGAGCCGCGAGAGAGTTTGTGTAGGCGGGTGAGGGCTAAAAGGCAAAAGGCTGTAGGGGAGAGAAAGAGATGGGATTATCATGGGAAACATCAGGATTGGCTGGAGTGAGATTACAGCAGACACAAAAGCAGTTTTTTGCAATGCAAAGCATCAATTCAGGTCTTGTGACCTAATGAGAATAAGGGTATTCATAAAAACACACTTTAGCCCACAAAAAGTGCTTTCGGTCTCTCCAAAACCACTCCAAAAGCATTACCAAACATTGCTCAAATAAGCCTCAGACACTAATTTCGAAACACCTCCTTAACCCTATGATTCTCAAAATCTACCAGGTCATGCTTCATCTCCTTCGTTCTGTGCTCTTAATACCATCAAGTGAATCACTCCTTTTCTGTCCTTTGAATCACTCAAACTATTAAAAATAGTAAAATAATAGTTCAACAGAACTCAAGGGAGAAATAACCTGATATCATGTGATCATGTCTCCTTATCAAGTGAACGACTCCTTCACATACATATCCAGTACACCTTACATCTAACCAATGCTTTTAAACTAAGATATGTCAGCAAGTAGATAGCTGACATATCTGATATATATAATGAAGTAGATAGCTGCTTCTTGACATGACAGATCCAAACCAAAACTTGCAAAGATTCCACTTGAGATGCAAATGCGCGATAAAAGCAAAGAAATCAAATAATTCAAAGACATCAAAATACCGATACCAAATCATCAAGAATTCCGATACCAAATCAAATAATTCAAAGACATTAATAAAAGCAACGATCTATCCTCGGAGGTGAGGTGAAATTCCGATACCAAATCAAATAATTCAAAGAAATCAAATAATTCAAAAACATGCTAATTCCGATACCAAATCAATTCCGAAGTAGAGGTGAAATTCTGGAGGTGAGGTGAAATCGATTTTGTATACCTAATTCAAAGACATCAAAATTAAAAGAAATCGATTTTGTATACCTGATAGATGAAATCGATGGTGACTGGACTGTGCGGAAGGCGACGGGACCGAGCGGATGGCGACGGGAGGGAAGGCGACGGGACTGCGGAGTTGGGAGACAGTGAGAGACGGGACTGCGGAGATTGAGAGACGGCGCTGGGAGGTCTGAGGTGGAGGATGAGAGGGCGGAGGAGGGAGAGAGTGAGAGAGCGGGAGATCTGGAGGATGAGGGGGTTAGGGTGAGAGCGGAGATCGGGCGCTGGATGAGAGCGGAAAGGAGGAGGAGGGAGAGTGAGAGAGCGGGGAGATTAGATAGAGAGAGGGAGACAGTGAGAGAGAGAGTGAGCGGGAGAAAGAGGGAGATAAGGGATTTCTTTTGTTTTAATGGGAAAAAGAGAGAGAAAAAGAGAGAGAGTGTGTGTATTTGAATTTGGGGAGTTTGAAATTTGGGCGGGAAAATATGTTTTGTGAGAGTAGATCTGGTCCATTGATTTTGGGATAGATTGAATGTGAGCCACTTGATAGCTTTCTTTGTGTTTTATTATATAGATATATATATATATATATATATATATATATATATATATATATATATATAGAATTGCTTGCAAGAAAGAAAAAGGGAGAGAGAGAGAGAGAGAGTTTATTGGTTGTTTTTTTTTATTTTTGAAGGAAAATGTGGAATATGGCCCCCTGTTTCATTAATCAGAAATTAACAAAACATACAAACTAGAAACAGGAAATAAAACATGAAGCGACATAACTCGTATAAACAACAGATTCCTTCAACAACCCTGAAGGGTGGGCCGATAAACCGATAGTCCTACACACTATCGACGAGGACTAACCTACTCCTCTAATATTGTACTGGACCCCATCTTGGGCCCAAACACAAAGCTCAGCCCATCAAAATTGTATGTACGTCAGTTTAGCTTCATACACTGCCTCCACGGCACGTGCACACCTACCTGGAGATAGTCAGACAGAATTTTATCACCTGCCTGTAACACCCCGAATCCCAAAATACAACTGAATTCGAGTTCCACAGGATCTTTACACTTCTTTCGTACAATTTTATAAGGAAATAAAAACTTTTCTTTTATCAGAGTTACATTACACTTGCACATTATCACAGCGAAAGCAATATTACAATAAATTACATGAAACAACATTTAAAATAGTCTTGCGCAGCATGCATACTTCAATTGTGTCAATTATCTTTACCCTGCATATAAAACTGTGGGCGCGTCAGTTCATTCAACTAACGAAATATTATACACGGCCATCCTCTCTATGCCGGAAACAGAATAACGATTCTCATTTCTTAACAAACACAAACTTGTCACAAACAAAGCTAAAGGGGACTATCCTATTGATGTCATGTTGTGAATGTGCACTTAGTCCTTAATGCATTTATTTATATTATATGACACTAATGCGCACTTGTTCAGAGTCTATGCAGCTCATACAACATAGGTCTGAGGGCAAGCCCTTAACCGTTCTTCATCTTGTAGGGTTCAATTCCTTGCCATAACTTAATCTACTACTGTAACTACGGTAAGTATCCTAAATATTTTCTGACCTACAAACTCATGTCTAGGCGCCCTGGAGGGAATCCCAATGCACTGTCACATGACTCATCATGCAGGCATCCTGTGATAATTCAGCTCCTACCATAGACATGACACCACCCGCAGTCATCAAACACCCCACGAGCATCGCCACCGGGATGGTACTCTGGAGCAGTATCCACGCCCTATCATACTCATCATGGGACATCCTGTGAATACTCCCACGCCGCTAATCCAATGGCCCTCATACTCATTGTTTTTCTCTTACTTTCATCACGTCTTCACTATGTATCTAATCCTTAGTTTAATTGAATCATGAATAAAATCAATCTCTTAGAATGTAGCACTTCCACTATACCGGTCTTATTCATTTAATTTCACATGACCCAACCTTGGTCTTCTCATTTCAAAATATCATTTCACAATTCTTTCTTTGCTGGTATAAAGCTTGGCTATACCCTAATTCTCAATTTCAACTCATAATTACAATGTCGTACTCATAAGATCTTTTCATAATTAATCACAATTCATGTTTCAAAAGAATAGTACTCATGTATTCATATCTTTCATAATTCATCACAATCTATAATTTAATTTCATGTGCAATCCATATGCAAGAGTCAATTTCAATTAATAATCACAAATAATTTATGTGTTCCACACATCTATTATTCACATATCAAATCTTACTACAAACACATTTTTATAATTCCATTTAATCACACGCGTCACAACTTTCAAAAATTCCTCTTTTATAACCCAAAATCTTCATTTATTTTTCTTTGTTTAAAAAGTAATTCAATTTCAAAAATGAGTCCTTCTATTGCAAAAACCCTAATTTCTTATTCACACTTCTTCAAAAGTTGTATAAATATTTCCTAATAAGTTCCAATAAATTTTTCATAATTTAATTCATAATTTTTCTGATTATTATTCTATTTTAAAAGTCCATTTTAATTCAAAATCTCACAATTTTTTTTTTCCTAAACTCCAAACCCACCAAGATTTGAACCAGCGACCAGCGGTGAGGCAGACAGTGCATAAGACCAAAGCGCCATAGCCGCCCATCGATTTAACTAGGGATTATAAACCCTATGTGTTCTGTTCTTGGCGATTTGGATTTTTAACAAAACAACAAAATAAAACGCAGCTTCGGGGTATCGAACTCGAGACCTCCGACTACTGTAGCGAATCCAAGTCTCTTCCGACCAGTTGGTCTAATTGGACATATCGATTGGAAGGTATAAAAAAATAAGTTTTGATCTTAATTCTCTGTTCAAGCTATACTTTAAAAAATTCTCAAAAACGAGTTTGTCTCTTTTTCTCCTCTTTTGAAAACAAAAATGTCCTGAAATAAAATACATTTAATTTAACAATAGCCAGTAAATTTAAATGTATTTTCCTCTCTTTTAAAACATATATTTAGCCTTAGTTTGTATTTTATGAACACTATTTTGACATTTGAAAACTAATACGTAATTGTTCATAATTAAAGATGATTTCACACATAATTTACTACTATGATGCTTGCTTACACATTGATAGCTAAAATATTTTTAGAGCACAAAAATTAACTTTATAAGTGAGTAAAGACTTCCATTTTTATTAATTAGTCTACACATAATACATTCATTTATTCGTATGCAAAAGGACATTCTTTTTCATTTATTCAAATCTTTCACAAGATAAATATCGCAATAGGGAATTTCATTACATCTATTAACAATCAATTCAATCAATTCAACTTTAACACACTATTCTACTTGGCATTTTTTTTAATCAATAAGCATGGTTCAATTTCTTACTAGCGAATTTCACATAATTGCAATTTAAACATAATCAACATGCATTCTAATGTTTATAACAATGAGAACATATACTTTTACTCATAGTTAATAAATTTAGTAATCAAACAACAGCATTTTCTAATTATCAATTCTCTTCGAATTAGGTGAGCATGCATTTCATTTCAACTAGTAGCTTATAATAACAATTCAATTTCATTCCCTAGCATGATTTCTACTCAAGAAGTCATGAGAAACACCTACCTTTTGAAGAAAACCAATTAAGAAAATTCCTTAGAGCCTCCTAGAATGCGAGAGAGTGTCTCCTCCTCATAGGTCGCAGTGCAACGAACTCCTTCCCTTGCTCCTTGCCAAAAACCGAGAGCTCCAAGTAGAGAATGGCCGGCCTCCAATGGGGGTACACACATACACTCACACTCACACACTAATATATATCTCCAATATAATGTTCTCTTCTTTCAATAGATTATTAATGTAGAAAACAAGTATGAATGGAGGTATTTATACTAATTTTAGAATAGATTGGAGGGCTAGGATTGGTTGGATAGTTATAGAATGGAAGGCTAGGATAGGAGAGGAAGTTGTAGCAACTACCCATGCACAAAGTAACCACCCATGCACACACACCCATACTCTCCATCTCTCCTAGCACATCCCGGCCCCAAAGAGTGTGCATTGCACACTACACCTAGTACCCCTATTTAGAAGTTTGTACAATTTAATTAATCAAAATGTTCACCATTTGTCTCTACATGACAAGTGTGACCATTTAATTGATTTATTAAATTTGTGGGCTTCACAATTAGTGGGCTTAGGTTTGTGGGCCAAGACAATAAATTAATAATTTATTAAAGTGGGCTCAAACAAATAAAATAGTGTTTTAGGTTTTAGAAATAGGCTTTTAGAAAAATAAAGGAAAGGAAAAATAATTGTTCATACTAAAAATGAAATTATATATATAATAAATAAATAATATACACATGAAATTTGCACGTGCACAACATGTGAAAAACAATATTTTTATTAAAATGAAAGTTTAGGGTATTACACCGCCGCACCCTACCGTCTCATCGTTGGAAGGACCCCTTCTTTGGGCCCAAGCCCCGCATACGGGATTTTGACAACCGCCAAACTCAATCTTCTCTTCCTCTCCTCCCACAATCTCGCAAACCGCAGTCAAAGAGAGCCGTGAAGAGGAAACCTTTGCCTCTCACACGCTCTTGCTCTCTCCAGTGATTTCTCACAAAACCGACAAACACCGACATAGCAACATATTCACTCGCTCACTCTTTCACACTTTCTCTCAAGCAAAAAACCAGAACAAGTTTCACTAGACTGAAGCATCACCTTGTCCTTTCGCCACAACGGGTGATGGCGTTGGACGTTAGATTCAATAATGAGGGTGTAGTGGTGGTGATGTCCCGAAGACTGCATTGCCCCTCTCAATCACTCCCCAACAGAACAGAGCATGATCAACAGCCTCTTTCTTCGGCTCTGCCTTCATCCCAATCCTATACTTCTTTGCACACTCAACCAACCCTCGAAATCCAAATTATAGCTGCAGATCGCCGTGAGTGGCACCGAGGACGTGGACATGGTGGTTGCGGTGATGGTGCCAATTCCGGGGCCGAAGAAGGGAAGGGACGACGGCGGGGCAACGACGACAAAGAAACCCTTCGCCGAAGAAGAAGCTGGCAATGACGAAGGTGCCTCACGAGACCTGATGCTCCATCCTCCGTCGATCTGATCCGAAAAGCGTTGGTGGATATGGGCATGACATCGCCGCGAGCACCCCACCATAGGGGTTCGCGATCTCCGACAGATCTGGGGGCGACGTTGAAGGAGACGACCGCCGATCTTGGGCAACAGATCTTGGGCAGCGCTGATGGAGACGACCTCCGATCTTGGGCGTTGATGGAGACGACCTCAGATCTGGGGGTGGCGTCGCCGTGAGCAACATATCTCTGAAAGATTTGGGGGGATCGAAGGGGGGGTACGGAAGACGGGGACGGTGAGCGCGTTGGGGATGGGATCAACAGGAAAGAAGGACGTTGCCGCCCCCCAACCGAACTCAGATCTAGGGTTTCTTTAGGGTTGTTTTTTGGGATTATTTTCTCTCGCTAGACTTTTCTAGAGAGAGAAACTCTTTTTCATTCTTCGTTAGTTTATTGGTTGTTACACTTCACTTAAGTTACCATATATTTTACAGCTAGAACAAAATCACATGTATTAATGCATTAATTCTATACGAGTTATTTTATTTTAACAAAATTTTATGGAGTAAACCTTTGTAGAAAAATAAGTGAGATAGTTTTATTTTTGTCATACCACATAAACTCAGACTGAATAATTAAGATGGAGATGGAGGAGAGGAAGGGGTAGGTTGCAGAGATGAAGCACAACTTTTAGTGGAGTTGATCAATTTTAGAAAACTAATTATATATGCTTTTGAAACCTTACAAAATACATGGCAACAATGCGCTACTCAGATCCTCCTCAATAATAACATGAGATAGTAGGGGACTATACTTATCGGTCAAAAACAGATGACTGAACGTATCCAACTATAGCATGAGAGCCTATGAAGCACTGATACAGGTACGGCAATATGCATACGGGGATACGAGTACGGGAGTGCGCACGGGGGTGTGCTACTCAGATCCTCCTCAATAATAACATGAGATAGAGGGGACTATATTTATCGGTCGAAAACAGATGACTGAACGTATCCAACTCTAGCATGAGAGCCTATGAAGCACTGATACGGGTACGACAATATGCATACGGGGATACGAGTACGGGGAATACGAAAATTATCAAAAAAGTAGGATATGGAATACGACAGGGATACAACTATATATATATATATATATATATATATATATATATATATATATATATATATATATATATATATATGTATATATATATAGGGAAAGCTTCGGTTGAGCACTTCTCTAGTGCTCACCGCGTGAACACTAGGCCTTCGGGCGTTTATATCGAAAATCCGAACCGTTCACATTGATCTACACATCTAAATTGGTGTAAATATGTAAAATCAAATCATTTGAAATTCATTTGCCCATCCATCATGTGACTATAAAAAACAATGATTTTTAGCCATACAATTTTGTAACACTTCAATGGATGGGTAAATGAATTCAAATGATTTGATTTTACATATTTAGACTAATTTAAATGTGTAGTTTAATGTGAACGGTTTGGATCTTCGATATGAACGCCCGAAGGCCTAGTGCACACGCCGGGTGTACTAGAGGTAGTGCACAACTAAAGTTTTCACTATATATATATCTATATAATAAAACACAATGAAAGCTATCAAGTGGTTCTCCTTCAATCCCCCCAAAAATCAAAGGCTCAGATCTTACCTTACAAAACATATTTTCCCCCCAAAAGTTCCCCCCCCCCCCCCAAAACTCAAATTCAAATCTCCAATCCAAAACAACTTCTATATTTATTATTTTCTCTCTCTCTCTCTCTCCCCCCCTCTTCTATTCAAAAAATTAAGAAAATAAAAATATTAAAATATTTAAAAAAAATTAAATTTAAATTTTGAAAATTTAAAAACTTTAAAAATAATTCACAAAAATGCAAAAAAATCATATAATATGTTTTTTGCTCTATGTTTGTTACTTCAATTAATTTGCTGGACTTCCGAAATTATTTTATATAATCAAATAAGGTGTATTGTTTCGAAGACGTGCCGTAGGCACGTGACAACGGACAAACCTAGTATATATATATAACACAAAGAAAAGCTATTAAGTGGTTCCCCTTCAATTGAAACAAAATCAAAGTTTTATGTGCACTCATTTTATAAGATTTGATTTCTGTGACACTATATTATCTTATCCTATATGTTTTTAACAAGATTGAAATTTTCTACCTATATGAATATGACCTATCATTTTGTTTTATTGTCTACATTCGGTACTATTATTATTGCATATTTGTTTTGACATATTTGTTTTCACTATTAATTGCTACTCATTATAATTTTACACTTCTTTAATATAATGCATATACTCACTATTTATACATTTTCTTTTCTCAAATTTTAAACTGTCTTTACATTCTTAGTTATACATATATTTTTCCAATGATTTCTATGTATGCCATATATTTCAATATTCTTATTATACATATCATTTTACCCTCATCTAATTACTACGTTAATATTTTTGCATATACGTGTCTATGTCTATTGTTTTAATTTGCTATACTACATCATTATTGTTTTTAATTGTGTTTCCATCTCGTGTATGTGCTTTACACTATTTTGTCTTAATGTTATTTTGATATTTTTTTTCCTATTTCATTTACAACTTTTTCATTCACTTATCACTAATTTCAAAATATAACACCATACTTTACTAGACACCCAATATCCAAAGATTACATCATTTTGTCTTCCATTTTGGTGCAACCTGATATCGAGAGGGCAAATCTACAACTAGACGTCAATGGAGGCAAACTGCAACTGGACGTCGGGGAGGCAAAATATGCAACCGAATGTCCAGAAGACAAACTGCAATCGGATGTTAGGGAGGCAATTCTGCAACTTGAGATCGTAGAGGCAAGTCTGCAGTTGGATACCAATGAGACGAACCTACACCAGAAGGAGATTGCCTACTCTAATAAACCCTATTTTGTTTTCTATAATATTTACTTACCCCTATTCTATTTTCGTACTAGCTTATACTAATTTATAATATTTTGCAATTCGGCATTATATTATTTAAACTGAATTCTATCCTACTTGTGTAATTACTATTTAATATTAACTATCTCCTTCCTAATATTTCAAATCTTTTCATACCACTTTATCGTAAATTATTTTGCCACTAACTTATCGTAAGATTTTGGTGTCTACTCACCTAACAAATTTGTATTTATACTTTTCTTCAATTTATAAGTTATTTCTATATGATTAGTTTTCGCATTATTTCAATCATATATTACTACTTTACTACTATGATGTTTGCTTTTCTCCGACAAACTATTTGTAATTTTCATGTCATACTATTGGTTGTCTCACTCTAAAATTTTTATGTCTATAAAATTTTATATATTGGTCTATTTGACAATTCAAAAGTATTTCAATGTATGCCTGCTATTTTAAAATTTCAGATTGTATGTATAATTATTATAGTTCCCTTACAAACTATTTTATTAATTGATATACAAAGTCATTTTATGTTATCTATACTTTCAACTAAGTCTCTTTCCCATTTATTTTTCCAAACTCTTATTCAATGGTCTTGTTTTAAATTGCTAATTCGATTTCGTTATACAGTTTGCAAATTGTCTACCATTTATTACATTGATAAATTTTTCTAAATTACCTATTGACCATGTTTTCTTCGCCACATTGTTTTCCGAACTATTTCGAAGTTAACGACTTAATTGACTTTCCCCTTTATCAAATAGCTCTTACCTAATATTATTTTTGTACGAAATTTTCTCTCAAACTATTCTATCTCTTGTCACATTTCATTTCTTATGCCATTCTCCTATTTTTCTTGAATAGTCTTGTAACATTTTAATATTCATAATTTTCCTATATAGAGTTTATCTTGTTTTCCTCGTTGCATATTTTAAAGTTTGCAGTTTCCTAAATACAAGAATAATATTTTCTTTGGCTTGTACAAAATACAATCTTTACCCTAGCGAGTTCCGGGGATGGAACTACTCTAAGGGGGGGAGAGTGTAACACCCCGCAAAATTGGAATTACAATTTTGCCCTCGTGTGTTACGAACGTGTATTTTGTAAACGTGTTTTCACCACGTATCTTATTTACCGACTATTTATGCATTTCTCCGTACTGATTTTATCTTATTTTGAGTCAACCAAAATATAATATTTCAATCTTGTATTTTACGTGCTTTTTATGGGTTTTTGATGCACGTGTCTTCACCACTACGTACAATACTTTCTATGTGTTTAAATTATTTATTTTATGTATTTAAATACATTTTATAAAACGGAAATTTAGTTTTTCTCACATTTTCAATCTAAATATTTTTGTACGTGCGATGCACGTGTTTCCTACGCACGTAGTAATTACGTCATAAATTAATAAATAATTTTCTTATACTGTATTTAACATTTTCCGTTGATAAAGTAAATTTTTGTATTTCGGTATTTTACGTGCGACGCACGTGTTTTGGTAAACGTATTTAAGCATATCCGTTTTTAAAATAAATTTTTGAAGTGTGTGTATTTATTTTATTTATGCTTGATACATTATAAATTTTAATTTAAACTATTTTTTTTTCTTACAATTCTAATATATACTAATATACCGGATATATGTATGCATACTTTGATATAGTATAAAGTGCTGTTTAAATCATGCATGGATTAGGTAAATGTGATGAATGGTTTGAAAGGTGGGGGCCCACGTGAGCTTGGGCCGTTAGTGTTTTTGGTGTTTAAGGAATATAATGTGTATGGTAATTGGATGGGGGGCCCACCTACAAATGTTGTATTGTATATGCACATGTCCATGTGTACATACACACACATGTTGACCCGGATGGTACCCAGGGTAGGCCGGTTGTACATGTAGGGGAGAAGAAAAGGTAGGGGGTTTTGGGAGTTGGGTTTTTGAAGAGGTGGGGAGATGAAAAGTGAGGAGTTAGGGGAGTTATGTATATGAAGAGTTGGTAAATTAAATTTAGTAATTTATTAGGTGTGAAATTATGCAATTAGAACCCTAGCAAAGACCTATAAATAGCCCACCAATTCTCTTCATTTCACACACCAAAAAGTAATCAAGAAAGAAAAGAAAAAGGAAAAGAAAGAGAGTTCTTATTCTTGGAGTCTCTTGCTAGGAGGAGAAGAGGAATTAGGAATCTTGGAGCTAGAAGTAGTGATCATTCTTTCAATTGTTCATGCTTTCAATCAAGGTGGGTGATCTTGTGCTTTCTAATTTTTAGAATTATGCATGCTAGAGATAACAGATGAGAAATATTTTCTTATTGCTAATGGACATGGAAAAATATATATAGTGAAGTAAAATTTACATTTCACAAATTATAGCGAAAGTTGAGTTACTCTTCACGTGGTAGAAAATTTCAATTGTATGAACTTATTGTCGCCCTAGAGTTCAGTATACTGTTCTCGAATAATTTTTAGAGTGTGTGGGTTCGACATTTGGGGTCGTGAATTGTTTTTTTTTAGACAAGAGAAATTTTAAACAGGGATATTTTAGGCTGAGTCTGGGTATTTAAAAGACCATTTGTACTTTAGTCGTGTGGTCGCACTTGGCCGATCGGCTTGGTGTCTGGGTTTTCTTCTTGCTGACCGTGGGTTCGAATCTTTGTTGGAGCCTCTGACTTGGTTTCTAAACATTTTTTGTGGGAGTCTCTGACTTGGGTTCTAAACACTTTTTGGTTTCTAAACATTTTTTTTTCTTTGTGGAGTCTCTGACTTGGAGTTTCTGACTTGGTTTGTAAACATATTTTTTTTAAAGGCCCTTACTGGTTTATAAAATCTTCTAACATTTTTTTTCATTTTGGAGATCTTCTAACATTTTTAATGAAGAATAAAATTTGGATAATAATGGAATAAAAATGGAATATAATTCATTAAATATAGTTTTAGAATTTCGTTTGTATATTTGAGAATTTAAAGAGCAGAAATTGAAATGGCACTTTGGCTGTGATTAGAATTTAATTAATAAAGAGCATGATAATATTTTTTGTGTGTGTAAACTTTTCATTTGAAGAAATTATGCACTTGTTTTGGTTTAAGAATATTTTATGTGAATTGAGACATTATGAGTGCTTGAATTGGTTCATGCGATGAAATTGTTTGCTTGAAAGGAATTATTTTTGCTTATAAAGATGATGAATGAATGAATAGATCATAAATAGTGACAAGATTTGATTATTTTTGTGATTAAGTTGAAAGATGAAATTATCTAGGTTTGAGACATGATTATTAAAGGGTATATGTACCCATGTTTCTTGTACATGAAAGTTTATGATTTAGAGTTAGTAAGACCTCGGTACCGGCATTATTGAAAGAAAAGATTTGAGAAATGATCTGGAGATATGGCTAAGGAGCCATCTCGTATTTGTTGATTAAGTCCGGCAGGAGGTAAAAACTAATTCTATGAGTGGAAAACTATTCATGTCTTGAACTAAGAAAATTAGGCACTTAGGGGGAGTTGTAGTAAACTTAGGGAAACATAAGTGGGGTGCTCTATATAGTCGGCGGTGGACTCCAAGACTATAGACCCAGTCGGTGGACTGAGGTTGCCCCGTGAGAGACGGATTATTATATTTTAATCCGGGACTATGAGGACGGGTCAGCGGTGGACTCCGGGATCTTGAGTAGTCGGACGGATGGGTTTTTGGTGTTTACCGTCTCCAATGTATATATATATATATATATATATATATATACTGGGCTAGAGGGTCACATACGGGACGATTCGCACGATGTGGAATCTGTTATAACAGCCGGCGGTGGACTCCAAGGCTGGGATTCAAATTCGTGGAATAGTCTGAACTTTGTTTTGCTACCGGATAGTTTTCATGGCGAGGGATCGAGTCCTGTATTGTGAAGAACGTAGGCGCTTGCCCTCGGACCTATGTAGTATGGGATGCATAGAACCGGACAAGTGTGCATTAGTGTCATCCTAGTGTAGAATGGTATGCATTAGGCATTAAGACATGACATACACTTATGTTTACAATAATCACCTTCGACACTGTATTTATTCATTCAATTTTTATTGTGTTTTCTTAAAGTATTAAGATCGTTATACTATTCCCGACATAGAGAGGATGGCCGAGTATGACATTTCGTCAGTTGTAAGTAACTGACGAGCCCACAGATTAACATGCAGGTAAAGGACTATTCAAGGAGTTATAATGTGGATATGTTGTTGCTATTTGAAAGTTAAAGATGTTGCAAATGATGTTAAAATTATACCAGTTATATTTTTGTTTTCAAATGTTGTAATCTTTGTTTCTTCCGCTGTGTAAAAACCAAGTGTAAAGGAACTCTGATGTACGATTGAAAAGTTTTAAAATTTCCTTGTAAAATTGTACGAAGTGAAGTAAAGATCCTGTGAAATCTCGAATTTATCCTTATTTGAAATTCGGGGTGTTACATTTTGTGTGTGTATGAGATCTATGTTCAGAGAGGTATGATTATTTTTTTTTTGTTTTAAAAAAATTTAATTTGGTGATTTATTTGATAAGTTTTTTTATTGGTTTTGATTTAAGGTGTACGCAAGTGAGAGATGAATTATTTGGTGGCCTCAATTTGGGCTTCCAAACCATAGCAGGACAGGTAAGCTGATCAGCAACCTAAAATAACTTGGTAAATATGCAACATTAATTTCTTGACTACAAGAGAATATACTATCGTGAAGTGTTTCCTTCACTGGTTATTATAAACCATGGATAACATTACATATAAGAACTTTTAGTATATGTTTGAATATATAGGATTGGGATGACTGGAGTTTACCAGTGAAGGGTGCAAACTCTCAACTCAAGAAAGACATCTAAAGTAAATTTGATATTGATCCATTTTGATTTTTTTTGTATCAAGGTGCAATGGGGAGACAAAGTGGAGATAAAAGAAATGATTAGCTTGGATTAGAGTTTTGAGAACTTCATGTATTACATTTTGGTTGAAATAATAATAAGAGGTATTTCAATTGCAAACTGAGTCTCAGACAAACAAATATTTAGATTATTGGTATTGTAGATACCTTCACACCTGCACTTGGGTTATCATTGTATTTATACATGCTCATAGTGGTTATGGAATTAGACTAAGCTCTATAAAACCTATATGATCGTGTCCTTGCATAACTATTGCAAGCATCTAAAAGTAATGCTGAAGTTAAAAAAAACTTTATGCAGTGTTTCTAACAAACTAATGCATTCTAGATAAGTTCAAGCTAATGATCAAGAAGGCGATGGTTGAGCTTAAAGGTAGATATGTTGCTTCCTCATATAATATGTTTCCTACTTCAATTAATTTACTGGACTTCTAAAACTATTTTATATAATCAAACCAGGTGCACCGTTCCGAAGACGCGCCGTAGGCATGTGTCAACATGCAAACCTAGTATATATATATAATTACACATAATTAAATAATATCTCTTGTTAATAAGGAAATGGTAAATATCTTTCATTAAACATAAATAAGATAATCCATAAAGGTTACAATAATTGTTCATAAGTATGAGCAATAACATAAGTAAATAAAGCAAGTTCATAAAAAATATAATATAAGTAGACAAATCAAATAGTGGGACAAGTTTCAGCCGTATCAAATAATTGGAGAATAAAAAAATGCAGGATACGGGGATGTACAGGATACAGGGACAAGAGTATCCGATACGTACAAGATACGAGGACGACACCCACCGTGAAGTATTCGTGCTTCAGAGATGAGAGCTATAAAAAAAAAGGTCTCCTACACCAACTCCCCACACGTCGGCAGCTCCTCTGACCTTCTTCTTCTTCCCCGTCTTTTCTGATAACCCATTATACAACCACTACAACAAAAATACTCTACCCCGATGTTTGGGTATACACACCGATGTAAAGCCCTGGCCCCAAATAAAAAAAATTAAACCCCCCTGCCCCTATGTTTTAAAAAAAATGCCAGTGTAAAAAAATGCCGGTGGTTTATGGGGTATTTTATCGAGCTGCTCCCCTCCCCTACACCCCGAAAAGGGTTTTTCTTCCCACAAAAAAAAATGCTTATTTTTCCCCACAAAATTTTTCGATCTCCTGCTCAAATTCGAAACCCTCTCCCCCACCATGGTCGATGCCATCTCTCACTGCCCTTCGTCGTCCCCTGTAGTCTTCCACTTCCAACCCCGTTCAATCTCTCAACCTCTCCCTCCCGAACCCCGGCTTCCCCCATCTCCCTTGCCGTCTCCCTCCCCCGCCATCTCCCACCGTTGACGACCTCCGGTTCTTCAGGTAAAAATTAATTTAATGTTCATTTTAGGGTTTTAGGGTTTTAGGGTTTTAGGGTTTGAAGGTTGTTTTAGGGTTAATTTTTTTTTGGGATTTGTTAGTTCTAGTGGTTCTTAAGGAAAATGTTAATTGAATGGAATTGATTTTGTGCACTTATTATTTTTTTCACTTCAACTGAATTGATTTTGAACATGTATTACGAATTAGAGATGTCGAGTTTGATAATTAAGATTTTGATTTTTTTTTTTTGGATAAACCAGAGTAGTGTAGTGAAAACAACCTCCAAATTTTTCCTTAGTTCGTAAATGTTTCGTCAGTAGTTCGTAACAAGCAATAGTTTTTAAAGTAAATGTAGATGGTAAATATTTTGTCATAGTACTATGGTTACTCAACAGAATGCAAAAAAAATTGTCATAGTAACAGTGGCGTAGCCAGGATTTTCGTCTAGGAGGCGCGACACTGACTTTAAAACAAATTATAATAAACACATTTGGGGACGGGGGTGGCCTGAGTGAGGGCTCTTGGCTGCTAGAAGCAGCTTGTTCTTGAGATTTTTTCAAAAACTTGAATAGCGTAGTATTTTTCATTCTAAAATTATATCCAATTTCAACAAATCAATATCAAGATGGGTATTTGGTCCAATTTCAACTTAGATTCAATGTCAAATTTTAGGTGCATAATATTTTAGTCAGGGAATCTCAAGATGAGTATTAACATATAAATGCTTCATACATGAAAACAAATCACCATTATAATTTTACATATACACTAATACAACTTCACTGGTACTTTTAGATCTAATATGCGATCAATATTATACTGTTAGTCCTCTCAACTTCACTAGTACTTTTAGATCTAATATTTGCTCAATAAGCACTAGACTTCACCAGTTGAATTGTCCAAATATTTGTCATTATTTCTACAGATACATCTTTCGTAACCTCATCATTAGCAATTTCAATGAAAAATGGAACTTGAAGAAAAATTCCATTTTGCTCTTCAACATATAAAGCCATCAATGTGAAAAGCACCCTCCATCATATCTTTAATCTCTTTAATAAACTCTAACTTTTTAAATATCCTGCAATTTTAAAAGATAAAAAAATCTCTAACTTTTCACCACATTTCTTATTTGGAAATCATCCTTGACAAATTCTTATAAGATGCTAGAATTTTATTGAAAATTAGGCTCGTCCAGTCGTCCTGAATATGTTTGACAACTTAGTTCACTTCTAATGCAAGTAATGCTAATGAGGGGGATAGAATCCCCACAGGAAACACCTAAAATGTAGAGTATATGATCACAACACAACAAACACTTTCAAATATGAAGCAATACAACTTGAAACAGTGAACTAAATTTATAAGTAACTGTTTGGCTGTTTTGATAGCAGATAGTGAAGTCCACAAAAGCAAGCTCTTCGACCTTGGATTAAAAAGCAAGCTCTTCGAGTTCGACCTGCATTAAAAGAGAAAAAGGGAAAGAATTGGATCAATTTCTTCGACCTTGAATTAATTTCAAATTGAAGAAAGGAAAACAAGCTCACTTTACGAAGATTTCAGCATCGATTGTCTTGTGATTCAAATTTTTAGGGTTAGGGTTTGGTTTGGGGAAAAAGGGAGAAGAAGAAGACTTGGGGATGGGTCACGGGAGAAAGAAAAGAGAAAGAAGGTCAGGAGAGAGTCAAATGGGCTTCTGTGCTGTTTTTTTTAAAAATTATATTTCAAACATTACACATAACCCCTTCATAAATTTTTATTTACTATATATGACTATATAATAAAAAAATTTCAAAATTCAGAGGGCGCAGCCGCAGCCGCACCCGCACCCGCTCGGGGCTCGGGACTGCATGGCTACGCCCCTGCTTAGTACTACCGTTACTCACTCTCCAACATATTCATCAAACAGTGACTGTATTTACAAAATTAGTTCTGGTCAGTGTATGTGGAAACGAACACGTAATCTAAAACAAAATCAGAAGGTGAACTAAAAATTGAAATTCTTAGTAAGGGCTAAGGTGGCAGTAGAAGCTCTTGTAACTACTGCTTATTAATTTGATGATTACAAAACTATGATAGTATGGTGCTTAGATTTGAAATTATTTCCAGGATTAATTCGTAATTAGGAATGTAGATGGCGGCATATAATGTTAGATGAAAAAAACAACTTTAGAAGGTTACTTCTGATTGCATTTACCTGTGATGATTCTATTCTCTAACAGGTTCATTTATATATATTTATATGTGTATAAAGAATGTGTACAAAGAAACATATGTATATCTTAATTATAACTAAACTTTTAATATGATTGTTTTCCACAAATGTGTAGTGTAATGGTGAATATATATAATAAGATAATCAAGATTGAGCTCTAAATCTCTGCCAGCTTGCAATGGCGTTGAGATAGGGCACACAAAAATCATAAAAAGCAATATAGGAATAAGAAGGGCCCAGTTCTCAGGGAACAAACCACCCGAACACAAACTATATCATATATCTGTTGCATTCACCTCGAAAGTATCCACCAAAAAAGCATGTATTCATAGATATTTTCAGTAAATACTGAAATGAGAAACCTTTGAATGTAGTACGTACAAAAAATTTGTATAGTTAGTTTAATAAGTATTGCAATTGTTTCTATGATGATGGTGCTTTTGTCTTCATAGCTCATTAATTAATAATTAGTGTTCTAATAATAATGATACACCAAACTTAGAAGCTTAATTAAATTCATTACTTGGTTATTTGTATAACTTATCATTTTAAACACTGAGTGCTATCCACCATCTCCCTCACCATCCACACCTTGTATTTATTATTTGTCTTATTTTAAAAAAAAATATATCTTAATGTGATTAATATTATAGTTACAATATGGCGGAGATGAAGAAAAGAGTCACCACAGTGGAAGTCAACGAAAATGAAGAGCAAGGGTCATAGAAACTTCCAAGACAAGTGACAGTCAACTTGAGGTCAGGGAGGGAAGCACGCCCACTATCAAAAAACAAAGAGGAACCACAAAGTTGCCCGATGTGTGGAAGATGAAAAACAATGAGAGGATTGTCGTAGAGGTAAACAGTGCCAGACAACCTGTCGGGAACAATGCAGGAAAATTGGCGCAATTTATTGGGGTAGTTGCTAGGAATGCTCGCATAGTTCCATTGGCGTATGAGAGTTGGCCAAAGGTGCCCGACACGACAAAAGTGGATAAGCCGCTTATTCGACCATCAAGGTAACACTAATTTCTTTTGGACTTGGGAAGTGGATAAGATTTGGTTTATGTAAGTATCATACAAGATTGAGGTTCTCCTCCTTTACTCATAAAAGGGAAGGAATCTCTTTTTCAATCTACAAACAAAAGTGAAAAACCAGCGGAACAAAGTACCAAGAACAATATACACATAAATGTGAACTTATTACTCAAATTTGATTTATGTATATTAGTTTTTAATTATTTGTAATCAATGTTATTTTGCAGTAATACTTCCCTTACCCGAACTCTTTCGCCAATTGGGTGGAAAAATCTCTTTCAAAGAAGTGGAAAGATCACAAAAGTGATTTGAAGGGGAAATTTTTTGACAAGAACAAGTCCGAGGCTAATAATGCAAGGGTCGTGCCTAAGTGTCGAGGCTTCGGATTGGCAATTCCTCGTTCACTTCTGGAGTTCAGAGATGTCACATGTATTTATGTTTAATGAGTTCAAAATGTTTGTTTAGTGATGTATTTATGTTAAGTTTCTATGAGAAATAATTAAAGAGGAATTAGGGTTAATATCTAGATCTAAGTTGCTTGAGATATCTACCCTAGGTATCAAGATTGGAATACCTAGACTGCTATCACAAGCCAGTATTTATGGAATAAATACTGGTTTGGGTATCGGGTTGTGAGCCCATAAACCCGCGTTCCAATATCCAATCAATTGTACGTTCAATACACGTGTTACTCATATGCACATGTAATATTTATATATAGAAAATATACCCATATATCCAACAATCTCGTCCTATATTCTCAATATATAAAGTACATGATTATCTCATCAGTTCAGTAACAAATTAACTGGCTAATAGCAATCCATAATATAAGAAATGCATCATAAAATTATAGTTTCATAAGAACCAAGATAATTATGAATCTGAATAGTTCAATCAAGACTAAACCAATATAATTAAAATAGTTCCAAACCATAAGACTAAACCAATAGATAAACAAATCATAGTCTCAAAACTAAACAAAGCAAATAAACTTCAAACCAAATTAAAGAGTTTTAAGCTCAAAATGCAGTCTTAAACTCAAGAGAAGTTCTTATCAAGTTAGTGATCAGCAATAGAAAATCCTTGCATGCTGCTTCATGATTACTCCGCCATATCAAGCAAATCATCACCTTCAAAATCGAGATCTAGGATTTCATCTCCATTATCTTTGCTAGCATCTGTTTCTCAACATTGCAAATAAGAATTTCATGAGTCATTTCTCTTAGAATTCAAACAAATTGCATAAAAGTATATAGTTCAAACAAAAGAACTTAGTACAATTCAAGTTAGCTAGCAAGATTTTAACACAAGCATCACAATCAAGTATCTTTAACAAATAAAGTACATGAACTTTTATAGTTTCTACACAAGAACCATATTGTATTTCATATTAGAATGAAAAAACTGCCATTTCAATCATGGTTTAATACTGAATTATCAAAATTGGAATGAAACATGTATCCATAAAAGACATATCATCAAAATTGGAATGATATTTAAAGACAATTTAATCATCGGAAACACATCGACAAGTTTTCATGTTTCGTATTAGAATAATATGATTGTTCTAAGTAAATTCTTTAGATATATAATACCATCAAAATTGGAATGATATTATATATTTGTGGAATTTATGTGGAATCATCAAAATTATCTAAAACATGTTGACTGTTAAATTGATGCTTAAGTTTGAACTTCTCTATGGTTGTTATGGGTTCTAATTATCAAAATAATTAGGGTGTTAAGGTCTTTATGACTCAATAGCTCTTAACCCCATTTCCCCCACAGTTTAGACCTCATTGTAGTCCCTTAGTGCGGGCGTCAGCCATATTCTGTTTGGATCTCACATTAATGAGAATAATAATTCCTTGCTTAATGAGATAGTTCAACTTTGCCTGTCTAAGACCGACAGTTCGTCTCTAACCATTGTAAAGAGAATTAAATGCTACAGTTTTTGTAGCTTGGTTGTCGCAAAACAAGCTAAGAGTGGTTGCTTTGAACATTCTCAATGGAATATCCAGCAACATGTCTCTCATTCATTCCGCTTCTTCACCAGCATAAGATAGCGCAAAGAGTTCAGACTCCATAGATGAGAATGCAATGCCTGGTTGCCTTTTAGATTTTCATGACACAACTGCTCCTCCTAGTGTAAACACATAACCACTAGTGGATCGACTTTACCAAATTCTGTGCACCACGATGCATCAGAATATCCTTTAAAAACTGAAGGATGTCCAGAGTAGCACAAAGCCAACTCTTGAGTACCACTTAGGTAACCCATTAGCCTCTCAAGGACATTCCAATGTGACTTACTGGGATTACTAGTGAATCTGCTGACCTACCACAAAGGCTATGTCTGGTCTAGTGCACATCATTGCATACATGAGACTTCTAATTAGTTTGGAATAATCCAACTGTCTCACTGTTGCACCATCGTTATGTGTCAACTTATTTTTATAATCATAAGGTGTTTCAAACCTTTTGCAATCACTGTATCCCCACTTTTGTAACACATTATTGATGTAGTAAGATTGACTAAGGAATATTCCTTGCCTACCAAAACTCACTCTCATACCTAATATAGCGTCCACAACACCTAGGTCCTTCATGCTGAATTCTTTGGATAGCATAGTTTTAACTTCAATTACAGTTGAGAGGTTGCTTCCAACAACAAGCATGTCATCAACATACATGCAAATTATAGCAATTTTATTTGATAGATCACAAAAATAAAGGCATTTATCAGAATTACTAGATTCAAATCCTAAGCTCTTTATTGTCGTATCAAATTTTTCATGTCATAATTTGGGTGCTTGTATTAATCCATACAAAGATTTTACCAATTTGAATACTTTGTTCTCCAAACCTTTAAGTACAAAATCTTCAGGTTGATTCATATAGATTTCTTTATTAAGATCTCCATTTAGGAAAGCAGTTTTAATATCCATTTGGTGAATAACAAAATTTTCAATGGATGAAATGACAAGAAGAATCCTTATTGTAGCAATATGACAAACAGGTGAGTAAACATCAAAATAATCTACTCCACTTTGTTGTGTATAACCTTTAGCTACAAGTCGTGCTTTATACTTTGCTACAGATCCATCAGGATTAAGTTTCTTCTTCAAAACACACTTGTTTCCTATGATTTTAGCCCATTTTGGCAGATCAACTAATTTCCAAGTTTTATTTTGTAATAAAGAATCCATATCATCATCAATAGCCTCTTTCCAAAGTAAACCATCCCTAGACCGAAGGGCTTCCTTTACACTAGGTGGATAAGCCAATAATGCATACAAAATCATTATCATAGGTTCTAGGTGTCTTATCTCTGGTGGAGATTCTTCTTGGCTCAATTTCATTTGAAATTTCAGTGTCAGTTATGCTAGGTCTAAATTCTATTTGTAAATCATTCACTAAGTCTGTGTGGCCAGATAGTGTTATACATTTTTCTTTGATGAACACATCTTCAAAGAATTCTGCATCTCTAAATTCAATTATCTTATTGAGAGATAAGTCATAAAATCTGTATGCCGCACTATCAATTTTACTTTCTAGATACATACAAGTATTTGTACGATGTCCCACTTTAGGCCTTCTAGGGTCTGGTATTCTAACAAAGCAATACAACCCCATATTTTTACATTATCAAAACTTGGTGTGTATTTATGCCATAACTCATAAGGTGTTGCAGACAGTTTAGAATGTGGTAACATATTAAGAATATTATTAGCAGTCAATGCAGGCTCTCCCCAAAAACTCGTAGGTAATCCAACAATCAATAACATAGAATTCAACATTTCTGTGAGTGTTCGATTCTTTCTTTCAGCTATACCGTTTGACTGTGGTGAGTAGGGTGCTGTTGTTTCAAAGATAATGCCATGTGAACTGCAAAATTCTTTAAAACCCATTGATACATATTCCACACCTCTATCAGATCTGAACCTTTTTATTTTAGCATTTAACTGATTTTCGACACTGTTTTTAAATTGTTGGAATTTATTAAGTGTTTCATCCTTAGTTTTTAACAAATAAATGTGAAAATATCTAGAATAATCATCTATAAAAGTGATTAAATACTTCTGACCTCCTTGCGTCACAAAATTTTTAAAGTCGCATATGTCAGAATGAACTAGTTCAAGAAGTTGTGTACTCCTAGAAACAGAACTAAAGGGTTTTCTAGTGATCTTTGTCTAAGCACACGCTTTGCATTTGTCATATCTTAAGGATGTATTAATTGGCAGATTAAAAGTTTTAGCAACAACAAGTAATTTAATATAGTTCACATGTTCCAATCTGTTGTGCCAAGTATAAGGGCTACACAGTTTTGAACTAACAACATTAATAACTTCATTTGCTAAACTAAGTCTATACATACCATTGACTAAGTAAGCACAACCAAAGTAGTATGAGTTAACAGATAAAATAGCTCTACCACTTATCATTGAAACTACCATGCCAGTATGATTCAGTAAGCTAATAGAAATTAAATTCTTTGCTAAAGTCGGAACAAATTTAACATTACGCAAAATTAAATTTTTACCTGATGAAAGATTGAGATTTGCAGTTCCAACCTGGAGCACCTTGACTGATTCTCCATTCACCATAGAGACGGACTCGTTTGCATCTTTGACAGGTTCTTATTATTGCAAACATGGCTTATAGCCCCCGAGTCCAACAACCAACTAGCAGAGGCACTGACTTTATCATCACCAACAACACTTAGAAAATTGGTGGGTTCAGTGTTGCCTTCTAACAATTTCACCTTTTCATTGTTAGGTTGTTCTCTTTTGGGTAGCTTACATTCGGTGGCATGGTGACCCCACTTTCTACAGTTGTAGCACTTTTCTTTTCTTTTTTGACATTCTTTTTAGTGACTTCCAACTTAAACAGTTCACCCTTATTGTTAAGCTTGTTCTTCTTAAACTTAGGAACATATTTGGTATTGGTTAACACATTAGCATGAGAAAGTTGTTTCTTATCCAATTCCAAATTGATCCTAGTTCTAGTCTCATCCTCAACTTTAATACATCGTTTGAGTTGTGCAAGCTTAATTTGTTCCGGTAGTCTATACATTTCAGTCTTAAATGTAAGCCATGATGCAGGTAATTTAAAAATTATTGCTCCAATAAGAAAAGCATCATACACAGTGATATCTTCAATTTTCAATTTAGCTACTAAGTTTTCAAGATTAGTTACCTGAGGGAGAATGACTTTCTCCTCTCTGAATTCGAAACTCATGAACTTATCAACCAAGTGAGTTTTGGAGACATTCTCCTCCCTTTTGAATTCATCCACCAGATTATCCCATATTTTCTTAGCTATTCTATATTTCATGTAAACATCTGCTAACCGATCTGATATACTGTTCAACAGGAACTCCCTACATAATTCCTCATCTCTGATCCAAGTGGCATCATCCACATCTTTAGTATACTCATCATAGGTCGTTTGACAGGTATAGAAAATTTTCATAAATTTCATTCCATACTGTGCTTTCCTCTTCCAGCTATTGAATTCGGAACTACTAAACGCCTCTAGTTTAGGAACCTCATACGGACGATCATGTTTTTCCATCTTAAGGAATAAACAATGAGTTCCTAAAGTTTGAGAGTATGTTCTTAATTATTATTACACAAGTAATTTAGAGAAAGAAGAGGATTTATCTGTAAATATGCCAAATAATAACAGAGTAAATAGATTAGACAAATTGCACGAATCTTAAGGTTAGATGAGTGCCTAGATTTGATCAAGAACAAAGTGGATTGATTTCGGGTTCGGATCTGATTGCATAACAAGTCAGAGAAGAGAGGAGGAAGATGGGCCTGCTTGCGGGTCAGGTTCGCTGCAAATGAGTCTGACACACAAGCCCAAGGGAGCCGGAGAGGGAGGTCGACTGCGCACGTGCGACTTAGTGTGAGCGGTGGCATCGACAGAGCAAAGGCGGGATCTAGTCGCAAAACCTGATCGACGCTCAGATTTGTCAAAACGACGAGCTTAGATCGGTTGCGGGGTGCGACGACACCGATCACATACGACGGCGATGGTGATGGTCCGTGATGGCGGCTTTGACTGCTCCGACGAGATCGAGCAACCCCCTTAATTAATCTCACAAATTGATTTAAAAATATCTCAAGATTGTTAAGTTTCTATGAGAAATAATTAAAGAGGAATTAGGGTTAATATCTAGATCTATGTTGCTTGAGATATTCACCCTAGGTATCAAGAGTGGAATACCTCGACTGCTATCACAAGCCAGTATTTATGGAATAGATACTGGTTTGGGTATCGGGTTGTAAGCCCAGAAACCCGCATTCCAATATCCAATCAACTATACGTCAATACACGTGTTACTCATATGCACATGTAATATTTATATATAAAGAATATACCCATATATCCAACAGATGGGACATGTATTTATGTTTAATGAGTTCCAAATGTTTGTTTAGTTATGTTAATTAAGTTATGATATTTTTGAAATGTACAGAGAAGGTCGGGTATTGGTGTTGCTAGTCGAGCAAAACAACTTGTGTTGCACACCGCCGGTACGAAGAGCTTCGCTATAGTTCAGGAGAAATTGGTAAATGTGTACTTTTTATAAGTTTCGGTTTTTGAGTTTTATTTTCATAATAACTTCATCTTACTAATCTAGTAATCTGTAGGAAGAGGAATTGGGTGTTGATTCCATCGGCGATATAGATATATTTGATGCTGCCCACAAGTCAAAAGATGGGTCATTTCCAACCCCCACAACAGAGGATATCTTGGTAGTTTTATATATGACTTAAGAGGTTATTTAAAATTTTAATTTGCTTCTACAACCATTAACGAATTTTCATTGTTTTTCTCTGTCTTCCTTTCCAGACCAAGGCCAGAAAAAAGTATGATGATATCTGTACTGGTTCCTCCGAGTCTTCTACTGCTTCCTCCCAACTTATTAGCACATCAGCGATAAGCTATGATTGAAGTGATGGGAAAAGAGAGCCCTAGACGTGTTCGCAGAATGAGGTTAGGACCGACTCCCTCTCAAGTCTTTGGTCTTCATGCATCTGCTACGATGGGAACCAAACCGTGGGGATGGATCAATTTGTAGCTCTTCAAGCGCAGATGGCTGCTCTTCAAGTGTAGATGGATAATTTAGTCAGACAACAGACATTCGGCCCTGAAATCCCAGTCTCACCGGTTAGTATGGTAACATCATACACGTTTTCTATTTTGATGTTAATTGATAATGCTTAATATGTGTTTTCTATTTTGACATATCATGCAACCTCTTTATTCTTAGAGCAATTTCTGTTTCTTTATGTATGATATTGTACAGAATATATATCAAGGTATAACTTATACAAGAAATTATACAAGAACCTAATTTGGCAAAGAACATCTACTACTTTTAAAGTTGCATACGCAAGATTACAATGTTGTTAATATATACAATAGGCAACTTTGTCAAAAATAATTACCCAACGAAGATGCAATTCTAAGAAGGTCTCTTGTCAATTTGGATAGTGTATACTATGTTTCAATCCAAATTTGGATAGTGTATAATGTATACATGAATAAAGGTAGTAGTTAGTAGCATTGGTATCGGGTCGGGTCGGGTCGGGTCCTTCACTACCTAGACCCGGACCCGGTCCCCTACGGGTTCAAAATTGGACCCGGACCCGGACCCGTGAGGACCAGGTCCGGTTTCGGTTCCGGGTCCTATTAAAACATTCCTACCCGTTCGGGTAGGAGCGGGAGTGTGGGCCGCGAGCGGAGGCGGAGAGTGGAGGATTTAGAATAGAGGAGAGAAGAAAAATGCATTAGTTTTGAGTTTGGAAGATGAAGATTTAGAATTGAGGAGGAAGGAGGGGAGGTTGAGGATATAATATTTATTTTTATGTTGATTTTTTGGGTTTTTTAACGGGTCCGGGTCGGGTCTCTTTTGAGCGGACCCGGACCCGGATATGGACCCGAAAGTACAACGGGTCTCATTTTAGGACCCGGACTCGGACCCGGATAGTCTTGGTCGGTTCCGGTCCAATGCCGAGTCCAGGTCGGGTCCGGGTTGGATCCGGGTTACGGGTATTTATACCAATGCTAGTAGTTAGGCACTCTTTATTCTTTTATACCATTAGGCATTTTCAAACTCCTTACCTTTGCAAGTTTGATCTGTTGAGATGGGTTCTTTTATACCATTAGAGATCACTTAAATTTGAATTATGTCTAAGAACGGGGTAAAGGATGAGTATCATTTTCTTATGATCCATTTTGTTGACCCATCCGGAAAATTAGTCGCACAAAGTAAATCTGACATCACAAAATATATCCTTTGGTGATACATACATGTATGCTTCTTTATATGTTGGACATACATACATGTATGCTTCTTTATACACTTGCAGATTATATCCTTTGGTGATTTTAATTTTGGAATTTGGTCTTTTGATAATTAGAATAGGAAATCTGACGTCACAGAACTTTCCAGTCTATCTCTAGGTCTGTGATACTCTCATAAATGATTGTTCATGTTTAGATTTAATATTTTTTGACTATTTTGTGTATTACACAGGACGGCTAAATAATTTCATTGGTTGCTAGTCGTTCAAATCTAGAGGAAACAACCGATTATAATGGAAGCAACTCTGTTGACAGGAGATGCACACAGTAGCAGACCGGTGGAGATGCCTCTTGTGTGAGTTATTGTATTTGTGTACTAACAAGTACTTTTTTAGTTTGTTTTTAAACTAGTTAATCAAACATATATATGCATGTATGCATGTATGTATGTATGTATGTATTGAAACAAGTAGAATGGGTGGATAATTATTGGAGTTAGTGTTACTTTATTATGCTTTATCATTGTGTGTGAATGTGATTTGTATTATTATGTATGATCATTGAAATTTTGTGAAATTGATTGTGTTACAGGTTTTGTAGTAATAATGTGTGAAATAAATTATATTATTGGTATACTGAAAAATTCTAAACAACTGGGGATTTTTTTTATATTATACCTACCCCGGTGTTTGTAAAACACTGGGGAAGTGTTTATTATTTCCAAAAAAAATTAAAAAATAGTTGCGAAACCACTCTACCCCGGTGGTTAAAAACGCCGGAATAGAATTTTTAGTTAAAAATATATATTAGTAGGAATGAAAATGCCCTTATACCGGCGGTTTACAAACACCGGCGAAGGCATCGACCTATACCGGTGTTGACAATAAACGCCGGTGTAGGCCCATCACCTACCGCGACGCAGCCTTCAGCGGCACTCCTACCGGCATTTTAATAAACACCGGTATAGTCTACCCCGGCATTTTAAAACACTAGGTAGCCAAATAAAAACGCCAGTGTAGACTATTTGTGTTGTAGTGAACTCCCCTCACCTTAACCCCAACCCAATATACAAATTGGTCTTAATTACAACAGCAGCAGCAGCAAAGAAAATCTTGTCAAGCTGAGATAGACACGTACGCTAGAGATATAAATATTGTGGAGCTTGTGATGCGACAATGTTCGTCAGCAAGAAGATGAGTACTGATGGGCCTATCGAGGTGGTCCTTCACTGTCGTCTACCTTCTCCTCGTGCGGTTCGATCCAGAGATCTCCGTTCCAGGACTTCTGATACTACCCATATATACTATTTAATCTTCATGCTGATGAGTACTTTTGATTAGAGTTGCAAACGAATCGAGCTATTCGCGAGCTATTCGGCTCGAGCTCGATCAAAGCTCGGCTCGAACCGAGCTCGAGCTCAAAACCGAGCTTGTTTTGTAAACGACCCGAGCTCAAGCTTTATTATTATTTTTTTAGGCTAAGCTCGCCAGCTATTCGGCTTGAATATGATCAAAGCTCGGTCAAAGCTCGGCTCGAACCGAGCTCGAGCTCAAAATTGAGCTCGTTTCGTAAACGAGCTGAGCTCGAGCCTGAAAGTATTCGGCTCGGCTCGGCTCGATTGCAGCCCTACTTTTGATACTTTCCTTTCAGTATTACCGGTTATTTTTCTGTCTATGTTATGGATACCAAATTTTGATATCCTTTTTTTTTTTTAACCTTCATATCTCCATTTAGTTTTTTTTTTTGAAACAAGTTATTATGATCAGTAACTCTTCCGCTTATTGACCTTATTCAATTGCTCTGTCAGAGCATCCACAGTCGTGTTTCTCATATGTTAAAAAATGGCAGCTACAGTAGTAGCAAATAGCGTCGTTTGCTGCAGTGGTCGTTTGCTATATGCTTCTCATTTTTTAGAAAATATTACGCGGGACGGTAGAACATTTCCCGTCTCATTTGAAATAAGCGAGCGACGGTATATGTTATACCGTCTCATCGTTTAAAAATAAATCCACTAAAGTTAATTACTTATTAACTATTAACCTATATTAATTAAATAAATTAAATAATATAATAATAGCTAAACCTACACACTAAACCTATTAAACTATCTAACTGCACCTAAACCTACCCACTAAACCTATTAACTATATTAACTACAAAATGTCAGCCGGTATAACATATACCGGCCGGTATATGTTATACCGTCCAACATTTTATTTTATTTTATTTTTATTTTTTTTAACAAAATCTGACCGTTGGATTGGAAAAAATTTAAAAAATAAAAAATAAAAAAAGGGATGGTATAACATATACCGGACGGTATATGTTATACCGTCCGACCCACTTTAAAAAAAAAAGGGACGGTATAACATATACCGGACGGTATATGTTGTACCGTCTTTCAAAATTTGAGAATCGCTATTCTGTTTCTCATATATGAGAAACGAATATAGCATATTTGCTAAAAAATGGCAAAATAGAAAACCACCGCAGCGATCTGTTTGCTATAAAATGGCAATTTGCCAAATTAAATATAAGAAACCACTGTGGATGCTCTTAGCCTCTGCTTTCTTGAGTTCTATAATATTACTGCAAAATTCTGTTACAACTCAGAGTGTACTATTATTCAAAAATACTTATTTCCTTTCTTTGTTACCCTGATATTGGAGAAATTATAGTGTACTTCCTTCCATCTGATTAGCCCATGAACATATTTTAGAGAACTTGAACTGCCCCTTAGAGCATCTGTAGTCGTTTGCTAAATATGTATAATATGTATATTTGGTCAAAAAGAGCGCTGCAGTCATTGGCCAAATATGCATATTATGCATAAATCGCTACAATAGATTGCTATAAATGAGAATCGAAATGAGAAATATGCATATATAAACGACGGAGCTTGAAGTACCGTCGCACAAATTTTTTTTTTTTAATGGTCGGACGGCACTTCACCTTGAAGTGCCATCATACAAAAAAAAATATTTTTTTAATGGTCGGATGGCACATGAAGTGCCGTCCCTCCAAAAAAAAAAAATTTCGTAATAAAAAAAAATTAAAAAAAACCCACTTCTCTCGGACTGCACTTGAAGTGCCGTCCCACCCTTCTATGTAGTTTTTGTATTTTTTTTTGTAATTCTATAAATTTTTTTAAAATTTTTTATAATTTTTTTGCACTTCGAGGACGATTTTTTTTTCCCCTCGAATGACACTTGAAGTGCCATCGCACCTTTATATATATATATATATATATATATATATTTTATAATTTTTTTGCACTTCGAGGACGATTTTTTTTTTCCCTCGAATGACACTTGAAGTGCCGTCGCACCTTTATATATATATATATATATATATATATATATATATATATATATATATATATATATATATATATATATATATATATATATATATATATATATATCTCCGACGGAACATGATATGCCATCCCACATTTTTAAATGTTTTTTTTTCTCTCCAACAGAACATGAAGCACCGTCTGTTATTATTTTAATTCAAAAAATTAAAATATAGCATTCTACGACTGCAGCAAAATGATAGATTGCTATATGCATTTATCAATTTATACATATTTTTACCTTCAACGACTGTGGATGCTCTTAGGCCCTTACGGACATTGATCTCTTTCTCACTAAATTGTATCCTTAGCAAAGAATAATTTGAAAGAAAACTTATTCTGATAATTATAATAGTAGAGCTGCAAACTATATTGTAAAATGAAGTTTCAATTAACATCTTTAACACACCGCAAAATTATCCTTCGTGTGTTACGCACGTGTATTTTGTACCGTTACGGGTGATATCCTTAACGATTTCAGTATAAATATCATACTTTTTTTGTATTTCGACTATTTATGAATTTCCCATCTTTTCAAAAGTCATTCTTACCATATTTGAGTCAACTCAAATATTAGTTTTCAATCTTTGTATTTTTACGTGCATTGTACGTGTTATCAATGTACGTATCGATTACGTATTTTCCATAGCTACATGTAATATTTTATATGTGTTTCAATTATTCATTTTATGACGTGTTCGAATTCGTTTTATCAACATAAATTTATTTTCTCCTATTAAAATATTTTATACTTGTAGTGCACGTGTTTTCTATGTACGTATTTTTTATATATGTGTTAATTACACATGTATAATGAAATATATTTTTCGTATGTTGTATTTCGATTATTTATAAACGTTTTCCCGTCGATAAAATCTATTTCGTATATTAATATTTTTAGGGTTTGACGCACGTGTTTGCGGTGCACGTATTTGGGTGTATTCTTTTTCAAAACGAAATTTTGGAGGGGTGTGTGTGTTTATTTTTATTTGTGCAAGAAAAATCAAATTTTGATTAAGTTAAATTAATATTCAAATACATATTATATATATTAATATATGTTTTCATTTAAAAATAAAAATAATTAATTATGTGAGGTGTACACAAGACATGTGGACGTGCACACATGCAATGTGCACAACCCAAAAAGAGACCAACTGGCTGTCATGGAAAGTGCGAGAGAGGGTGAAGTAGTGGAGTATTAAGTGGGCAAATTAGTTAATTAAACCACCTAATTAAATCCCTTTATAATCTTTCATTAAACCACCTAATTAAATCCCTTTATAATCTTACCCCCATCTCATTTTTATTAGCCAAAAACCAAACAAAACTTGATCAAGATTCAAAACCAAACAATGAGGGGCTGTGCATTTCGGGAAGCTTACTGTGGAGGGATTTCTTTTCTTTTGGGCACGGATTTTGAGGTGCACTTGGAGACTTCTTGGAGTGTTAATTGCTTATTAAATTCTTCAATTTGAGGTGGGTGTCTCTTCTTATTTTCTAAATAGTATAGAAATCATGCCTACGTGTTATGGTTGATTTTTGTTAGTTTAATGGTTCTTATTAGTGAAATTTGATGCATGTTGTGGTGACAAGCTTGCTAGTTGTAGAAAATCATAGAATGCATTGTATGTTGATGTGGAGTAAATGAATTAATTAGTAGAGTAGAATGGAGAAATTTTAATTAAAGGCATATGTATAGTTATTAGACACAAATGAACAACTTGATTATTGCATGAAATGATGTGATTTTGAAGAGTTTGGCTAAAATGTGTGTATGTTAATAGAAATGAAAAATTAGAAACAATTTTGGGGGAAGAAATAGTTGTAGTGGAACAAAAGAAAGGTTGCATTAAGTTAGTAGAAAAAAGTTAATTAGTTACATTTTGTATTATAATTTATATAAGAGAAATAAAGGATTAATTTGGGAAAATTGAATTAAATTCATCATTAATATGAATAAAGTTAGCAGGATAACAATTTTGGAGTTTTAGTAATAGAAAATAGTAGCATTTTAAAGAAAAGTGTTAGTTTGTAAAAAAGCAAGTTATATGTTTATATGTTTATAAAAAATGATTATATATTTAAAATGGGTATAAATCCTCTTAAATTCAATTAAAATAAGTAAATAATGAATTCTGGAGTCTAGAACTATTTTTATAAAAATAATTTTTTGGGAAAAGAATGGAAATAAAAATGTTGAAAATATAGAAAAATGAGATTTAATGGAGATCAAGTACTTAATGAATTAAAACCCATAGATGTTGTGATCTGAGCTTTGGTTCAGTGGGTAGGCGCTTGGTCGCCTCTCTGTTGGTGCTGGTTCGAGTTAGGGATGGCAAACGGGTCGGGTCGACTCGCGACCCGCCCGTTTAACCCGGCCCGCGAAACGACGGTTCGGGTTCGGGTCGAACCCGTTAATGTTAACGGGTCGACCCAGGTCGCAAATTAAGTGAATTCAACCCGTGTAACCCGCAAAAAATAATCTGACCCGCCCGCCAACCCGTGGGTTGCGAACCGTTTGACCCGTATGTTCGACCCGTCCTAGGTCGATCGTTGACTCGCGGGTCCAATGGGTCCTGAGCGCTATTGTACAACCGAGAGCAGCACCAACGGCTATTATAGCCATTTTTGTGTCTTTTTCCGTTTTTTTAAGGTTTTTTTATTTTTTCCCTATAAATACCCCAAAACCCAAACAAAAAATTCACACCTTACTCTCTTACTCTCTCTACTATTATTATTCAATTCATTTCAATTTGTGAACAATTGAACAAACAAGGTAGCAAGACATATACACGATCAAATTCCGATCGTATCGAACTCAAAATTCAACAACGTCTTCAAGTCTTCAACTCTCCTCCAAGTGATCAAGTCTTCAACTATCCTCCAAGCTCTCTTCAAGTCTTTAATTCCGGATTTCTACTTCTACTTCTATTCTTATTTCGACCGATTTTTTTATATACAAGTATCCATGGTGAACGGTATCAAAATTTCATATCCCTCTTCTTCTATTTTTTTGTAGTTATAATTTTTGGTATCTTATTTGTTTGTTGGTTTTTTGATCTTCTCTCTCACAATCCTCTTGTTTTTAAGATTTTTTTTTGTAACTTATCGCGCCTACACTGTGTTTAATTTTTTTACATACACTACTACATATCAACATGTCTAGATCACGCAGTAGCGGCCGTAGCCAAAGTGGACAAGATTCTACCAGCACTTCCCGTAGGCCTCCAACTGTCCCACAAAATGACCCCGCCGAAGACTACCCTAATCCTCCTCCCCAATAATGGGGTACACACGATGAGTTTGTAGGAGACATAGAATTAGAAGAAGAACCACAACAACAAGCCACCGAAACAACACAACCGGCTACTAGTCGAAAAACTAGAGGAGAAAGTAGTGATTGGCACAAATTCTATGATTATATTCCGGATGAAAATATACCGGGTGTAGGTTTAAAAGTGTGTAAAACATGTTCGAAGACATACAAATGGAAGAGGGGTGAGGGCACAGGTACAATTAAGCGACACATCCTAAATGTGCATAAAGAACTTCTTGTTGACCTACCCGGCCAACAAAAAATTCACCCTAGGACCGGTCTAGTTGATAGCCACCCTTATAATCCCGAACTTGTTCGTCGGGAAATGGCCCGATTAGTAATCAAGGAAGAGTTACCATTTTCCTATCCCGAGAGTAGGGACTTGGAAAATTTTAATCAAACAGCCTTAAACCCTCATTTTAGAAGAATCCCTAGGAATACTTGCAAATCAGATTGTTTTAAAATATACAATAAAATGAGGGAAGCTTCGATTGCAATTTTATGGAGTTTAACTTGTAGAGTTAGTTTAACTTCCGATTGTTGGACGGGTTGCAACAATATTCCAATGATGGGAATAACCTGTCATTGGATCGACCGTGATTGGATTCTTCAAAAAAGAATCATATCACTTGCCGCGTTGCCCTATCCCCATAGTGGCAATGAAATTCCAAACCGTATTTTAGAAATTTGTGATGTTTTTTATATTCGCGATAAAATTATGTGTATAAGTTTTGATAATGCATCTAACAACAATGCATCAATTAGTATTTTAAAAACCGCATTAAACCCTCCATCTGACAATATTTTTCATGTTAGATGTGTATGTCATATTTTAAATTTATGTGTTTAAGATGCATTAAAAATAGCCAAACCATAATACTTAAAATTAGAAATTGTGTACATTTTATTGCATTAAGTGGCACCATATTTCAAGAATGGAAAGCTTGGAAAGGCTTAAAAATGTACCTTTTAGAAAATTTCCAAAGGATGTTAAACACCGATGGAACTCTACTTTTGATTTGCTACATGTTGTTACTGAATATAAAGAATGTGTAAATGATTTTTGTATTGCAAAAAATATGCACAATTTTGAAATGATTTTCGTCGATTAGTATTATGCCGAATCTTTGTTGAAAATTTTAGAACCATTTAAAACTGCAACTTTCAAGTTTTCAAAATCTTATGAGTCAACTTCTAGTAGCATATTTATTTCAATAGTTACTATGATGCAAACTTTTAAAGAAATGATCGATGATGCTTTTGTTGGTGATATTGTAAAACCTGCATACACAAAATTTTTGAAGTATTTTAACCCTCCTCCTGTGTTGTATTGTGTTGCAACTGTGATGGATCCTCGTATCAAATTAGAAGGTACAAAGAGTTTAATTGAAATATTTTTTAATTTACTTGGGGATGATGATAAAGAAATTGATTGCACTTCTTTTTTAGTTAAGTTTGAATCGACATTAAATAACTTGTATGATTATTATGATAGATGTTTTGCTTCTAGTAGTGCAACTTCTTTAGTTAGTTATTCTTCTGCTACTTCTAAAGGTAAGGGTAAGAGTAAATTTGAACATATAAAATTTAATTTACTTGCATAAATTCAATCAAAAAAACCTAGGACTAATCAACCAAATAAATTAAATTGGTATAACCAACAAGATTCTGAGTCTTTTAGTTCTTCACTAGATTTTTTACAATGGTGGAAAGACCATGAACACACTTATAGTATTCTCAAATATATGGCTAAAGATCTACTAACTCCTCCTGTCTCTATAGTTGCTTCTGAAAGTGCATTTTCTTCAAGTGGCATGGTTCTAACTGATTACAGGAATCGCTTGAAGCCCCAATCGTTAGAGATGCTCGTCTGCACAGAAGACTGGCTGAAGGCTGAAGATAGGACCCAAGGAAAAGCATTATCGAAGTCCACAAGTTGGAGCACCTCGCCGGAAGAACAACAACAACAACAATAGCAACCAAAATGAAGAATTCAAGACCAACAACAACAAGTCAACAACAACAAATTGAAGGCCATCAAATTGAAGACAATTGTAAATAGATAAAAAATTGTATTAAATCTTTGCTTGTTATTTAAAATTAGGAAAATTAAAGTAAATTGAAATTGTATATAAGAAATTTGTTATTGTATAAAACAAATTTGTAGAAAATTTTTATTTCTTATTACAAATTGTGAAACTTGTATAACTTGAAATCATATGAATAATATATCATTTTTTTTGGCAATTTCACTCTTTCAATCTTATTATTATTATTAGGATTTTTTATGTTTATTATTAAAATTACATTTTTTTAAGTTAAAAAAAATGTTAACTCTAGCCGGGCCAACCCGCGACCCGACCCGGGTTGGGAGGGTCGCGAATTCACCTCTTCGACTCGGCCCAGCCCGGCCCGGTTAAGCCACCGACCCGACCCAAACCCGCCCAAGTCAGTCTTCAACCCGGGCGGGTCCGACCCGACCCGGCCCGGTCGACCCGAATGCCAACCCTAGTTTGAGTCTTGGGTTTGCCGTTTGTGGTGAGAAAATATTTTTTTTAAAAAGTCAGATAAGGAGAGTTTAGACACTTAAAGAAGTTAACTCCATACTATATCAGATTGGAGCCTTGGGCTTAGTGGCTAAAGCGTGTGCTCTGGGGTCGCCACGTGGCGCTCGAGGGGGGCCTTGAGTTCGAGCCCTAATGTGTTTTTATTTTGATAATAAAAAGGAAAATGATGAGTTTTGATAATAAATTTCTAATGATCTGTCTCAAAGAGTTGGTGTTTAATTCTTAGAAATTTTGTATTGGGAAAATGCACCTGAAAAGAGCTTTGTGGAAATGAAAATTTGAAATTGTTCTTCATGATTGATAAATACAAGAATAAGATAAAAGAACTGAATAAGATGTGAATTGGAAATATGAATTATAAGGGTATGAGTACACATGATTATGGAACATGAATGGATGTGATCTAGAGGCTTAGTGAGACCCAGGTACCGGCAAATATTGAAAAAGATAGGGTGGGGGAGTTTACCTCCTGCCTTCACTAATTGATTTGAGAATTGGCTATATGGGCTATCTCAGTATTTTGTTTAAGTCCGGTAGGAGGGGAAGCTAACTCTAGGTGATGTAATTTATTCATGTTTTAAGCATAAAGATTAGGCACTAAGTGGAGATGTAGTAAACTTGGATAAACGTAAGTGGGTTGCCTCTATATAGTCTGACGGTGGACTCCGCGACTATAGACCCAGTTTGATGGTGGACTCCGGGACTGTGGATGCTTGCGATGGAGGCGAGCCTTAATTAAATCCGAGACTATGATTGGTTTGACGGTGGACTCCAGCATCATGAATAGTCGGACGGATGTGAGGCCGTGCTCCAGTGTATATGCGTTTACCGGGGCTAGAGGGACACTTGCGAGAAGTTCGCACGACGAGAATTTCCATATAAGCTTGACGGTGGACTCCAGGACTGGAATCCGTACTCGTGGAACGTCTAAAACTTATTTTATTACTGGGTAGTTTTCATGGAGAGGGATTAAACCCTTCAATGTGGAGTACGTAGGTGCTTGCCCTCAGACCTATGTAGTATGTGATGCATAGAATCCGAACAAGTATGCATTAGTGTCATCTTAGCGTAAACATCTGCATTAGGCATTAAGTCATATCATACAATGATATGTTTAGGATAATCACTTTTCACACTTTGTTTTACATTCAAGTTTGTGTATGCTAAAATAAGTTAGTCGCTATATTATGACATAGAGAGGATTGCCGTGTATGGTATTGTAACACCCCGAATTCCAAAATACAACTGAATTCGAGATTCCACAGGATCGTTACACTTCTTTCGTACAATTTTACAAGGAATTTAAAACTTTTCACTTTACATCAGAGTTACAAGAAATCTTTACACTTAACATTTTATAGCGGAAGCAAAATTACAACATTTATATGAATAAAAGTACAACAACATTTGAGTAATCTCTAAGCATCAGTTCTTCTTTAATCTTTATCATGTCATTTACCCTGCATACAAAACTGTGGGTACGTTAGTTTATTCAACTGACGAACATTATAAACGACCATCCTCTCTATGCCGGAAACAGTATAATTGATTTTCTATATTTAACAAAAACAAACTTGTTCACATATCAAACTAAGGGGAATACCCTATTGATGTCATGTGGTGATTGTGCACTTAGTCCTTAATGCAGTTATTTACATTATATGACACTAATGTACACTTGTTCGGATTCTATGCATCCCATACTACATAGGTCCGAGGGCAAGCCTTTTGATCGTTCTTCATCTTGTAGGGTTCAATCCCTCGTCATGACTTAATTTACTACTGTAACTATGGTAAGTATCCTGGATATTCTATGAGTACGAGCTCATGTACAGAAACACTGGATGGAAATCACACGTCATGTCACGACGCATTGTGAAGACTATTTATGGACAATTCAGCCTCCTTCATGGCACACGATCCTCTCGCAGTCATCAAACACCCCACAAGTGTCGCCAAGATCCCGATAATTCTGGAGTAGTGCCCACGTCATGTCACGACGCATCGTGAAGACAAACTGTGAATCACACCCACATCGTAGACTCGAGGCCCTCATATTTGTGTTTTTCTCTCACTTTCATCACCTCTTCACTATGTACTAATCCTTAATTTTAATGAAATCATGAACAAAATCAATCTCTTAGGATTAGCCCTCTCACTACTACCGGTCTTATTTCTTTCATTTCACATTGACCCAAACTTGATCTTTTCAATTTCAATTATCATATCTCATCACTTTTCTCTTGCCGGCGTGAGTTTTGGCTACACCCTAATTTTTAATTTTAATTCACAAATTCACAATCTGAGTTGTCAAACTCAAGAACATTTCTCTTTTTCAATCACATGATTTCTAATCTTTTCATGAGTCAATAATCATACATGAAGTTCAATTATACATCATGCATTTCATAACTAACATGTATTTCCACATTTGAAATCATGTCACAAAATATCTAGTCAAAGTGAATATTCACAAAATCATCATTATCACACTATTCTTTAGCAAGAATAATTCATATAAAACTTCACATTTATACTTTCTTTCTTTCAATTTCCCTTTTCTAACACTTATCTCAATTTCTTCGTCAAAACACATTTTTATGAAATTACACGAGTGTAAAAACTATAGTTCCAATTACACTTTTACTTCCAAAATACACTTTATTTCATTCTAATAACTCCCAATAAATTTTCATAAGTCACACATGATTTTAGAATAATAATAGTATTTTTTTGGAATTTTTACACATCAAGAAAAACCAAAAATCACTCTTTGAAAAAATATTAACAATCTGGCCAAACCAGGAATCGAACCCACGACCCAAGAGAAAACAGCCGCACGCGCTAGCCATCTGGCCAGTTGCGCTCAACGATATAAAGAGAAGACAGAAGGTTTTATACTCTCTGTTCGAGATCTGGTTTATTTTTAAAAATGCACATAAAAGGATGGTGGACTCAGGTATCGAACCAGCGACCTCAACCAACACACACCCGCGCTACTGTAGCGCCGAAGGGCTCACCGACCGCTTAAGCTATAGGCTCAAGTTGTTTCAACTACAACTAGAATTTCATTTAATTAAACTCTCTGTTCATTAAAATATTTCCATGTTCCAAAAGCTCTTATTTTAGTTTTGCTTTCACTAAAATTCCTGTAAATTTCCAGAAAGTCTATTTTAACATAATTTAACACTCCAGTAATTTAAAATAATTTTTTCAGTGATTAAACACACATTTCTCATACAATTAATTTAAATTGCATGCTACTATTTTCATAAATTATTTTGACATTCCTCAAACAACTTTGTATTAAAATTTCCTACATCAATTCCCTGTTTTCCCCTCTTTCATAAACCCAAAAACATATTATAATTTATTCATTCCAAACAATATCACGAAAGTCCATCTAAGCACATAAAGCAACAATTTCATCTACTAGCATTTTGTACTTAGTTTTGATGTTAATAACAATTCTAATTCATATATTCCATAACTACAAAACGATTTGCATACAACTTAAGATTCATGACAAGATAACATGCAATCTATCAAGCAATCAATTTAATCAACTAGCAAGTCATTTTTCCAATTAAGCGTACTCTTATTAGTTTCTTTCATGCATTATCATTTCAATCACCCCTAACATGGTATCTAATTAGAAATATAGAAAAACAACCCACCTTATTTGGAGAGACAGATTCACAACACCTCCTAAACGAAAGAGTCATTCTCGAGCTTGCCAAACGAGTGCTCCTCCTCCTCCTTGATGTGCAACCCGAGCCTTCCAAGTGCAACCCGAAAGCTCCAATAGTCGGCCTCCCTGATGCAAGCACACACAAAACCCACTCTCAATCTTTTATTCTCACTTCCTATTAATAACTCACTACTAATAATTGTATTTTCTTACTATAGGTTTGGAGAATGAAGAGTGCAAGAATAACTAGGCTGGGGGGGGGGGTATTTATACTAAAATTTGGGACAAATAAAGGGCTAGGATTAATCTAGGAGTTAAGGACCAAAGGCTAGGATTTAAGGGGAAGTTGTAGTAACCAACCATGATCACAAAAACTACCTCCCACAACTCCACTTCTCTTTTCCTTTCCCTCCCATTCAAAACCGGCCAAGGTGGAGTGCACACTACACGTGTACGTGCAATGCACGTGCATTCAAAAGTCCCCCATTTTTAAAAGTTGTACATTTTATTTTTTTCTAAAAATAATCTATAAAAATTGTCTACATTACAAGTTGTATTTAAAAGAGAAAATAAATTCATGGGCTTTTATTTAATGGGCCAAATTAGTTTACAAAAATAAATTAAATTGGGCTATAAAAGAAACTTATGTTTATTAAAGAAAAACGGGCTTTAATAAAAACAAATTGAAAAGACATATATATGTAATGAAAATAATTATAAGATTTTATACTGCAAAATTGCACGTGCACAATACGTACAAAAATAAAAATAATAATTTTCATAAATGAAAATTAGGGTATTACAGGTATTGCGTCGGTTGTATGTAACTAACATGCGCACAGTATTCAATGTAGGGCTTGGATTGGCAAAAATTTAAAGATGAATTTGAAGCTAAAGACTGTTTTAAATGTTGATGTTTAAATTGTACATGTATTATATTGTAATCTTTATTATTCCGCTGCGTTGATATAAAATGAACAGTGTTGTACAAAGAAAAGTTTTTAAATTCCTTTTAAAATTGTACGAAATGAAGTAAAGATCCTGTTGTGCTACGAATTACCATATTTTGGAATTCGGGGCGTTACAACATTAAATGTCATTTAAACACGAAGTTACACAATCACCATAATTAGTTCAGCAGCAGATTGAGCATCTCTGATATGGGTAAAAATAGAACAAAATTAGGATCGTCCAAATTGGGGCCATGGATCTTAAAGCTCTCAAGGGTAAAATGGTAATTTCAGCAGATACAGGTCCGATGGGATGAGATGGGCCATTTTCATGCCTATCGATCCAACCCAGCTTGTAATAGTGACTGTTACAACAACCCTATTGCGAAGGAGTCTAGATTCATCAAACACAGTTTAAACCCCATATTTCTAGGGGGTAACTGATTCTATCCCTCCATACACATGAGAGAGTTTGAAAACTCTATCTGTTCATCAAGACAAGAGTCCAGACTCGATCTCTTCATATGGATGGCATAACCGACTCTATCCAACCACCAAGAAGTAGAGATAGATGAATATCTTGAAACTGACCCCCCTCGACGACTATATATACCTCGAGACCTCCTCAAAGTCAAGGTAACTGACAACTCCGCTCTCAAAACCTATAATATCTTCGAGTTTCTAACTTAGGCATCGGAGGGTTTATCGCCAGGGCCACCCCCAGTATTTCAGACTTGTTTGTAGGTCCAGAGAAGTGATCTCAGCCATTCCTAACGATCAGATCTTGGAATTAATTGCAGTTTTTTGTGGTCGAAGTCGATGAATAGCGAAGGTTCGATCTTTACTATTTTATTTATAAGAATTCACATATCTGTTTGCTCCCACACAGAAATAAGCAGCAACAGATTGGTGCCGTCTGTGGGAAACAACAAAGATCACCTACCCAACTTTGTCGATCTGAAACTACCTTTTCAACCATGCCTCCAAGAAGAAAGGCGAGGACGACGGTTACCCATCGACGAGCCAATTACCTTCCTCCACCTCCTCCCCTCGCGGAGGACCCACTTCAACAACCTCAACTCGAGCAGCCCCCTCTCCAACAAATCCAACCTCTGTCTAGAGGAGCAGCACCGGGGGGCTCCCGTCAAAGTCGTCAAGAACAACATCCCCTTCATGACCATGTCTCGGTCCATAATCCTTCCACCAACTCGATGGCCTCACATGGTCCTCAAGGGTCAAGAAAGCTTCGTCAAATCATTGTCAACCGCAAACAAGGGATTGACCTTTGAACCCGTTTGAATGAGAGACGAACTCGTGATGAGCCCCCTAGTCAAGAACATCAGGGAGACAGGAGAAGTCTCTCCCCTCAAAGGCAAAGGCACAGAAGAACCCCTTCTCCAAGGGGGCGTAGAAGAACCCGCTCTCCAAGTGGATGGAGAAGGCCACCTCCCTCTCGGCAGCGAAGGAGTCAGACCATGGCCAGTCGATCAGTTCATGGGGCTAATGGAGATGAACATGCACCCATCACCAAAACAGAGTTTAATAATTTCAAAAATCAAATCTTTCAAGCCCTCAACATCGCCCTAGACACAGGCCGACAAACAAACAGTCATAGTCTCGCAGCCGTACATGAAGGAGAGTCCCGTGGGTTGGCCAGATCTGACCAGAGGGACAACTTAGTCCTTCACCGCCTCCGAGAGATGGAAGACCATCTCAACAACATCAACTGGGAAGAGTATCACCAAACCAAGAATTTCCAACCGAGCAGATCTCCATTCTCTAAGATGATCATGGAAGCCCATGTCCCAAAGACTTTCAAGCCGTCTCACTTTGAGTTCTATAATGGAGCGTCTGACCGGGCAGATCACATTGAGAGTTTTAAAACTCTCATTATGAACCATCAAGCTTCGGACTCCCTCCTCTGCAAGACATTCCCTGCCGCCTTGAAGGGGCCAGCAAGGGAGTGGTACTCCTGCCTATCTCCCGGTTTGATCTTTTCATTAGATCAGTTTGAAGAACTTTTCCTTACCCATTTCGTCAGCATCCGTTGAACTGAAAAGACAAGCACATGCATGCTGGACCTGAACCAGAAGAAAGGGGAACGACTTAGGGACTTTGTTCAACACTTTACAGCCGAGTCCCAATCCATCACTTCCTTTAATCAAGCAGTAGCGATCGCTGCATTCAGATACAACGTCAACAACGTCGACCTTAAGGCATCCCTTGCCAAGAAGCCTCCTCGGGACTTCTCAGAACTCCTGCTTAGGAGTGAGAAGTATATCCGAGCGAAGAGGCTCTCAAACCCCCTGGTCAAGAAGAGCCCTCCTACTGGAAAAAATGGAGGGGTGCAAACGAAGAAGAATCTCAAAAATTTCAGAAGGAAGACAACTGTTTGTTCTACCCTCCTCCTCGTTTCGAGAAATTTACCCCCTCAACGCCAGTATATCGGCTGTCCTCAAGGAAGTAGACAAGGAAGGGTTGCTTCGCGCTCCCCTAGAATGAATACCCTAACGAAGATGAGAAACATAGATAAGTGGTGCCACTTTCATAGGGACCATGGTCATGACACAGATAATTGTTGGGCCCTCAAGGAGGAGATTGAAAACCTAATCCAGCGGGTCATCTAGCCAGATTCATCCGAAAGGACAGAGCCGATCCTCTTCCCTCTGGTTCCCAAGAGCCAGGAGTAGTTCTCTATTCCATTCATGGAGGGCCTATGGGGGCAGAATCAAACTCCTCCCGTAAGGCCTTCATCCGAGGAGTTAATTCGGTACAGAACCTCCCTTCATCCAAGGGCTTCGGAATCCCAGTGACATTCTCAGATAGGGACCTGAATGGCATCAGAATGCCCTACTGTGATGCGCTCATAATCAGTTTCCACATGGCCAATCACGAGGTTTGCCGAATCCTAGTCGACAATGGCAGCTCCATCAATATTCTCTTCCTTGAAGCCTTCCAAGGCTCAAGCTTTCTCGAGATCATCTCAAGTCTGCAGGATACACACTCCACGAGTTCTCTGGGGTTCCAGTCTCAATCAAAGGAATAGTCACTCTTGATGTGACCGCAGGAAAAACCCTGACAACCCGGACAGGGGCAATGGACTTCATGGTCGTCGACGTGAAGGCTACTTACAATGCCATTATGGGCCGACCAGGTCTAGCAGTACTTCATGCCGTACCATCATCTTTTCACATGAAAATGAAGTAACCGACCTCTGCGGGAGTAGGGGAAGTCAGAGGAAGCCAAGAGACCGCTCGGAGATGTTACACCACTACAATGGGGGCTCGGTCCTCCCACTTGAAGCATTAGAGTTCTCCAACGGAACAGTCAAGTCCTTCCTAAACTAGTTAATGAACTCAAGGAGATCCCCCTCTTCTGGGAAGGCAGACTTGGAATACATGGCATCAAATGAAGTACCACAAGGGTGCCTCACACCCTCTCATAGAAGTAGGTTATTAGTTTTCAATAAGTTTGCCACTTGCGATACGGCCAAAGCATGTAATAACGGCTCCCCCCTTAAGGCGGCCATTTAGTTTGTTTCAATAAAAATGAGTTTTTCTTATAAAGATCATTGCACTGGCCTCTTGTTTATCCCATTGAGTCACATCTACGACTCGTTAAACAACAAGTTCGGAGTCCAGCTTGTCCCTTGGGGCTGCTCCCATAACTTGCTAGGCTCAAATGATGAGTTTGGAGTCCAACACTTGGTTCGATGCTACTTTAGTCGCTTGCGAACAAGCATGTGCAGAGTGATTCATCATTCAGAATTGCTCCTACAACTCGTTAACCCCCTCAAATCACAAGTTCGGAGTCCAACACTTGGTTCGACGCTGCTTTAGTCACTGGCAAACAAGCAGGTGCAGAGTAACTCACCATTCAGAATTGCTCATGTAACCAGTTGAAACATCCCAACAACAAGTTTGAAGTCCAACACTTGGTTCGACGCTGCTTTAGTCTCTTGCGAACAAGCTAGTGCGGGTGGCTCATCATTCGGAATTGCTCCTACAACTCGTTGATGAATTTTAAACAACTAGTTCAGAGTTCATAACCATGGCTCGAAATTGCCCTCACAACTTGCAAGTATGTGAGTTTGGGGATCAAAATGACCATTTGAACTACTCCCAAAACTGGTTGATTTTCCAACAAGCAAGTTCGGATACTAGCTCCTTCCCAGGGCTATCCCCAAAACTTGACTCAATCATATTGAATCTAGGGCCTAGCTTGCCCTTAAAGGTGCTCCTGCGGCTCGACGACCCTCATCAATAAGCTTCGTGCTCATTTCCTCTCCCGAGCCACACCAACAACTCCTTCACTCCATGTGATGGTGTTGGAGCCCATCTCGTCCATAGAGCTTCTCTTGCAACTAGTTTGCCTTCTAGCATCATATATGATATCCAACTCACTCCTCGAGTTGCCTCTACAAGCTTGCTGGGTTCAAACAGCAAGTTTAGGGGCCAATTCCTTCCAAGAGTTGCATCCACAAGTTTGCCAGGTCCAAACGGCAAGGTCGGCACTATCTTCCTCTTCGGGTCGCCTCTACAAGTCTGTCGAGTCCAAACGGCAGGTCGGCACCAACTTCCTCCTCGAATTGCCAATGCAATCTTGTCGGTCCCAAACAGCAAGTTCGACATCCATCTCCTTCCTCGGGTCACCTCTACAAACTTATCGGACTCAAATGGCAAGTTCGACGTCCAACTCTCTTATAGAGCTACTTTCTAAACTCACAAGACCCAATCTGGGAGGTGGCAACACAAAAGGCGAGTCGAGATGAAAAAACTTGGAAAATCCTTATCAACTTCCCGTACAGGAGCAAAGCTCCCCAGTGAAGAAATTCATCTTCTTAGCCTCTCGGAAACAAAACTCCTCTTCGTAACACCCTGGTGCCGAAGCTCCTATTCGTAGCTGTTAGGTTTCGATAATCGATGGTAGATTCAAATTAAATACACAACAAAAAAATTACAAGAAATATCGAAACCTAGCCATGGATCCATGCGAAAAACCATAAATCATGTTTAAGAGTTATACCTTGAAGATGGATCTACTGTCTCCAATTAATGTCGATCACAGCACTGCAATGTTGTTGTGCCTCTATGGTATCCACACGAACGTATCAAATCAAGCTTTTCCTCACGCTGCGGTGCTAGCTGCGGGATGTGGATGTTCCTCACGATCTCTCTCTCTCACAATTTCTGTGACGGCTAGGGTTTTTTCATATAATTCTGTAAAATCCTGATTCTTTATTGATGATTAAATGAAGGGTTTGTGAATTTCTACGTATTTTGCACGTACTAATTCATGTGCATTTTTCTAGAAAATTATTTATTTTGTAACATGAACAAATATTTTTCTATCTCTCTCTTTTATTTTGAAAGCCTAATTAAATTCTAAAGCCTAATTGTTTATTTTAAGTCTATCCTAATTATTTAATTATTTTAATTAGCCCATGGAGTTTTTAGCCCATTAATTGAAAGCTCACTAATTTATTTATCTTTTAATTAACATGACTTGTAGTGTAAATCAACTTTGTAGACAATTAATTAATTAATCATGTACAACTAGTAACTAGGGATGCTACATTTGATACATGCATTGCACTAGCACGTGTCTTAAGCCATGCATAGTATAAGCTGGAAATGGGAGAGAGGATGGGGTGAGTTGGCTTAGTGGATAGGTGGTTACTTGTTCATGGGTGGTTGCCACAACTTCCCAATGCATCCTAGCCATTTATCTTCAACCATCTAGATAAATCATAGCCCTCCATTTCACTCAAAAATTAGTATAAATACACCCCCCCTCTATGCATATAGTACACTAAAATTTTGTAAAGAAAAGAAAGAAAGAAAACACAAAAGTGAGTAAAAAGATTGAGAGAAAGTTAGAAAAAGGTTGAGAAGAGTTCTAGTTGTGTGTGTCCATCACCATAGGAGGCCGGCCATTTCATCTAGAGGAAAGAGGGGCTCGGGTTTCATTAGGCAAGGAGGAGAAGGCTTTCGTGGTGGCTCAAACTAAGAGGAGAAGGACCGCTCGTGTGTTCAAGGAGATTCTAGGAGCTTTGTAGTTGTTTTTCTTCAAATAGGTGGTGGTTTTCTCTACTTCTAATTTTAGACACCATGCTAGGGGTTTGTGATTAATGAGAATGCTAAAGAAACTAATAAGATAAGCATATGTTGGCTCTAAAAAGGACTTGGTAGATAATTAAATAAATGCTTGGTGAATTGCATGCTATTTGCTATAAATTATGTTTATTGTAGTAGAATTGCTTTATTTCTATGAAAATGTAAAATTGGAACCATGCTAATTGTAGAATATGATTGTGAATGATTAGCAGTTGAAAATATTGAATTTGTGCTTATTAAACTATTGTGACACTAGTTTAATGAATGAGACCATGACATGGGGTTTTATGGAAATAAAAGAGGAAGAAAAGCAAGAATAAATATTTCTAATGTAGTTGTAATGCAAAATTTGGTAGAGCGTTTGCTAAATTGAAATATTGCAATTGTAGGCGTAGAACACAAATTAGAATGAGAAATTCATGTTTTAATGTCAAAAAAAGTTTTGTTAATTATAAATAAACTTAGTATTCTGGAAATTTTTATGACTTTATGTGGAAGTGAAACAAAGTTAAGAGCTTTTGAAAAACAAAGAAATTTTGATAAACAGAGATTCGAAACAAACCTAGAGATTCGAAACAAACCTAATTTAACATACTCTCATATCAGTTAACCACTGAGGTCATACTGGTTAGAGGGGGGCGCCATTAGCGCTCTACTATAGCTCGGCAACACTCTTTGTGCCTGGGTTCGAGTCTCGGCAGAGGCTTTTATTTTCAAAATTTTATTTTCAAAATTCGATTTTCCACAAATCCCGAGAACATATCTTAACCATAATTAAGTCCCTCCTTTAAACAGTTGGGCACTTTGTCCCTTCTGGTTAGTGCGTGGGGGTTAGTGCCGTGACTGTTCACCTTGGAGCCTTTGTGTGTGGTTTCAAAACCGGCTGAGGCCACTCTTTTTAGAAAAATCCGATTTTTTTTAGTGCTTTTGATACTTTTTGGGTTTTTAAATGTGATAAAAATTGAGAAAAATATTGAGAAAATTTCTGAAAATATAAGGACTTCACAAAAAAAATTAATTTTCTAAATATTTGGACTTTTATGAGAAATAGGAGTTAAATCGAGAATAAAAATTCATAAAAATATTGGACTTGATTCTTTTATGATTTCGAAACAAATTAGAAATTTTTTATTGAAGAGAGATCAAATTGAGATTTTTCACTTTTAATTATTGAGTAGAATTAAATGAGAAATTGGTTAAAGAATATGCAAGTTGTGCATGGAAATGTGTTGAAAAAGAGAACTTGATGAAATGTAAAATTTTGTGAGCAGGTATGCTATTTTCTATGAACATGAAAAGAGGACTTAGACTATAATTTTAGCTAAGACTTTACATCGGCAAGAATGAAAAGTATTGAAAAGAGAATTATGATATTTTGACCAAGTTTGGGTCGTTGATAATGATTGATATTGGAAAGACCGATGTAGGGGTAATGCTAGATTCTAGAATATTGATCTTTATTTATACATAAGGATTAGATACATAGTGGAGATGTGATGAACGTAAGAGAAAAACATGAGTATGAGGGCCATTGGATTGGCGGCGTGAGAGTATTCACAGGATGTCCCATGATGCATCATGAATAGGGCGTGTATATCACTCCAGAGTATCGTCCCGGTGGCGACGCTTATGGGGTGGTCTAATGACTACGGGTGGTGTCATGTCTATGATAGGAGGTGAATTGACCACAGGATGCCTGCATGATGAGTCATGTGTCAGCGCGTGGGGTTCTCTCCAGGGCTCCTAGACATGGACTCGTAACTCATAGAACACCTAGGATACTTACCGTAGTTATCGTACTAGATTAAGTCATGGCGAGAGATTGAACCATACAAGATGAAGAACAGTTATGAGTTTGCCCTCGGACCTATGTAGTATGGGCTGCTTAGACTCTGAACAAGTGCGCATTAGTGTCATATAATGTAAACAACTGCATTAAGGACTAAGAGCACAGCACAACACGACATCAATAGGATAGTCCCTCTGTAGCTTTGTCTGTGATCAAGTTTGTGGTTTGTTTAAGTATTGAAAATCATTATACTGTTCGGCATAGCGAGGATGGCCGTGTTTAATATTTCGTCGGTTGTAAGTAACTGACGTGCCCACAGTTTCTATGCAAGATAAAGTGACTGGTAAGATTAAAGTATGCGTGCTGCTTAAAGAATGATTCAAGTATTGTATATTTTTATTCATGTAATTATTGTAAAATTGCTTCCGCTGTATAAGTGTAATGTAAATGTAACTCTGATGTAACGAAAGTTTTTAAATTCCTTGTACAATTGTATGAAGAGAAGTGTAAAGATCCTGTGGAACTTCGAATTCAGTCTGTTTTGGAATTCAAAATTCTTTTCCACGAATACATATCATATATATAGCTGCAGAAAATCAACCCTAAGAGAGAAATGAGGCTGTTGGACTCACAATCTGACATGGTTCAGATTTGTGTGTGGACCTTTGAACTTTAGTCAGCCCATTTAATCTAATTAAATGTCCAACTAATGTTAGGAGTCCAAGGCTTACTTGGATCCCCAATTAAATTCATCTTATGAATTTAAATCTCAATTTCGATCCATTCTAAGTGTGTGACCCTGTAGGTTCCCATTACATTGACAGTAATACTAAAATCATATTCTAATATTACAAATAGTGAGCGGTATCTAGCAATACATCACTGCTACTCAAGTAACGGGAATGTTAGTGATTAAACATAACCTATCTGTGACCAATATTACCATGTAGTCTAGTCCCTTTGTCCAGATATCTTAATTGACCACAATCCATAGAGCGTGTCACTCTTGTATAGTTCAATCTTTGGTTTCTTGATGTCCGAGTAGACTTACTAAAACAAATGAGCTCAATATCTCATATTGACTCATTTGTGCATGGCCATGCATTTTGCAGTCTCACTCAATCAAGGGGCCCATAGATATCGCTCATGTTATGCAAGAGAGACAAATCCTATCTAAGTCACTCACATCCCTCCGCATGATTTGTAGTATATCCAATAGTCGACTTTATAATCACCTTATTACCGGCAACGTTTGACGACATTAAAACATATAACTTATCATGTAGGGAACCGTAGTGACTTCAAGTCAAAAGACTACATACACCATGGTCATCGTGAGAACCGCTTAAGACACTCACGTAACGATCCATGCAGCGTTCTCATGGTGGGTCAGTCCAGTACATTATTACTCTAATATGTACCCATGTAAAGACTTGATATCTCATATCTATGACTCGTGATATATGGTCATTAGTCTACGCACATACTAGTCTCTATGCATTATTGTTGTCCTCACAATAATACTTGACTAGGGACATTTAAAAATAGTGTTTTCATTACAACCAATAGGATCTCACAATCAAGTCATGCACTTGATATCCCATGGTATTAAACCTACTATTCTAAAGACTTTAATATGTTCGTTTGATCACAATAAACAATACAATAAAAAAAATGCCTCATATATGAAATAAATATCATGATACAATGTAAACTAGTAATGTCAATACACAACTGACCACTAGGCCATACACCAACAATCACCACGAAAGCGAAGCTCCTCTTCGAAGCTTCCCGATGGTGAAAACACCCTGGTGGCGAAGCTCCTATTCGTAGATCGATCCACGGAAGTGAAGATCCTCTTTGAAGCTTCCCGATGGCGAAAACACCCTGGTGGTGAAGCTCTTCTTCTCAGATTTCTGTAGGTAGAGACATTGTGAGCCAGTTTTCGACCCTAAAGATGGACAATTCGTTAAACCAATTTTGAACAGAAGTTGTAGATCTTAGAGTCATCTTCGAAACGACTAGTCATAGGCCCTAATCGGACCTTTGTAGCACCGGAAATGTCAGTTTGACTGCAGAGCTCCGCTTCTTAAACTTTCCGTAGGCAGAGACATTGTGAGCCAGTTTCAACCCTAAAGATAGACGATTCGTTAAACCAATTATGAACGAAAGTTGTAGATCTTAGTGTCCTCTTCGAAACGAGTGGTCATACGCCCTAATCAGGTCTCTGTATCACCAATTTAGTCAATTGCAGTACAACTGCTCAAAGGAGAGAAAAAAAAGAAAAAAAAACTGAAAAATGTTGACTGGTTAACGCTACGTCAGCGCGTCGACTAGTCAACGCCGACGTGGTAGTGGGCCCCCCGCTGCTGCCATCTTGACTCCGCCACGTTATAGTGGGCCCCCTGCTGCCACTGCTCCTCCTGACTCCGCCTACGTGGCAGTGCACCCCCTACTGCTGCTGCCCCGCCTGGCTTCGCCATGTGGCAGTGGGCCCCCTACTGCTACTGCCCCTCCAGCAGCGACCGCCACGTGGCACCCTCACAAGCTGCCATGTGGCGCATGGGCCCCACAACACTCCTCGGTGTAAAAGCGAAGCCGAGGAGGTTGATTGCTTCAAAGCCCTCCTGCCGTCCGATTGCCTTGTGATCCTTGCCATGCGCAGTGAATGATCCAGATTGTTCCAAAAATGGCGCTCATAATTTTACGTGCTTCACATGTACCATGATTCAAAGAAAAGGAAAAAGGAGGTGGGGCCCACATGTCAGCACTGTTTCGCTGACATGTGGGACCCGCACCCTCCTCGGCGCAAAACCGAAACCGAGGAGATCTGTTGCTTGGGGTGATTTCGACCATTGGATCACTTCAAAAAACATGCTATTGACGATCAACGATCCATATTAACTCATGTATTATTTATTATTTAAAATTCATTTTCTTATTATAAAATTCCAGAAAATTTATTTAAAAAGCTAAAAATTATTTTTAAATTCTGGAAAATATTTTTTAATTTTGAATAATAGTTTAAATTATTTTAAAATTCTGAAAAAATAATTAAAAATTCAGAATATTATTTTTAAATTCTGAAAAATAATTATTATTTTAGAAAATTTATTTTTAAATTCCGAAAATTAATTTAAAATTTGGATTAATTACTTTAAAAGTTTAGAAAATTATTTAAAAATTCAGAATATTATTGTTAAATTCTGAAAACTAATTTAGAATTCTGATTAATTACGTTAAAAATCTGGAAAATTATTTAAAAATTCTGAAAAATAATTAAAAATTTAGAATATTATTTTTAATTTCTCAAAAATAATTATTATTTTAGAAAATTTATTTTTAAATTCTAGAAATTAATTTAGAAATCAGATTAATTAATTAAAGATTCCAAAAAAATATTTAAAATTTTGGGAAAATCCAGAAAATTCCCAAAAATTTAGGAAAAATCATAAAAAAATTTAGAAAATTATAAAAATACTTCTGGATACTCTGTGAAGTTAGAACAACACTGTTACACCACGAGCAAGATTCAAAAGTCCCCGAAGGATCCGATAAGTTCAGTTAACCATTAAACACGGGTGAACTACTCCTCAAAGGCTGTGAAACTCAGTCTTCGGGAGTGGGGGGCTTGTGATAAGGGTAAAAATAGAACAACATCGGGGCCGTCCAAATCGGACACAGATCTTAAAGCTCTCAAGGGTAAAATGGTAATTTTTGCAAATACAGGTCTGATGGGATGAGCTAGGCCGTTTTCATGCCCATCGACCCAACCCAGCCTGTAATAGTGACTGTTACAATAGCCCTATCGCGAAGGAGTCCAGATTCATCGAACCCAGTTTAAACCCCCTATTTCTAGGGGGTAATTGATTCTATCCCTCCGTACACATGAGAGAGTTTGAAAACTCTATCTTTTCATCAAGAGAGAAGTCCAGACTCGATCTCTTCATATGGATGGCATAAACGACTCTATCCAACAACCGAGAAATAGAGATAGATGAATATCTTGAAACTGCCCCCCCTCGGCGACTATATATACCTCGAGATTTTGTCAGAAATAAGGTAAGTGACAACTCCGCTCTCAAAACCCATAATATCTTTGAGTTTCTGACTTGGGCGTCAGAGGGTCTGTCGCTCAGGCCACCCCCGATGTTTCAGACTTGTTTGCAGGTTCAGAGGAGCGATCTCAGCCGTTCCTAACGATCAGATTTCGGAGTCAATTGCAGTTTTTCGTGGTCGAGGTCGACGAATAGCAAAGTTCGATATTTACTGTTTTATTTATAAGAATTCACGTATCTGTTTGCTCCCACACAGAAATAAGCAGCAGCAATCTCTAAATTCAAACTCACATAATAACCAAATAATAAACTCATCCAGTAGAAATTACAAGAGACTCATCAGCATCTCTCAACTCGGTTACATATCTTTCATCTTCCTTCTCTGAACTACTACTACTACTTCGCAGGTGGTGGTGTTTCGCCAATAGCAATCATCTGCATGTCTATCAGAGTTTGTGATGCATATTCTCTCAGCCAATTTAGCTCCTTCTCAGTTCAGTTAGGTCATTTATATCTTTTAAGTAAGCGAGGACATCATTTTTTTTCCAGACATGTAGGTGGTACACCTTTAGTGATCTTCCTTCTCAACGTTAGATGTATCTCATCTAGGATTTGCCCAGCCTCCACATCTGCTAGTATCTTTGTCATCCTTTTGACAAAGATGGTCTCATCCACACTGCTACCACTGTGGACTTAGATTTGGAACGAGTGATTTGCTTCATTCGCCACTTGAAGTAATAATTGTGAAATGCCCGACCAGTGGTTTACTAGAAACGCAGTTGATAACCCGGCTCTAACCTCTGAATAACAATCCAAGTAGCCGGCTAAGAGTGTTAGATTTGAAATGTACCGGAATTTTAAAGGCTTGGGAAACATTATAACAATACACAATCTTAGCCTCAGGAAACAATTTTGATTTTCTCCAAAAATTGTACAAGATAACTCCTTAAAGCCTTGCAAAGCAATAATCGTATATACATTCTAAACCATAATAACCTCCGTTCATTTATTTCTCACTTTCTATCCTTTAAGAACATTGCACCTAATCGATAACCAGACAAATTGCATTACCCATTTAATTATGCAAAACTCTATGACATAGACAAGTGGCTAGAAAAATATTTCTTTAATTTTCTCCAAAATCTTGTTTCTCCAACACCAAGTTTCAGTGTGGTCGAAACCAAAATCGTAAGTGCACGTCAAGTGTCAAGGAATTTGCTTTTTTATTTCTAATTCGTAGCTGCTCAATGGGATTATGCAACCTTATGTGCGACCAGACAAATTAACACCAATGTCCAGAACTAGTTGCATATCAGCTAAACAGTTCATGAATTTGGCGTGAAATTGAATTTTGATTACAGAGGAGACAAACAATATTAAAATAAGTGATTAATACTTTCAATGAATTGGTCAATGGTCAAGGGAAAGGGAAGTGGAAGTGTGTAGGTTTGAAGGTTTTCTTGAAAGCAATGAAAGCTCACATTAATTTATGTCAGTCTTTTGCTTTTCTTCATTCATTCCTTTTTGTATATATACTAGGTTTGTCCGTTCACACTTGTCTACGGCATGTCTTCGGAAAGGTGCACCTGGTTTGATTATATAAAATAGCTTTGGAGGTCCAGCAAATTAATTGAAATAGCAAACATATTATATGAGAAAGCAGTATATCTACCTAAGCTCAACCATCGCCTTTTTGATCATTAGCTTGAACTTACCTGGAATGCATATAGTTTATTAGGAACACTGCATAGAGTTTTTTTTTTATAACTTCAGCATCCCTTTTAGATGCTTGTAATAGTTATGCAAGGACATTATCATATAGGTTTTATAGAGCTTACTCTAATCCCATAACCACTATGAGTATGTCTAAATACAATGGTAACGCAAGTGTATGTGTGAAAGTATCTACAATACCAATACTCTAAATATTTGTTTGTCTGAGACTCTGTTTACAATTGAAATATCTCTTATTATTATTTCAATCAAAATGAAATACACGAAGTTCTCAAAACTTTAATCCAAGCTAATCATGTCTTTTATCTCCACTTTGTCTCCCCATGGCACATTTATTAAAAAAAATCAAAATGGATAAATAACAAATTTACTTTAGTTGTCTTTCTTGAGTGGAGAGTTTACACCATTCACTAGTAAACTCCAGTCATCCCAATCCTGTATATCCAAACATACACTAAAAGTTCTTATATATTATGTTATCCATGGTTTCTAATAACCAGTGAAGGGAACACTTCACGATAGTATATTCTCTTGTAGTAAAGAAATTAATGTTGCATATTTGCCAAGTTATTTTAGGTTGCTAGTCAGCTTACCTGTCCTGCTATGGTTTGGAAGCCCAAATTGAGGCCACCAAATAATATGTCTTTTATTTGCCTACACTTTAAATCAAAACCAATAAAAAAACTAATCAAATAAATTACCAAATTAAAATTTTTTAAACCCAAAAATAAAATAAGCATACCTCTCTGAACTTAAATTCCATGCACACACAAAATTCGAGTCAGCAAAAAACTGAGTATCCCCTGCACACAAAAATTAAAAATTAGAATGAGAATTCAGTTAATAAGATGAAATTAGTGTCGTCACATCGCATATAGAGGCTCTCGATTCGGTGGAGGGGAGTTGCCGATACGGAGTCACTTGATATTGTGCTTGATTTGGTGGAGGGGAGTCACTGATACAGAATCAGCAGCAGATCAGATATCGGCGACGACCTCTTGATTGTGGTTCGACATTGGATTTGGATTTTCTTTGAGATTTTCAAAATTTCAAAATTTCAAAATTTAAATTTTTTTTAAATTTTCAAAATTTTAAAATTTTAAAAAATATTTCAATTTTTTTTAAATTTTAATTTTCAAAATTTTTCAAAATTCTAAAATTTCAAAAATTTCAAAAATTTCAAAAATTTTAAAAATTTTAATTTTTAATATTTAAATATTAAAAAAATACTATTTTAAATTTTTTTTATAAGTTTCTGATTTTTTTGAATTATTTTTAAAGATTTTAAATTTTTAAATTTTTTTAGTTTTTAAAATTTTAAATTTTCTAATTTTTTAAATTTTTTGAATAGAAGAGAGAGAGAGAGAGAGAGAGAGAGAGATAATTAAATAAATAAAGGAGTTGTTTTGGGTGGGGAATTTGAAATTGAGTTTTGAGGAAATTTTTTTTTTTTTGGGGGGGGGGGGGGGGAATGTGTTTTGTGATGTTAGATCTGGGCCTTTGATTTTGGAGGGATTGAAGGAGAGCCACTTGATAGCTTTCTTTGTGTTTTATTATATAGATGGTTGTAGCTTTAGTGATTAATACTTTCAATGAATTGGTCAATAGTCAAGGAAAGTGGAAGTGTGAAGGTTTTTCGGTCAAGGGAAGTGTGAAGGTTTTCTTGAAAGCAATGAAGGCTCACATTAATTTATGTAAGTCTTTTGCTATTCTTCATTCATTTCTTTTTGTATATATATGGTTGTAGCTTTGCATAATAAAAACAACAAAACCACTTCCATTAGCTTGCTTGCTCTTTTATTATTTTCAAACTTTGTTCTCTAATTTAATATGGTATCATAGCAATACAATTCTCATTGTCAGATATTGTAATATATAATTAGTCCTATATCGGGCTATGTATCAGTTTAGTATTTGGTTCTCTCATATATATAGGAGTCATTGTACTCAGTTATAATCAATCCAATAATTTTTTTCCGATCTCTCTATTAACCTTATTATGATATTAGAGCACAATTATACAAATTTTCTTTTCTTATAAAAAAAATCCTAGAATCCCAACAGAAAAAAAAAAAAAATCAAAATCCTGCCGTCGACCCCCGTCCAACCCCATCATCAAGAACCCAACCGTCATCATCGTCTACCTCGCCCCAGAGAAAAAAAAGTCTACCTTGTCCTCGCCGACATCACCGACCTCCACTAAAGTCGTCTCCCTCGTCGTCATCGCCGTCTACCTCATCGTCGTCCCTCTCGAACTCCACCCCGACCTCCACTGTCGCAGCTAATCCCTCCCGACCTAACACTGTACACGCCATCCCCCTCCCCCCTCGACTGTAGCCACCATCCACCATCCACAGCCTCACACAACCACCTCACCCGCACTCCTCCTCCACCTTGCCGCCGACGCCTCCACCTGAAACCTTAGCCGCCCTCTTCTCTCTTCTCTTTCAAACCCTACATCCAAATCCAACTCCTAATACCCACAACCCGAAATCCACACTTACCCTATTTCAGATCCAACCCGACCCATTTATCCAAACCAAACCCATTTCTGTTTAAAAAAAAAAATTAAAAACCAAAAAAAAAATATCAAAAAATTTTCGAAAAAAAATTCGAAGAAAAAAAAATCAGGTACTCTTTCTTCTCCGATGGTCCCTCACATTCCGATCTCCAGTTAGATTTAGACAAATGAACTGCCATTATAATCCTGATTTCGGTCTCCTCCCTTCTCTTCCCAACGTCATCCTCAACACTGCCCCACCCCTTCTGCCACCGGTAGCACCATCCAGCTCCCTCTCCCGATCCCGACACCAGCAGTAGTTCCGCCCTCATTTCGATCCCTGCCACAACGACATCAATCTCATTTGTCCTTACAACACTTCTTCCCTACATCCTCAGCCATGACCATTACTCCAGCCTTGCCGACTCTTGCTGATTAGGCTAATCTCCAGCATCGCCTGACTCAGCTGAAACTCCAGCTCTTAGGTCAGTCTACCACTACTGGCCTTCTGCCCCTGCATTCTCTGTTACTCCCGGTATGAACTCTTCTTAAATTTTAGATTCCGGTGCTTCACATCATCTTACTAGTAATTATACTCTGCTCACCACCAGCACTACACGTTCCTCTCACTTTCCATCCCTACACACTGCCGATGGCTCACAACTTCTCACTACACACTCATGGTCTATTAGCTCTCCCACTCTCACATTGCCCTATGTTCTTTATGCTCCTCATTTATCCATGAACCTTATTTTCCATTAGTGGCTTGTGCGATAGTGGTCTTGTCGTTACATTTGATTCTTTCGGTTGTTCTATTACTGATTCTCACACTGGTCAGGAGTTTGGACGTGCTAGTCGACAAGGTCATCTACATCACCTAGATTTTCTTTATGCACATAAATCTCATTCCCATTTTGCTAGTGTTGTGCACTCTGATGCTGATCTATGACACACAAGTTTAGGACATTTATCAGTTCTTTACGACCATGGTTCACACTCAGTTTGGTGTGCATATTAAAAAATTTTGCTCAGACGGTGCTTGTGAGTACATTTCCACTATTATGAGATCAATCCTTCAATCTCATAGTACACTCTTTCCGCAATCATGCACTCACACACATGAACAGAATGGTGTAGCTAAACTCAAGCATCGTCACATTCTTGAGATGGCTCGCGCTTTTCTATTATCCTCTTCTGTTCCTCATTCTTTCTGGGCTGAAGCTGTCATGACATCTGTCATTTTCATTAACATCACTTCCTCGTCTACTCTATCTGGCACGTCACCTCATGAGGCTCTTCGACATTCCCGCCGGACTACAGTATGCTCCATACTTTTGGGTACACCTGTGTAACACTCCGCAAAATTGGAAATGACAATTTTGCCCCTCGTGTGTTACACACATGTATTTTGTAATGTACTTCACTACGTATTTCGTTTTCCGACTAATTATGCATTACCCATCTTCTCAAAATTTATTTTTATCCTATTGGAGTCAACTCAAATATAAAATTTCATTCTCTGTATTTTTATGTGTTTTAAACGTGTTATCGATGCACGTATCAATTACGTATTTTTCCACTGCTACGTATGATATTTTATATGTGTTTCAATTATTTATTTTATTTATTCGAATTTATTTTATAAATGGAAATTCATTTTCTCTCGTTTTGATTTAAATATTATTATACGTAAGGTGCACGTGTTTTCAATGTACGTATTGAGTACATTATTGAATGTGTACATTAAATATATATTTTTCTTATGTTGTATTTTGATTATCTTTAATATTTTTCCATTGATAAAGTCGATTTCACATTTTTTAATATTTTACGTATGATGCACGTGTTTTCGGTACACGTATTTAAGCGTATTCTTTTCAAAATAAAATTTTGAAGCGTGTGTGTGTTTTTTTTATTTGTGCATGAAAAAGTATAATTTTTAATTAAGTTAGTTTTATATGCATATTATATATATATAAACACATGTTTTAAATTAAATAAAAATAATTAATTTTGTGAAGTGTGTGCAAGTGCAATGCACGTGCACATATTTTGGGCATCAGATGATAGGCCGGTTGATTTGGGAATGGAGGGGAAAATGGCTTTTGAATTTTTATGAGTGGAGTTAGTGAATCAAGTGGGGGTAGTTATTATAACCATCACATAATTTCTTATATAATCACCCACACCTACACACTCTTCTCATCTCTCCTTCCTTCTCTGTTAATATCCGAAGCCATCTATCAAGAAAAACCCCATCCAGCAAGTTCCTGTTGCCTTCTCCACTAAATTTCACCATACAATATGTACATATAAGCATATATATATATATACATAGTTATATATATAAATACATATATATGTATATGAAGATGGGAGGGTGTTGTCTTTGCTCTGCTGAAAGGAGGGGGAAGGACTCCTCTGTGTACTGCCGAAATGGGAAGTTTGGAGACTTTTTCTTTGTGCACGGATTTTGAGGAGACAAATTGGAGCTTCGCTTGGAGTTTAATTCTAGGAGTTCAATTGAGTACATCAATATTTCTTGGGGTGGGTGTTTCTTAAATTCTTTCTAATTTAGGAGTAGATTGCATGCTAGATAATATATAATTTAATTGTTAAATTTTGATTGGTATGTTAAATGTAAATTGTATGATTTTAATTTAATTATGTTACGTTGTGTTGAATTGATATTGTGATTCATATTAGAACTTTTGTTAAAATAAAAAAAGTGAAAAATGAAGTATCATTTAGTAAATTGTTGAAATGAGAATTGATGCATGGTAGAATATTTTTACAATAGTCAAAATAATACAACATGTATGAAAAATGTTTTTTTTATGCTAATGTGGGTAAAGAAATGTGGAATTAATCTCACTAGTATATATTTTATGAGTATAGGAATTTTTATGAAGAAGTTTTTGAAGAGGGACAACACTTTATTTGAAAATTGATTATATGTGTTTCTCATACAATTTGGGAGGAAGTTTTTGTTACATTGTCAAAAAGAGAATTTTATAAAGTTTAAATAAATATACTATACTATAATTTTGATAGAAAATGTTCTGGAAAAGAATTAAGTTTTTGAGTGAGTAAAAATTGATTGAAAGATTGAGTTTATTAAAGGAAAATTAATTACAGTATGGTCTCTACAAAAAGCAACTAACCAACTTCATATCGATTTGTCACTCGAGACCAACTGGCCTTCGGGTGCGATTTGGGTCCGTTACTGTAGCTGAGCAGAGCTCTGGTCTGGGTTCGAGTCTTGTTAGAGACTTTGTTTTATTAAATTTTTGATTTTATATAAATCACCGACAGTATAAACATAACTATAATTCGAGTCCATAGTATATCAGTTAGTCACTCTAGACCAACCGGTCTTCGGGTGTGCTTTAATTCAGTTACTGTTCATAGGCACGGCGTTTGGACCTGGGTTCGAATCCGGCCATCTGCCTCTTTTTTTGAGTTTTGTATTTTTTTGATATAAATTCGATTTTTGGATTTATTTAGAGTTTTAAAAATCAAGAAAAGTTCTATTTAATTTTCTTAAATTGTTTAAACTTTATAAAAATTATTTCTACAATATTTGGATATATTTTGTGAGAATTGAAAGGAGATTTTACATTAAAGAACTCGATTTTATCGATTAATATGTGACTATTGCTTAATTTAAGAAGGATGAAAATTTGGAATGCACTTAGATTCTTCTTAATGAGATTTTATGGTTATTAACTTTTGATTAAGAGATTATTTGAATTGCACACAATGCTATAAGTGATTAAATTGACAAAAGAGTTGAATTGAATTATTTCGTGTTATGAGATTATAAAGAAATGTTTCTCTTTGAGAAAGAGTTTATGAATAAAGAAATTGAAACATTATTTTGAGATTGAAGAGATAGTTGTTGGAATCTAGAGGCTAGGCGAGACCCTAGTGACCGGCAGTTTTTATTAATGATTTTGAGAGCTAACCAGTATGGGTGGAGAAGCATCTCTTGAGAAGTAGCCAGTTGCGCTGACTGTCTCTTTTGTTCTGGTTTAAGTCCGGTAGGGTAAGCTAGCTCTAGGTTGTGATGATTTTTCTTCTAAAACAAACTAAAAATGTAAGGACTACACTATAGTGGAGATGTGATGAAAGTAAGAGAAAAACACAAGTATGAGGGCCTCGGATCTACGGTGTGAGAGTGTTCACAAGCTGTCTACATGATGCGTCATGTCATCACGTGAACATATCTCTGGAATTATTGGGACCATGGCAACGCTTGTGGGGTGCTTGGTGACTACGTAGTGCCATTGTCCCATGACGAAGGCGAATTTTCCATAGGCTGTCACATGATGCGTCATGTCATGACATGGGATTCCCCTCCAGGCTGTCTGGACATGGGCTCGTAACTCATAGAACATCTAAGATACTTACCGTGGTTACCATAGTAGTTTAAATCATGGTGAGGGAATCAACCCTACAAGATGAAGAACGATTAAGGGCTTGCCCTCGAACCTATGTAGTATGGGATGCATAGAATCCGAACAAGTGCACATTAGTGTCATTAAATATAAATAACTGCATTAAGGATTAAGTGCACAGCACCCACGAAATCAACATGATAGTCTTTCTTTAGCTTTGTTTGTGATCAAGTTTGTGTTTGTTAAAGTATTTAAGAATCGTTATACTTTCGGCATAGCAAGGATGGCCGTATATAATATTTCGTCAGTTGTAAGTAACTGATGTGCCCACAGTTTCATATGCAGGACTTGGAGTTTACAAGAAGATATAAAGATGAATTTGTTGCTGATGATTATTTAAATGTTCAAGTTGTTACGAGTGTACATTTATCATTGTTGTATTTTATTTACTTTCCGCTGCGTGTTGATGTAAAAGAATCCGATGTACATAAAGTTTTAAATTCCTTATAAAATTGTACGAAGTGAAGTGTAACGATCCTGTGGAACTTCGAATTCAGACTTATTTGGAATTCGGGGTGTTACAACTTGTTATGTCATTCTCCCTCCCACTGAGCGCACGAAGCTCATCACTCGAGCTACTAAGTGTGTTCATCTAGATCTCAATCCTGAACATAAAGGATATCGTTGTTTTGATTCTGTGGTGGGTCGTGTTCGTATTTCTCGATATGTCTCCTTTGTGGAAGATTCTCCCTACTACTTGACTTCTCCTGAGGATGCTGGTTTTCTTGATTCTCCTATAGTTGGACCTACCATACCTTCACACATTCCATATGATTCCACTCCTTTGGCTCCTTTCCCACCTCATACTAATGTTCCACCTATTATTCCTCTTGTGGAGTCACCACCTGCATCCCCACAGCATCCTGCACGTCACCACCTGCATCCCCACATCTGCATGCACCCCCTTCACCTATCTCACCCCTACACACTGCTCATCCACCATCGGTCCATCAGTTTACACGTTCTACCTCAGACATCTCACCTTCCCGTTACACACCTGATGCCATTGGTCCCTCTGATTAGTTTGGCTTTGCCATCCTTGATTCCTACTCATCACAATTTCATGCATATCTCACTGCTATACACTCCACATGTGAGCCCAAAATGTATCAGGAAGCTTTTCAATTTTTCGAGTGTCGGGAAGCTATTACAGAGGAGTTTCGTGCATTTGATCAGATTGACACTTGGGATGTTGTTCCACTGCCTATGGGTGTTCAGCCTGTTAGCTGCAAATGGATCTTCAAGGTCAAATATCGATCTGATGGTTCCATCGAGAGGCACAAGGCTCGTCTAGTTGCACGAGAATTTACTCAAGAACATGACATTGATTATGATGAGACTTTTGTCCCCGTTGCACAGATGACTACAGTTTGTACTCTTCTTGCTGTTGCCTCTGTTCGTCAATAGCCATTATATCAGATGGACGTGAAGAATGCATTTCTTCATGACACGTTATTAGAGGCTGTTTACATGCATTCTCCTTCTGGCCTCACCACCCCTCCTCATCATGTTTACCGTCTTCGTCGTGCTATATATGGCCTGAAACAGGCCCCTCGAGTCTGGTTTGAGTATTTTCGCCGTGTCATCACTCAGGCTGGTTTCAGTCAGAGTTCACCGGACCACTCTATGTTTATGCAGTCATCACCGCAGGGGAGAGTACTTCTACTATTGTATGTCGATGATATGATTATTACCGGGGATGACTCCACAGGCATTACATCCACCAAACACTACCTTCACCAGCAATTCCATATGAAAGATCCTAGTAAACTACGCTACTTTTTGGGTATAGAGATTGCCCATGGATCACGGGGCATACTCATTTCTCAACAGATATACACATCAGATATTATCTCTGCTGCAACGTCTCTCTGACAGTCGATCAGCCGATACTCCCTTAGAGCTTCATGTGAAGCTTCGTCCCATAGATGGTGAGCTCCTTCCAGATCCTACTAGATACAAATAGATTGTTGGACAGCTTGTTTACTTATGCATGACCAAACCCAATATTGCTTATGCACTCAGTTTGTTTCTACTCCTACATCAGTTCACTACAGTGCTCTTCTTCGGATCCTCAGATATCTTCGAGGCACAATCACTCGCTCATTATTCATGCCTTCTACATCCAAACTGGAACTCAGTGCATATTCTGATTCAGACTGGGCGGGTGATCCTACTACTAGACGGTCTACTATAGGTTTCTGTCTGTTTCTTGGTGATTCGTTGGTCTCATGGCGAAGCAAGAAACTAGAAGTTGTTGCATGTTCTTCTACCAAAGCTGAGTACAGAGCAATGATAGCTACTACTAAAGATATTGTTCATGTTCGTTGGTTGTTATCAAATATGTGTGTCACTTTCACCGGAGCTACTCTTTTTCATTGTGATAACCAGAGTGCTTCGCACATTGCAAGCAAGCTAGTCTTTCATGAGCGAACGAAGCACATAGAGATAGATTGCTACTATGTTCGTGAACGCTTTGAAGCAGGGACCATTTCCCTTCATTCTGTTACATCTTCACAGTAGACAACAGACTTCTTCACCAAATCCACAATGTTCTGAGATTTCGTTACTTGGTGGGAAAACTCACACTATTCGATCCACTGTGAGTTTGAGAGGGGGTGTCAGATATTGTAATATATTTAGTCCCATATCAGGTTATGTATCAGTTTAGTATTTGGTTCTCTCCTATATATAGGAGTCATTGTACTCAGTTATAATCAATCCAATAATATTTCTCCAATCTCTCTGCCAACTTTATCACTCATGTCTAAAGAAGATCAAACATCACCAGAAAGCTCCCACAACAACTCCAGTATAGACTCATCAAATCCATACTACCTTCAACCTTCATATCATCCCGATCTCGTACTTGTCCCAAAAAATTAAATGGTGTCAACTATCAATCATGGGGTAAATCCATGATCCATGCTCTCAGCCAAGAACAAAATTGGTTTCATTAATGGTTCTATCAAACCTACCTATGAGGTAGAACAACCGATTGAATTTAGTCGTTGGAATCAATGCAACAGTATGATTCTGTCATGGATCACTCATACAGTTGAACCCGATTTAGCAAAAGGGGTTGTTCATGCCAACCCACCAAGTTTGGGAGGACCTAAAAAATCAATTCCCTCAAATGAATTCATTGGCGATTTATCAGATCCAACAATCCTTGGCATCTCTTTTACAAAGCAACATGATTGTCTCGGCATATTATACGAAGCTTAAAGGCTTATGGTATGAATTGGAATAATATAGGACCATACCTATTTGTAACCAATCCATAACACACATGGAGCAAAGCAAAGATGATTGAATAATGCAATTCCTCATGGGTCTTACTGATACTTTTGACATTGTTTGCAGTTACATTCTCATGATGTCACTGCTGCCAAATGTTCGCCAAGTCTATTATCTCGTTATTCAAGATGAGATTCAAAGACAAATGACATCCGATGCTACGGAAAACTTCTCCATTGCAGCAACATTTCAAAGACGTCAAGGAAATCAGAACAATAAATCTAAAGATAGGCATTGTGATTATTGCAACAGGGATGACCACACGATTGGTACTTGTCGCACATTAAAGTTCCATTGCAAATATTGTGATTAAAATGAACATATCGAAGAACGATGCAAATTCAAGAGTGGCACTTGGACTTCCAACAATCCAAGAGGCCATGGAAGTCGCAATAGGCCTCATGGTAACGACTCTACTCCTCTGCCAATGCAACCAAGGCCTCACAAATCGCTCATGACCCTTTACATGGATTCTCGGCAGGTCAACTTCATCATCTAGCTCGTGTAGTATCAATGATGAAATCAAATAACTCTAACGGTAATAGCAATGCTTTGAAAAATGCAGCAGGTTCGTTTTTGTTTTCTAATGTCTCAATTAATTCAGTTTTCACTAAACCTTGGATAATAGACAGTGAAGCGACAGAGCACATCACTTTCGATTCCACCATGTTGTCCACAATAAAATCTCCCTCCACACCATTTGTTAACTTACCCACCAGTTCATCGACCCCAATTACTTCCATCGGAGATTTTTTTTAGTTAAGATATCAGTCTCAGTAGTGTTTTATGTGCTCCTTCATTTTGTTTAAATTTGATGTCTGTTAGTAAAATTACCACAGCCTTAAATTTTTGTGCCATTTTCTTTCCTAACTTTTGTGTCTTACAAGACTTGGCTTCGGGGAGGATGATTGTTTCGGGTAAACAGCGAGGTGGTCTTCATTACATGTCTCCCATACAACAAATACCGATCTCCCACCAGGTCTCTCAACCTCCAAATTTGTGGCACATGCGTCTTGGACACTCTTCTCCAGATCGTCTTAAATTAGCTTCTTCTATCGTATCTTCAAAAATAATGTCCCTTGATAATAATTGTATTGTTTGTCATACGGCTAAACAAACTCGATTACCTTTCACATCAAATTCTATAACAACAAAGTCTCCTTTTGATTTATTAGATTGTGATATTTGGGGTCCTTAAAAAATCCAAACACATTTTGGAGCACCTTTTTTCTTACATTTGTTGATGATTTTAGCAGATTTACATGAATTTATCTTATGCAATATATCAGAAACTAAAAAACTCCTTCAATCCTTCATCACCTTTGTAAAAACTCAGTTTCAAGCATCTGTTGAAGCTATTCATGTTGATGATGGTTTGTAAATTTTTCAATGAAAGAGTATTTTCTATCTCATGGCATTGAATACCAGTGAACTTGCGTTTACACTCCGCAACAAAATGAGGTTGTTGAACACAAGCATCGCCATATCATCACTGTTGCTCGTGCTCTTCTTTTTCGATCACATCTGCCTCTAATTTTTGGGGGGAGAATGTGTTTTAACTGTAGTTTATCTTATCAATTGCCCCCTACCATTACTATCCAACAAGTCACCTTTTGAAATACTTCACCATCATCCTTCGTCACCTGATCACTTGAGAGCTTTTGGTTGCTTGTGTCATGCCACAAATGTTCAGCCTACTAATAAATTTGATTCTCGAGCTAAAAAATGTATTTTTATGGGTTATCCAACTGGCCAGAAAGGGTACAAAGCCTATAATCCATAAATACAAAAAATCATTGTTCGCCGTGACGTCCACTTTCGTGAAACCACATTCCCATTTTCCTTATCTACAACTCCCAAGCGTCATGATTCATTTCACCCTCAGCTCTTTCCACTGGAATTTTTAGACAACTTACCTGAACATACAATAATCACCAACAAACTTACCTCGGACGCCACAACACCTGCTACCAACCGCTGTGACACCCTTGAACCAAATCATATTGCGGTACCTGATTCTCCGCACCCTGACCATAATGTCGAACCTGATAATGACCTATCTATTCCTAATACCTCCTTACATGACCCTCTAGAACCATCAAACACCTCTCTATGTCACTCCACAAGAACCAAACAACCTCCACCATGACATAAAGACTACATCCCGTCTGCTCAAGTCCATCATCCTAGCCCGTCGACAAGTTCAACAAAAGGTACTCGTTACCCTCTCTTTAACTTTCTTTCATATTCTCATTTCTCATCCACCCATTGTTCTTTTTTAGCTAACATCAGAGGTTACAAAGAACCCCAATCCTATTCCCAAGTTGTTCTTGATTAACATTGGCACGAGGCTATGAAAACTGAATTAGAAGCATTAGAGACGAACAACATATGGAGTATGGCGCCTCTTCCCCCTGGACATAAACCTATTGGTTGCAAATGGGTTTACAAGACCAAGTATCGGTCTGATGGTTCTATTGAACGTTAGAAAGCTCGTTTGGTTGCCAAGGGCTACACTTAAGTTGAAGGCATTGACTTCCATGAGACGTTTTCTACCACTGTCAAGTTCACTACTCTTTGATGCCTTCTTACTGTTGCTGCTGCCCGTAATTGGTTTATTCACCAACTTGATGTTCAAAATGCATTTCTCCATAGGAATTTACATGACGTTTTCTATATGGAACCTCCACCTAGTCTTCGCCGAAAGGGAGAGAACCTTGTATGTCAACTCAAAAAGTATCTTTATGGTCTCAAACAGGCCTTAAGAATTGGTTTTCTAGCTTCTCAGACACTATTCAGAAAGCTAGTTATTCACAATTCAAAGCTGACTACTCTCTTTTCACTAAAGCTAAAGATACTTTTTTCCCTGTGATTCTCATTTATGTTAATGACATACTTCTCACTGACAATAATCTTCAAGAAATGGAATGACTTAAAAAATTCCTTCTTAAACACTTCTGCATGAAAAATCTTGGCGATTCGAAGTTTTTTCTAGGCTTCGAGTTATCACGATCCAAGAAAGGAATTTCATGTCTCAAAGAAAATATGCTTTGGATGTCTTAGAAGACTCATGAGTCATGGGTGCACGACCAGATTTCAATGGAACAAAATATGAAACTCAATCCCACAAATGGTTCAGCATTAAGCGACCTGACCAGATATAGAAGATTAGTAGGAAGATTAATTTATCTTACGGTGACAAGGCCAGACATAGTCTACACTGTCCATAATTTAAGCCAGTTCATGCAAGAGCCTAGAAAGCCACATTGGGATGCCGCTCTTCGGGTTCTTAGATATATTAAGGATACGTCTGGACAAGATTTGTTGTTCTGTTCTGCAAACAACTTTGATCTCAAAGCATATTGTGATTCTAATTGGGCAGGTTGCAACTTCACAAGAAGATCAAAGCATATTTTCATGGAAGTCTAAGAAGCAAGAAAATGTATCTAGAACGTCCACAGAAGCTGAATACAGAGCTATGGAAAACACTTGTCTGGAGTTAACATGGTTACGCTACATTTTAGAAGACTTGAGAGTTCCACGAACATCTGCTACACCTCTATTTTTGTGATAATCCAGCGGCACTACATATTGCAGCTAACCCTATGTTTTACGAACGCACAAAGCACATTGAGATAGATTGTTACATTGTCCGAGAAAAGCTACAAGCAGGATTGATTAGTCTTTCGTAAATTCCTACTCGCTCGTAGTTGATGGACGTGTTCACAAAAGCTTTAGAAAAAAACCAATTCTTTTTATTCATATGAAGTTATAAATTGTGTGGGATTAACTAGGTGAAATCAAAAGAAATCAAAAAGCCCTAGAATTAATTTTGCAAGTAACAAATCAAAAAAAAATTAGATTCCGCTCCTTTTAATTAATTTTATTGGTTCTTTAGATTAATTTAATTTAGTTGTTTTCTTTATTGAATTTTGATTTTCCAAATAGTGGTTAATCTAGTAATTTCGGTACTCAATAAAATAATCAGTCTTTGTGGGATCAACACTCTTTTCACTAATCTATATTACTTGTTGCCATTTTGTACACTTGCAAAAATTCACATAAGGCTTGATTGGATTGACAAGGACTTAAAGACGGTTGATGATAAAGATTATATTCATGATTAAAGTTTCTGTTATTAGAGTTGTATTTCATGTTGTATTTTATTTTAACTTCCGCTGTGTAACTTTGTATTAAACATTGTTGTGTTATAAAAAGTTTTAATTTTCTTGTAAAATTGTACGAAATGAAGTAAACAATCTTGGTGTACTACGAATTACATGTAAATGGAATTCGGAGTGTTACAGAGTGGTATCAGAGCAAACTTCAATAAGTAGTACAAAATTACAAGGACGACACATTAGGGTAGACATTAGAGTGTGAGTTCAGCTTATAGAGATTTAAATATAAGTGATTTACATTTGTGTTGCTCTATACACTTATGTCTTCTCCTTCCTTTTCCAATTGGATGGTTGGAGTCATGAATGATGAAGCTATGGAACTTGCAATCGTGATACTCCCCTCGTATACAATTGATGTGATATTGTGTGCGAGCATGTTTTCCCTTGATATCAGAGTGGCGCAGTGGAAGCGTGGTGGGTTTGAACCTACATCCTTGATACCTTACACGTAGACACACTTCCCTCTCAAATTTTTCTTCGTGGAATTTCATCTTACTACTTATTCAACATTTAATATTTTTCAAATAAATTTTTTCTTATACTATTAAATCATTTGAATATCTATAATTTTGTCTATCTTCCTTGGTCTTGATTTTTTTGAATTTTTTTTTTATCTATCTTTCAGTCTTAAAATTTTGTCCTCCGTATTTTTATGTCACTTTATGTTTATCTGTTTACATTGCTATTACTTTACGTATTTTATTAAGTTTTAGATTAATGCTTATTAAATTAATATTGCAACTATTATTTTCTTCATTTATTATTTCTATTATATATATTTTTTAAAATTTTGAATTTTGCTTATGTACATTCATTTTATATGATTTAATTTTGTGATACTATTTTTTTCCATTACCTTATTTTGTCTTATATATTTCAGTATATTTTTAACAAGATTGTAATATTTTCACTTACATATATATGAAATATTTTTACACATTATAAAATTCACTTCCTACTAATTTTGTGATATAGCTTATATTCAACATTTAAATTCTATCATTTTAAAAATATTTTATCATTGCAATTTCCAACTCTTACTATCTCAAATTTTACTTCTATTTTCATATCCCAAATTTCAAAATGTAACACCATACTTTATTAAACACCCAACATCCAAGTACATATGGAAGGTTACATCTTTCCATCTCCCATTTTGGTGCAACCTGATGTCGAGAGGGAAAATCTGCAACTAGACATCAATGAAGACAAATTGCAACTGGACATCGGTGAGGCAAAGTCTGCAACCAAACGTTTAGAAGGAAAACTGCAATCGGATGTCATAGAAGCAATTTTGCAACTTGAGGTCGAGGAGGCAAGCCTGCAGTTGGACACCAACGAGGTGAACCTACACCAGAAGGAAATTTCTACTTTGATAACCCCTACTTTGTTTTCTATAATATTTACTTACCACTATTCCATTTTTGTACTAGCTTATACTATTTTATAATATTTTACAATCTAGCATTAAATTATTTATACTGATTTCTACATCTATCCTATTTGCATATTCTTAATATTAACTAGCTTGTCATCTCCTTCTATTTTGAATATTTGCATGAGATAGCATTTCATATCACTTCATCGTATTTTATTTTGCTATTAACTTATCTTAGATTTGGTGACAACTTACCTAACAAATAAAAGAAAATCTTATTATTTATACTTTTGTTTACGATTCATAATTTATTTCTATACAATTAGTTTTTGTGTTGTTTTCAATAATATGTTATTACTTTTTCTACTATGACATCTTGTTTTTACTCCTACAAACCATTTATAATTTTTGTATCATGATATTGTTCGTTTCACCCAATAAAATTTTTACGCCTATGTACGTATATAATTTTGTATGATGATTTTCTTACTCTACTTGAAAGTATTTTGATATATGTCAACCAGTATTCTATATCTTTAATTTTTAATCGTACATATAATTATTGTATTTACTTAACAATTTATTTTATGATATTAACCTGCTATATAGAATTACTAGGTTTGCCCGTTGACACGTGCCTACGGCACGTTTTCGGAATGGTACACCTTGTTTTATCATATAAAATATTTTTTGAGGTCCAGCAAATTAACACCAGCAAACATAGAGCAAATAAAATATTATTTTTGAATTATTTTTAAATTTTAAATTTTTTTTTTGTTTTTAAATTTTTTTATTTAAAAATTTTTAAAAAATTTATTTTCTTAATTTTTTGAATAGAAGAGGGAGGGAGAGAGAGAGAGAGAGAGAATTTTTATAAAAAAAAAATAAATATAGGAGTTGTTTTGGGTGGGAGATTTGAATTTGAGTTTTGGGGGGAACTTTTGGGAGGGAAAATATGTTTTGTGAAGTTAGATCTGGGCCTTTGATTTTTGGGGGATTGAAGGAGAGCCACTTGATAGCTTTCTTTGTGTTTTATTATATAGATTTTTATATTGTCTATACTTTTAACTAAATTTCGTGCTCATATATTTTTCAAACATTTTCTCTTAAATTGCTAGTTCAATTTTATCTCGTAATATTAGTCCAGTTTGTGATTTTAATCATTCTCCCGCTTATTACTTTGATAAATTTTGATTACTAAGTCTATTAATAAATTATCCATTGACTATGTTTCTATTTATTCTTCCCAATTGTGATGTTTTCCAAATTATTTCACAATTAATGACTTAATAATACCTTACCTAATATTATTTTGTATGAAAATTTCTCTCAATTAACCTATCATGTATGGTCACATTTCTTTTCGTTTGCTATTTTCTAGTTTTCTTGTTCCGTTCTTATAAATTTTTGACACTCATAGTTTTCTTATATAAGTTTACATTTCTTTTCATTTATTTTCTTAATATTTACAATTTTTTATATACACTGATATTTTACTTGGTGTGTACAAAATACAACTTTTATCCTAATAAGTTCTGAGGACAGAACTGTTCTGGGGGGGGGGGGGGGGGAGAGTGTAACACCCCGCAAAATTGAGTAGTGACAATTTTGTCCCTCGTGTGTTACGCACATATATTTGAACCATTACGGGTAACATCCGTAACATATTTTAATTTAAATATCATACGTATTTTGTATTTTGACTATTTATACATTTCTGCCTTCTCAAAAGTCATTTTTATTCTATTTTAAGCCAACATAATTTTTTTTTTAATCTCTGTGTTTTATGTACATTGCACGTGCTTTCAATACATGTGTCGATTACGTATATTTTTCGTTACATGAAATATCGTAACATTATTGTTCTACGTATTTTTTATTTTGACTGTTTTCCTCCCAAATTGATTTTTAATATTTTTATACGTGCATTGCACGTGCAAATTTCAAGCAATTTTAACCCAAAAAGAATTTCCAAAGATAATATCTATTCTCATTTTTATCTAAGTTATTATTTTGATTTTTAATCCATAGGCCTAAAGTCTCATTTCAAGCCCACTAAAAATTCATTAAAAAGAAGAAGCCCATTAATTTATTCTACTTTAAATAAAAACTTTTAAATCCTACACTTGTCATGTAACAAATGTAAACATTTAGACTATAAACAAATAATTAAACAATAGAATGAGAAGTGTGCACATGTGGAAAATTCAAAGGGTTTTTGCCATGCATAAGAAGGGGAAGAATTGGGGGTTTGTGTAGTAAATGGTGAGTGGGTATTTACTCTTGATAATGGGAATTTATTTTGGGTAGTAGGTGTATCTTCATACACCCATTTAGCCCTATAAATAGCTCCTCCTAAAGGCACCAAGAATCAAAATAAAAGAAAGAGAGGAAAAGAAAGAAAAGAAAAAGACAAAAAGAGAGTTGTTGAGTTCTTGCTTTGAGGAAGGAAAGCTTGCTAGGAGGAGAAGGGAGTCCCATTCTTGGAGCTAAGAGCCATCTACTAGGAGTTCATTTTCTTTCTTCAATTATGGTGGTTGTTCTTTCTTGCTTTCTAAAGTAAAATAGATTGCATGTATAGGAAAATTGATATTTAAAATTGTTTATACATATGAGTAGTGGTTAAATTGTGAGGATTATATTTAGAATGAAATGCATGCTAATTGAAAGATTGTCATGTAAATAAGTTGAAATGATGTTGTTTGATTGCACGGTATTACATCATGATTAGATTAAATGATATGGATATAGATTTGTACATAAAGTTGCTAATTCATCTAAGAAAAGTTACTATTTCAAATTTCGTGTTCACATCAGAAAATCGTATTTAATAAAATATTTGGAATCTAGAACTAAAACTTTTTTGGGAGCATCTTGTATGTGTCAGGAACATTCCTTTAAAATTTCATAATATTTTGAGGTCGTTTACTATTTTAATAAAATCTAAACTCAGAATTGGTTAGTAGTTGACTAGTTGCTGGAAATCTGTACACATTTTGGTTTTTGATCAATTAAGCATTGTAAATGAAACAATTTGAGAAAAGTTAGAACTAAGAAATTGTAGTAGACTCGTAAATCTTTCGGAAAGTCTAAGAAATCAAGTTTTCACAAAGACTTGAGTTTATAATGAATTTTTCAAGACTATACAATTGATAGTATTTCAGTATTTCGACCCTACTGTATATTTCGAAGAATTCAGGATTATAGATATAGTATTTTGAGGAAACTTATAACTAAGAAAGTTTAGTAGACTTGTATACCTTTATTTTAATATAAATAATGCAAAGTTTCGTGAAGTATATATAATTTAATATGATTTTTACAAATAGCATGAAATGCAGTTTTCTAACTTTGAATTTACTGTTTTGCAAATAATACTTAAACGAAGTGATTGAAAATATATTCTCGCTATTTTTAAGTTATATTTTGGAAAAATAAAGATCATATTCATACTTAGATGAGATGCAAACTCAAGATAAATATATATATGATTAAAGATGTTACGATTGATTCAAAACAAAATGATGAGATGAATTTTCAAAGATGAATTTTAAAGAGATTATGTTTTAATCTTAATTAACTTGTGAAAAGTGTATTGTGAAAATGAATAGTTTGCGATTGTATTTATTGATGAATAAATGAGAATGAATGAAAGTATTGAACGAATTATGAATACATGAAATTTGAAAATATGAGTTATAAGGGTATGCGTACCCAAGTTGTTGAACATGAAAAGATGTTGATTCTAAAGGGTTAGTGAGACCCAGGTACCAGCAAGTGTTAAAAATGATTAATCGAGTTTTGAGAAAGGGCCAGTATGGGCTATCGTTCTTGGTGTATGGTTTAAGACCGGTAGGAGGGTAAGCCAGCTCTAGGTAGTATTATTTATTCATGTTTCAAACTTAAGGATAGGCGCTAGTTGGAGATATGACGAAATGAGTGCAAACGTGAGTTATGGACTCCAAAATGATCCTTGGAGAGAGACGGTCCCCAGTATTCCGGGACGATGGACGTAAGGGCCACAGAATGATCCACGGAGTGGGAACGATCTCCAGTATTCCGGGACGAGGGCGACGCTCATGGGATGCTTGTGCAATGAGGGCTCCAGAATGACCTGTGGAGTTAGACGATCCTCAGTATTCCGGGACGATGGATGTAAGGGCCACAAAATGATCCACGGAGAGGGATTGGTCTCTAGTATTCCAAGGGCAAGAGCCCATACTTGCAAAGTGTCTAAATCTTGTAGTAGTAATCGTAGTAGGTTGCATGGCGAGAGATCTAACCCTAAAATGTGGAGTACGTAGGTGCTTGCCCTCGGATCTATGTAGTATGGGATGCATAGAATCCGAACAAGTATGCATTAGTGTCATCCTAGCGTAAACATCTGCATTAGGCATTAAGTCATTGCATACACTAACATGTTTAGGATAGTCACTCTTTTCACTTTTATATGCATTCAAGTTTGTGTTTGTTAAAGTAAGAGATTTGGTTATAATACAACATAGAGAAGATCGTTGTTTATAACATTGCGTCGGTTGTAAGCAACTGACGAGCCCACAGATTTTCAGTGCAGGTCTTGATTGGATTGACAATGGCTTAAAGACGGTTGATGATAAAGATTATATTTATGATTAAAGCTTCTGTTATTAGAGTTGTATTTCATGTTGTAATTTATTTTAACTGCAGCTGTTTAAACATTGTTGTGTTATAAAAAGTTTTAATTTCCTTGTAAAATTGTACGAAATGAAGTAAATGATCCTGTTGTACTACGAATTACATGTAAATGAAATTCGGGGTGTTACACTTGTAGCGCCCCAAATTTCCATTATATTATCTCAGAAATACGTGGCACAATTCCAGAATCAACTTCAATGTAATTATAAACATAGCATCCAAATACTGGAAAAATTAAAACTTTTTATTACATCAATTGTTTACAAAGCACAGCGGAAAATTAAACACCTTGAATTACAAATTCTTTTTCTTTTACAACACATTCTTTTACAATTTGCATAAGCTCTATTATCATTCTACCACAAGCATCCAAATCCCAAGCTGTACGCACCTACCTGTAAAACATGAGGCTAGAGATAACCCTAACCCCCAAAACTACAGAGGTCAGCCATAACGGTGTGAGTGACATCAAAAGAAAAGCAACATAAATAAAATATAAAGGATAAGTCATAAGCAACATGTATTAACAGCAAGAATAAATGAGATAAGAGATAACAATAAATAAACATAAAAACATCAAGGAATATGAGATAGTAAATAGTAGGGCATGAAAACATTAAGTGAAACTAGACTAAGTGTCAAGTGTAGAAAAACAGGAAAACAATATGTATAAAACCAAGTCAAGAAAATATCAATGCTATCCGACTCTCTAATGCATACTTGTCTGATTCTATGCATCCCACAATACATAGGTCCGGTGCAAGCTCTTGTCGTTCTCCACTTTATAGGTTTAAATCCCTCGTTATGCAACTAATCCTACTACGATGATGGAAACAAGATCCAGAATACTCCGCGAATAGGCATCACAATCCTCAACGCGCAAGCATTATGTAAGAATAACTCAAAAACCGGAGAATCATCTCCCTACCGTGTACCCCACGAATAGGCTTGCGAGGCCCTCAACGTGCAGATACACCAAGTACATCCAGTGAATAGGCCCGCCAACCCTCGACATGCGAATGCACCCTGCATGCTCCGTGAATAGGCCTGCAGACCCTCGACACGCGAACATACAAATGTCATCTCAAGACAGAACAACACACAAGTCCTGGAACGCATCCGTTGGACCAAAACTAAGAGCATATACTTACGTTTCCTAAGTTCCATCACATCTCCACTTGCAGCGCCCTGAATTTCCAATATGATATCTTAGAAATACGTGGCACAATTCCCAACATCAACTTCAATTGCAATATTAAACACAGTCCAAAAACACAGGTAATTTTTATTCCAAACTTTTTATTACAATAATCATTTACATAACACAGCGGAATACAAAACACCTTGAATTACAAATTTTCTTTTTACAACACTTCTTTTACAAAATTTGCACAAAAGCTCTATTACATCAATTTATCTCAAGCATCCAAACCCTAAGCTCTAAGCAACAACAACCTGTAAAACATGAGGCTAAAGATAACCCTAACCCCCAAAACTAAAGGGGTCAGCCATAACGGTGTGAGTGACATAAAAACAAAGAAACATAATTATATCATAAAACATAGAGTCATTCACAACATGTATCATCAACAAGAATAAAGGAATGAGAAATAATAAATAAGTAAAGCATGAAAACATCAAGGAATATAAGATAGTAGATAGTAATACATGAAAACATTAAGTGAATTTAGACTAAGTGTCAAGTGTAGAAAAAAATAGGAAAACACAAGCATAAAACCAAGTCAAGAAATCACATTTCTATATGCTGACTCTCTAATGTGTACTTGTCGGATTCTATGCATTCCATAGTACATAGGTCCGGTGCAAGCTCTTAACGATCTCCACTTTATAGGGATAACCCCTCGTTATGCAACTAATCTTACTATGGTGATGGAAAACAAGATCTAGAATACTCCACGAATTGGCACCACAGCCATCGACGCGCAAGCATCATGTAAGATAGCTCAAAAACAACCGAAGAATCATCTCCCAAACCCGTGTACCCCACGAATAGCCTTGCAAGGCCCTCGACGTGCAGATACACCAGGTACATTCCGTGAATAGGTCTGTCGACCCTCGACACGCGAATGTACCCTGCATACTCCGTGAATAGGCCTGTAGACCCTCGACACGCGAACACATAAATGTCCCCTTGAGACAGAATAACAAACAGTCCTGGAACGCATCCGTTGAACTAACAAAACCATGAGCCTATACTTTCGTTTCCCAAGTTCTATCACATCCCCACTAGTGCTTGTCCTTAAGTTGATTATTATTAAACCACAAAAATCTCCATCTCTAGAGTTAGTGTATCCTGCCGGACTTAAATACTCAACAACAACTAAACCAAGACCCCCCAGGTCTAACTCAACAATCTCAGCTTGCCGGTTCACAGGACTCCCACTCAACTCCTAGAGATCTCAACAAGACCAAAATTCACAAATCCATCGTCAAAACGATCATAGGGAGAAACCTCTCCAATCAACAAAACTCAAATCTTTATAAAATTCCAGAATCCAAATCCAACAATAAAATATCTTGAAAACATATGTTCTGTAGAAACAATAATATTTAGAATAGTAAGTTATAGATCCAAAAACATTTAAAGAATCAATCATTTAAAGAACATCAGAATAACTCAAGAAAGCATCAGTAACAGTCGACTGTAAAGAGTCATCAGTCGACTGTCCAGAGCGAAAATCCAACATTTTAAAGAAAAATAATCCTAAGTATTGACGGTCGACTGTAAAAGTCACCAGTCAACTGTCCAGAGTGAAAATCCAAATCTTCGGGAAAACATCTAAACAGAGCAGAGACAGTCGACTGCAGAAAAAGTTCAGTCAACTGTTCCGCATGAGATTTCAAGAAAACAAGAAAAACACTGTAGCCAAGTAGCGACGGTCGACTGTCGAAACATTCCAGTCGACTATCACACCTACAGACTGCAGTTTGGGTTGTGCATATTTCAACCGATACGAAGTTTTACTTTACAAAAACGAAATCTATAAAAAGTATATTTCTGATATGATAAAATACAACTTATAGGATATACAAAGATCCATAAAAACCAATCAAAAACCACTTGAATTGATAAAATAGCTTTTTGATGAACTTCTTCAAAATAAAACATGAATGTGTGCATATATCAAAACTAGAGTTTTTAAGAATCAATCATATATCAAAATAACTTTTTTTATTTTCCAAACCTTATCAGTACCAAAATAAGTTGATATATAGTCAAATCCTTCGAAAACGCATAAAACTCGATTTCTTCTTAAACAACAAAAGATACAATATTTATGAAAAATGTTTGTGCATACTTGTGCACCAAAAGAACTTCACAAATCCATACACTAAAATAACAAAATATTCAGATTTAGAACTTAATATTTGAGTAAATCCAAATTCGAACAGTATCTTTCATAAAATCATGAATCCCCAAATTTAGTCAAAATGTATCAAATCCAAATCTAGACATCAAAACTTAAATCCTCAAGACATGGTCGTTTAATCCATTAATCCTTCTCAAAATTCCTCAATCTCAACTATTCTCAATAGTTGACTCATAAACAAATTTATTATTAACATGGCCAAGTTGCTTTCATCCAACTCACCAATAGTCCCAAAAATCTCATATTTAGTCAATTAATGCATAATTTTCACCATACTCAATCAAATCAGTAATAACCCAAAAGAAATAGCCTACTCACAATTTATATTAGGTTTTCCAACAATCTAAAATCATCCACATGCAACTCTACTCACAAATAACTAGGGTTTTTCTCAAAAGATTCAATTTTAACTTATCAATCCATTAAATCCACCATATGTATTCATATCAAAACCCTAGCATGCTTTCTAATAGATGAAACACCACATATAAAATTCAAAGAACAAAAAAAATACAACTTACAATATGCACAAAACAAAATAAAACAAAACAAGTCACTCACATTGTCGAAGAGATCAAACGAATATAACAAAGCAAGACGAAAAATCCCTCCTTTGCAAAGAATCCAAGATCCCCTCTTTAAATCTCCAAGAAAGTAAAAAAATAATAAAACCTTTGTGTTGTGCAGAGAAATACGGCTGCACTCCACCTTTTAAATAGGCCGGAATTGAAGAATTAGGGTTTTGAACACATTTGCAAAATAATCCTTTTAAAATATATCTTCTACATAAATAGATCCCTATACTTGGAAACTTGATAAAACCAACTAAATTGAGGTTTAAAAACAAAATAAACACCTTATTTTCCAGCCGACACTATTTGAAATGTCCAAAAAAACAGTTTTGCACTTTCACCCCTCAAAATGACAATTTTGCAAAAAGATCCTTCTTTTTGTAATATTTGCAAATCAGTTCAATAAATATCAGAAAAATCTAGAAAAATCACAAATAATCTCAAATAATAAATAATGATTTTCCACAAAATAATTTTGGCTTTTGAACTTTTCATGAAAACATTTGTACGTGTTTTGCACGTGTAGAAAGATAAATCTTCAGAAAAATATTTATTAATTCACCAAAAATTATTTTAATTCATTTATAAATCTTTAAAATGATATTTAAAAATACGGGGTACTACACCACTAGTGCCTATTCTTAAGTTGGTTATTATTAAAATACAAAAATTCTCATATCTAGAGTTAGTGTATCCTACCGGACTTAATTTTACAACAACAACCCCAAGACCCAACTGGTCTAAATCAAAAAAATCTCATCTTCCGGTTCACAGAACTCCCACTCAACTCCTAGAGAATCACAAATCAACCATCAACACAAAATAAAACTTTCATTTTAGTCACTTTATATCGGTGTTAACTTACTCACAGAAATTCATTCATTCATATGGTTTGTATATGAGTATATATATAGGAAATACTCTTTACTAATTATAAAGTGTGCATATGTGTATTCTGTAGAAATCCCTTTACTGATAAGAGGTGTAAGTGTATATATATAATATAGAAAGATCCCTTTTTACTGGTATGAAGTATCTGCACAAATGGGTATATATATATATCTCTTTACTGAATATGAAGTATGCACAAATATGCATAAATATATATCTTTTATTGAAATAGAAGTATCTTTGTTCTACTATTGCCGCACTGCTAAGTGGTCGTTGTTAAACACACAATTAATTAAGCATCCTATGTTGTGAATGAGTATGATTGCATCAAACCCCTCAATTTCTTGTTCATTTGGAGGTTGTCATATTGTTCTACAAAATTCCAAGATGATCCAAGTCTTACCAATCAACTCATTTGCAAATTGGCAAGAAAGTTGCATTAGTCAGTTCTATTGTTTAAAGCTTACAAAAAAAACATCTTGACTTTCCTGTATACGTCCCAAAACCTTGCCCCTATCTATTAGCATCATCCGTCTCCTCGGTATAGCGCTGAAAAAATTCTAAATCTAAATCCACGATTCAATTGAATGGGCCGAGTCAGGGCTAATGAGGTCAATGCTAAAACTATCTCTGCCTTCATTGATTACCAAAAGATCGAGTTTTTCTAGATTTGGGAAACTCCTCAACAATTTGTTATACACATGCCCCACTAAACTCATCAATCTATCATAAGTAAATAATCAAACTTTACTCATCAAAAAGGGGTGTCGACAGTGTGTGTGTGTGTGTGTGTGTGTGTAAGTGTATATATGTGATTAAGCATCAGTAAAACTTCGAGAAAACAACATATATAGGTAGTATAATGTTTAGATTCAATCTCAGAACTATCCACTAATTTATGCATATCCATACAATTGTCACATTGTCTGCAGATTATTAAAATTGAGGAAAATGCATGCCAATCCGATGTTTATGATAATAGACTAAATATAAGAAATGAAGGCAATCATGGAAGAAGGATATGTTTTTTTTTTAAACAATAATATAGAAAAGAGAAACATATATATAGACATCCTTAAATCCCAAATAAGATTTCCGAAGCCAAAATTAACATGTTATCGGAAATAACAAAAGGATTTCCAGACACTACCTGGGCATTCAAAGACTATTAAAAGAACACAAGAAAACCTTTTTACCAAAGTCTGTGCTAGATATGATTACAATTGTGCAGGTGTGATGGTAATACCATAGCTGTTCCTAAATTCCCTAGCTTACACATGACATGACATGGATATATATACCAGCAAGCTGGAGAGGATTAAAAATCCATCAAAAAAATAAATCCATATATAACGTGGGATTGGGATGGATATCGTGCGGTCGACCTTTATGCAATTTTATGCAATTCACATCACACCACTTTTCATTTATGTTCAAATCAGCGAGTATTTGAAAAAAAACATCATACTCATGATTTCTATTAGGTTCTTAACAATCTTAAGTCATCTATGGAAAGTTTAATCATCAAAGTCATAGTTTTCATGAAAGATTCAATTTTTAACTCATCTACTCATCAAAAATTCATTATATCTTCATCCAATCCCTAATATGTTTTCTAATAGAAAAATAATCACATAAAACATGCTTAGAACAATAAGAAAACAAACATATGTCACTCACCTCAATGAATAAATCAAATCGAATTAATAAAGAATGAGAAAAAGCCCTTCTTTTGCAAAATCCAAGATCGTCACGTTAAAACTCCAAGAAATCCAATAGTAAAGATATATTTTATTTGCAGAGGAGATGGGAAGGCTGTAGGGGTTCTTTTATAGGCCAAAAATCTGAAGTTTTTAGGGTTTTACAAGTTTATGGAAATATCTCTTAACAAATTATTACTTTACATATATAAACCTTTCTTTAATAAAGTAGTTAAATAAGTTAAATAAATTAAAATCAAATAAAATCTTTTTACTACTGAGTTATCCAACCATCAAGCATAGCCCAGAAATTAAAAGAATTCGGATTTGTACTCAAAGTGGTAATTTTGCACAAAAGTTCCTCTTTTTGTAATATTTGCAAATATGTCATAAAATATTCGTAAAAATCCAAAAAATTCAGAAATAATATCTAATAACAAATAATGAGTTTTTCCAAAATAATTTTTGACTTTGAACTTACCAAGAAAATATTTGCACAAGATCCACTTAAATTCCATATTTGCAAAAACACCATATTTGTTTAAATCTTTACCAAATCAACTCTAAATAAAATTTAAATGGATTTTATTTTCAATGATGAACATGGAAAGCCAAAAAACCAGTAAAAACGAATTTTCATTATTTGTTTGAGATCCAAACGGCTTTTTACATAAAAGCCCCTCCTTTTCGAAATATTTATAAAAATAGTTTCTTTATTCAGAAAAATCCCAAAATTTAGGATATAATTAATTATAAATATGAGAATTTATTTAGATATCTAAAAGTGGATATTTGCATCCCCAAAAATATTTACACGTGCTTTGCACGTGTAAAATTGAGAAATTTATAAAATAGTCAAATAAATTCAAATAAATCTGAAAATTTAAAATATCATAAATAAATGAGGAAAATCAATCATTAGCCAAGAATTTAAAATTCATAACTTTGCACGTGTGTTGCACGTGCAAAATTGCAATTTTAAGAAAATAGTCAAAATAGTCAACTTTACCAATATAATATTATTTAGTAATGCAAAATAAATCATTTTATTTTGTGGGGTGTTACAACACTATCAAAATTTTTTTAAAATATCTGTATAATTTTCAGAGTCATTGCAAGTGTTACACTAGTTTATGTTATAATTCATGCAGAGGAGGGATTGAGCTCGATTTTGGAAGAAAAAAAATATGCATAGACATTTTTATGAGATTAAAAGGAAAATGTTTAGGAAAGTGAACGTATATGAAATTTATACGCGGGAAGGTTGTGAGATTTCTAGGAATGGCAAAACACTTGTGCTATAAGGGTAAGTCTAATGGAGGGCGCCAAAGGATGTGGAAAAGGAAAGAGTGGAAAATTTGAAGAAAAAAGGGGGGTTTTAATGGAGGTATGAAGCCGTACAAAGAGGGAAGATGGAAGATGGAAGAGGCAAGAGAGGTGGTCAAATTGACACCCTTCTTGCCACCGGCCAAAAAAGAGAGAGAAAATATCTGTGCCCATGTGGCTCTGACGCCGGCTAATGTCAATGCTAATTTATTTATTTATATTTTAAATTCTCAACGGATAGATTTTATTTCCCCCTATAACTACAAGGCTGCATTTGCCAAGTTCTTCACAATTCTTCTTTTATTTCTTTAAAAAAAAAATCTTCTAAATTCACATTCAAAAGTTCAATAAATTTTATAAATATTTATTATAAAATGGGAGGAGGTACAAAATAGAGTTATGATGAAGAAGAAACTATGTACAAAGCTTGGGTAAAAGTAACTCTTGACGGTGAAACTGGCTCCCAACAACCTATGGGGAAAATCTACGATCTCATTCGATCAAGATATGCAGAAATTTGGGAGAGTCCACCTGAAAAAATCTGCCGCGCTGCTAAATTTGAGAGTAGGTGGAGAAGGCATCTTGCCCAGAGGCTAACGAAGTGGCATGAAGCTTTGGTGTGTGTTCAAAGGGAAAATTCACGGCGGGTTATCTAGATGAGGTAAATAATTTTAACAAATTTATTCAAACTTATCCATGTCTTAATAATTATTTTTAATTGATTTTTGTACGCTTGGTTAGATTGTAGATGCCAAATCGTGGTATAAAAATCAGATGGGTGAAGATTGGAACTTAGATGCTTGTTGGGACATAGTCCATAGTGTAAACAAATTCAAAGACCATGTTGAAACTAGATTTGAAGGAAGTCAACAGTTTCCAGTTGGAGCAACTCCCATGGATTTGATTTACGACGACAATCCTGTATCATTGCTGATAACCACTTATGCAAGACCTCCAGGAAGGAATGCTTAAAAAGAGGTTGCTCAAAAGAAATGATGAATTGCAGAGAACAATGAGACGAAGAGAACCAATGACTTGGTCGTGAGACGATACAATGGGAGAAGGCAAAGTAGAGGAAACAAGAGTAATGAGAGGATCGGGCATGATACGATCGAGTAATGATGTATGCCACAACTATAATGACCCCTGATAAGGCCGCATTTTGGAAGGAAGAACAATGAAAAATTATTCGTGGTCGAGCTCAATCGGATGGCAATAGTAGTCATGATAGTGGCTACGGCTACAACCAAAATTATGGAGATGAGTCTTATTATTCTTAGCTTTAGGACGGTTATGTAACATCTTATGTAATACCCCGCAAAATAGCATATGGCTATTTTTGCACTGTAATCCATGCACGTCTGAGTATTGCACACGATTACATATTTTTCCAAGTAATTATCAGTTAAATTGAGAGATTTCAGACGAGCTGTTATGAACCCGATGAGGTAAACTCGGAATATCTTCTCAATTAAACTATGGTTCTGTCCCGATTGTTTTGGCTAGACAATTATCGGGAGAAAATTATAATTTCTATAAAACATGTATTTTTATGGATTTTAATTTATATATATTGGGTATTTTAAATTAAGCTAGTGCTTGAATTGAATGTGAGTTATATTTGTGCACTAGGGTATGGTAACCTAGGGTATGGTGACCTAGGGTTCCTTGACCTAACCTAGGGTTAGGAACCCTAGCATCATGATGATTATGGCTTGATCTTGATCAAGATCCAATGGTGGAAATAAATCACCATGTGTAGGTTGACTATGAGAATGGGATGCTTCCATGAAGTTTCCAAAGAAGCTTCCACATGATGTGTTGGCACCCCATATCACCATACACCTCCAAAAACCCTAGCTCCCTCATTCTTATAAAAGCTTCATTTTCCACTCACTCTCTCATTCTTTCATTCTTCCTATCTTTGTTCTCTTTTGAAAAAAAAGGGGGGGAGGGGGAAGTCTTTTAGAATAGGAGTAGTAGAGAAGGATGAGAAGAAGTGTAGGAGAAGGTGTTGGCCAAGTTATACAAGTGCAAGGAGCAAAGGAAAGTAAGCAAACAAGCAAGGCTAGGAGCCAAGCTAGCAAGAAGATTTTGCCAACTTCATGTGGGTGATCTCTGAACTCTACAACTTAGTGTTTATTTTTTTTGGGTATGAAATAGACAAGTAGTAGTAGCTATGAATACTTGTTACCATGTTTGAGTTTGTGAAGTGCTGGGAAAAGATAAGTTGTATGGTAAAAATAACTCTTTTATGAGTTTTGTTAAGTAGCATGATTGTGAGGGTATCTTTGAGAATTTCTTGCTCCCAAATGGGTTGGAATTATGAGCTCAAATTTTGGAAAATTGTTCTTCTATGTATGTAGAGTATCCATGATTTTTTTCATTATATTTGGATGCAATTTGATAGCCCAAACAATTGGTCCAAGTCAGGATAGTGTGCAGCCGAAATTGCTGCTGCTGTGTGAAAAAGTGCTGTCTTTCCGGATTGGTAACTCAGTGTGGATTGCGTATATTGAGCTGAAAATTTTTTTAGACACTCTTGTATGTGCCCAAAACTATATTCTAAAATTTCATAATTTTCTGAGGTCTTTTGATGCCTCGAAAAAATTGTAGAAGGCGACTGGTCTGAAGGGGTTGGCTGAAGCTGACTGTGTTTTGGACTGAGGTTTAAAAGGCCATAACTCCATGTATGTTTATTATTTTGCTATGAAATTTTGGGAGTAGCATGTGGTATGGGCCCACTTGATGAATCTTAAATTTTAAAATTTTTAGAGGTTGTTTGATAAGGTTTCAAGAATTAACCGTACACAGTGGCAAGAACCCCGTGCTGAAAGAGCAGTTGAGATTTTAGGCTATGTTTGAGGAGTCATAACTCATTGTGTGATGTGAATGTGAAAGCAAAATTTGGACACAATGAAACGGTATATGTTTGGATTAATAATCTCAAAATTCATGAGCATCGGACTTAAGGTGGAATTGTTGTTGAATTTCGAAGTGGGCTATGTTCAGCCTAGTACAAGTTGACTAGTCTGTGGGGATGAATAATCCTGGACTTATTTGTTAAGATTTTGGACGACTGGCCGATTAGAGATTTATAGTAGGGAGTCATAGCTTTCTAACCCATCTGGAATTTTGTAACTCCATTTTGTAGGTTGAGAGTTATGATTTTTCCAAGATGGAACTGATTCGGTCTTAGTCAAGGCAGTATTCGCTAGAAAGACCAACTCTGCCCTGTTTGTGCACCTGATGGATTTTTGGTATTTTTGAGGGGTTAAATGATTGAACCTAAAGAGGTGTTCAACTAGGAAGTTGAAGTAGACACTCCCACCTTTCCATGGAACACGGAATCGAGTAATTCCGATAAGTGAGCAAACTTTTATGATGTTGGGAAGGTGCAGCGAGTGCAAGAAGGAACAAACTGCTAAGAGTATATAAGGGTTATTGGGTGTCAAGATGATTGAATTTGAGGGAGTGGTCAAATGGAGAGTTGTAGACTAGGGTCTTATCTTTCCAGAGTGGGGGATATCAAGAAATTCTGAATTGTGTGCTGAAAGTTATGGACGTTGCAAGTTAGCAACCTGTTGTTTAAATTGACTTCAAGCTTAAGTTAACCCGGGAACTTGAGTTCCTTAAGAATGTGAGGGAGTCGTCCACTAGGGGATTGTAGTGGATCTTCCTACCCTTCTAGAAATTCTGAGTGTTGGTTTTCGATGAGCGTAGCTTGGGTTGCAGCAACTGCTATTTCTTGAATTTCATCAGACAATTGATGAGGAACCCTCTGCATACTGCAGTGTGGTGATCATGAGCTATCATGTTTTAATGATGTTTTTAGCATTTCATTTGGAACTTAGACAAGTTCCTGTGCTTAGTGCTCATGGTGGACATGAGTAAGTTGGGTTATAGCTCTGGTCGGTTTCTGTTTGGTGTCTCGATGCCTGAGTCTGTCAGTGTTCAGAATTGTTGGTTATGTGTGTGCTTACCTTCATTCAGATTTATATTGCTTCTTTGGGCTCCATTGGACTACTTGCTGATGGTCACGGGCCGAGATAAATTGGTCGCTGACCAGTGAAGGTATTGGGAATCAGTGGAGGTGATTCTTGTGATGATTGTTATTTTGACAGACAAGTCAGGCTCGATAATGTTTGATCGACACCGTGTATATTTTGGGTGCCAACTTGTTTTCAGTAAACTGCATTGATTAGGTTTTCCTTTATTGTTTTCGCTCGAAGACCGAATTGGTATTAGGGGTGAGTCCCTATAATCCAACTCGTTCTGAGAGTTAGCAGTAGGTGGTGATACTATGGGATTGTCTCTTCCTTTCATTGGGGATGCATGCTCCTGTGTGTATCCTGCACTGTTGATTCCTGAAGTACCATGGTAAGAACGGGATGTCGATTTCCTAGCAGATAGGGGGTTTTAGACCTTCGAGGCCATCATGTTCTATGTTGGTGGACACGAACGGATCATAATGGATCTTCTGCACAATAGATATGTTGCGTGTATATCTGTGAGTTTGTCACAGCTTTCGAGGAGGGTCCGATGCAACAATTAATGGTGACAACGGGGCAGCGCTCCGAATTATGTCTTTTATTTATACCTCCTCAACCATGTCATACTATCAGGAACAGGAAGTGGATCGAATTAGAACGCATTGCATGGTGAGGGATTGAACCCTACATTCAGAAAGGCAAACTCTTTGGAAAGTATGTAGTATGGGATGCATACATTTCCATCAAAGTTGATTTTTGGGAAAGTATGTAGTATGGGATGCATACGTTCCCAAACGAATCACATTAGAGTAGGTGCAGGTGCATCGTGTGCATTCTTGTTTCGTGTATTAGATTAGACCATGTCATGTTTTGGCCTGGAACGTATGTAGTATGGGATGCATGCGTATCCAGAGTTCCAAGGTTGCTTGTATTATAATAAGGCAGGTGATCAGTGCATTAGTTGTTAGACCATGGCATACACGAACACCAGGAAATTAGGATGCACGTTTTCCTTTTCATTCAAGATGGTTTATGATTGCCAGTTTGGAGATCGCTGTTTTTTATCAGCATTGCGTCAGTAAAATTACTGACGTGCCCACTTATTTAGGTACTGGATACCGGGTCGCGAAGGCAGGAGGGCCAGACCAGTAGAGCATCTAAGTGGGGTAGCAGTGTACATGCCTACCAATCGTGCGAGTGCAGAATTATCAAGAGTCAAGAAGTAGAAGGCTCAAGCCGAGGGGCAAGTCCCAGGGAGGCAGATAAACCACTCAGCAGAATCTCGGCAGCAGACAATCGATTGCCAATCGGGAAGACAGCCGATAGCCTTGTGAGAGGAGTCTGAGTGTGTTTTTGTAATAAGTTGTAATAAGTTATGTAATTTGTATTCCTTGTTCAAGGACAGTTTGATATTGTAATTATTGATGTAATAACTCTGATGGCAATAAAAGTGTTTAAATCTCCGTTATTTACTGTGTTGAGATGCATTTGAAGGCAAAGATCTTGGTGATGTCACAGATATCCGGTAATGGGGATCCGGGGCATTACACCTTAGTGTAAAAATAATGCATGGGATTTGTTTAATTTGAACTTATTTAATGAAATAAAATTTAAATGTCTTAATAATATTTTTTTAATATATGAAATTTAAATGTATTAATAATAATATGTTTTTACAATACATACAAAATATGTATACGATATAAAATTTATCAGTGACAAATGAAATTTATATTAAACAAAAATAATAGTCAAAAGGAAAATGAGTTCTCACGTACAAAGAATTTTTATGTGCTACTAGGAGAATGACTTTCCAAATCAACAGACTCCTATTATATATTTCTTTTTCTTTGTACGGTGGGAGGGCTTGTAACGTGTGGGAAGACATAGAGTTGGCAATCGGGTCTGGTTAACCCACAGCCCGCCATTGACCCGGACCCATTTGACCCAGTCTGGGTTTGGGTCAAACCCGGATATATAACCGGGTCAGACCGGGTCGAGAAGTTAGAGGAAAACCCGCTCGACCCGACCCGTTTAACCCGTAACCTGACATGACCCGACCCGAACCCTACCGCAACCTGCTAGGTTGTTAACGGGCGGCCCGACCGGGCCATGCTGCTGCCTTTTTTTTTTTTTTTTGGATTTTGGGGTTTTTTTCCTATAATAATTCCCTACATTCACCCAGTTTTCTTCACTAATCCAGTTTACTCTCCATCTATCATCTCTCTACTACTACTCTCTCAATCTACTTCAACAACGAAGCAACAAAGAAGTGAAGAAGTTCGATTGTGTCAAATTTGTGTGCACTGCTATTACATCTACTACCAACTCTCTCTACTACCCAAATTCTTGTCGAAGCTCAATCTCTCTCTACGACTGTCACGCTGCATTTCCTAAAATTTAGAAGTACGGGCACGCAACTAAGGCACATCAAATGATATTTACATCATTCATAAACTGTAACAGTTAATTCAACAATATAAAACATAATCACAACCATGCATGTAAATAAATAATGATATAAACAATGAATAAACTTCAATAATCCTTGAAATAATTGAAAAAATAACCAACATTTGGGAAACACATAAACTTGGGTCAAAATGTCAGGAATTACAATGTACGAAAATAAAAATAGCACTGAGAATAAAATAACATAAACATGATAATTAATGCAGGCTAAGAATTTGACTCCATTCTCTAGAAGATTTGTTCACCGAGTCCTTCGGTTGTTTCCTCTGCCACACCTGCAACCTCAACATCTATAGAGAGAGAGAGAGAGAGAGAGAGAGAGAGAGTGTGTGTGTGTGTGTGTGTGTGTGTGCGGGGGGGGGGGGGGGGGGGGGGGGGGGTCCGTTAGAGCACGCTACGAACGGCAAGTAGATGTTGAGCACGCTATAGACGGCAAGTAGATGTTGAGCAAGCTATGGACGACAAGTAAATTGGAGTTACATATTATTTTAATCAGTTAATCACGACGGTATACTCCTAAATAGTATTCTGAAATAAAAACGTTACAATACTAAAATCATGATATATTAATATAAAAGTTGGATTGCAGAATCGTCAGTTGTTCTGGATTCTAGATACAAGGGGCTATGACTGTACAAGAATCTGAACTATATTAAAGGTAACTTGTTCAAATTCTGGTAGCAAGTCAGGGAAGATAACAGGTCTTAATCTAGTATGTCATTTTAAACTACGATCTACAAGAAATTTCACTTCTATAACTAGATTTAGATTGCATTCATAATCAATAATCAGAACATGGTTCTACAATTAATCCATCAATTTTTTTATTTCAACGATATTAAATTTAAGAATTAAACTAAACTATTGTACACGATTAAAAATTTATTTGAATCACCATATTTATTTATTTACACATATCTATATATGTAACTCCAATTTGTGTTCGTGCAATGTATAAAGTGACGATGAGGTTTATGACCTTTCTGTGAGTATTGAATCGACAGAGGCAAATGAAATGACTCAATACACTATAAAACAATTGATTCAAACATGAAGAGATCACAAGGCATGTAACCATATGGTGGTTCAACGATTTAGATCTACAAAGAATATTTTCATGGACATGCATGATAAACGGATTTCAGGATACAATAATCAAATACGGAAACTACTTGCGGAGTTCAACGAGAAGCTTGCCTTAAATAGTGGTTGCGACGGGAAGAAGAACGACAATGGCAACGCACAACGGCAGCGACACAATCATGGTGAGCAAAAACAAGCAAGAGCGACGACGATAGCAAGAGGGTTGGGCAGCAACAAAAAGCAATGAGGGGTGGTCGACGGTGCTCGGCAGTGAGCGAGGGTTAGGGAGGTAGTGTCGGGCTGTCTTGTGCGAGGTGAGTTACGGCAACGACAATGTGGGAGCTTGTTCAGTGTTGGCGTCGGGTTTTGGAGTGGCAGGTGGTCGGGAATGTGGCTGTAGTCGGGGCTATGGAGATCGGGTAGTGGTGAGTAGGTCGGGAATTGAAGGGGAGAGGTGGAAGATTGTAACGCCCCGATTTTCACACACAGGAAAATCGTAGCACACCCAGAAATCTTTTCCTTCAATTTAGTACATAAACATAATATAATATAGGAAAATACGGAAATCTTAAAATAAATCCAAACCTCTTGAATTGATAAGATGACGGGCACAGGATGTCACGACTCTATGCTTAAACTCCAGGTACTCTTACCTGCACAACACAATCTGTGGGTTCGTCAGTGTGTGAGGCTGACGGTAAGAATCACAACAGCTTTAACTAACTCCAAAAATAACATAACAACATACATGGCATAATAGAAATAAAACTGGAATTAATAAATGTAAATAGGAAATAGTCAGATAAATGATGTCATATTAATGTGTGTATAAACAATTGATTAAAACATTAAACATATATATATCATGAAAACATGCACAAACCAAATATGCTCTTTTAATGCACGCTTAAGCTTGTTTGGAATGATATGTCGCCCATACAACATATTTTCCAAATACAAGCTACTAGCGTTCATTACGGGGTTCAATCCCTCGTTATGCAAAACATGCTCATGTATTCCATACTGTCTCTGACATTCATCTAGTGACTAGTAGGTTGTAGTTCGATCAAATTCCAATACTACAGTCGGTAGTGATCATGCCGGGACTCTGTGGTTTTTCTCCACTCCTGAGCACCCATAATGGTGCCCAGCCCCTATGGTCTTTCTCCCCTCCCCGGCCTTACATATTCCACTCTGCCCAGCCCCTGCGGTCTTTCTCCACTCCCCGATATTACCGGGACCCCGTGGTCTTTCTCCGCTCCTGGACCTCTAACACTAAATCCCAGAAATTAACAGTCGAGACAACGCCCCACGTGTCCCCTTGATAGGTGAATACAATTCCCAATAATTATATAAATTCCAATATTTGTAAAAATTGATTTCTTGGCCTCATATGAAACCTCAATAAGTCTACTACAACATTGTAGTTAAGAACCTCTAGTTTCAAAACAATTAAATCTGTCCAAAACCATTTATAAGACAGTAGTTTCAAAATCCAGAAACCGTAGCTCTTGTTACTTTTAAAAATCACAGAAAATCCCATATTTCTTGGAAATTGGATTTCTTAGAAAATAGGTATGATGAATATATTAATATTTCCAAGATAATTATATCATAATCCCAACAATCAATTAACAGCAATTAACACCTGATATGGCTAAAAATGGGGTTAAATCGGAACCATTCAAAACGGGCATGCAATCTTAAAGTCACAGGGGCAAGATGGTAATTTCACCTACAGATGGATCCGAATTGGGAATCGGATCTCTTCTCTTGGACCCGCTAACCCATGAATGGATCTGTTTAGTTAAGAACGGGTCTCAACCCGTTAAGGACCAGTTCAACAGGATATGAGAAAATCCTGCCTCGTTCTTATCTTGAGGAGGCGGTTGCAACCACCCCTATCCAGTCACACCGGGAAGTAGGGATTCACTCTTATCCTGAAAGAGATCCCCACGGCGACTATAAAAATCCCCTACCTCCTGCCGTAAAAGGTGATCACACATTGCACACTTGAGCTATTCTCCCTTGACTTTTTTTGTGTATTGACTTGATCGTCGGAGGGTTCGTTGCCGGGATCCATCCCAGTGTCTCGAACATTTGTGCAGGTCGCAAGGGAGCACCAAGGAGCCAACAAATCACCATGGAAGAAGAAGGGGTCAACCTGTGTGAGTTCCTCACGAACCTACAAATCTCATCTATTGCCCCCACACCCGAATTCAGCGGCAACAGATTGGCGCCGTCTGTGGGAATCTCACTCGACACGTAATCCCGTCTTCCTCCTTCAACCCATGTTACTCCCAACCATGCCTCCCAAGAAGAGACCCGCAAACTCCAACTGAAGGACAACCTCTTCTCATCCTCCTCCTCCTCCGCAGGGGGATCTCCCCCATCCCGACCAACCAACCCAGCAGCTCGATCCTCTGGCTCCGCAGTCCATCCAGCAGCCTCTGGGACCCTAGGCTGCAGTAGGGGAACCCTCTCGATGGAGTCATCACAAGCAACTTGTCCATTAGGTTTGAGTCTCCATCCACAATGCCGACATCGATTCCATCGCTTCCTATACTCCCCCCACACCAAAGGATCTGCGGAACGTTATCAACAATCGGCAGATCAAGCATGGATCCGATCTCCGTACCCATCTAGAGGAGAGGCAGGCCCAAGAGTCGAATGTAACACCTCGGATTTTAAAATACCGGAAATATTCATTTTTATATATTGTAGGGGTGAGAATTATTTTAAAGCTATAATTTATTATTATTTTAATATCGATACTGGTATTGAATATTTGTGGTTGATTGGTATTATTGAAATATTAGAGTTAAGAGTTGAGATTTTGTGTGAGGAAATATAGTTTATTTTATTTTATCATTATGGGGGATTGTTATAATATAATTTTACTGTGTTTTGTATTGTTTGTATTATGATAGAAAAGAGTTGGGGTTTATTTGTAATATATTGGTTTTGGAAGGCTCATATGTGCATATACCATATTATTATTATTATTATTATTAAACTTATTACCAAAGTAACCCCAACCCCATTTCCCCCTTCTTTTCCTTCTTTCTTTCCTTTCCGTTTTCTTGCTCCCGACCGAATCGAAGGCAGCGAACCCATCTTTCGGTCCCCTCTCTCTCTCCTCAAATCCACTTCGTTCCTTCGCCAAATCCAAATTAAATTGGGGAATAGGCTAATTGAAGGGTCCTCTACAACGTGGTAGCATCGGATTTTCGAAAGGATTCCGAAAAGGTATACCCTATTTTATTTATTCGTATAAAATTTAGTGTGGTTAGTTTTATTGAGTAGGATTATGATGGTAGAGAGATTTAGAAGTGTTGGAAGTAGAAGATTTGAGAAATTAGTGGGTTGTTAGAGAAATTGCAATTTGTTAGTAAATTAGGGTTTTGGGTTTGTAAAATAGATATATATATATATATATATATAAGAATTATCTCTGGTATGGTGGTAAAAATTGTAGTGAGTCATTAGAATAAAATGGGAAGTAGTGATTTTGGCATAAAATCGGATTATAGGGTTTATGGAATCGGGTAGAAAACTCGATCCAAATAATTGTAAAAAATGCATATGAGGGTGTAGAGTATTATGAAAGTATTAATATAAATTTAGGATGATTTTTTATAGGCTTAAGCTCAATTAAATTGAGTGAAATAGACTATAGGTGAAAAGTGCACGCCGGGTGTTCGATGAAATGCCCGAGCGAGATTTAGTGAGAATTTGATGGGTTCGGAGGTGTAGTTGAGTCTTATTATTATTATTAACCCTAATATGTGAGATTAGGACGAAGGGGATTAAGGAATTTAGAAAATGTGAATTTTTCTTATTAGAAAGCCTCCGATCAATAAGGGAGTATTTGTATTAGAACCCGAATTCGAAATCTATCGATGTAGCTCACCTACATATGTCATTTGTGACGTGTGGGTGAAGATGGATTCAAATTTGGAGATCCGTAAGTTGAGTTTTGAGTTTTAAACTAATCGATCCTATAATTTCCTATTTAGGTGGAAAAAGTCGAACTTCGACTGGCTACAGGACGGACGTGGGACATCGTTTGCTCGATCCGTCAGGTGAGTATGTTGTAATTAGGTATATTCTATGTTGTGGCCAAATTTCGTGGCATTTCGATATATTTGATAGAAGTTATGCTAAAAATTCAATTTTCCGAAAAATACGGATTTTTAAGGCCCGAAAATGGGATTTTGAGATATTTGGTGAAATTAACTATTTTAAGTGTATAAAACCTATATTATGGATTAATGTGACGCGTTGAAGTATAAAAATTAAACATATTAAATCGTTTATGCATATTTTTACCCCGTGCATGTTTTGTGCATGTTTTTGGGATATATAGGCCGATATAGGCAATCGGGTATATGCGGAGCCTGGTGTATGGGCTAGCATGCTATGGATGGATGCTATAAGGTGTAATTAGATGAAATTAGTGACTGTGATCATGTTTTGAAAGATCTGTATAATTATAGTGCCCGTTTTGTGTATGTTTTGGGGCATATAAGCCCTTATAGGTGATTTTACCTATATGAAACATGATGTATGAGCTAGTATGCTATAATTAGATATTATAAGACTTAATTAGAGGAAATAAGTGGTTTTGGCCCCTTATGATGGGAAACCCGCATGTGTGGGGTATATTTGTAATATATATATAGATGATTATGACGTGTGATGCAATAGTGGATGAAATTAATAATTGGATACATGTTTACATTTTAATTATGTTCGAAGTGAAATAATGGGGAATAATATGATATTATTCTGTGATGGTTTATATATTTTGATACGCTTACGATACAGACTAGCGTCTTATAATTCTTTTATTTACGATATAACTTGGTGTATGTTTATGGGTGATTTAATGAAGTAGTAAATAACATGGTGTGTATATCTGTGATATACTGAGATGATAATTATATCGTGAACGCCGGATATGCATCAAATGGTAAGAAAAGGTAAGATGGTAAGTGTTAATAAAATGTGTTTTTGTTCATGTGATTAAAGTCAAGCATGTGGCACTTGGTTAATTAAAAGCTGTGATGCTTTGTGTTGAATTAGTAAGATGAAAAGATGAAATGATTAATACTTATAACAGATGGCTTTGTTGACCAGTACCTACAGCAATCCTGGGGATTTGGGCTAGACCTCCTAATACCCAAGGACCGGCTTGGGGCACGAGGACCCAAACTATGTTTGGGGCACGAGGATTTTATCGCCCAAGCTATCGGCTTGAGGCCCGGCTTTCCCTCGATGACAGCTGTCGCGAGGAAGTACTCAGTCTATCTGGGGTCAGTGGTTTTTCCCTCCTGGCTATCGACTGGGAGGAAGTACCCAGTTTATCTGGGGTTAGTGGTTTTTCCCTCGATGACAGCCGTCGCGAGGAAGTACCCAGTTTACCTGGGATCAGTGGTGTTTCCCTCTTGGCTTCGGCCGGGAGGAAGTACCCAAGTTCTACTTGGGGTTAGTGGTTCCCTCGCTAGTTCGGCTAGGAGGAAGACGTAGCCTCGGACGAGTAAGACTCTGTGTGAGCATCGGTCCGCGTGTTTTACTGGGCTGTCGGCTTTCAGTATGTTGGGATACTGTGGCTCACTGGTCGACAAACTAATAAAATAACTAAGTGTTAATAATAAATGTGAATTGTGCGTGGAAAGGAAAGTAAATTAGTAAAATGTGAATTGCGTGTGGAAAAGAAAGTGGAAAGTGACTTGTGAATTGTGAATGACAAAGAAGGTAGTTGTGAATGAAATAAATGTGAAAGAAAATGAGTTATAAGTTAGTATATGAAAAGAAGTGATAAATGCAGTGCGTGGTTAATTTAAAATGATAATAATAGAAGAGACATGTGTTCTTATGAATAATATGAAGTAATGGTATTATGTGTGTGATCATTAAAGTAAAATACAGTTGATGTGAGTTGTACCTTGGAATTGTGTCAAGGAACTACCTGCCCGCTATTTCTGTGGAAATGGTGGGAACTACCTGCCTTGGCATAATTCGCAGGGTGAGTTGATATAATAGTGGTAATGATTGACGGAAATGAGAAATAAAGTAAAGATGATAAGTGATTGAAGTGATTATTAACCAAGCTATCGGCTTGAGATGTGATGTGATATTACCCAAACTGTGTGTTTGGGGTGCGGTGATTATTACCCGAGCTATCGGCTAGGGGGTGTGATATGTGTGGCCCCAGATTATGTTTGGGGATTAAGTGAAAATGATGATAAGATTTATTGTTTATAAGAATGAGAAATTACTAAAGTGATATAATAAGATGTGAATGAGCTATAAAACATGGTTCTGATGCAATGAGTATAAGTATTCTAATTAATGAGGTGTTAATGATGTGATGAAATGTGAGTAAATCGCATGGGCAATGAGATGTGGTAATTATGTCATAAGATATGAAGGAAGGTGGTAGTATGAGAATAGATGCATATGTTTATGATGTGATACTTTTATAACATAATAAAATAAATACCTGTATTATGAGATTGGGTAAGAAAATGGTTATTAAAGAAAGTATGTTGTGATATGAGTTTGTGTACCTTGGAAGTGTGTCGGGGAACTACTCGCCCGCTATTTCCGTGGAAATGGTGGGAACTACCTACCTCGGCACAACTTCCAAGATGAATGTGTGTGTTGATGACATAATATAAGTAAATGAAACGCATGGCTAAATAGAGTTGGAGAAATGATGTAATAACATCATGTAGTTATATTAATATAAATAGTGAGATGCTGATATGACGATAAGTGTGGAAAGATGAATATTCGTATTATGCGAATGTAAGATAAGTATATATATATACGAGGTTGATGTGAAGTGTATTATGAAATGTGGGAAGTTATGAATAATTAAATAGTTGAATGCAGGTTTGGCAGAGTAATTGATATGTCATTGTAGTGACGATGTTGTTGTATTCAAGATTCAGGTTGCCTTATTTTAATTTGGCATTCATAAGTTTAATTTATTTTCTTTATACTATTTTAATTTGTTCTTTGATTAATAACTATACTCACACCAGAAATGGCTAATCCCTTAGTGTTTGGGGGGTTAGGGGAGTCTGAGGACTACCCTAGGTCCCCCACTGTTGCAGGTTCTCATCAGTGCAGAGGTAAGGCTTGGAGTGGTAGTATAACTTTTTATTTTAAAAATTTGTATTCTTTAGTTATAGGAATAGTGAAATTTATAATTTAAATTGTATTATGAGTGTATAAGCCTGTATATGACGATGATGAGTATAGTGTGAGGTGGTGTAGTATGTTGGTGACCCGTACCCATCTTGTCGTGGAGTACCAGGCTCTGTGGTAAGTCTTACCATGATTTTTCTAAGATTTTACCTCATTTTTCAAAGAAATTCATAGTTTTTAATTGATATTTGATAATCCGTTATGAGTTTGGCCCCCAGAGCATTATATTATATTGCCTGTGTGTATCTGCTCATTTTGGCCTGGGGAGCCCATGAAAATATTATGTGGTTTGTGAGCTACGGAATTTTGAGCAGAATTCCGTAAGCTTTTTGTGTTTCGGGGCAAAATTTACAGGGGAGACTCTGTCAAAATTTTTCCTGGAATAAAACTTTCTTAGTTTATGATTAAAGTGATATAGAAATTAAAAGAATTGAATTTGGAGACTTAGTTTTCAAAAAAAAAATTGGGGTGTTACATCGAACCCTCGCCGTGAGCAGGCCAGGGACCGTTTGCCATGCCGATCCAACCGAGGGGGTCCAACTCTCCCCGTAGACAGAGAGAGTTGTCCCAACATCGCCCAAGACGGAGCCGTTCCCCGACAGGTCGCCATGCACCTCGGGACCATCATGAGTGGGAGGCCCTCATCACAAGGGCAAAATTCCAGCAATTCCAGGAGGCGGTCCTCTGGGCTCTCAACGTTGCCCCCAACAATGGCCGTATGGCTCCCAGTCCTCCGCCAGCTCCTCACCATCCTCACCGCTCCCGTAGTCCTCGACCGGCTCCTCACCATCATCACCGCTCCTGAAGTCCTAGGCAGGCTGCAAGCCATCGCCGTCCTTCTCCTGATCACCACTGTCGCTCCCGTAGTCCACGCCCTACCCCAAGTCACCCTCGTCTCTTAGTCAGTCCGCCTCCTACTCTAAGCCATCACCGGCATAGCCCCAGCCCTCCTCGACATGAGAATGAGTCCCGGGGCTCGGCTAGACAAGACCGAAGGGAGGACTCGGCCTACCGCCGTCTCCACGAAATGGAGAGGCACCTCGGCCAGCTCGACCGAGACGAGGGGCGACATGCAAGAGACCTTCGTCCGAGTAGGCCCCCATTCTCTCGTACCATTATGGAGGCTCCAGTTCTCGACAACTTCAAGCCTCCACATTTCAAAACCTATACCAGGGAGTCGGACCCCGCAGATCACATTGAGAGTTTCAAAACTCTCATGATGATCCACCATGCATCTGACTCCCTCCTTTGCAAGACCTTCCCGGCGACACTCAAGGGGCCGGCTCGGGAATGGTACTCTCGGCTTGCACCGGAATCTGTCTTCTCCTTCGACCAGTTCGAGGGTCTCTTCCTCACACATTTCGTGAGTAGTCAGCGCGTCGAGAAGACGAGCGACACCCTATTGTTCCTCAGCCAAAATAAGGGCGAACGATTAAGGGATTAAGCGCTTCACTGCCGAGGCTAGGTCCATTGCTTCTTTGGAACCCTCGGTCGCCACCATCGCCTTCCAGTCCAACGTCCTCAATACTGACCTCAGGGCATCCCTCGCCAAGAAGCCCCCTCGAGACTTCTCAGAGCTCCTACTTCGGAGTGAGAAGTACATCCGAGCGGAAGAAGCCGTCCGCCGCCCCACCTTCAAGGCATCATCTTCTGCGAACAAGCGAAAGGGTGCAGAAGAAGGAGCTAAGAAGCTCCAAAAAGACAATGGGGGTCGGCAGCGTCCTCCTCCTTGGTTCGAGAAATTCACTCCCCTTAATGCGAGTGTATCGGCCATCCTCACGGAGATAGGGAACGATGGCCTCCTACCGCCTCCCCCAAGGATGAATACACCGGCAAAGAAGAGGGATCAGAGTAAGTGGTGTCGTTTCTATCGGGACCACGGGCACGACACAGATGAATGTCGGGCCTTGAAGGATGAAATCGAGGCCCTCATTCAGAGAGGGCAACTCAACCGATTTGTAAAAAGGGACCGAGCCGATCCGCCCCCGCTGCCTCGAGGGGCTAACAGGCGAAATGAGCAGCGCACCGAGACTCCGGAGGCCGAAGTAGAGGGAATCTTGCATCTGATTCACGGGGGCCCAATGGGAGGAGATTCCAACTCCTCCCGAAAAGCCTTCGTAAGGGAGGTTAACTCCGTGCAGAGCCATCCTCCCCCAAAGGGCCTCGGAGTCCCGGTGACATTCTCTGATAGGGACCTGGAGCGCGTCCGCATGCCCCACTGCGACGCCCTCGTCATCAATCTCCGCATGGCGAACTTTGAAGTCCGTCGCGTCTTGGTAGATAACGGCAGCTCCGTCAACATTCTTTTCTTGGAGGCCTTCAAGGGCCTTCTGCTGTCCAGGGACCGGCTTAAGCCCACCGGCTACACTCTCCACAGGTTCATCGAGGTCCCATTTACGGTTGAGGAAATTATAACCCTCGACATAATGGCTGGAAAGGCCCCGACAACTTGCACGGAGCAAATGGATTTCATGGTGGTCGACGTCAAGGCTGCCTATAATGTTATCCTGGGTAGACCAGGTTTGGCCGCGCTTCAAGCCATCCCTTCAGCCTACCACATGAAAATGAAGTTCCCCACCCCCTCAGGAGTGGGAGAAGTAAGGGGAAGCCAAGAAGTGGCTCGGAAGTGCTATATGACCTCGATGGGGGGTCCAGTTCTCTCTTTGGAAGCGCTCGAACTTCCTCAGGAAGGTGGCCAAACTATCTCCGAGCCCGTGGACAAATTGGAGGAAGTGACCATCTCCGAAGAAGACACCACTATGACATTCTGCATCAGCAAAGCTCTCTCCCTCTCCATAAAGCAAGATATCTCCCAGTGCATATAGGAGAATCGCGACCTGTTCGCATGGACTACAGTAGACATGCCCGAGATCTTGGAGGAGCTCTCAATGCACCATCTAAGCATCACCCCTGGGATCAAGCCTGTCTAATAGAAGAGGCAAAAGTTTGCCCCCGAGAGGCAACAGGCGATCAAGGAGGAGGTTGAAAAACTCCTCAATGCTTGCTTTATTCAGGAGGTGAACTACCCTGAGTGACTTTCCAATGTTGTAATGGTCAAGAAGGCCAATAGAAGTTGGAGGATATGCATTGACTTCACTGATCTCAACAAGGCGTGCCCGAAGGACCCCTTTCCTCTTCCTAGCATCGACGCCCTGATCGATGCAACTTCCGGGCACGAGCTCCTCAGCTTCATGAATGCCTTCTCAGGATACAACCAAATCAGGATGTTCCCTCCAGACATCCCGAAGATCTCATTCGTGATCGACCAAGGCCTTTACTGCTACCATGTTATGTCCTTCGTCTTGAAAAACGTGGGAGCTACCTATCAGCGCCTGGTGAACAAGGTCTTCCGAGACCAGATTGGCCGAAACATGGAGGTCTACGTCGACGACATGTTGGTCAAGAGCACTCGAGGGAAGGAGCACACCCTCGACCTTTAAGAAGCCTTCGAGGTGCTTAGGAGGCACAATATGAGACTAAACCCGAACAAGTTTGCATTCGGTGTCTCATCGGGCAAATTTCTGGAGTTTATGGTCAGCTAGAGGGGCATAGAGGCCAACCCCAAAAAGATCCAAGCCATTCTCAAAATGGCTCCTCCCTCCAACGTCAAAGAGGTGCAGAGGCTCATGGGGTGACTCGCCGCAATCGGGCGATTCCTCTCCAAGTCCATGGAAAAGTGCCTACCCTTCTTCAAAGCCCTCAGGGGGACTAAAGGCTTCGAGTGGGGGCCACAGCAACATGAGTCCTTTGACATGCTAAAAGAATATTTATCCAACCCCCCGCTCCTGAGTAAGCCGGCACCTGGAGAGGTCCTCTACCTTGCAGCTTCAGAGTAGACGCTCAGCGCGGTCATCGTGAGGGAAGAGGATAAGATGCAAAAGCCCATCTATTACATGAGTAAGGTGCTCCGCGACGCCGAACTCCGTTATTCGAAACTGAAAAAGATGGCACTCGCCTTAGTCATGGCAGCCCGAAAGCTCTGCCCCTGCTTCCAATCCCACTTGGTGGTCGTCCTTACCGATCAATCACTGAAACAGGTTCTCCACAAGCCGGAGACTTCCGGATGGCTCATGAAGTGGTTTATCGAGCTGAGTCAGCACGACATCAGCTACCAGCCCAGGACGGCGATAAAGGCCCAAGCTCTGGCCGAGTTCATCATGGAGAACACCTCTAACGCCCCGGATCCCCGTTATTGGACATCCGTGACATTACCAAGATCATTGCCTTCAAATGCATCTCAACGCAGTAAATAACATGGAAATTTAAACATTTTTATTGCCATCAGAGTTGTTACATTAATAATTACAAATATCCAATTGTCCTTGGACAAGGAATACAAATTACATAACTTTATTACAACTGACTACAAGAATACTTAAACATTTCTTGTGAAGCCATGGCTGTCCTTTAGATGTCCTTCAGATCGGCAATCCCTTGGTAACTGCCGAAACTCCGTTGAGTGGTCTATCTGCCTCCTCTGGGACTTGCCCCTCGGCTTGAGCCTTCTGCTACACGACCTTGATAATTCTGCACCCGCTCGAATGGTAGACGTGTATACTGCCACTACTTGGATGCCCTACTGATCTTGGGCTCTCCTGTACTTGTGACCTGATATCCATGTACCTAAAAGGTGGGGTACGTCAGTAATTCTACTGACGCAATGCTGATAAGGAAACAACGATCCTCAAACTATCACACTCATAAATTCATCTTGAATGGAAAATTCAACGTGCATCCTGATTTCCTAGTGTTCGTGTATGCCATGACCTAAAGTCTATTCAAACACAAGGTACAGAACAGATGCACCTAATCTAATGTCAGCAAGACTCTGGACACACATGCATCCCATACTACATGTGCCCCAGATCAAGCCGTTTCTCCAGTTCAGGGATTTGAACCCTCGCTATGCAATGCATTCTAATTTAGTCTACTTCCTGTTCCTGATAGTATGACATGGTTGAGGAGGTGAAAATAAAAGAAATAATGCGGGGTGCTAAACCCGAAGTCACCAATAATTACTGCGTCGAACCATCCTCGAAAGCTGTGATGAACTTACAGATATACCGCAGTATATCCATTGTGCAAAGATCCTTTATGATCCGTTCGTGTCCACCAACATAGAACATGACGACCTCGGTACCCCCGATCCGCCAGGATATCAGCATCCCGTTCTTACCATGGTACTTCAGGAATAAACAGTGCAAGATACGCACCGCAGTGCGTATCCCTAATGACAGGAAGAGACAACCAGTATCACCACTTAGTGCTAACTCTCAGAACAAGTTGGATTATAGGGAATCACCCCTAACACCAATTCGGTCTTCAAGCAAAACAATAAAAGAAAAACTAATCAATGCATTTCACTGAAACAAGTTGTTACTCAATCATACTCGGTGTCAATTAATAAAGTCGAGCCTGACTGGTCTGTCAAGGTAACAACCATCCCGGAATCACATCCACTGATTCCCAATACCTTCATAGGTCAGCGACCCAAAATAATCCCGGCCCGTGACCCTCAGCGAGTGGTCTAACGGCGCCCTAATGATGTAATACAATTTAGTGAAGGTAAGCACACACATAATTATCCATTCTTGACTATTGACAGACTCAGGCATTGAGACACCCAACACAATCCAACAGAGCTATATCCCAACTTACTCATGTCCACCATGAGTACATGCACAGGAACTTGCCTAAGTTCCGAATGAAATGCTAAAACCCATCTTTTAAATCTGATAGCTCACGATCACCATATTGCGGTAGGCAGAGGGTTCCTCATCCATTGTTCGATAGAACAGTCAAGAAATACCAGTAGCTGTGACCCAAGCTACATTCATCGGAAACCCATATACGCAGAATTTCCTAGAAGGGTAAGGAGATCCATTGCCATCCCCTAGTCGATGATTCCCTCAATTTCTGTTAAAGTACTCAAGTCCCCGAGTTAACTCAAAGCTTGAAGTCAATTTAGACAATAGATTGCTAAACTCATAATGTCCATAATTTCCAGTACACAAGTCAGAATTGCTTGGTACCTCCCATTTTGGAAAGGTAAGACCCTAGTCTATAACTCTTCAGTTGACTATTTTCTCAAATTCAATCGTCTTGTCATCCAATAATCCTTATATACTCTTAGTAGTACGTTCCTTTTCACACTTGCTGCACTTGTCCGATATCATAAGAGTTCACTTAGTTATCGAAATTACTCGATTCTGGGTCCTATAGGAAGGTGGGATTGTCTACTTTAACTTCCTATTTGGACACGTCCTCAGATTCAATTCTTAATGTTCTCAAAGAGACCAATTTCCATTGGGTGCATGACAAGGGAAAAGTTTATTTCTCTAGTAAACATTTTCTCGACAAGGCCAAATTTGTCCCACTTTGGAAAATCATAACTTCCATCCTACAACCTAGAATTTCAAAATCCTAGTTGGGTTAGAAGGCTATGATTCCCTACTGCCAATCTTTAGTTGGCCATTCGCCCAAATTCTTAACAGATAAGTCTAGGAATATCTATCTCCACGAACTAGACAACTCGTACTAGGCTGAACGTACCCTACTTTTAAATTCAATAGTAAATCATCCCTAAGTCCAACGATCATGAAATTTGAGATTCTCTATCTACACATATACCATTTCATCGTGTCCAAAATTCACATTCAAATTCATTTTACACAACGATCTACGACTTCTCAAACATAGCTACATTTCAGCTGTTCATTTCCAGCAGGGTGTTTACTGCCCCTCACTAATTTACCTTTGAAACCTCATCAAATGACTTCTAAAAATTATAAAATTTGAGATTCATCAAATAGACTCATACCCCAAGATACTCCCAAAATTTCATAGCAAAATAATAAACGTACACGAAGTTATGGATTTTTGAACTTCAGCCCAAAGCACAGTCAGCTTCAGCCGACACCTACGGACCAGTCGCATTCTACTATTTTTTTCGGGGCATCAAACGACCTCGTAAAATTACGAAATTTAAGACTATGGTTGTAGACACATACAAAAGCATCCATAAAAATTTCCAGCTCAAAATGCCCTGTCATTTCCGAGATACAAAATCGGAAAGACACAAAAATTCTCGCAGCCAGCAGCTATTCTGGCTGCTTACTGTCCGGACTTGGACCCGCTGTTTGGGCTACTAAAATGCATCCAAATATTATGAAAAAAATCATGGATACTCTACATACATAGAAGAACAACTTCCTAAAATTTTAGCTCAAGATACCAAACCGTTTGGGCGTAAGAAATTCCCCAACATATCCTCACAATCATGCTATTTAATCAAAACTCAAAAAAGAGTAATTCTCTACCATACAATTTATCTTTTCATAGCACTACTCATACTCAATCATGGTAACCAAATCATATCTACCACTACTACACATCCATTCATACCAAAACAAAATAAATACAAAAGAGTTTAAGAGATCACCCACTTGAAGTTGCAAGAACACTCCTTGTAGGCTTAGCTTGCTTTTCTCTTTTCCTTGCTCCTTGCTTGCTTGTGTACCTTAGCCTACACTTCTTCTTCTCCTTCTCTACTACTCCTTCTATTCTAGTAGACTTCTTCCTTTTTCCTATATATATATATATATATATATATATATATATATATATATATATATATATATTTTGAACAAGGAGGAATGGAGAAAGCTAAGGAGGAGTGTGAATGGAGCTTTGGGAAAAATAGAGTGAAGTGAGATGGGAGGTGGTTATAAGGGCCGGCCTTGGAGGGGTGGGTGTGGGATGGATGGTGGTGAGGTGTAGGGATGAGATGGAGAGTAGAATGGGTGAAGTGATAAAGGGTGGATGGGTGCCAACACATCCAAGCTAGGAGCTTCTTGGAAACTTCCTTGAAGCTCCTAGGAAATTTCCTTTCTTCATGGTCAACTTCCACATGGTGAATTAATCCCACCATTGGATCTCATCAAGATCCAAGCCATGATGTGATGCTAGGGTTCCTAACCGTAGGTTAGGTCAAGGAACCCTTGGTCATCGTATTCCCATTCTAACCCTAGTGCACAAATACAATTCACATTTAATCCAAGCACTAGCTTTAATTGAAAGTAACCCATATATTAAAATCTATAAAATATAGGTTTTGTAGAAATTATAGCTTTCTCCTGACAATTGTCTGGTCGAAACAATCGGGACAAAACCACAGTTTAATTGAGAAGATATCCCGAGTTTATCTCATCGGGTTCAGAACAGCTCGTATGTCTGAAATCCCTCAATTTAACTGATAATTTCTAGGAAAAATGTAATCGTGTGCAATACTCAGTCAATGCACGGGTTACAGTGCAAAATAGCCATATGCTATTTTGCGGGGTATTACAACACCATGCCCGACTCATGCGAGTCGCCCATTGACCCTTCCGTCTGGACCGTCTATGTGGACGGGTCCTCCTGTGCCGATGGAAGTGAGACCGGCATCATCCTAACTTGGCCCGATGCTTTTGTCCTCCAGTACTCCCTCCGCCTCAACTTTCCGGCATCAAACAATGAGGCAGAATATGAAGCCCTAATTGCGGGGCTTTACTTGGCTCGCAAGGTGGGTGCCGAACAAGTAAGGGTCTTCAGCAACTCTCAGTTAGTGGTCAATCAAGTGTCCGGGGAGTACGAGGCGAGAGACGACCGCATGGCTAGGTACTTGGCGAAGGTAAGGGAGCTTCTAGCTCTGTTCAGAGATGTTCAACTCCAGCGGGTTCACCTCCTCGTCCCTCCAAGGTCTAGAACGGACCTTCTTAATAGAGGTCATTCTCAAACCAAGCATTGACGAAGATGGCTCGGAGCCAATGGAAGCCTACCCCCTAACACTTGGGAAAAACTGGATGAAGCCCCTCTTCGATTACCTCCGGGACGGAGTCCTTCCCGAAGATCCGAAAGAAGCAAGGAGGATCAGGACACGAGCACAGCGGTACACACTCCTGGACGGGGTCATGTACAAACGCTCCTACACCCAGGTCGATGGTCGGCCCTATCTGAGATGCCTCTCCCCGGAAGAAGCGCTCTACGCCCTAAGGGAAGCCCATGATGGTCTATGTGATGCGCACTTGGGAGTGAGATCCCTTGCCCAGAAGCGTTTGAACTACGGGTACTTCTGGCCCACACTACTAAGTGATTCTGAGGAGTACGTCCGCCAGTGCGACTCCTGCCAGAAGTTCGCCCCAACCCGTCGCCTGCCCCAAGCACAACTTGCCTCCTTGGCGAGCCCAATCCCGTTCGCAATGTGGGGGATGGATTTGCTCAGACCTTTCCCTCCGGCACCAGGCCAGCTGAAGTTCTTGGTGGTAGCAATAGACTACTTCTCTAAGTGGATAGAGGTCGAACCTCTCTCAACGATCACCGAGAACAAGGTGTAGAAGCTCTTTTGGAAGAATATTGTCTGTCGGTTTGGGGTACATTGCATTCTCGTAACCGACAACGGGACCCAATTTATGGGAGCGGCCTTCCACGACTTTTGCACCGACCTCGGGATTCAACAGCGATTCTCTTCACTAGCGCACCCCCAGTCCAATGGCCAAGCGGAGAACGCGAACCGACAAATCCTCTCAGGTTTGAAGAAGAGGGCCGACAAGTTCACCAAAGGGCTATAGGTTGAACAACTCCCCAATGTGCTTTGGAGCTATCACACCACTAAAAGAACTCCGATGAGAGAGTCCCTTTTCAACCTTACATACGGATCAAAAGCTCTTATCCCTTTGGAGGTGGGTCTACCTTCACCTCAACTCATAGCTTACAACGAGACGTAGAACGCGAACCAGCTTCACAATTGCCTAGACGTCATTGACGAGATCCGCAAGAGAGCCACAATCCACCAGGAGACCTACCGCGTAGGATCACTCAAGCTTACAACAAGAGGGTATGACCGGCCAACCTAAAGGAAGGGGACTTAGTGCTAAGAAAGTTATCAATTTCAGATCCAAGCAAAAGAGGCAAGCTGGCAACCAAATGGGAAAGACCAAATAAGGTCTCCAGAGTTATACGCCCGGGCGCGTATCAACTCGAAGACCCAGGGGGTAGGAAGATGCCAAGGACTTGGAACGTCGAGCACCTGATGAAGTACCGAGAGGGTGTCTAAACGCCGCTCCAAGCAACTTCCCCAGGATTGCAAAAACCTTACAAAACGTTACTTGTATCTTCTTTTTAACCAAAATGTAAAGGCGGTCTGCAACTTAGAAGCAGCCGCCCGGTTATTTCCAATAAAAAGAAATTTCTCCTCACAACTTCCCTATCTTTTGAGTAAACGAACTTTACCTAGCAAATTCTCTATTTTTGGGGTAGTCTAACTCTACTTGCAAAAAAAATCTCTTTTAAACAACGAGTTTGGAGTCCAACAATTGGCTTGATTCCGCTTCTACTACTCGCTCATAAGCGAGTAAGAAGTGGTTCGCCATTCGGAGTTGCTCCCACAACCGTTGACACTCTTAAAATGATGAGTTTGGAGTCCAACACTTGGCTCGATTCCGCTTCAAATTACTTGCTCATAAGCAGGTAAGAAGTGGTTCGCCATTCGGAATTGCTCCCACAACCATTGACACTCTTAAAATGACGAGTTCGGAGTCCAACACTTGGCTCGATTTCACTTTAAATTACTCGCTCATAAGCAAGTAAGAAGTGTTTCGCTATTCGGAATTGCTCCCACAACCGTTGACACTCTTAAAACGACAAGCTTGGAGTCTAACACTTGGTTCGACTCCGCTCCGAGTACTTGTACCCAAAGCGAGTAATGAGCGAATCACCATTGCTCTGACAGCTGATGACAACTACAAATGCCAGCAAAATGCACAAGTTCAGCACAAGTTCACAAAATAAGTATTATTACATTGAAGTTTGAGGAACAAGTCAAATTACAAGACCAACTACTCATCCTTATGACGAGATACAAAACTTGAAGAACAAAAGAACAAGGCTACAAAAAACTACTTCAACGCCTCCTAGGGGCGGGGATACTTTGGTTTAGAGACACCCGGGGACGATGAACACTGTACTGCCGACGTCTCACCTCGGCGCTCGTTTCAAGGCCGGCGAGCTGAGATGCATCTTCTGCACTGCTTCTGATGGTAGCCCCAACAGACGCTCCACTCGACGAAGTAGCCACCCCACTTTGTCCATCACCAGGGCTCCAATGGGTAACGGGCGAGCGAGTCGCAAGCTCGTAAAAAGAAATTCCTCTATCGCTCTCTTCCTGCATGCACGAGGTGCTTCTAAAGTTGACCCGCTCAGGTTGGGGATTAAGTCGAGCGACCTCCGCCTCAAGTTCAACGATTTGTTCCTTCAGTGAGTCTTCCTTCACAGTTATCTTCAAGCGAGGCAGCCACGCCGAGCCCGCACCACCAGAGCTGTCGGTGATAATCCGACGAAGATGAGTAACCTCAATGCTCTTGTCGACAATCACCGTCTTCAGCTCATCTCTCTCTGCCGTCAGCTTGTCCATCACTGCTGTCAGCTCATCTCTCTCCGCCGTCAGCTTGTCCATCGCTGCTGTCAGCTCATCTCTCTCCGTCGAAAGCTCGTTCCTCGCTGCCGTCAGTTCGTCTCTTTCAGCCGCCAGTTCATCTCTCTCTGCCATCATCTTTGTCAGAGAATGACAGAGTCTCCTAAGCCTCAGGCCAAGGTTAACGGCTATCAACGAACCATAATCATCACCTTCGGGGGTCGTCTCCCTGAGCCTCTCTTCTAACTGCCAGATCTCGAGATCTCGACGGCCTAAGACTAGTCACAGATGATTCTGCTCACGTTCTGCTCGGCAAAGCCCCTACTCGACTTCGTAAAGTCGCTCTCGGCTCCTAGCGAGGCACAACTTCGTCACCCCTAGGCCAGCCTCGGGACGAGTTACCTCGGTCACATAAGGCACTTCGGCGAGCTGCGTCACTTTGACGATCTGAAAATTTTAAGGCAAGGCAACGTGAACACTTAGCCAAATTTCGAAAATTTTGTGAACACATAGCCAAAACTTCAAGGCAGAGCGTCAGGGACACTTACTCAAATTTAAAGAAAAAGATTTCATTCATTCAAAAGAGCGGTGGCCAGTCCGCGATTAGGCGATACATCACTGATCTAAAAGAAAAAAGAAGCGGAAAAGACTGAAATCAAGGCGCGGCCTCTTTTCCGTGGCGGCTCGCAGCTGTGGGGTCAGACTCCTCCGGAGGAGCGACGATTGCAAGGGGGTAACCTCGGATCCATGACCGCCGCCAACGACTTCGACCTCGACATCCACAGCCTCGTCCCCACTTTCATCCTCGTTTGACTCTTCGTCAAAGACATCGACGTGGTCAGGGAAGAGGCACCACCCGGAGCAGTCGACCTCAGGGAAGCGCTCGATCACTTGCTCGATGGCACGAGCATAGGCCTTGGCCATGTTGGCCGTGAGGAACCCTTGGGCCTTCTCCATGGTTGCGGCTTCAGCCTCCTTCACGGCCGCGATCTTGGCAGCTTCGACGGCTTCTGCCTGCTACTTTGCCGCCGCCTCCTTCTACCGGAGTAGATCATCCTCGAGCTTCTTCACAAGGCCGTTGAGGTACTCCAACCTCATCGTCTTCCTGTCTGCCTCAGCCCTCAGCTTGTCGATCTCGTTTGCAATCCGAGCTTTCTCGGCCTGAGCCTTGTCGACCTCCTTCTTCAGGTCCTTTTCAAGTTCGGTGATCTTCTCCATGAGATGACCGAAGTGGCAAGTTATCTGCAGAAAGAAGACAAGTTAGCAAGAAAACCAACTAGAAATACACCAGTAATTCATCCAGCAAGTGAAACCAAGCTACTCACCGACACTGCTGCACGGGCGATCTCGAAGGCATCGTTTCCCACGCTATCGGCGTCCATGGCGGCACGATCCTTCAGCGTCCATGGCGGCACGATCCTTCGGCGTCGCCAGATGTTTGACAGCCTGCATACTCGACGTCGAGTCGCTGAGTAATCCGTCCAACTTCCGGACTGGCACGAAAATTTTCTTGTGTTCCTCGGTCGGGAACACTTCGGCCTCAGTCGTCAGCAGAGCCGAGCAGCTGCCATCGGGAACTCGCTTGCCTCAGCCCATACCGAGGTCACCGCAGTTGCCACCCTCGGGGTCACCGTCGCCGAAGCCGATGCCTCTTGGACAGCGCTGGCGACTGTCTTCGGCTTCGGGGAAGTCACCTTCGTGGCGACCCTCTTTCGTTTTCGCGGAGCCTTGCTGCCGAGCGCCGCCCTCTGAGCCAACACTGCTTCGTAATCCATAGTTTCTGTGACAGAAGAGAGTATGGTTAAAATGCAAGTTAAAACCGAATAAGGAAAGAAAAACTAAAAAGGAAAACCGCATACTAGGGTCTATGCGGATGAGCCCCCCCTGAAGAGCGCCTCCTCCGTTAGGTCCCTCCAATCAAACTTCGATCGGTTGAGGAGAACCTAAATCATTTCTTCTTCATTGGGACAGAGCACCGAAAGCTCTCTCACCCTCTTCGTCACTTCCTCAACCCAATCCGAGGGGATACACCACGGCTCGCGACCCCGAATGATGAAGTACTTATCTCGCCAATGTTTTATTGAGTCAGGGCAGCTGACGAGCCGAGCACCGTGCCTCGGAGCCAAATAGTACCTGAACTCTGACTTGTGCTGCTGATGGAGCCGGTACAGCATCCGAAGAACCCTCAGGTCCGGCTCGATCTCGGCCGCCTGGCAATAGAGTGCGAATGTTGATAACCCTCCACCTATTCGGCATGAGCTGGATGGGGCTGACCCCGAACCACTGCAAGACTTGGATGGCGAAGGGGTGGAGTGGCAGGCATGCTCCGGCAATGAAGGCGTCAACCGGCCAGAAGCATATATTCACCGGCATCGGCAAATTGGCCCTCACCCCGGGACCTGGCAGCATCAGCTCGAATTCTTCAGGGATCTGAAAACATTCCCGGATCACCACCAAGTCCGCCTCGTTGAGGATCGAGATGGTGTCGTTGACTTCCGAGGTCTCCCTTGCGGCGTTCTCCTCAAAACTCTGCCCCCTCCCGTATACGATCCGTTCGGCATGTTCCTCCGGAAGTTCCTGAACCTTGTGGAGCCCCGTTAGAACGCCCGACAGTCTCCCGAACTCCCCTATCCTGCTCGGGTTCTCCACTGTGGTCTCCGCTACCACCGAAGCAGGATCTTTGGCTCTTTTGCCCCTATTGACGAGAGGAACCTGGCTCGGAGACGGTTCACCGGCAGCAGAAGGGGAGGGCTCTGAACGTGGGGGGAGGGAAGACATTTGACTAAAAAATAAACTAAGTGTTTAATTACCTTGAAGTGACAGCTGCGGTCGGAAAGATCACCAAAAAACGGTTAGTGGTCGCCGGAAGCTCTTGTTAGTAAAAATTATTGCCTGAGTAAAAACCTGAGAAATGAAAAAATGAGAGGGGGGATGGAGTCTTATAGAGCTGGCAAACAAAACGAGAATAATGGGCTCCAAAAACCCAACAGTCAGGCCCATTTACCACAAAATGACAAAGGAGTTTTACCGCCTCATTAATGGCCAACGGTCAATTCGTCAGAAGTCCAACGGTTAAACGGCCAATTATCATCCCCGAACTGTCGGCAGTTCGCCTTGGACTTCGGCACACTTCACCGAACGTTCTTGGCACCGACGCTCAAACGTGAGAAAAAATCTCACTTGGACTTCGGCACACTTTGCCGAGCGTTCTAGGCACCGACGCTCAAACATGAGAAAAAATCTCACTTGGACTTCGGCACACTTCTCCTAGCATTCTTGGCACCGATGCGCAAACGTGAGAAAAAATCTCACTTGGACTCCGGCACACTTTGCTGAGCGTTCTTGGCACCGATGCTCAAATGTGAGAAAAAATCTCACATGGACTTCGGCACACTTCGCCGAGTGTTCTTGGCACCGACGCTGAAACGTGACAAAAAAATCACATTGGGACTTCGGCACACTTCGCCGAGCGTTCTGGCACCGACGCTCAAACGTGAGAAAAAATCTCACTTGGACTTCGACACACTTCGCCTAGCGTTCTTGGCACCGACGCTCAAACGTGAGAAAAAATCTCACCTGGACTTCGGCATACTCCGCTGAGCATTCTTGGCACCGACGCTCAAACGTGAGAAAAAATCTCGCCTGGACTTCGGCACACTTCGCCGAGCTCTCTTGGCACCGACGCTCAAACGTGAGAAAAAATCTCACTTGGACATTGGCACAATTTGCCGAACGTTCTTGGCACCGACGCTCAAACGTGAGAAAAAAATCTCACTTGGACTTTGGCACAATTTGCCGAACGTTCTTGGCACTGACGCTCAAACGTGAGAAAAAATCTCACTTGGACTTCGGCACACTTCGCCGAGCGTTCTTGGCACCGACGCTCAAACGTGAGAAAAAATCTTGCCTAGACTTTGGCACACTTCGCCGAGCTCTCTTGGCACCACGCTCAAACGTGAGAAAAAATCTCACTTTGACTTCGGCACACGTCGCCGAGCGTTCTTGGCACCGACGTTCAAACGCGAGAAAAAATCTCACTTGGACTTCGGCACACTTCGCTGAGCGTTCTTGGCACCGACGCTCAAACGTGAAAAAAAATATCACGTAGACTTTGGCACACTTCACCGAGTGTTCTTGGCACCGACGCTCAAATGTGAGAAAAAATCTTACTTGGACTTCGGCACACTTCGCCGAGCGTTCTTGGCACCGACGCTCAAATGTGAGAAAAAATCTCACGTAGACTTCGGCACACTTTGCCGAGTGTTCTTGGCACCGACGCTCAAACGTGAGGAAAAATCTCGCCTGGACTTCGGCACACTTCACCGAGCGCTCTTGGCACCGACGCTCAAACGTGAGAAAAAATCTCACTTAGACTTCGGCACACTTCGCCGAGCGTTCTTGGTACCGACGCTCAAACGTAAGAAAAAATCCCACTTAGACTTCGGCACACTTTGCTGAGTGCTCTTGCCACCGATGCTCGAATATGGGGAAAATGGCTCGTTTGGACTTCGGCAAGCCTCGCCGAACCTCCTTTGACACGTGTCACCGCCTCGAAGCACAGCTGGACCTCGGCAAGGGACTCCAAACCTCCCTCGACTTTGGCCTCCTTCCTGGCACGCGTCAGCTCCCTGAGGTTATTGGCAGGGGTTGGCAACATTGCCGAGGATCCTTGCCACCGACCCCCGAATAGGGGAAAATCAGCTTTCATGCAACCATAGCCATTGGATCTCCCCGAAATTCGCGCCCGAAGTTGATGAGTAGCTCAGATTGTGCTAACTCATAATTGGGTAATTAAAAACCGAATTATATTTATTAATTCGAATTATTTATTTAAAAAATTGCGAAAAAATGATTTAAAATACGAGAAAAATAGTTTAAAATTCTAGAAAATATTTATAAATTTAGGGGAATAGTTTTGGACCCCTGGATAAATAAATATGGGCTAGGATGTTTAGTTATTGCTCCCGAAAAGCAAATCATCGCTTGGCAAAATTGAATAAATGGTTCGAAAAAATAATATAGAATTGGGGAGAATCACCAAAAAATCCAGAAGAGCCTGAAAGCGAACTTGGGCATGCTGCCAGCTCAGAAAAGCAACATCACCCCTCAGGCAAGATTCGAACACCCGTTGAGAACTCTAATAAAGCCCTATACGCCATTGAAAGAACAGAACTACTCCCACAAGGCTATAACACATAGTCTTTGGGAGTGGGGGCTCGTGATATGGCTAAAAATGGGGTTAAATCAGAAATGTTCAAAATGGGCACGAATAATAAACTCACAGGGGCAAGATGGTAATTTCACCTACAGATGGATCCGAATTGGGAACCGGGTCTCTCCTCTTGGACCTGCTAACCCATGAACGGATTTGTTCAGTTGAGAACGGGTCTCAACCCGTTAAGGATCAGTTCAACAGAATAGGAGGAAATCCTGCCTCGTCCTTATCTTGAGGAGGCGGTTGCAACCACCCCTATCCAGCCACACCGGGAAGTAGGGATTCACTCTTATCCTGAAAGAGATTCCCACGGTGACTATAAAACCCCCTACCTCATACTGTAAAAGGTGATCATACTTTGAACACTTGAGTTATTCTCCCTTGACTTTTTCTGTGTATTGACTTGATCGTCGGAGGGTTCGTCGCCGGGATCCATCCTGGTGTCTCGAACATTTGTGTAGAACCCCGTATTTTCAAATATTATTTTTAATATTTGAAAATGAATTTAAATGAATTTTGAGGATTTAATGAATATTTTCTAAAGGATTTATCTTTTGTACACTTGCAAAACACGTGTAAATACCTTTTGAGGAATTTGAAAGTTAAGTTTTCTTCATGAAAAATCATTATTTAATATTTGGGATTTATTTAGTATTTTTCCAGATTTTTCTGAAATTAGTTGGAACTATTTGCAATTGTTGAGAAAAGAAGGACCTTTTTGCAAATTTGACATTTTTAAGGTTAAAATGTAAAAATGTATATTCTGGATGTTTTGAACAGTATTGGTTGAGATTTAGAATTATATTTTACTTTTAAATCCAAATTTAAATGAATTTTATTGAGTTTCCAAGACTAGACCTATGTATGTAAAGTTGTATTTTTGAAGGGAATTATTTTGCAAAAGTGCGGGTAAAACCCTAAACCTATTTCAGGATTGTTTAAAAGGATTTTTCCAGCCGTCATTACTGGAATATACAGAATTTTTGGTGATTCGTTTTGGTGGAGCAAGAAGAAGTTTTTGGATCTAGCAAAAGGAAAGCTTTTCGTTGGATCTTCTCAATTCAAGGTGAGTGACAATGTTTTGTTTTGTTTTGATGTTGTGAATGATATGAATCTTGTATTGTGGTTTGATTAGTGTGGTCGATTGTTATATCGTTGTTTGGCATGTATGTTTATTTAGTAGTTTGCATGGAAACGATGCAATGGTTGTTGTTTGTATCATGTATGTGAAATCTAAGAATGTTGAATAAATCTTGGTTCATAAAAGTGTATTGATAGAAAGCATAATAAACTTCGAGTATGGTTATGATCGGATGGTGAGCATCTGGATCTTGTGTTTACGAATCAGATCTTGACTATGAGTTGTGAAGAGATTCAGTATTGAGAAACCCTAATGGAAGAATTAGGAATTTAGAACATGAGAATTGAGTTTTGAGATATTGGATGATTGAGTAATGTATCCATAATGAGGATTATTTGAGATTGTCATATCTTACCTGAATACAAATTATTTTAGTAAACAATGAATCTTTAGAAAAACTTCAGTTTTTATTATTGTTTACAGACCTAAACTATGCAAACTGTAGGCCGACAGTCGACTGGCACGACCCAGCCGCTGTATCTTTAGTTTTTCTTGAAAATCCGTTCTGGACAGTCGACTTAGACCCTTTTCAGTCGACTGGTACACTTAGAATTTATTTTTCAAAGTTATCTTAGATTTTTCCCTGGTAAGTCGACTTATGACCTTTTAAGTCGACTTATATTGTATTTTAAGTCGACTTATGACCATGCAAGTCGACTTATAACACTTAGAATATTTTCTTAAAGATTTCTGGAATTTCTCTCTGGTAAGTCGACTTATGTTTTTATAAGTCGACTTATATCTCCTTTAAGTCGACTTATATTTTTATAAGTCTACTTATAATCTGGTAAGTCAACTTATGACTTTTATAAGTCATCTTATATTATTGGTAAGTCAACTTATGATTTTTATAAGTCATCTTATATTGTTGGTAAGTCAACTTATGATTTTTATAAGTCATCTTATATTGTTGGTAAGTCAACTTATGTTTTTATAAGTCATCTTATATTCTCTGGTAAGTCAACTTATGACTTTTATAAGTCAACTTATATTACTTAAACTTATTTTCTTAAAATCATGGATATTATTCCCTCTGGACAGTCGACTTACTACAGTAATAAGTCGACTAGTACTGATGAGTTTTCATAAACTTAAATGTACTTTCGAATGATTAGTCTTCGGATATTTTAGTCTATACTTTGTCTTCTGTTAAGCATATGAGTTTAAGATTTTCAGTTGAGCTATTTATAGTGGAAAGTTGGTTTAGACATTGAGTTTGGGTCTCTAGAGGATGTGTGTGACCCTAGTATACCGGTGTTGAGTTCTTTTGTTGAGGCCTGTTGAGGCATTTCAGTTGTTCAGTTTTGAGTTAAGTCCGGTAGGATACACCAACTCTAGGAGATTCGTTGAGTAATTAAGTAACCCAAATAATAATAAGGACAGGCACTAGTGGTGATATGATGAACGGAAACATGAGTCAAGTACCTCAGTATGGCTTTCGGTGTGGGATGTAATCTCCGGAATTATCGAAGTATCTTACTTTGGGTGTGGGATATATCTCCGGAATTATCCAAGTATTTTACTTTGGGTGTGAGATATATCTCCGAAATTATCCAAGTAGTTGCTTTCGGTGTGAGATTGATCTCCGGAATTATCGGAGTCGAGGCGAAGCACATGTGGTATTCGTGTGATGATGTGTCAATGTCTCGGTGTGGGATTTAATCTCCGGAATTATCACTGTAGTTACTTGTGGTGCGGGATTTATCCCCGAAATTATCACGGTAGTTACTTGTGGTGTGGGATTAATCTCCGGAATTATCGGGCATGGGCTATTATTCACAGTTTATCTTTATCTCGTAGTAGTCATCGTGTTAGGATTAGTGGCATAGCGGGGGATTGAACCCTATGAAGTGAAGACGTTAAGGGCTTGGACCGAACCTATGTAGAATGGGATGCATAGACTTCGACAAGTACGCATTAGAGAGTCCGCATAAAGAAATTGTGTTTTCTCGACTTAGTTTTATGCATGTGGTTTTCCGGTTTTCTACACTTGACACTTGGTTTAGTATCACTTGTTGTTACATTTCTTGCTATCTCATACTTTATGTATTTTGGTTCACTATATGTTACTTATGAATCCTTGCTTAAGTTTTATTTATGTTGTTTGTTGTTTTATGTCACTCACACCATTTATGGCTGACCTCGTTAGTTTTGGGGGTTAGGGATCATCTCTAGCCTCATATGTTGCTGGTTGTTGCTTAGAGTTGGAGGTTGGATGCTTGAGTTGGTTTTTGGGATAAATTGATTCATAAGAGTTTTGTGTAAATTTGTAAAAGCAGTTCTCAGATAATTTGAGTTGTAAATGACAGAAAATATTGTTTGAGTTGTTTTGAATTCCGCTGTGCTATGTAAAAGTTTGTTGTAATAAAAGTTAAAAATTTTAGTGGTGTTGGTTGTGTTTAATGTTACATTGAAGTGGATGCTGGGATTGTGCCACGTATTTTCTAAGATATCATATTAGAAATTCGGGGCGCTACAATTTGTGCAGGTCGCAAGGGAGCACCAAGGAGCCAACAAATCACCAAGGAAGAAGAAGGGGTCAACCTGTGTGAGTTCCTCACGAACCTACAAATCTCATCTATTGCCCCCACACCCGAATTCAGCGACAACAACACCCATATTCAAACAACATTCACACGCAATCTAAGCAAGATTACTCAATTTATCATCTAGCATGCATACATCCTATAATAAAAATAGAGTTGGTTAAAGTTGTTACCCACTTTTTATTGTTTCTGGATTTGATCGATTCTACGATCAACTTGAAGATGACAGCAACACGAACAACAACAATGGCTCTACGGACAGCAACCACATCGATGATGACGATATCACGAACTGCAATTGTTCGCCGAGTTCGGGAAGCGAAGTAAAAATTGTATTAATACATATACAGAGATATATATACATTTATATATATATATATATATATATGTACAATATAATAGATGTACATATTATATAAAACAATATAATATATATATATATATAAGAGACAGAGAAGGAGAGAGAGGTAGAGAGAGAAAGACTTGGAGAGAGAGAGACTGACGGGGAAAGAGAGAGAAACAGAGCTAGAGAGAGAGACAGAAAAGGAGAGAGAGAGAGAAACTGAGTTAGAGTGAGATAGAGACAGAGAGTGAGAGAGAGATAACGAGAGAGAGAGAGAACGGGACTGAGAGAGAGGGAGACTTACGTCGAGAAAGGAGACGATGGAGCTTGGTGTGATCAGAGATGGCAAGCTCGGGGTTTCGATGGTGGTTGCAGCGGGGTGAGGTGGAGCTGGGGGTCGAGCACGGGGTGAGGCGGCAAGGAGGTAGTGGTTGCAGCGATGGTGGAGAGGGTGGGTTCGCCTTTGGTGGAGAAATGAAGAGGAAGAGGGAGCGGCGATGAGGGGAGCTCGAGTGTGACGACGGTGTGAGCTGCGGTGGAGCTCGAGAGGTGGAGGTAAGCACGGTGATGGCGAGGTGCTTCGGGCGAAGCTTCGGAGTTGGAGATGAGCACGGCAATGGTGGGTTCGCGGTGATGGTGGATTTGGGGTGGTGGTGACAGAGGGGAGATCGGAGGAGTTCGGAGGTGGAGCTTGGCGGTTCGACGACGATGGTGGAGAGTGAGGCAGTCGGGGGGGGTGGGTTCTGTCGAAGAAGAAGGAAAAGAACGAAGGAGATGAAGGGGGAAGGTTATTTTCTCTCTCTCTCTGTGTGTGTGTGTGTATATATATATATATATATATGGAAAAAAGGGTATGAGCAACTTGCTCATTTAGTAAATGAGCAATTGATGATGTGGCAAACATGTGATTGGAAAATCCTTAAAGGGTTAGTTGTCCAATGTATCACATGCATGCCACATAATCAATTGCTCATTTACTAAATGAGCAAGTTGCTCATATCCCTTTTGCTCATATATATATATATATATATATATATATATATATATATATATATATATATATGAGAGTGAGACAGAGTGAGAGAAACTAAAATGGAAAGAGAGATTGGTATATATAATTAATATATGAGAGAGAGTGACTGTGATAGAGAGAGGGAATGCGTAAGCATGAGAGAGCTTAGGCACATATTTATAAGGGTGTGAAAGAAGGCGCATGCGCATATAGGGATTTAGCCATGGAGTGTAGGATCACATAGGAGGGAGAAAAAGATAGAAGGAGACGACGGTTGGAGTTTGTAGGAGGAGGTGGAGGCATAGGGTAGGGGAGGTGGGTATTAATGGCAATGTCGTAAGAGTTGTTGGATTAGGATTAGAGAAATTAATTAGGATTAGGAGTTAGGATTTAGGGAACAACTTAGATTTAAGACAACTTACAACCTATAAATCGGATTGAGAAACCGAAAGATGTTCTGGATTGCAGACTCGATGAGATACAATTTTCATGTATAAAGTTTCTCAATTTCAATGAAGAGAAGTAGGTCAAATTCTCAGTGCAAGGTCAAGAAATTTAGCAAGGTTGGATATTCAATAATACAATAAATCAACAGTCTTTTGAATGAATCAGAAAAATCGGGATTGGGTTCAAATGAAAGATCAAAAGAAAAATAAATTGAAAGAACGAAAAGAGATACAGAAACATAAATATTTATTGATAAAGTACAAATACATATTTAATACACGAGTGGGGGCAAAATTGTCATAATTCAATTTTGCGGGGTGTTACAAAGATGATTGGGATTAACTGGAGGCCGATGTTGGAGTTAGGTTTGGGGGTTGTGGGGTTTCGAGATGAGGCAGGAGATAGCGACTGAAGGAGAGAGGTGATTAGGTTAATTAATTAGATTAGGGATATAAACAGGGGGTTAGAATAGGGTTTAAGGTAGTATGCATGCGGGCTTGGGTTTCAGGTTATAAGATTTGGGTTTTGGATTTAAAATAATGGCTTAAACTAGGGCTATGGTTTGGGCTTCATAAATAATAAAAAATATCAACTAATAATAATATAATATTATGGGTTAGAATTTTTGGGTTAAAAATAATAATTGAATAACTAAAAGAATACGGTTAGGTTCAAGTAAACAACGAGATTTATGTAAATGATTGGAATCCACAATACTAGAATAGAAAAGAAGTACAAATAGAAATTTGTACAATCGGGAACGGGAGTTACAATGACTCTACTACAAATTTTCTCAAGTGAAGAAGCCCAATCGCTTGAATTATTGTCGTCTACCTAGTTATCTTTATTATTTTCTCTCTCAACCATATATATTCATGAAGTACGGTATCAAAATTTCTCAACTCTCTCAACTCTTTATTATTGTGATAGCTTAATTTTTTTAGTAAACTTGTTTGTTGTTTTTTCGCTACTCTCTCAACTCTCTCAATCCAATTATCATTTTTTAGGTTTAATTTCACACATAACATTACTACCTCAACCCTCTCAACCTTCCTATATTGTTTTTGTTTTTTCACATACACTACTACTACACTACATTTATTATGTCACGATCACGAGATAGCGGCCATAGCCAAAGTGGATAAGAATCCACTAGTTCATCTCGTCGGCCTCCAATAATCCCACAATTAGAGACCAAATATAATCTTAACCTTAATATAGATAATGAAAGTGTTCCTTAATACGAATATGATCCCGACACACAGCATGATGAATTTCTAGCTAGTGATACAAAAACACATGACACCGAACCCGCACAACCCACTTCTAATAGAAAACATAGAGGCCAAACTAGTGAAATCCATAAATTTTATGACTTTATCTCAAACGAGGACAATCCGAGCATAGGACAAAAGGTGTGTAAAACATGTAACAAAAGTTACAAATGGAAGAAGGGTGAGGGGACGGGTACAATTAGTCGACACATTACAAATGTATACCCCGAACTAGGACCGACTATCGCAACAAAAGATCAACCCTAGGACCGGACAAATAAATAGTCATAGCTATGATCGGAAAATGACTAAACTAGTTATTAAGGAAGAGTTACCTGTTTCATATTCCGAGAGTAGGAACCTAGATGTCTTTAATTAAAATGCACTAAATCCACATTTAAAAAGAATTTTGAGAAACACACTTAAGGCCGATTGTTTTAAACTTTATTCTGAAATGAGAGACGCTTTAATTGCACTTTTGTATTCTTTAACTTGTATAGTATCGTTAACGGCCGATTGTTGTTGTAACGATATTCCGATGATGGGCAAAACTTATCATTGAATCAGTAGTGATTGTCTCATTCAAAAGAGAATCATATCACTTGTCGCTTTGTTGTACCCCCATAGTGGTATGGTTATCGCAACACGTATTTGGGAAGTTTATGATTTATTTCATATTCACGATAAAAAAAATCGATCAGTTTTGATAATGCCTCCAACAACACTTATTCATTACAACAACAGTTAGCTCCTCCATGTCTTTAAATTTTTCATGTTAGATGTGTATGTCATATTCTTAATTTATGTGTACACAATGCTTTAAAAGTAGCCGATTCAGATGTGAATGCAATTAAAAACTGTGTACATTTTATCGCTTTGAGTGGTACTATGCTTCAACAATTCAAAGAATGGTGTAATCTTAAGGGAGTACATTTTAAAAAAAAATCTAGAGATGTTAAACACCGATGGAATTCTACTTTTGACTTATTAAATGTTGTTACTCAATACAAAGCGGTTATAAATAATTTTTGTATTGCAAAAAATATGAAAGATTCTTAAATGACTCTCAATTCTTGGGTTTTTGCCGAAAAGTTCATTAAAATTTTTGGAACCTTTTAACACTGCAACTTTGATATTTTCAAAATCTTATGATTCCACTTATAGTAGTAATTTTATATCAATCATTACTATGATGCAAACTTTTCAAAATAAGATTTTGAATCCTTACATTGGCCATATTGTTATTCCCCTGATGATAAATTTTTTGAAATATATTAATCCTCCTCCTATTTTGTATAGTATTACTACTGGGATGGATCATCGTATTAAATTAGCGGTTACGAAGAGTTTGATTGAAATATTTTTTACTTTACGTAGAAAAGACTCTCAATATGAATGTAATGATTATTTAGCTAATTTGAGCTCACAATGAATAACTTGTATAATTTTTATGATAGAACTTATGCATCTAGTGGTACAACACGACAAACTAGTATATCAACTTTTTCATCTTCTTCTAAAAGTAAGGGTAAGAGTACATTAGAAGATGTCACTGCTAATTTACTTGCTCGTATTCATTCTAAAAAAATCTAGGACTAATACACTTAAAGAATTAAACTGATATAATTCACAAGATAGTGCGAATTCTAGTTCTAAGATTGAAGTGTTACAAAGGTGGAAAGAACATGAAACTCTTTTTCCAATTCTTCTACATATTGCTAGAGATCTACTAACCTTTCATGTGTCTACAGTTGCATCAGAAAGTGTTTTTTCTTCAAGTGGCAGAGTTTGTTGTTGTGCAATAAACCCCTCCGGTCGAAGACTGGATGAAAGCTTGAAGCATGATTCATTAGAGATGTTTGTGTGCACCGAAGATTGGATGAAAGCTGAAGACAGGACTCGAGGAAAAGCAGTGGACACTTCAACAAGTGGAAGCAACTTAATTGAAGATCAATAAGCTAAGTAGGGAATTTAGGGCGATGAGATCATAGGTTTAGGTTAAGTAGAGGTGCACGACAGTAGTCCAATGCCCTCTCTTCAATCTAACTCTAAGCTAATAATATAATTCTGTTTCATTCTTAAACATATTCTACATTTATCAATTTTTTTTTGGAGTTAAACAAAAAAAAAATAAAAAAAATTAAAAAAATACCGGGCCAACTCGGACCTGCCCGACCCGGGTCGGGTTATATCCTTAAGAGTTTGCAGGTCGGTTCGAGTTGATGTTTTAGAATTCAAACCCAGCTCGGCTTTTGACCCGACCTGGCCAAGGCCCGCCCTTACTTTGCCAAACCTGTCGGGTTGGGATCCGGCCCGGTCTGCCTGGCCCGAATGCGTCAAAAGCCCTCAAACCATAGACTTGGCCTAAGCCTCTAACCCACCAACTAGGCCTTTTCATATACCCTCAGAGAATAGTTTGGTCATATTAATTATCCCCTGCCCCACAGACCGTTGTCTATGGAAATATGCAAAGAATAATTTAAAAAGTGTGATACCTTATGCGGGTCGTAGACCGACTTTCACAAAGTAAGTTTTAGCTTCAAAGTGTTTGATTGTTTGTGCCTTCGTCTGTGTTTATTAGAGCATCCACTATCGTTTTGTCTAAATTTTCTATATTTAGCTTTTAGAATTTAGCTTTTAGAATGGAGCGCTGCTATCGTTATTTCTAAAATTTCACAATCAAATGAATAGGACGAAGCTTCTTCATCCGTCTGACGCCGATTTCATTTTTTTGCAACTTAACAAGAATGGACGGAGCTTCATCCTCTGTTTCTTAAAAAAAAAATCTGAATTAAATGGGACGGATGTTGTTCATACGTCTTTATTTTTTCCGGTAAATTTAAAAAAAAAAACAAAAAAGCAGACTAGACGGTGAACTTCATCCATCTAGGGTGTTTTCTTGTTTTTTTTGTTTTTTTTTGTTTTTTTTGTTTTTTTTTGTTTTTTTTTTAAGGTTTTGACAAAAAGATAAAAAAAAACCCTCCCCTCATTAAAAAAAAGGAACGTATTATTCATTTAGGGGTAAATATGTCAATTCATTAGAATTTTTTTATAAAAAAACTGGATTTGAGGGACGGATGAACTTCATCCGTCTCTCACCCACTCATTTGATAAATTTCCTTTAAACAGAAATTATAAATCGATGAGACGGAGCTTTTTCATCCGTCCTTTCAATTTTTTTTCTCAAACGGATGAACTTCGTCCGTCTTCTATATTTAGCATTTCGCTAAAGCAGCTGCTAAGTTTAGCAATGAACTGTTCACTCCTATTCTAACTTTTGGATTTTTAGCGAACGATTGTGAACCTATTTTCTAAATCGATTTTCATTTTTAGGGTTTTTAAAAAACGACAGTGGATGCTCTTATTTTTAAGAATTAGACCACCATAAGACAAAATGAAAATTAGGCCACCTCAATTCCAAAGCATTTGTCTCCTGAAAATTTTGCCGCACTGCCCAACTTTTTGAAAATATTTGGTGCTCTACCCCACTTCCGAAAACAATTAGCGATCTTCCCCTGTTTAGGACACGTCAGCATAAACCGTTATTGGAAATAACGGCATAGGTTATTTACGTGCCATTATTTCCAATAACGGCATCTATATTTAAAAAAAGTGTCATGCCGTTATTTGGAGTAACGGCATAGGTTATTTTACTTTTCGACAGCTTGTAGTCTTCATTTAGAGAAAAAATTGCAAGTGTGAAAACCTTATAACATATGCCGTTATTTCTAATAACGGCATTCGCTGTTATTTCAAATAACAGCATTCTCAAAACTGATGCCGTTATTTGGATAAATTTTTTTTATAAAAAAGTAACTTATTATTCATCCTCTCTGACAAATAAGTAAAAAAAAAAAAAAAATTATAACTGATGCCGTTATTCCAAATAACGACATCAGTTATAAATTTTTTTAAAAAAAAAACTTATTATTCATTCTCTCTGTTTCCAAACAACGGCAAGAGTTCATTTATATATAACTGATGTCGTTATCTCCAATAATGGCATCAGTTATTCGAATGCCGTTATTCAGGATAACGGCATTATTTAAAAGTTTTTATCACACATAGAATTTTTTAAAGTTAGAAGATTCATACTTGTAAGAGAAATATACTGATGCCGTTATTCCAAATAACAGCATGAAAAAAAAAATGTAAAATAGATGTCGTTATTGGAAATAACGGCACATAAATAATCTATGCCGTTATTTTTAATAACGGATTATGCTGACGTGTCCTAAACAGAGGCAGATCGCTAATTGTTTTCGAAAGTGGGGCAGAGCGCCAAATATTTTAAAATAGTGAGGCAGTACGGCAAAATTTTCTTGTCTCCTACTGCTAACTGATTTTACCACTTTATGATTGAACTACCCTGACATTACCCAAGCAACACCAGCAAACCGAGCTTCATAATTGATTTTACCGAATGATTGTTAATTAGAATAACAGTTACAAATATTTTTTTCCCGTAAATTATTAAAATATAGATCACATCTAACTTTATGAATTTTAATTTAAAAAACCGAGATATCAATTTTGTATCACCCTAGCCCCCATATTCTCTTAAATAATAGGTATAGTTTTTTTTTTTTTTTTTTAGGGAAAAGGTGGAATCTGACCTCCCTGTTTTATTAATAAGAGTTTAGCGAAACAAATCCAGAGTACTGGGCCCAAGTACAACTTACAGACAGAAAATAAAATATACATGAAGCAACATTACGCGTACAAACAACAAATGCCTCCAACAACCCTGAAGGGTGGGCCGACAAACAACTCGGTCCAGCAAAATTGTAAGTACGTCAGTTTAGCTTCGTACAGTGCCTCCACGGTACATGCACACCCACCTGAGACAAGTCTGGCAGGATTTTATCACCCGCCGATCCCTGCCTACACCTCGCTGGGGGGACCCCATCTTTGGGCCCAAGCCCGCAGAACGAAAACTGACCCCACGGCACATCCACAGCGATCGCACCCTCCCACCATCTCCACCACTCATCCTGCAAACGTGCCAGTAGCTTCCATAGCCGCTACCAAAGAGATAGCCGTGAAGAGGATACCTTCACCTCTCACACGATAGCGCTATCTCAGGCAATTTCTCACCATACAACTATCTCGCTCACCCCACCAAACACCACGCTCCAGGAGAGAGCCGTGGAGAGGATACATTCACCTCTCTCATACTGAAGTGCTCTCCGGCGATTTCTTACCACACAGACTTATCTTGACTCATATTCCCAATCCGAGGGAAGAGACGACGCTGTTACGAGCCAGTGGCCTAAGCTGGAAGAAACTCAATAGCCTGGTAGTAGGCGCTGTGAAGACTTCACTGGCGACATTGTAGGACGTTCCAAACCAATCATACCGAAATCCCATACCCCATCACCCTCAACACCAGTAAACTACCGACCTCATGCACTTAAACCCCATATCCAAGGTGTTCGCGACAACAGGCGCGGGAGGATGCTCTGGCGCGACATAGTCGCTCCGCGACAGTTGAGACCAGCACCACGGAAGTTGAGACAACTGAGCACACATTACGGAGGGACCCCATCTTTGGGCCCAAGCTCCACAATCGTGCATGACAACCTAACCCTTCTATAGCTTCTCTCTCTAGAATCGCACTACGGCACATCCAAGCGCACCCGGCTTCTTCACACACACTACCAACCCTCGGAAAAACCAAATCACAGCAGCAGATCGCCGTGATTGGCCCCAAGATTGTGGACATGGTGGCAAGCGCGAAGAACAACCGGGAAAACAACTAGCAAAGCCCACCAAACCCAAACCCCAACCCCAAAAATCACACCCCCACTCCAAATACCAGGGTTCGTCGCCACGACAGACGGAACGAGAGCTCACGGCCGCCAATGAACAGATCCGGCGGGCGTCATGGAGCTACGGCGGAGACGACGATGAGATCCGGCGGAACAACATGGATCCATGGTGGAGACGATGACGAACACGTCGCCGCGTTCAGCAGGGGCAGTCGGGGTCGGGGGTACTTTTTGACACTCCCAGATCTAGGGGGATCGGTGGCGACGATGGGCTCTTTGGTCGAATCGGGGGGGGGGGGGTCGGAGGTATAGGGAAACGGAAGACGAGACGGAGATGTAGGTGGAGGTGGGTGAGAAGGCAATGAGCAGACGCGACGGTGGAGAGGGAGGTGGAGAGGATGCGAGATCGGTGGAGAGGAAGGTGACGGCGAACGGGGAGGGGGCGGCGAGAATCCGGCCGCCACCCCCTCCAAACTTCCTCTAGATCTAGGGTTTTTGTTTTTTGGGTTATTTGGGGAGCTCGCTTTGTGTACACTTCTTACGACGCTACTGTGTTAAATAATAGGTGTAGTTCTGAAATTAAATTCATCAAAGCCAACCGAAACCAGTAACATATAATACTGACTGATCAGACAAAAACAATGTAAATTAAAGCTATCCGAAATACGATTTTTTTATATGCCATTTTTCGAAACTATTTGTACTTATAGGACAATTGCCAAAGTATTTACATTCGTGGACTCAACAACTAAACTCGTCATTTCTAATGGCGAGTTTAGTTGTTTCATGCTCGCCGTTGGGACACGGCGAGTTTAGTGCTAATTTTTTGAGAAACTCATTGTTCCAAACGACGAGTTCAGTTCAAAATTTTTAATAAAGACTCGCCGTTTCCAACGGCGAGAACATTTATACTAGACTCGCTATTGGGAACAACGAGTTTAGTTCAAAATTTTCAATGACAGAAAATTTTCAATGATGACTCGCAGTTCCCAACGGCGATGACATTTACACTAAACTCGTTGTTGGGAACAGCGAGTCTAGTTCAAAAATAATTTCTATGAAGTTTTATTTAAAAAATTTACTAAGTCCAACAGAATATTTTCACTCTCTGTGAAATTTCCTACAACCTCCCCGTTCCCAACAGCGAGTCTAGTATAAATATCCTCGCCGTTGGGAACGGCGAGTCTTCTTTTTGAACCAAACTCGCTGTTCTCAACAGCGATTCTAGTATAAATATTCTCGCCGTTGGGAACATCGAGTCTTTATTGGCAATTTTGAACTAAACTCGCTGTTGTGAATGACGAGTTTATAAAAAAACTAACACTAAACTCGTCGTGTCCGAACGGCAACGATGGAACAACTAAACTCGCCGTTGGGAACGGCAAGTTTAGTTGTTGAGTCCACGAACGCAAATATTTTTGACAATTGTCCTCTTTCTACAAGTAATTTTGAAAGTGACATATTAAACAAAAATTCCCAAAGTGCGGTAAAAACAGTGGAGCACAGGCTGCACAGTGGAAGCTATAGCTTTATAGTGTTTTATATAATTATATATTTGGTGATAAGTTATTATACAACTGCCTAAATTTTTTTATTTTTTATTTGCTAGACAATAATTTAAAAAAACTTTAAAACAACAATAAACATGAGTGTTCCTAGGTCGGAAGACCCCTCTAGCATCTTTCTCAGCCAAAACAAGGAATTCAAGGTCGGAGGTGTTAATCCACAGAAAGCTTTGACCATTACTACGTCTCTTTTTTGCGGTACAATCAATACACACGTGTTGGGTTTATGTCTTACAGACTAGGTTGGATAAGAAGACGATGAGACGATGGAGGAATCGAGACGATCGGAGACGGAGTGGAGGCAAGGAAACAGTCAGCATCTGTAGTTGCAGAAGTGGCGGTCAACCAGTCATAGGGTGCAAATGTTCCCGAGAGGGGGACAGTCGACCAACCTTGGGGGTGCGGTCAACCGGTCACGGCGCTAATGAGTTTATTGGGTCGGATCTTGGTGATTCGTGAGAATCCCAACTTGCTCTTCAAGTTAGATCTGACGGCTCATATCGTAGGGTTATCTCTTCAAGAATATCCAATGGTTACTGTATTAAGATATCAAACTAGGTTTTCTCTAGATCTCTATATATTGTTGTTATTGGCTCCTATTGATAGCCAAGAGAGAGAGTACTTCATTGAAGGCGAAGTTTGAGAGTTTCTCTAATTGTAAACAACTAGTACTTACTGGTGAGGCTTGAGAGAGGGTCGTGGTGAGAATTGTAGTATTCTTATATCTTCTCTAGTTGAATAACATCTTGGGTTTCTTCTCCCCCGAATTATGGTGAAAGCCCCAACCGGGACAAATTTGTGTACTTTGGTGTGTTTGGTATGATCTCATATGCGGTTGGTAGTTTGTGTTGATTGCATCGAATAACTCAACAAGATCCTGAAATAGGGGTTTCTAGTGGGAAATCCGTAACAATTGGTATCAGAGCTTCGGGTTCAAGGGTTTGTTTGAGTTCCTTGGAGATGATGGCAGATCAAATCACGAAGATCAAGCGGTTCAAAGGCAAGATCAACTTTAATCTCTTGAAGGTGGACATGCATGAAGCATCGGTTAAACAGGACTTGGATCTAGTCCTAGAAGGAGATAAAGGGAGACCAATTGGCACAAAGCAGGAGAAGTGGAAGCAGATGTGTTCAGAAGCCTTGGGTTTAATCTGGTTGTCATTGATGAACGAAGTCAGGTATAAGAGAAGTACGGCGAGTCTTTGGGCAAGATTCAGAACTGACTACTCGGGATCGTCGTCACAAGTTCGGATGCACCAGCGAAGAAAGTTGTGGGGTTTCTCAATGAAGAAAAGTACCGCTCTTCTAGATCATGAAGTGGAGTTCAATATGGAGTTATCTGAACTGAGGGCGTTCAACACAGATGATCTAAGGGTTTCCAACTAAATATATTCACCATCAAATCCATCCAACATGATAACCTTGCTAGGCGAGAAATCTACCAAGGAGAAGTTTTTCATAGCAGGTATGATCAAGGGGTTGGAGGAGGATGCACTTAGGAAGGAGAGTCAGAAATCAGTGTCAACTTCTGTGAGTTGCTTGGAGGTGGATTGTACTTTGATTGGAAGGAAAAGTGAATGTCGGGGTAAGATCCGTGGCCACCAGTTCAAAGGGATTGAGCATTACACGAGAGACTGTTACAAGCGATTGAGTCAGAGGGGTGCCAAATTTAGTGCTGCTGAATCAGGTGAAGGCTTAAACAGTGCTTTTGTTTCAAGTTCTTTAGATGTGATTTCCGGTTGTTCTCTTGATTCGGTTAGTTCTTCTCAAGTTTGCTCCGAAAGGGAGATGGTTTCTACTTGCAAATTTGCATCATATCGTTGTGTGGGAATGAAGTTTGATAAGATTTGTGAAGTAATGGTTTCTACTTACAAGTTTGCGTCATGTCGTTGTGTGAGAACGAAGATTGACAAAACTTGTGAAGTAAGATGTGAGAAAACAAATGAGTCGAAGATGACAGACGGAAGGGGACACACACTAGAGGAGGGCATGCATATTCCTTTGATGAAGCGGAGCCTTATTTCCATGAGAACTCTAGATGTTCAGGACTGCAGGTACACAGATCCAGGTGGAGTTCGTTTAGTTTGGAAAAGTTATGGTGAGGTGATGAAGGGTAAGAGGGGGATTGGGTAGGATCAGCACAACCTCTACCAGCTTTGGAGGAACAGAAAAACTTGCGCAAGTGTTTCGAAGCCCATTGTTCCTAAAGCACTATCTAGTATGCCGTCACTACAATCATCCGAGCGAGACTGTGACGTTCGAATATCGTCGGAAGGCGGAGAGAGCCTTGAGGTAGGTGGAGTTCATGTGGAGGGTGGCACCTCCATGATTACATCTACTGGGGTGTGCCCTTGAGGGGGGCATACAGCGGGAGAAAAACAGGTGGAGATATATTCAACTAGCAGAGGAAGCCATTGAAACGAGTTGTTTGCAAGAAGAGAAGGAAAAAGAGTCTAGAAGGTTTCAAATCACACAGGTGTGGATTCATGAGTATGCAATCCAAGGTGGAGATTGTTGGGTTTATGTCTTGCATACTAGGTTGGATAACAAGACGATGAGACGATAGAGGAATCGAGACGATCGGAGACGGAGTGGAGGCAAGGAAACAGTCAGCATCTGTAGTTGCAGAAGTGGCGGTCGACCGGTCATAGGGTGCAAATGTTCCCGAGAGGGGGACGGTCGACCGACCTTGGGGGTGCGGTCGACCGGTCGCGGCGCTGATGGGTTTATTGGGTCGGATCTTGGTGATTCATGAGAAGCCTAACTTGCTCTTCAAGTTAGATCTGACGGCTCTTATCGTAGGATTATCTCTTCAGGAATATCCAATCGTTACTGTATCAAGATATCAAACTAGGTTTTCTCTAGATCTCTATATATTGTTGTTATTGGCCTCCATTGAGAGCCAAGGGAGAGAGTACTTCATTGAAGGCGAAGCTTGAGAGTTTTTCTAATTGTAAACAACTAGTACTTGCTAGTTAGCCTTGAGAGAGGGTCGTTGTGAGAATTGTAGTATTGTTGTATCTTCTCTAGTTGAATAACATCTTGGGTTTCTTCTCCCCCGGATTAAGGCGAAAGTCCCAACTGGGACAAATTTGTGTGCATTGGTGTGTTTGGTATGATCTCATATGCGCTTGGTAGTTTGTGTTGATTGCATCGAATAACTCAACAAGATCCTGAAAGAGGGGTTTCTAGTGGGAAATCCCTAACACGTTCCCTTCTTTATAAATATGTTGTGACCCACCAATATTTGCACCTTCAACCATGAGTAAAATATCTTGAGAAATGAGTCATGGCTTCTTCTTGCACGGGTCTCATCGACGACGAGTTCAAGTCTCCCTCAATAAGAACATGACCGGTGAGACAGCAGATGAAAGATCGTAAGAGCCACCCACACACCTCTTCTTTCAATAACAATAACCCCCCCCCCCCCCCCCCCCCCCCCCCCCCCCCCCCCCCCCCCCCCCCCCCCCAAAAAAAAAAAAGAAAAAAAAAAAAAATCTGACTAGCAACCCCTTACCACACTAATCTCCTAATCTCGATAGACTAAACTACACTAAACTACAACCATCGGTAAGTTCTCACCAAAGCATTTGATCAAGAGCTCTTGCACCCGACGAGGGACGGAGATTACTTTGATACATCCATTACACCTCATTGTAAGTTCTCAGTAAAGCAGAAAAACCACCAAGAACATTTAACATTTCAACAATGTCTAAAATCGCACCAAAAGCCACAATGTGTGAAAGGGGGCACACACTCTTAAAGCAGACTCTACATCGAGCTTTCCAAACATTCAATAAGGTGATGATAATTAAAAATTGTAAAAATTGTTTTTTAGCACTTGAACCAAACACACTATCCTCTAACATTGATTATAGATCAGTAAAGGATGTCATGTTGACACTAAGACTCATACATTGTACAAGAATGTTTTAAACTTAACAAGAATACTCATACACCAACACTCAAGGAGAATGTTCAATCGTTTCATCTCCAACTTAGCAGTACGATTCATCTCCAACTTAGCAGTAGACAAGTAGCCACGACGAACCAACTCTAACCAAATAAGAACTCCACCAATGGGAACCATCTACAACCATGCAAAAACTTTTGGTGGTGTAAATTGCATAATGATGTGTTGTTTCTCAACATCATCAAAACTCTGCAGCAGGTCCCAAATTATTTTTATTTATGCTTTTCTATTACAGCGAACAGAAATCCTTTTGCCTCCCAATATTAAGAACACTTAGAACAGTAACTAGAAAATCCTGAAGAAACACTACAGAACAAATGTACATAAAGAAATTGTTGTAAAAATAACTCAACAGAAAATTTTGGAACTAGAATCAAGAAGGCAAGCATAAATGATAGACCCTGCAACCTAAACATATAACACCACAACAGATTAGGACCCACTAATCCAGCAATCAGGACTTGCTTTCATGTGCAATGAAGCAAAACTTCACATACTCTTTCATTTTACAAATCACAACAGGGCAGGGTTCCTCAATTCACCTGTTCCTGTCTCTTGGATCAACACTCAAGAAACGCCACCACGGAAGACTCAAAGCAAATGAAAAGCTTCAGCAAAAAAAAGCTGAATCTGAATTAAGATACATAAACTAAGACACAAACTAGCGATCCCTTGGCAACTTCTAACAAAAGCAATCACAGTGTACCAAATCCATTAAAAAGACGAAATATTTAAGATTCACAACAAGGTTTACGTATTCCTCCTTTCCTACTGTCCAACTAACCACCTCTAAAATCCTACACCAAACACCTACACCATTGCTACATAATACCTCACTTCCTCTTCTTGGAAGGCGGTTGGGGGATGTCTTCATCCTCTTCCTCATCATCATCATCTTCTTCATCTTCATCCTCATCATCCCCTTCCTCATCGTCGTCGTCATCATCGTCATCGTCGTCATCTTCACCGTCGCTTCCTCCTTCACCATTTACCTCAGGATCATCTTCTTCCTCCTCTTTGTTTCCTTCATCTTCTGACTCTTCATTCTCTTCATCATCATCCTGACTATCCTCACCATCATCATCTTCATCATCGTTGTCATCCTCGGAGTCGCCGGTATCTTTATTCTCGGGTTCAACTTTGTTTTTCCTGGTAGTAGTGACAGGCAGCCTACAAATGACGAGATGATGTAGAATGTACTCAAATTAACAGTGTAAATGACTACTCTGAGGTAAATTTTGGAAATAAACGTACTAGGGAAAAAATAATTTACCCAGTGGAGATTTCAGCCCCAGTACAAGACAAAGAGGTCATCTGAAAAAGATTAAACATACAGCTAACAAATATATAAACCATACACATAAATTAATAGATAACCAACGACAAATGGTAAAAACCAGATTTTGCAAATAGAGAGCCTATATAATTCTGAATTAGTTGAAACATGAGAATTTAAACATTGATAAAATTTAATTCAATTAACTTCTACAATTAGATGGTCCCTCAAGAATCCCAATTTCCAATTTGGAACTACCGATGCATTCTTATATTGTGCTGTACTCCATAATTATTTATCAATATAAAGATCTAAATTTTTCTTGTCAATTTTTATGATATAATCTCTAACGAAAACTGACTTTTAATTACAAATTCAGGCTTCATGTTTATAAGATTTTGTTGATATAACTTATACAAGCCATTTCAATAGAAGTTATACGGTTTTGTTTTTTTATAGGAAAACACATCTCGAATTGTATAGTACAAATGTACAGCTTGTTAGTCCCTGTAACAGTATATGGTATGAACTAATCTGAGTCAAATTGTATCATATAATATGACATTAGATGAATCAGTATCTTAATCTTTTATTTGAACACTAAGTTTACATTACAAGCACATGAGGTGCATATGCTCTTCCTCTACCCTTCAAAATTCTTACTTCAATCGAGCACTAGAAAAAATACTATAAGAAATAATTACACCAGTGTCCATTGTTTGCATTGAATCAGCAAAAAAATTACACCTGCTTTGTTAGAAAAGGAAAAGGGATGACACCATTTGGGCTACCACACAATAACACACCTTTCGGAGTGAAAAAGCAGGTGTTGTATTTATTATAGTTAATGCATCATTACTAAACATGTTTCATTGTTTAATAGCCTCCCACATTAACTTGGATCGGTTTCTTCTCATTTGTCGATGTATCAACTAGTCTCTAGTTCCCTTCATTAGTAACAGAAGCTAATACAAGGTTCTTTATAAAACATTTGGTGGCTTTACAATTATAAGGAAAAGAAAAGGGAGCACAAACTGAACCAAAATATTATTGAGTATTTTAAGCATATCCTCCAACTTTTCATGTCAATTTTTACTACAAAATTTTCTTTTTTTAGAAAAATGTACAACAAAACTCAAATACTAAAATCAATGTCTAACATTACACTGTCATGATGACCAATCGATTGTTCCCTCGATAGTTCATTAGAGAGAAACAACTATTATTCTAGATCTATTAATAAACAACTCATCACCTCAGAGTAACAGACATTTTTATGCATATTATTGGAACGATTCTACTTGACAAACTAACAAGCATCACATTACCAAAAAGTATACTTAATATTTCCTCAAATGCGGAAGTGAACCAAAGTTAAACTAAGCAAACATAAGCTACGTGTTTCCAGACTTACATCTGAGTTTCATTGTATGTATCATTTGTGGCCTTGATGCAGAACCTTCCAATTAAATGAGTAACATTCATATTTTCATGTTCATAAACATACTGAAAACAGATTATTAGGTTTCCCTCTTCGTAATTCCTAAACATCATTTGTTAATTGTTATTGACCAAAAGATCATTGAATATATAAGGCTACATTTGACAACAAAGTTAAGTTAGGATACCTGGAGTTATCTTTCGTAACTTGAAAAAAACTCGGAGTCATTCTAACTTTGGCATGTTTGACTCATTTTGGAGTTAGAAAAACTCGAGTTATTTAACTTTGGCATGTTTGACTCATTTTGGAGTTAGAAAAACTCGAGTTATTTAACTTTGGCATGTTTGGGACTCATTTTGGAGCTAAGATAACTACGATCATCTCACCCGTAAAGCTGAGAAAACTGAAGTTTTCTAAACTTCACCCTTATCCAATTTTTCATCATTAGGAAGATAACTTTAAGTTGGATGTAACGGTCAGATCAGCAGACTTGGCATACCTTGTACCTCTAAAGTTGAAATAACTTCGGTTATGTTAATTTTGTTCCCAAAACAGCCTAAAAGTGTAGTAACACCCTTTAAAACTGCAAACCTTTTCCCCTAATCAGATTCTATTAGATTTTCTTTAAAAAATACTATGAAATACATCTATAAGGTGTTTGTTAAATGAAGTGGTGAAAAAGGGACGAACTTGAACAGAAGCACTAATAAAAAACGATATGTTGCCAAAGAAAAAAAGTTAATGATTAACACAATAAATCAATAATCAGTATGAACCCAACCCGAATGGGTCCTAGGAACTCCCCAGCTGGATCTAGTTGGTTCATTAGAACATCCTCTATATACATGCTTCGTGGGTTCAGATGCAAAGTGAATTCTACAAAACCATAGCAGAACCACCAGTGGATTGTGTATTATCCAACCCATTGGAACCCCAACATAGCATGGAACCAGATAATTACTTCAAACCCAGGTATACGTGAGTATGCGACTATTAAATAGTGCAATTGAAAACTCAAAATTTGTGTTGCCATTCTAAAATTTAATTCAAAATATAATAATAATAATAAAATCTCCGAGAATAATGCCTACCAAAACAGGCCCTTATGTGCGAGTTACACACTATGTGGCAGCAGATTTAGCGCATACTGCCAAATAAGGTGGCGCTACCCACGTGCAAATTGAAAACAGTCACATATACGTGTAAATCTAGTACCACTCAGACATGGAAAACTAACTAAACAACCTCGTATTAAAGGTGTCAATACACTGACAGCTGTAACTGTAATGCAGATTAACAGATTATGAGCATGGTTCGACAGCAATATGAATAAACATCAAATTAAAGATGATCACTCTGTGTCAGAAAAAAGCCCCTAAAAATTATCATTTTATTAAGAACTGGAGCTTTTTCCAATCTAACTTCCAAAACTAAAAGATCTACTTTTTAAGCTTGAAATTAAGGCTACCCAGGGGAAACACTGAAACCGTAGATCTACCATCAGAAATTTACAACGAAAAAAAGTATCCCAACAATGCGCCTTTAAATGGTGAATCTGATGACTAACATTCCAACAACCATTCCGAAATACACCCAATAACACAACTTTCATTGCTAATAGAAATCACAACACAGCAATCATAAGAAACTAGAAATTATTATCACGGATCTGGCACTAAATCCACTAATCCCATCATTCACAGCAACAAGGACACCCTAAACAACCCTAAAAACCCTTCGCCTACCATAAAAAACACAACTTTCCGTAACTAGAACAAAAACCCATATCAAATATCATAATATTGCAGAAATAGTTGCAAATTTTACAGGAGTAGAAGTTTTTATACCGCTGTGAGAACGAAAAGGAGAGACATTGCGGCATCCAGAACTACGGATTCGACCATAGAGACGAGAGTCGTCTCGGAGCTTCTTGAAATCACCTCCACCGCCATCTGAAACCCTGTGAAAAGGAGGAAGAGGAGGATAGGGATGGGGACAGATCTCAGGGTTAGAGGAGAGGAGTTTATAAAAGGGGAGGCAAGTTAGGGTTTTTCTTATCTTAGGGTTTTGGGATTTCGAGGTGTCTTTTAGATAAGTTATCTTGTTAATTAATTAATTATTTTATTTTATTTTATGTATAACCAACCTTACCAAATTAATCGTCAGAAAATATAGGAGAATTGCTCTGAGAAAAGAATAGGCTGAGCAATTAAATTGCACGGACTAAGAATTTTGAGAAACTCTTAAAATTATATATTACATAAAAATTTAGAAATGCCTCTTAGCTATTTCAATCACAATATAATCAAAAGATGACAAATCTACAAATTAGCTAATTCACACTTTCAAATCAACATACATCATTCTATATTTCTATTCAATTAAAAGAAGAATATAGAATGGAGTGTGCTCCTCCAAGGTCCTGGGTTCGAACCCTAAGGTTCCCAAAAGATGGGGATTAAATACCTCTGGGGTGGCCAGTGACCGCTATGCATAGATGGCTGGCGCAACAACCCGACCAAAGGTCGGGAGCCTTGTCACGAGGACTGGGATTAGTCTGACCCGTAGAGGAGGATGGAGACCCAGTATAATAAAAAAAAAGAAGAAAAAAAAAAGTCGAATAATTACCGAAATTTAGAGATGCTAAGAAAGAGACTTACAATCTTATCAGATTCCTTTGTTCTAAAGCTTGTTTACAACACTCATATTATCTGCGAAGTTCCTCAATATTTGTCACCAACTGTTCTATATTACTCTTTAGTTGTGTCTCTATAAAATGATCAAACTATAAAACACGCATATAATACCAAATTCACCCAAACTTTTCAAATAAAACAAAAGATTTAGAAAAGATACCACTATCTGCATGTTGTTTTCCTTCTTATTCCAGCATATTCCGAAGCTTCTCTTGCTTCATCAAATTTTTATCCTCTCATTTCATCAACCATTTGATGCAAGTCTTTAGCTTTCTTATATATTCACTCATTTGTTCACTTTACCCTAAGAAAATAAAAATAATAAAATACAATAATGATATAATGGACCAAACTATTCAACTTTCATGCTTTTTACCATCATCTACAATCATCATTCTTTGTAATTGAAAATTTACTGATAATATTACTTAGAATGCAAAAGTCCAAATGAAAACAGATAACAATTAGAATAAAAAGCCCTCATATGCAAGTCAATTCTTTTCAACTTCATACTTGATAATCCCCCTTCTTCTAATCTAAAATCCTACATTATTAGGTTTGCATCTGATCCCGAAACTCAAAACTTGACCTTACTATCATTAACAAGCAGAAAAATACTCAAACATAAACAAATTAAATATTACCCGAAAATGGATATAAAAACTGAAACAACACTTCTAATTGAAGAAAGATAAAATAATTATGAGAGATTGCTAAAAATAAATGAAAAGCTCAAGAACTTAACAAAAGTAATTTTTCATGAGAAATAATTATGAGAAGTAGTGAACCCAATTAATATCAAACTGAAGAATAAAAGTTGATCTTCAGGTAACCTACATCTGGGCCAACTGCAACGATGGCATGACATACTGGCCTAACTGCCATCTCCGTAATCTCTGGGAGTACACATTGGAGAGAGTAGTGTAAATCAGTGAATAAATAAAAATAAATATATAATAAACACTTACATTACCTTTTTACTTTCCCACAGTTTATTCTTTTCTTCATTTCTTCGCCTTCCGAAATCCCAATTTCTACCATGACCTCTAAAATCTAATTTATTTGGATTTGAAGAAACAAAAAAAAATCAAGAACAGAACATTAGTTAGGATTTGGTCTGAAAATAACCAATCTTTATTTTTGAATCCATAATTAGGGTTTGGATTCCAAAATTTCAAGAATTGAAACACCCTAATTAGAAATCAAAAGTAAAAAGCGGGTGGTAAATTAGGGTTTCATGAATACAATATTACAAAACAAATTAGGAATTCAAAAACCCTAATTTTTCATATGAGAACTCTTACTAATGGTGTCATCACCCATGGCAGGCCAGCGAGCGTCGACGGCGAGGATTTGGGTGGGCTGGCGAACGACGACTGCAGAGAATTGGGGGAGGAGGGTTAGCGGGGTTTTGGGGGAGGCGGAGTTGGGAGAGGAAATGTTTTTGTTTTGTTTTTGTATTTGTTTTTGTATTTTGTTTTATTAAGTAAAAAGGTATGGTGTTCACGTGTTAAGGTATGTGTGATTTCCTACTTTTGCTCTTCTTTCTCCATTTCAAAATGGAAAAATGAGAGAGGGGTTAGGCCTATTAGCTTAAGATATAGTATAATGTGATTTATTTGTTTACATTTTTAATATATTGGGTAAATTTAGTTAAAACTGATTAGATTTCATGCTTGCAGGCAGCTCTTTGGCATTTAAGGGCCGACAGAATTGATCTCTTTCATTTTCTTAGTAAACTAAGTTAGTACATTTTTGGAAAAATAGGTTGGTTAAATATGTCAAAATTCAAAAATCAAAAGTTTTACCATGATTAGAGGATCTGTAGTCGTGGAGATCCAAATTTTGGGTATTTGGCAAATGGAAATGGGGAAAATGACTTTACGCTGCAGTCGTTGAATGCCAAAAAATGAGTTTTTGGACTTTTATAATCTCAGACAAAAGATTATTTTTCGTCCGAGGTTAAAAAAAATTCCTAAAAAAATGTTAATTTAATCCTAATTATTTCTTAATTATTAATTAATTAATATTTAAACCTACATTTAACCCATCAAGATACAATATAGGGTGGTTGTATAGTAAATAAAAGGTGAGAATTGTATGGGACGGGGCATCATCTCCCGTCCCAGCACATTTCAGAATTGGTTATTTTTTTAAAATGGAACGGCCGGGGAATAATCCCTCGTCCGACCATTTTTTAATAAAACAAAAAATTAAAAAAATCAAGGAAGGTAAATAATCTATCGTCTAATAAAAAAACGACGAAAGATAATCTTTCGTCCGATCGAACGGACGAAAAATTATCTTTCATTAGCTATATTTTGGTAATTGCCATTTCGTTTGCCAGATATAGATGACTACTGTTGCGGTGAAACCCAATTTTTGGGTAAATGGCTAACTACTACAAATGCTCTTATGTGTGATTTATTTGTTTATATATTATCTTGGATAAGTTTCCTTAAAACTGCTTAGAATTCACACTCGCATGTCACTCTTTAACTTTTAAGAGCGATTATATCATCAAGCGGAAATTTTTTTGACAACAAGATTTTTTTTTTCTTCCGTTTTCTCAGTAAACTAGTTAGTTCATTTTAGACAAAGAGGCTGGGTACATATTTATTGATACATGAGGACGTTCAATAAATAATCAATAAATACGATCATACAAGTGACCTACATATTGTAATACCCCAGATTTTTAAATAATGTTTTTAAGATTAATAAATAAATTAAATTGGGTTTTTGAGATTTAATAAATATTTTTTCTGAAGATTTATCTTTTTACACGTGCAAAACACGTGCAAATATTTTTCTGGGAAGTTCAAAGTCAAAAATTATTTTGTGGAAAATCATTATTTATTATTAGATATTATTTGTTAATTTTTTGGGTTTCTGATATTTATTGGACATATTTGCAAATATTACAAAAAGGACTTTTGTGCAAAATTACCAGTTGGAGTGAAAACTCCAGATTTTCAGATTTTTAGGCTGGGTCCAATGCCTAGTCAATTCAGGAGTAAAAATTTTACCCTTCGTTTCAACACATTTGATATATTTTACAAGTTTTAATAAAAGAGGATCTTTTTGCAAAATTACTATTTGAAGGGATGAAAGTGCCAAATTGTTTTCTGGGTTTTCCCTACAGTGTCGGCTGATGCTGGTGGGGGTCTTTTTGATTTTTGAACTCGATTAAATTTGTTTTAACTAATTTCCTAGTATGGGGATCTATTTATGTAAAGATATATTTTAAAAGGAGCATTTTTGCAAATGTATTCGAAAACCCTAGAATCTGAATTCCGGCCTATTTAAAAAGTGGAGTGCAGCCGTCTTTTGCTACACAACACAAAGGATTTTATTATTATTATTTCTTGAATTTTTAAAGAGAAGATCTTGGATTTCTTGTGAAGGAGAGGCTCTTCTTATTTTCTATCTATCTTCGTTCGATTTCTTCAACAAGGTGAGTGATATATTTGTTTTGTTTTGTTCTTTGAATGATGTATGTGGTGTTTCATCTACTAGAAAGAATGCTAGGGTTTGGGTATGAATTTATATGGTGGATTGGATGAATTGGTGAATTAAAATTGGATCTTTTAATAAAACCTAATTATTTAGGAGTAGAATTGCATGTGGATGATTTGAGATTTGTTGAATGACCCATTATAAATCATGAGTAGGCTATTTCTTTTGGATTAATGCTGATTTGATTGAGTATGGTGAATGTCATGCATACATTGATTAAAGATGAGATTTTTATTGGGTTTGGATGAATGCAACTAGGTTGTGGTAATGTTAAATTTGTGTATATTTATGAGTTAATAATGGTGATTGAGTTTGAGGAAGTTTGAGAAGGACTAATGAATTAAGAGATCATGTCTTGAGAATTAGATTTGTGATAAATTGAATTGGATTTGATGTAATACAACTAAATTGGGGATTTGTGATTTGTGAAAGGTTTTATTTGAATTTGGATTTCTCAAATACTAAGACTAAATCTGAATATGTTGTTATTTCTAATCAATGGATTTGTGAAGTTTTCTTTGGTGCACGGACATGCACAAACAATTTACATGAATATCGTATTTCATTGTTTATAAAGAAATTGAGTCTTTATGTGTTTTCTACGAATTTGACTATATCCCAACTTATTTTGGTATTGATATGGTTTGGAATATAAAAGCGAAGTTATTTTGATGTAAGATTGATTCTTAAAAACTCTACTTTTGATGTATGCACAAATTCGTTTTCTTTTGAAGAGAATCAACAAATTTGCTATTTTGATTAATTCAAGTAGTTTTGATTGGTTTTTATGGATCTTTGTATATCCTATAAGTTGTATTTGATCATATCAGAAATATACTTTTACAGAATTCATTTTCATAAAGTAAAACTCCGTATCGGTTGAAAAGTGCACAACTAAAAACTGCAATCTGCAGGTCGACAGTCGACCGGTTGAATTTTACAACCGACCGTCGCTACCTGGCTGCTGTGTTTTCTCGTTTTCTTGAAATTTCGCGCGGAACAGTCGACTGACCCATTTTTCCAGTCCATTGCCTCTGCTCTGTTTTGATGTTTTCTCGGAGTTTTGGATTTTCACTCTGGACAGTCGACCGATTACTTTTTACAGTTGACTGCTACTACTTAGAATTTTATTTCTTGAAGTATTGGGTTTTTGCTCTGGACAGTCGACTGTTACCGTTCTGACCGATGTTTTCTTGAGTTTTCTGACGTTTCTTCGAATGATTGTTCCTTCAATATTATATTATTTCAAAAGATGTTTTACTACAGATTTAAATGGTTTATAGAGATTTATATTGGAGCTTTAAAAGTACTCTTTTGGACCTTATTTGAGTTATACGTGCTTTCAAAGGAATAGATGTTTTGTGATATACTACAACTTAGAAATATGATTTTTCAGTTATTGAATAGATTTAATATTTATTTGGATTCTGGAATTTTATAAAAGATTTGGGTTTTATTGATTGGAGAAGTTTCTTGATATGATCGTTTTGACGATGGATTTGTCAGTTTGGTCTTGAAGATATCTCTAGGAGTTGAGTGGGAGTCCTGTGAACCAGCAGTTGAGATTTGTTGATTTAGACCTACGGAGTCTTGGGGTTGTTATTGAGTATTTAAGTTCGGCAGGATACACTAACTCTAGAGATGAGGATTTTTGTGTTTTAATAATAACCAACTTAAGGACAGGCACTAGTGGAGATGTGATGGAACTTGGAAAACATGAGTATATGCTCTTGGTCTGTTTAGTCCAACGGATGCGTTCCAGGACTGTTTGTTGTCCTGTCTCGAGAGGACATTTGTATGTTCGCGTGTCGAGGGTCTGCAGGCCTATTCACGGAGCATGCAAGGTGCATTCGCGTGTCGAGGATCGGCAGACCTATTTACGGAATGTACTTGGTGTATCTGCACGTCGAGGGCCTTGCAAGCCTATTCATTGGGTACACGGTTGGGAGGTGATTCTCCAGTTTTGGAGCTATCCTTACATGATGCTTGCGCGTTGAGGGCTGTGGTGCCTATTTGCGGAGTATTCTGGATCTTGTCTTCCATCATCGTAGTGAGATTAGTTGCATAACGAGGGATTTAACCCTATAAAGTGGAGATCGATAAGGGCTTGCACCGGACCTATGTACTATGGAATGCATAAAATCCGACAAGTATGCATTAGAGAGTCAGCATATAGCATTTATGTTTTCTTGACTTGGTTTTATGCTTGTGTTTTCCTGTTTTTCCTACACTTGACACTTAGTCTAGATTCACTCGATGTTTTCATGTATTACTATTTACTATCTTATATTCCTTGATATTTTCATATTTTACTTATTGTTATTTCTCATTTCATTCATTCTTGCTGTTAATACGTGTTGTTGATGACTCCATGTTTTGTGATTTATTTATGTTGTTTTCTTTTTATGTCACTCACACCGTTATGACTAACCCCTGTAGTTTTGGGGGTAAGGGTTATCTCTGGCCTCATGTTTTATAGGTAGGTGCTTATAGTTTGGGATTTGGATGCTTGTGCTAAATTGATGTTATGGCCTATGTAAATTGTAAAAGAAGAGTTGTAAAAGAAAGTTTGAAATTCAAGGTGTTTTGTATTCCGCTGTATTTTATAAACAATTATTGTAATAAAAATTTGAAATAAAAATTATCTGTGTTTTTGGCTATGTTTACTATTGCAATTAAAGTTGATGCTGGGAATTGTGCCACGTATTTCTGATATATCATATTGGAAATTCGGGGCGCTACACATATATATATGATACATATGATCAAATCAGTATCACACAACTACATATACTCTACACAACTACGTATACTCGGATGCACGTTCTTTTTTTGTAAGGTTCTTCTTTCACAAATTAACCATAATATGTACAATTTACGCGTGCGTTGCACGATTTAATAAATTTTAAAAATAAAAATAAAAATTTGGACATAGGGAGGATTCAAGCATGAAACCTCATTTATATTAGTTATGTATGTGTGTTGCACATGTTGGTAGATTTACAAATGACACTAAGGCCTTCTCCCATTATAATATTAGAGATTAGATATTAGAGATTAGATATATGTGCAATTTATAGTTTACCCAAATCGGGTATTTATTTTATACGTACAATGCATATTTTTTTCTCCTAAATTGGCAGATTTAATTTACATGAGCGATTTATGTGAGTTTTTATTATATATATTTTTTAAGTAAAGACTACGATGTAATTTGGCATCGAACCTGAGAAATTCCATTATAATATTAGAAGATAACATGCCCGTGCAAATTATATTTTTGTTTGTTTACAAACTACACAACCCCAACTTATTTTATCCCTTTTAGAAAGTTACAGGAGAGAAGGGGTGTATTCAATTAGAACTCGATAAGATTTTTTTGTATTTTAAAACTCCATGGATATTCAATCAAAATTTTAAAAAGTCTTTAAAAATGTTGATGTAATCAATCAGGATTTTAAATTATCCCTCTCAATCTAATGACATTCAATAATTGAACGATTTTCAATGATTTAATTACATGGCTGATTTCAAAGGATTTTAAGGACCTAGGTATAAATATCAAAGCTCTTGAGAAATTAGTTCTCTAACATAGATATTTTCACGCATTATTCTCTTTTCTCTGGCTCAGAAGATGAATATAACACAATAGGAATATGAATAGTCCTTCTTTTAACTAAAACCATAACCCTAATCATATCATCACCTTCTTTCATCCTAGTTGCTATTTTCTGTGTGGGAGCAAACAAATGATGTGAATTCTTTTTAGAAATAATAAAAACCTGACTTGTGTTTGCAAATGATGTTGATTGCTGCAAACTGATCTTGACTCTGAAATATGACTCGTGTGAACGCTTGGATTTGATCTAAACGGTTGTGAGGGCTGGCCCGAAAACAAACCCTCCGATGCTCAAGTCAGAAACCTCATAAATATATGAGAGTTTTTAATAACCAAATATTGATTACCTGGTTCCTGTGGAGGTCATGGGGTATTTATAGTCGCTTTGGGGACCATTTTAAAGATATTAATTTAACTCTACTTCCCGGTGTTTTGATAGAGTTGGTTATTTTCTTCTTCATGAAGCGATAGAGTTATGACTCTGCTCTTGGTGAAGAGATAAAGGTTTTAAACCGTCTCTTATAGATAATTATGAGTTTAAATCATTTTTTTAGATAATTATAACTTCTTTCATGTTGGGTTGCTATACAACCCAGTATGACAAATTCGTTTTGGGTAGCTGGGCTTAAAAAAGCTCCAACTCCCTTTTACATACCTGTTTCTAATAAAGTTTACTATTTTACCCCTGAGAGCTTTAAAATTTGAGCCCGATTTGAACGGTCCTGATTCGATTCTATTTTTACCCATATCACAGGTATTTTTTTTCTTTTTCTTTTTTTTCTCTCATGCATTTTGTCGAACAGTTGGTGTGCATTAATATTTTGAGGTTGGTATTAAAAATGGGGATTTAGGTCAATTTGTTGGGGTGATATGCAAATGGATTTTTGATCTGGATGAGATTAGATCTATAATGGGGATGAAATTCTTGGTTAACGGATTTGTGGGAAAGGGTGGTCATAGATTTTTCTGGTTTTCATTTTTTGGGAGATTTGAGATGTTCGTGATTGAATATTATGTTACAGACTCAAACTGTGATCGCCTCGGCAGCAGAGGGTGCCTTGGTGGCTCACGCCTCGAATGTGTATCCACCAAGCTACTTGCTATTGATAGCAAGAAATATAGCAAGAAAATAGCAAGAACGAGAAGAACAAGGAATCCAAAATCAATTCAAATTCATAACATTTTCATTACAGAGCTTGGGTTTTTAGAACGATGAAGACACGTGGAGTACCCGTGCCTCCCAAAGATTCCCTGACCCTGACAAAAGCAAAACAAAATGACCCAACTGTCTGCACAGTAACAGTGGGTCCCCACTACCTTTATCTCTTCCACTCATAGGCGGCTAGCTAAGCACGTGCTTCACCCGTGAAGAGAAAAGCAGGGGTCTTATTACAGATGACATGTTATTTATGCAAAAATAACCCTGGAATAAAGATAATCTGTCAGGGACTGATATGCAAGCACTAAGGACTAATATGTGAAGGATTTTCGTAGGCAGCTCTTCAGATACAGTTCATGCAATAACTGTATCAATCCTTCCCCCTTGAAAAGAAGCTTTCAAATTTTTTTGAAAAGTGGGAAAATGAGTGTAGACATCCCATAATTCTTCCCATGTAGCTTCTTCTTCCTCCCCCCTTTCCACTGGATTAAAACCTCCGTTATGGCCACTCCTTGTTTGTTCACCATCTTGAGATTGAGGACTTTTGCAGGTTCAAGCAACTCATCATGGAAGTATACTGGTTGTGTGGTCTGTAGCTTGCTAGGGTCTCCTAAATGTTGTTTGAGTTGTGACACATGGAAAACATCATGAATTTTCGCAGTGGGGGGGAGCTGCAACCGATAGGCCAATGCGCCCACATTCTCAGTTATCATATAAGGACCGCAATACAAATGTGACAACTTTTGCACCCCCCTCCTCATCCCCCCCCCCCCCCCCCCCCCAAACACACACACATATAGAGGTCTGCCTATACGGTTGGAGTTTCAGATAAGCGTAATCCTCAATTGCCAAGCTTTTATCCCCCTTATGTCTATCAGCTAAGGACTTCATCCGATCTTGAGCCTTGATCAAATTGTCCTTGAGTATTTGTAGAGTGCTCTCTCTCTCTCTCTCTCTCTCTCCCCCCCTCCCCCCCTTTCTCTCAATCAAACAATCTTCCACCTCTTGAGATCTTGCAGTATGTGGTGTGTATGTCAGCAAGATTGGGGGAGGCTTACCATAGAGTACCTGATATGGTGAGAGTTTAGTAGAGCTGCTGACATTGGTGTTGTGCCAAAACTCAGTCCAAGACAGCATGGTCCCCCAACTATTTGGCTTGTATACGCAAAAACACTTAGAGATAGGACTCCAAGCCCCTGTTCTGACATCAGTTTGGCCATCAGATTACGGGAATGAGGTACTAAGGCATAATTGGGGACCTTGCATCAGAAAGATTTCCTTCCAAAATGTGCTAATGAAGACTGTGTCTCGATCACTAACTATAGATAATATTCTTCACAAACACCTTAGCAATCTGTCTTGCTGTGTATGGGTGGCTCACTGCACTAAAATAGCTATACTTAGAGAGTCGGTCCACTACAACAAGTATAATGGTCTTACCTGAGCTTTGTGGAAGTCCATCAATGAAATCCATGCTAATATCCTCCCAAACTACAACCGAAATTGGAAGAGGGTGAAGTAGACCCACTGGTGATTTGTTGATATACTTGCTTCATTGGCATATATCACATTCCCAAATATATGGCTTAACCCTCTTCTTCACGCTAACCGAGTGAGCTACATGTTTAATCTTGCACCAAGTTTTCTCAAACGCTGAATGGCCTCCTGTACAGTGTCATGGTGGAAATGTAAGAGTTGTTGAGTCATTGGTGATGAGGAATTGAGATGTACTCTCCTTTTGTAATATATCAACCCATGTTGAGTGGAGTACTTGGCAGCAGTTAGTTCCCCCATAGCTATCTTGTTCAAAACCCCTTGGTAGTATGGGTCTTCCCCAATTTCACTCATGAGATCCTCCAACCACTTGGCATGCACAATTGATATCGCTTGTAGCTGCGGGTCTTCATGCATCCTAGATAAGCTATCAGCCCCTACATTATCTAATCCCTTCTTATTTTCCACCACATATTGATACCCATGATATTGATACCCATGGAGCTTGCACAACCAAGTATGTTGAGCCTCGGTATCCAATCTTTGCTGTAATAAATGCTTGAGGGGCTTATGATCAGTTTTTATAACAAATTCCCTACCAAGGAGATAATGTCGCCACTTCTTCACTGAGAAAAAAATTGCGAGCAACTCCTTTTTGTAGGTGGATAGGTGTCTATGTTGGTGTATGCCCTAGAGGCCAGCCTTACATTGACCTTGCTACTTTACATTGTATCCTGACATTTATTTTATATATGAGGACTTTTATTTATTATGTTGTTTATTGTGATTAAATAAACATAATAAAGTCCTTAGAATAGTAGGTTCAATACCATAGGACATCAAGTGCATGATTTGATTGTGAGATCCTATTGGTTGAAACCAGAACGCTATTCTTAAATGTTCCTAGTCAAGTATTATTGTGAATTAGGAAAACAATAATACATAGAGACTAGTATTATGTAGACTGATGACCATATCTCACGAGTCATGGATGTGAGATATCAAGTCTCCACATGGGTACATATTACAGTAATAATGTACGAGACTGACCCACCATGAGAACATTGCATGGATCGTTACATGAATGTCATCACAGTAACCATGGTGTACATGGTCCTTTAACTTGAAGTCACTATGATTCCATGCATGAGAAGTTATATATTTTAATACCGTCAAACGTCGCCTGTGATAAGATGATTATAAAGTCGGCTATTGGATATATTATGAATCATGCGGTGTAACCCCCATTCCCGCAAATACGTATTTTCTAAATATTTTTTGTATTTCGATATTATAAATTCATTATTTGTTAAAACCGTTTTGGATTTTATATTAAAGTGTTTTTCTATTGATAATTATATTTATTTCAAATAATTGTGTCTATTAATCTAGTTCTATGTCTTATTGATCGACTATTTTTATTTGAGTCTAAAACAAATATATTATTATTATTATTGGATTATTTTAATAAAGTTGTTAAACCTGGATACTATTTCGTTATGTAATATTATTATTTTTTGACTATGATTACTAATTTTTATTTCTTGATTATTTAATTAAAATTCATTTATCGAATTATTTTTATTTCGTACTTGATCTAATTTTATTGGCGAATTCCAAATTTATTTTCAAACACTAATTTATATTTTAAAGCATTTGTATTATTTTGGATTTAAAATTTTGTTCGTGAATTTTGTTCGTTTTTTTATCGAGCCATTCTTATTGATCATATTGTTCTCTTATTATTTGTGGTTGCTTTTATTTGAACCCGATTGATTTGGATCTACCTCTTATTGAACCCTAAAACCCAATTTCATTGTTCTCAACCCTAAACCACTCTTATTGGACCCTAAACCACTAACCCAACATCCCAATTGTACCGTATAAATACAACTCTAATGCAAACCCTAATTTTTGCACACAAATCGAAACCCTAGTCGTCTCCTCTCTCTCCTCTCTCCTCTCTCCTCCCGTTCTCTATCTCCCCGTTCAAAATCCCGCTCAAAAATTCCAAACCCATTACTGTTCACTGTCCTCCTCAGCCCTTCCGGCCAACTCAGGCCACCTCTTACCCTGCCAATCGCCCTCGTCCTTCGGCGACACCCCCCCTCGTCGCCACTTACTATCGACGCCCATAACCACCCTTCTCCTCTCCCTTTCCCTATCGACAACACACAGAACCCCAAAACCCCCTCCTACCCTCTCTGTTTCGATCTCGATTGCGCCGCGCCGCTCGATTGCCGATCTCGACTGTGCCGCGCCCACCAGTGCGCCGCTCGGCCATTGACGTTGAGCCTCCAACCGCCGTCGCCCCTCGACCGTCGCTACTGCTCTCTCTTTCTGCTGTTGCTGTTGTCTCTGTGTTTGCTGTTGTGGCTTTGTCTCTTTGTGTGCTGTGTTGATTTGGTTCTTTATTGCACGTATATCGCACGTGCTATTGGGATTGTACTAGTTCGTGAGTTCGTTGCTTCGGGATTCTCATCCCGTTATTCTGGGTTTTCGTTCTCACCGTTTATAAGGCAAGTAACTTGTATTAAATTTCTTTGCATATACAAGTAAGATATACCGTTTGTAGTGTAGTTGGGTTCTAGAGACAATTTGTGTGTGAATCCCTTGTTGATATTGTCTCTATTGTGATGATTTGACCATAGTTGCCTCACGACATATATGACATGAATTGACTTGGGGTTGACCACTTTTGGTGTATATGTTCATGCTATCTTGAGATATCTGTGTTTGAAGTGTTATTTGTGTTATACTTGTCGAAACTTGTAAAATACCCTATACCATGTTGCTTGGACATCTACACACCATATTCCATGTTATCATCCTATTGTTTCCTGATTGATACTATTGTGCATCTCATATCTCTATATTGCATATTGTATTGTTGCATTGATAAATACTTAACAAGCCGAGACTTAAGGGATTGACTAGAGTAGTTGATGATATGAGGACTGTACTCGGATGATGGCTAGTGATTATTACTGTTATCGGCATCGTGTAAGAAATTACACATGTCCAGTGTTTCTACCGTTATCGACATCGTGTAAGAAATTACACATGTCCAGTGTTTCTACCGTTATCGACATCGTGTAAGAAATTACGTATGTCCAGTGTTTCTACCGTTATCGGCATTGTGTAAGAAATTACACATGTCCAGTGTTATTACCGTTATCGTCATCATACCCAGTACATGAACTATAAAGTCTACCACTATAGTCTAAACGAAATATGTTGTATGCATCGAACCTGTGGTACGGCACACATGGGACACAGTAGTACATGCATTAGTTAGGATTAAAATGAATAATAGACTTAAGGATTAACACAACATCGACATTGCATATTGTTAATCATTGTTCTTATTGATATCAAATATTACATGATACTTGTTCACTCGATACTTATTACATGCTACTTACACTTTTGTTATCATGCATATTCCTTGCTATTTGTTTATCCTTCCCATGTACTTCTATCATGCACTACAAGTAGCCCGTAACTTGCATTGACGGACGTTTTGTTTTCGTTTCTTCTTCCTGCAATTTATTAAATTGCAAATTTTGGAGAACAGTTACCTGCTGGAGTTGGAGAAAAAACAGTCTCAAGACTACTGCTTTCTAATTGTTTATTTCTTTAATAAACTTAATTTATTGAGACTTGTTATTATTTTGGATTGGATTATTATTGTATTGGACTTATGTCTCGAATATTGTTATTTGTTTCCAGACGTTGGATTATTATTGTACTTGGATATTTTATATTGTTTCAATTCAAGTATTATTGTTCATGAGATTGTTATTATTGTTTGCGCAATTATTCTGTATTGATTATATTGTTGAGTTGATTGGATAAACAACTTATGAGTGACGTTAGTCATTCGCTGGGCCAATATCATGTACTCGTATTCCGTATTTTTGGGAAGCAGAGCGTGACATGCGGATGGATGTGAGTGACTTAGATATGATTTATCCTTCTTACTTAAACAGAAGCGATTTCTTCGGGCCCCTTGATTGAGTGAGACTGCAAAATGCATGGCCGTGTTCAAATGAGTCAAGTAAGATACTGATCTCATTTGTTTTAATAAGTCTACTCGGACATCAAGAGACCAAAAATTGAACTATACACGGATGGCACGCTTCATGCCTTGTGGTCAATTAAGATATCTGGACAAAAGGACTATACTACATGGTAACATTGGTCACGGATAGGTTATGTCAAATCACTTTCCATTACTTGAGTAGCATTAATGTATACTGCTCACTGTTTGTAACACTAAAATAAGATTTTAGTATTACTGTCAATATAATGGGAACCTACATGGTCACATTTAGAATGGATCGAAATCGGGATATAAATTCGTAAGATGAATTTAATTGGGAATCTATTAGATTAAATGGGCCAACCAAAATTAGAAGGCCCACACATGATTGTGAGCTTGACAGCATTACTACTCTCTTAGGGTGGATTTTTTGCTATATATATGATATGTATCTGTGAAAAAATAATAAGAAAAAACTCTAGCCGTCACAGAAAGTGAGAGAGAGGGAGAGAGAGAGAGCGAGAGAACATTTCATTCCCGCAGCTAGCACCGCAGCGTGAGGGAGAACCCAATTTTGTTGTTCGTTTGTGTGGATACTGTAGATGCACCGCAATGTTCCAGTGTTGTGATTGACATATTATGGAGACAGTCGTTCCATCGTTGAGGTAAAAACACCTAACACGTTTTATGGTTTTTGCATGAATCCATGGCTGGGTTTCAGATTTTTTTTGGGTATTTTTCCGTTGCCTATTACTCTATTCGAAACCCAACAGTCTATTCTTCCCCTTGAGCTCCATGCTGATGTAGAATATAGGGTGCCCTTGTTGCATGTAATACCCTATATTTTTTTAAATAATGTTTTTAAGATTAATAAATGAATTAAAATGTTTTTTTGTGATTTAATAAATATTTTTCTGAAAATTTATCTTTTTGCACGTGCAAAACACGTGCAAATATTTCTTGGGAAGTTCAAAATCAAAAAAATATTTTTTGGAAAATCATTATTTATTATTAGATATTATTTGTAAATTTTCTGGATTTTTCTGACAATTATTGGACCTATTTGCAAATATTATAAAAGAGGGACTTTTGTGCAAAATTACAACTTGGAGTGAAAACTCTATATTTTCAGATTTTTGGGCTGGGTATGATGCCTAGTGAACTCAGAGGTAAAGAGTTTACCTATTTTTTAAAACAAATTTGGTTTATTTTACAAGTTTTGATGAAAAAGGGTCTTTCGCAAAATCGTCACTTAGAGGGGGTAAAAGTGCAAATTCATTTTTTTGGGTTTTCAAAATAGTGACGGCTGATGATAAGATGGTTTTTTTTTTTTTCCAAACTGAATTAAGTTGGTTTTATTTGATTTCCAAGTATAAAGATTTATATATTGAAAGATATATTTAAAAGAGATTTTTTTGCAAATCTATTTACAAAACCCTAAAACCTATATTTTCAGCTTATTTAAGAGTGGGGTGCAGCCGTCTCTTGCTGTGATACACAAGGATTTTTATTATTACTATTTTCTTGGAGTTTTCAAGCGAGGATTCTTGGTTTTCTTGCGAAGGAGGATTTTTCTTATTCTTTATTTTTGTTCGGTTGAATCTTCAAAAAGGTGAGTGACATGTTTTTGTTTTCTTTTGTTCTAGGCATGTTGTACGTGATGATTTATCTATTAGAAAACATATTAGGGTTTGGATGAAGATATAATGAATTTGATGAGTAGATGAGTTACAAGTTGAATCTTTATTTGAAACCATAATATTGATGACCAAAACCCTAACTTGATTAATTATGATTGCTAAAGAACCTAATAGAAATCATGAGTAGGTTGTTTTCCTTTGTATACTTGATGTTTTGACCAAGTTGAAAAGATTGTATGTTGATTATGGTATGGAAGTAAAACCAAACTCCACCTTTACTTTGCATCCATATTTACACTATGTTTGGATGATTTTGATGAGTAAAATCTTGTTGAATGGTTGTTATGATTGCATATGTTCATGAGTAAACTATTTTGAGAGATTTGCATATGAGTTAAATGAATTACAAGAAAAGTTTTCAAGTTAAAAAGATCAGTTTTGAAGTGAAAAAGGGATTTTGGCTTTCGGGTCTGGATGTTCATGGTCGAAACTGGCTTTTGGTGAATTTGTGATGTTCGGGTTGGACTTGAGTTGTTTTATATTGAGTTTGATTAGAATGACATATTGCTTGCATACAATGGATTCAGATCAACTGATGCACATACACACACCATCACATTCTTAATCCACTGTTTCGAGAGTTTTGTGAATTTTGATGGAGTTTTGTTGGATTTTCAATTGTTCTTGTCCTAAGATGGTTTAAACAGCCTATTACTTTTATTTGGTGAATTTCTGATGCTAAATTGGATGCTTAAACTCTGTTTGAACATATATGTATATACATTGATTTTTTTAGAGATTTTTGTGAAAAAATTATATTTTGAGATCTTGGTCTGTTTTGAAGTGTCTTGATGACTCCTACATGTCATACTAGACATATTCAAACATCTAAGAAATTTAGTATTTACAAGTTTGTGTTTTTATGAAATAAAACGATGTATCGGTTAAACATGCACAGAACCTTAAACTGCAGTCTGTAGGTTCGACAGTCGACCGACCAATGTCGACAGTCGACTGTCAATGTCCTGGCTGAAGCATTTTCTTGAGTTTCGGATTTTCTGCGGGACAGTTGGCTGGCTACCTTATGCATTCGACTGTCACTGCTCTGATTGATGTTTTCCTTGAGTTTTGGATTTTACGCCGGACAGTCGACCGACTACCTTATGTTGTCGACTGCCACTGCTCTGATTGATGGATTTCTTGAGTTTAGATTTCACGCGGGACTGTCGACCGACCACCCTATGAAGTCGACTGTTAATGCTCTAACTGATGTTTTCTTGGGTTTTCTGATGCTTCTTTTGAACGATTGTTCCTTCAATATTATATTGTTTTAAAAGATGTTTTGCTACAGATTAAAAATGTTTTACAGAGATTTATATTGGAGCTTTAAATGTATGCTTTTGAACCTTATTTGAGTTATACGTGTTTTCAAAGAAATTGATGTTTTGTGATATTCTACATCTTAAAAATATGATTTTCAGTTAATTAATAGATTTAATATTTATTTGGATTCTGGAATTTTATAAAAGATTTGAATTTTTGTTGATTTAAGAAGAACTTCATATAATCGTTTTGACGATGGATTTTTGAGTTTTATCGAAAGTTTTGGTTTTGATGGATGAGTTGTGATTTCTTTAGGAGTTGAGTGGGAGTCTTGTGAACTGGCAGATGAGATTTGTGGATTCAGACCTGCGGGGTCTTGGGTTTGTTTTGTGGAATAAAGTTCGGCAGGACACACTAACTCTACAGAGGGGGAATTTGTGTTTTTAATAATAACCAACTTAAGGACAAGCACTAATGGAGATGTGATGGAACTTGGGAAACGTAAGTATATGCACTTGGTCTTGTTAGTCCAACGGATGCGTTCTAGGACTGTTTGTTGTTCTGTCTCGAGAGGACATTTGTATGTTCACGTGTCAAGGGTCTGCAGGCCTATTCACGGAGCATGCAGGGTGCATTCGCGTGTCGAGGGTCGGCGGGCCAATTCACGGGATGTACTCGGTGTATCTGCACGTCGAGGGCCTCGCAAGCCTATTCGTGGGGTACACGGTTGGGAGGTGATTCTCCGGTTTTAGAGCTATTCTTACATGATGCTCGCGCATCGAGGATTGTGATGCCTATTCGCAGAGTATTCTGGATCTTGTTTCCCATCACCATAGTAGGATTAGTTGCATAACGAGGGATTTAACCCTATTGTAACCCCTGTTTTTCATTTTATGTATTTTGGGGTGTATTTCTCATTTTTGCTGTATTTTTATTTCTCTTGTATTTTTCGGAACTGTATATTGGAATTGTTTTCAATATATATTCTTTTTATTTCATTTCGAGCTCCTTGTGTCGTTTGTTCGTCGTTTTTGTTCGTTTTCGCCATTTTGGATCCTTTTCTTCATTTTTGACCTCATTATCTTCATTATATTTTTCCGTGGTGAGGTGATGGATTTTTGGTGGTGTTTTTCCAAACCTATGATTTTTGACCCCTAATGAGATTTTTAGGAGCCATAGATTCACTATAAATTGTATCCCCAATTGACATCTACCCAATACCCATTACCCATTTGGATACCTATTACTACATATTGATACCCACTACCCATTAGCCCACAATTAAACCCATATTTAATACCCCAAACCCCCCTAATTCAAAACCCTAATCCTTATTTCCTCTCTCTCCCTCTCCTTTGCATCCCGGCCTCCCCTTGAAGTTGCTCTCGGCTGCCTCCCTCCTCAAACCCGAGCCCCCCCTTGCCACCATATCTGGCCACCACACAATCCAAGCCTTCGACCACCATACTACTACATCCCTACAAACCACTACAACCCTCCTTGCTAGCCGCCATCACCAAACACCACCATCAACATCAACCATCATCAAAACCACTTCTCTTGGTGTTTCTTCAAGTGGGTATTCTCCACTTCGTTCGTCGCATCAAGGAGATTGTTCGTGTGAGAGTTTTTGTTCGTGGGTTTGCTTGGATTCGCGTTTGGAGAGGGTTCGCTCGTGGGTTTTTCTCCTAGGACCATTGGCATCGTATTCATCTCCATAACAAGGCAAGTAACTTGTACTACAATTCATTAGGTTGATACAAGTCAAAAAGTTCACATCTAGTGTAGTTGGGTCTAGAGACAACCAAAATTTGTATTTTCCTTGATGGGTTTTGTCTCTATTGTGTTAATTTGGCCATAGATAACTTATGACACCAAACTTGATAGGATAATAACCTAGGATTTACCCAAAACTTGATTTTGATGCATGTATGTGAATAATTGCATGAATTGTGTTTGATTGAATGCCCATGTGAAATAATAGGCTTGGACTTGTTAATAATCCCTAAATCATGACGTTTAGATGTTAGGTAGGTTGTATTTCAAGTTTGGAGCTGTTTGGATCAATATTGTGAAAGTTATGATGTTCTTGATTAGAGGTGTGAAATCTGTATTTGTTGCTTGTTCTGTTTTGATTGCTGTTTTCGTCCATGCTACAGTCAGTATTTGAATTCCAAAATAAAAGATGAATTTTAGAAAATTTTGTCTATTTTCAAACCCCACTGGTTTTATATGATTTGGGTTTCGTATGGTTGAGTTATGTGTGTTTTGGTACAGACGTGTCGAACAATTCCAGATTCTGTTTTGAGTCAATTTTGTTAACAAATTATTTTCAAGAACTATTATATACATAATATCTTGGTATAATATGTTGCTCAGTGTTTCCTTATGATATTAGGGACTACCCAGATTTTTGATGAATTTTAAAGATAAGTTTGTGTGGTGTTTTATGTTCTTTTCTAAAACCTACTTATGCTGTAATTTGCGCGCTATTCAGTAAAGAACTCTGTTTTCACTACAATTCTTTATACTATATAAAAATTCTTTGTGAAATATTAAAGTTAGTAAAATCTATCTATTTTCATGTCGTTTTGGCGGAATTGGATTTCGCTTCACTGATTGCGAGATATCCTAGTTTTCGTACAACAGTGTTGAGAATTCCAGATTCGTCAAACTATGTTTTTGTATTCTTATTTTGATGGTTTATCTATACTTACTGGAATATTATGAAACTTATTATTTTGAGTCTATACCTATAGGGGAATACCCCAGATTTTTCGTAGAATTATTTGATACATTTTCACACTGTTTTCATGCTTTTGAAGTTGTTCCCCTGTTTTCTGGCTGAATATAAATCCTGTATTCAAATTAGTTTTGAGCTGTGTTGTTGTGAACTAGTATAGGACTTTATTATACTCGTTGGATGCGTGTGGATGTCTAGTTTCCAGATCCTTCGATGGATTCTGATTTACATGTTTTTAACTCCTGGAATTACTGTTTTACTACAACATGGTCTTGCTGTCCTGAACTTGAGATGTGTTTATTTTGTTCCTATATGAGATAACTTGCACTTGTATGCTTAGTTTATCACTTGCACTTGTCACATGATCATGCCATGCTATTCTTGATATATATTTCACATATTCATGCTGGTTGGACATTAATAATAAAAATAATCAAGCCGGGGTTTAAGGGACAGATCTAGTAGTGGATAATTCAAAAATGTGTACTCGGAAGGGGATCCACTGATCCTACGTGATACTTGACATGATTACTTAATACTTGCACGCAAGACACGATACTTGCCACTTGCACTCTTGACACATGATTACATTATACATGATACATGGAGCTTGGAGCTCAATTACTTGCTTGTCCCCGAGTATACTGCCCTTTATGGTCCACTATGAAATCTAAAGCGAAACTTTGTGTTGTAACAACCATGTGATAAAAGTTAGGGCGCATGAAGTGCTACCTAGATAGTAAATCACACAGGACATGATACTTGATACATGCTACTTGAATATGATACTTGACATGATACATGCTTGCTTGATACTTGACTACATGATACATGAGACTTCATTACATGAAACTTGAAACTTGATACTTGATACATGATACATGAAAATATGACACTTGACACTTGATGCATGTTTATAAGATACTTGTTTACTTGACACTTGAATTATACCGTGTACACTTGACACTTTTACCATGCTAGTTGTCTAGGTTGACATCATACCTATACCATGTGCTAGTTAGTTTTCCCCATATCATGTGCTTGTATCCTACTCTATTTGTGATCCACAACTTGTAATTGACGGGTACTTGTTTTCTTCTTTTCTCCTTTTCCTGCAAACTTACTATTGCAGATCAGGATGGTTAGCTGCTTGATGGTAATGGCGAGAGGATGTATTAATTTGGGAATTTTCTGCTTTATGATTATTATTAGTTGTTGCTTGGACTTGAATAAAGTGTATTTTGTTATTTTGGATATTACTTGTATTTGGGCGATGTGACCCAGGATATTTATTTTTCTCCAGACTCTGATTTATTTGGAAGTATTGTATTTGGATTCAAGTAAACTCCTGTTGGTAATTTGTTGCAAGTATTCATGAATGGTTGTGCCTTTTGCTTCCGACTCTGATAAATTCTGTGATGTGTTGCAAAGATTCTTGAAACAACTTATGGATGATGAAAATCATTCGCTGGGCTTTTGTTACGTACTCGTATTCCGTATTTTTGGGAAGCGAGGCATGACACCTATAAAGTGGAGAACGATAAAGGCTTGCACCAGACCTATGTATTGTGGGATGCATAGAATCCGACAAGTATGCATTAGAGAGTCAGCATATAGCATTAATGTTTTCTTGACTTGGTTTTATGCATGTTTTCCTACACTTGACACTTAGTCTAGATTCACTTGATGTTTTCATGTCTTACTATTTAGTATTTCATATTCCTTGATGTATTCATGTTTTACTTATTGGTATTTCTTATTTCATTTATTCTTACTATTAATACATGTTGCTTATGACTCTATGACTTAAGATTTATTTATGTGTTTTCTTTTTTATGTCACTCACATCGTTATGGCTGACCCCTGTAGTTTTGGGAGTTAGGGTTATCTTTAGCCTCATGTTTTACAGGTAGGTGCTTAGCTTGGGATTTGGATGCTTGTGCTAGAATGATAATTGAGCTTATGTAAATTGTAAAAGGAAGTGTTGTAAAGAAAAGATTGTAATTCAAGGTGTTTTGTATTCCGCTGTGTTTTGTAAACAATTAATGTAATAAAAGTTGAAATAAAAATCATTTGTGTTTTTGGCTATGTTTACTATTGCAATTGAAGTTGATACTGGGAATTATGCCACGTATTTCTAAGATATCATATTGGAAATTCGAGGCGCTACATTGCATGAGTATGACCCTAATTCCCGACCCCGCAACATCACATTCCAAAACAAAATTTTCATCAAAATTGGGCATCATGAGAACTGGAGGAGTTGTTAAGGTCCTCTTCAAATCCTTAAAGGATTTTTGAGCTTCTTCGGACCATTTGAGTGCCCCCTTCTTTGTCAATGCCACCATAGGCTCTGTAATTGATGCTTACTTGGAAATAACTTGCGATAATATCCCATAAGGCCCAAAAATCCCCTCAATGCCTTGAAAGTCTTAGCAGGCCAAGAGTTTACTGCTTTGACCTTATCAGGGTCTACTGCCACGCCATTCAGTGAAGCTACATGACCCAAATAAGCAACTTCCTGCACTCCAATTATACACATGTTCATCTTCGCAGATAAAGAGTTATTCTTAAGCAGTTGCAAGACCATCTTCAAATGATTGAGGTGTTCATTCCATGTCCTATTGTAGACGAGTATGTCATCGAAAATTACAGGTAGAAACCCCCTTAAATGTGTCTTAAAAACTTCATTTCTAAGGGATTGAAAGGTGGAGGGTGCGTTAGTTAAGCCAAAATGCATCACCACATACTCATAATGCCTTTCATGGGTCTTCAAAGCAGTATCGGGGATGTCATTTTCAACCAAGCATATATGATGATATTCACTCCTTAAATCCGTCCAGCTATAATACATGGCACCATGCAACTTATCTAGTAATTCATTAATGATTGGGATGGAGAATTTATCCTTAATAGTCATCTTATTCAAAGCCCGAGAGTCGACACACATTCTTCATGTTGCTTCTTTACCATCACTACGAGAGATGCAAATGAGGCTGTGTTTGGCCTCATAACACTCGATTGTAGCATCTCTTTCACCAACCTCTCTATTTCATTCTTTTGGTGCTAAGGGTGTTTGTAGGGTCTTAGACTCACTGGATGAGCATTACTATGGAAGGTGAACTTATGGTCATGAGCTCTTGTCACGCCCCGCTTCTCATTATATGGAAACACAAGCACGTAACTGAGATACAACGGATGATATAAGTATACCAACTCATATCATCCATAAGCTATACAATAGTTTACTCAATAATATAAAATATGACAATAACCACACATGCAATAAAATATCACATAAACATGAATAATCCATGAAGTGTCTCATACATTACCAACATCCGAAAAGCAAATAACTTCGGGTCAACAAAATACGAAAGTAACACAGTGCTGGAAATAAAATAACATGAATGAAATAACTATGATTGTTAATTCCAGTCCAATCTTTAGAAGACCAGTTCTCCAAGTCCTTCAGTTGCTTCCTCCATGATACCCGTAATCTCAGCATCTAAGATAGGGAAAATGCCCATTAGAGCAAGCTACGAGCGACAAGTAGTACCAAGCAGTAAAATAAAAAATAAAGAATTATATAACAAGCACAAAAAATTGGAACGATATCAGAGTCAATAAATGATAAACGATAACAAAATCAAAAGTCAATAATCAATAATTCAATAATCGGGAATCAATATTCAATAATCAGTATTCAGTATCAGTGTCAATGTTCAGTGTTCATCTCATGTCTATCAGTCTTTTATTAACATATCTAATGCACGCTATCCTACGTCCCATACCACAGGTTCGGGTGCATACAATCAAGTGAGCGTTTAGGCTATAGTGGTGAATTCTACATAATCATGTACTCGGGTTTTGCATATCAATGACCAATGGCTGATGACCGATGATTGATGACCAATACACGATGAATCGGAATACTGTAGTCAGTAATCCGCAATCAATCAATGACGAATATGACCGATAAGAATGACCAATATGGGCTGTGACCAATATCCCATTCTGAGTACACTCTCCTATATTGTCCACTACTAAGTCGACCCTTATTTGCTCGGCTTGTTATTATTTTATTAACAGTTAGTTATGAACATGCAATCAATACGATCAATGAGAATGGTAGTATTAAGAATTATGCAATGGGTACAATCGATGAGAACAGTAGTATCAATACAATATCAAGAAGATATCGAGCCTATGCGATACATGAAATATATATAGTTCAATTCATTAAACATGAAAAAGAGCGAGTTTATATGCAAAAACGTAACAATGCAGGTTCAGGACAGCAGCACCTATTGGTACTCAATTCCGTCAGAGATTATAGAAATTAGACTCTCTACCGGTTTCAACGCATATTGACACAATACATTATAGTTACAGAAGGTAGGTCGATCAATCAATTCTTTACGGGTTTTGTGCAGTCTCGGTTCTGGGAATTATAACATGCCAGTACTAAAATGGTGATAACTTACAATCTATAAGTCGCATTGAGAATCCGTAAGATGTTCTGGATTCAAGACTCAGTGTACTGAAATTTCTATGTATAAAGTTATAAATTTCAATGTCAGGAGCTGGGTCGAAACCTCAGTACGAACTCGAGAAAACGACAGAGCAGCATATAATTCAATGTTCAATAATACGATAAATTTACGGTTCAAATTTTATATCGATAACAATGGCACGATAAAAATACAATTAATCAAAAACATAATATGATAAAGGAAAAAAAATGAATCAATAACGAAATTCAAATTGCTATGATATTCAATTCAATTACTACTTGCCGGAATTCAATTAATGTTTCATTGAACTAGAACAATAACAATGAGTTCAAGGAATGCTTGCCTTTTTGACGATTATTCTGAATATAATGAAGATGATACGAAAAAAATCCCAATGGCGGCAATACACGTGTAAACTACATACACAGCAACATGTGCAAAGCACGGAATGACAACACGTGCAAGAGGCAGAACGGCCGCATGGTGGTTGGCGGCAGCGAAGAACACAGCAAAAGAAGCGGCAGCAAGGTGGAAGAGGACAGCAATGGCGGGGGGTTCAAGGGTTGCAGAATCAAAGAAGAAGAAGAGGCTTCGTCAGTGCTTGGGGGTTGGGGATGTTGCGGGGTCGCTGGAGTTCGGTGAAGAGCAGGAGAGACTGACGGCTGCAGTGGAGTCCCGAGGTCGAGGCCGCGGTGGAGTCGCGAGGTAGCGACTATGGAGGAGCGTTGAGGTTGGGTGGTGCTCGACTGCAGTAGTGGAAGGGAGACGACAAGCGGCGAGGTGCAGTGATGGAGGTCAAGGGAGCTCGAGATGGTTGCAACTGAGGGGTGTTGTGAGGGTGGTTGAAGATGAAGATGAAGGGTTTGGGGGATTTAATAATAGTTATATTATTAATAGGGTAATTAATTAGGGGTTTAGTTGAGATAGTGGGGTAGTTAGTTAGATAATGGTGGGTAATTTAGTGGGGTGTATGCATTTAGTGTAGGGAGTGGGTTTTGGGTTTTGGGTTTTGGGTAGAGTTTGGGTATGGGCTGACTTGGGTTTTAGAATATATTGGTTTTGGGCTTACTCAAAATTTAATAATCAAAACAATAATATAATAGAGCACGAGCTTGAGTTGTGGGCTTATACAAATTAAATAAGTAAACTGTCACGTCCCGCTTCCCAAAAAGGAGATACAGAATACGGATACGTGACTAAGTCCAGCGAATGGCTTTCACCATTCATAAGCTGTCAGGATCTTTGCAACGAGTACAAGTATAAACAAGAGATATCTAAGAGAAATAGTCAACCACGCATGCATAACTGAATTAATATAGTCAACAAGATTACTTGAAACAAGAATCAAGAATACTGAATTTTAAATAATCAAGTCTGGAACAAAACACAAGTCTGGGACAAAAAGCCCAATACAAATATCCATGTAACAAGTTACAATTATTCAAGATAAGCAACAAGAAATAAATAGATGTAGCAAGAACTCCAGCCAACTATAATCTTTGATCACCTATTCCATCAGGCAGTTGGTCACCATAATCTGCAATTTAACAAATTGCAGGAAAAGAAAAGAGAAACAAAACACCCGTCAATGCAAGTTACAGGCCGCTTGTAGTGCAGGCGACAAGTACAAAAGGAAATAAATAGAAAAGAATAGAGTTGTAACATCCTGAATTTTCAACTATAATTAAATAAGAGTTTGTGTGATTTCACGTGTTTTGCACATGCAAATTTATGTACATTTCCCCCTAAAAATTATTTATTTTCATATCATGAACAAATATTTCAATTCTTCTCTTTTTAATTTAAAAGCCTATTTAAACTCTACGCCTAATTGTCTAACTCTAGCCCACACTAATTAATTTAATTATTTTTAATTAAAAGCCCATAGACTTTTAGCCCACTAGATTGAGCCCACTAATTTAATTCTCTTTTAATTAACACAACTTGTAGGGTAGACTTGTTTTTGTAACAAATTAATTAAATTAACATGAACAACTAGTAACTAGGGGTGCATTGTGTGACACGTGCATTGCACTTGCACGTGCCATATGCATGGGAGGTGTAGGCCGGATGGCTTCAAGAGAGAGTCGGAGAGATGGAGTAGTGGAGAGGTAGTTTTGTGTTCATGGGTAGTTGTTCTAGCTCCCTAATACATCCTAGCCCCTAATCTACATCCATTTAGATCAATCTTGACCCTCCATTTTGCTTTGAAAAAAGTATAAATACCCCCTCATTCTCTTCATGAAATGCACTAGAAAAACTTACAAGAGAAAAAAGAACGAAAAGAAAACTAGTTGTGAGAAAAAGATTGAGAATATTGTGAGTAAAAAGATTGAGAGAGTTGAGTTGTTTGCACCTAAAGAAGGCCGTCCAAACATCTAGAAGAAAGGAAGTGCTCAGGTTCCATCAAGCAAGGAGGAGAAGGCGCTTTTGGTGGCACAATCTAGGAGGAGAAGGAACCGTTCGTGTGTTTAATGAGATTTCTAGGAGCTTTCTAATTGTTTTCCTTCAAAAATGTGGGTGATTTCTCAAGCTTCTACTTTAGAGACCATGCTAGGGATTGAAATTATGATTATGTTAGAAATGAGTAGGAAAGATTGCCAAACATTTGTTTAAAGAGATTAAGAAGAAAAGAACACTAATTGATTTACATGAATAAACTAGAATGTGTAAATGAGGATGTGTTATGATGGCTTGGTAGTATATTTGCATGATAAAATGGATGAATTATGATTTTTAGGAAAATTTGCTTATGCAAGAATTGTAGAATACAATATGTGGGAAATGTGCTTATGGATAAATTAAAGAATGTAAATTAGTATTCATGGAATATTAAATAAATTGAATTGTGGTAGAAAGTGTGTTTTAATTGCCATATGCAAGTAGTGTTGTAGTCACTTGATTTATTATCCATATTGTCTCTTGAAACATAAGAAAATGGTTGGTTGTGAAATAGGACTAATTTAAAGAGTTAAATTTTGGTAAAGAATGAAGGAGAGAAAAACTTGTTGAATTCATTATGATTGAGGGGGGAATTGTTGACAAAAGGATTCTTATAAAAAGAAATGTTTCTATGTCGAAATGTATTTATTTTGATCCATTGGTTAAATAAACTAAGGGAGAAATAGTCTTTTACATTTAAAAATGAGTTATACAAATTATGAAAATACAAGCTACTGTTTTTCCAAGAAAATATAATTAGGGAAAGATCTATATTTTATAAGAACAATTTGAATGAGAAAAATCGAGTTTTCCCAAAAAGAGCTAGAAACAACATAGTCAGACACAAAAACTTTTTAATAAATTTCCCCTACAAGTTAGTCCTTCAGACCTACTGGTTAGTGGGTGAGTTTTAAAACCATTACTGTAGCTCGGCGGAGCTGATACCCTGGGTTTGAGTCTCGGCAAAGACTTTGTTTTTCCAAAATGTGATTTTTATTCAAAACCCGAACCCGAAAACTCAAATATAATTTAAGTCCTCTACTAGACAGTCAGTCACTTTGGTCATTCTGGTTATTGGATGTGGTTTGGTGATGTTATTGTTCACCGCGGAGCCACTGTGCGTGGGTTCGATCCGGCCTCTGGCCAGTTTTTTTTTTCCTTTTCTTTTCTTTCATATTTTGGATATTTCTAAGGGCTTTTGGTGTTTAAAAAAATTGAGAAAAATATTAGAAAATTTTCTAAAAATACCTAGACTTCATACAAATTATTTCCTGAATATTTGAACTATTATAATGGGATTTAGAAGTAAATTTTTGAGAATAAGAATTTATAGGTTTTTTGGATATGATTCTTTTTGTAATTAAAGATACAAAATAATTTGTTGAACATAGAGAAAATTGTGAAGAGTTCAAAAATGAGAATTTTACATATAAATTATTGAGTAAAATTTAATGTAAGATTGTTTAAGATCATGCAAGTTGTGCATGAAAAATAAATTGAAAAGAAACATGATGCAATGTGAAATTTTGTGAATATGTATACTCTCATTTTGTGAGCATGAAAAGAGAATTGAGACTAGAACTTTAGCTAAGTCCTCACGTCGGCAAGAATGAAAGTTTTGAAAAGAGAAATGTGATAAATAAAGACCAAGTTTGGGTCATGGTTAATGATTGATATTTAAGACCGATGTAGAGGTAACGCTAATTCTAGAGTATTGATTTTTATTCAAGATTCAATTATCTAAGGATTAGACACATAGTGGAGATGTGATGAAAGTAAGAGAAAAACATAAGTATGAGGGCCATTGGATCTGCGGTGTGAGAGTGTTCACAAGATGTCCTCATGATGCGTCATGTCAGGGCATGGATACTACTCCAGGATATCGTACCGGTGGCGACGCTTGTGGGGTGTTTGGTGACTACAGGTGGTGCCATTGTCCATGACGGAGGTGAATTGTCCACAGGATGCCTGCATGATGCGTCATGTGTCAGTGCGTGGGATTCTCTGTAGGATGTCTAGACATGGACTCGTAACTCATTGAACACCTAGGATACTTACCATAGTAGTTTAAATCATGGTGAGAGAATCAACCCTACAAGATGAAGAATGATTAGGGCTTGCCCTCGGACCTATGTAGTATGGGATGCATAGAATCCGAACAAGTACGCATTAGTGTCATGTAATGTAAATAACTGCATTAAGGACTAAGTGCACATTCACACACGATATCAATAGGATAGTCCCCCTTAGCTTTGTTTTGTGAAAAGTGTGTGCTTTCTAAGTAAGAGAAATTGATGTATTATATCCTAGCATCAGTTGTATGCAACTGACGTACCCACAGTTTCTATGCAGGATAAAATGATTGACAAGACTAAAGATTGATTACTGCTTAAAGAAGTGTTCAAGTTGTTATTCAATTCATGTATCATGTTGTAATTTGCTTCCGTCGTGTAAAATGTAAATCATTGTTATAATAAAAGGTTTTAATTCCTTATAAAATTGTACGAAGTGAAGTATAAAGATCCTGTGGAACTTCGAATTCAGTCTTATTTGGAATTTGGGGTGTTACAGAGTGGTATCAGAGCCACGCTTCCAAGTAGTACAAATTTATAAGGAACGACACCCTAGAGTGGACATTAGAGTGTGAGTTGGGTATAGAGATTTAAATGTAAGTTACTTACATTTGTGTTGTTCTATGATTAATGCTTCTTTCTCTCCCTTCCCCAAGATGGCGAACCACAATGACCTAGCAGGCGATGATGATTAACACATAATCGAAGGGGACTACTGCCCCGGAAAAGGAGATTCTGACGAATAAGATCGAAATCCAGATCTAAAACAAGTAAATCTGAAACTTTTGACACAGCAGTACTAAAACAGCAATAGATTTCAAAGTATAAATTGAAATCCGGATCCGTCAAAAGGGTGATAAAATCTATACTATAGGATGCATTCCATATTGATAAAGTTTTTATCAAAAGCAACTAGAATCAGGTTGAAATTTAGGTTCTTAACAACATGAAAGTTTTGGAAGTATAGTAGTTGTTTGCAAGTATAGAATAGTTTATAAAAGTCATCGAATAAAACCACAAAAAATTGGGGTTAATCCCAGTCAAGTCTAGTCATACTCAGCAAAGTATTAGATCTAAAATTTATGTTTTACATCAGTATAAAAATAAATAACTCAACAGAATTCACATAAAACCAAATCTGGAATTTTCTACACCTCTGTAGTAAAACAGCAATAACTTGCAACTCACAAATCTAAACTGAGATCTATCAGAAATTCTGGAAAATAGACAGTGAGATCTACAATTTATATTCACAAATTAATTTGATTTACTGATCTCAACAGGGTCTAAAATACTGAACAAAAACGGGGAAGCAGCAGTAACAGAAATCTTTTCATGTATTAAATCAAATAGTTCATATGCAACAAATCCAAATCAAAACGAAACACAAGCATGGTATAATAGATGTCCAAAACAGCATGGTATGGGGTTTTTAACAAGCCTACAACGAGAATGCTACGACTAACACATCACGCATGCAAGATTCATACAACATGTAATGGATCACATACATATATGAAACAAGAATTAATTATTTCTAAGTTGTTTCATGTCGTGTGTGTAACGAGAGACAACTATGGAAGGATGAACAAATAGAGACAAGATCTACAAGGAATTCACACAAGAATGAATCTAGTGACGAAAGCTATACTACAGACGGTATTTAGTACTTATATTATACAACAAAAGGAATACAAGTTACTTGCCTTGAATTTGACGACGAAAGCTATGGAGAGAAAGAGAATAACGGGAACGAATTCCTGGGCACGAACTCAAGCGAATGAATCACGAACCACGAACACACGATCACAACTCTCGAGATCAACACACGCACACAAGAGCCCAGGCCAAAGCAACCGGGGTGTGCACTGCGTCGAGAGAACGGTGGATAGTGGGAAGGGGGAGGGCTAACGGCGTGAGCGACGGTGGTGGTAGTCGCTGATGGCGTCGCTTCTGCTTATGTTGCGGTCGGGCGGAGACAACACAGGCTATTGTTTGCTGCTGCATCTTCGGGAGAGGGTGACAGGGCGAGGCAGGGGGCGCTGTGGTCGGGGCGAAAGGGACTGGGGCTACCGAAGGGTGGAGACAGGGATGAGGGTGCACAGGGAATGAGAGATCGGGAGAGGGTTTGGAAAGCAGGAGATCGTGGATGAGGAACACAGTGGCTAGGGTTTTTGATTGGGGGGGGGGGGGGTAGGATATATACAGTGGGTATATATATGCATAGGATATTAGGGTTAACATGAGCTAACGGGTATGGGTAATGGGTAGTCTGGTTAACAGATCCAATAAGGATTTGGGTAGGGTTTTTAGGTGGGATAATTAAAAGATCCAATAGAATATAGGATGATCCAAATTGAGATAGGAACAATAATATATAAAAAAAATAGGACATGAACAATTAAATGATGAGGCCCGATCAACCAGAGATGAACTAATAGGCAGACAATTGAATCAAGAAGATCAAATTAAAGGCGACAAAACAAATAGATGAATATATTGAGAATGAAGATCAATTTCACGGTTCAAAAGGAGTAGGAGAATACAATAAGAACAAATACTCAAAAAAGAAAAATACGTCCAAAAATACAGAAAATGAAAAACAGGGGTTACATAAACAATTTATATAATGGATTAGGATTTAAAATGTGGGCTTGTAAAATAAATAGCTAAATAAAATACATGCTAATTTGGGCTTAAGTTCAAAAATTAATAAATCCAACAGGAAAATAAACAAACTTCTAGATTAAAATAAGATTCCTGTTAAAATATAAATCGTCTAAAAATAACTACAAAATATATTTGATGTTTAGAAAGAACTCTACTAGGAAATCAAGGAAATCAAAAAAATTAAAATAAAATTTAGGAGTGAAAAAGAATCTACAAAGAATTGAAATACAGAAATACATAGAAAACACGTATAGGCAGAAACATGGGTTACAATCCTACCCAACTTACAAAAATTTCGGCCTCGAAATTTATTTAGGTGGATCACCGGATAGTGCCCAAAACGGAATTATGAGATAATAAAGTAATAAAAGTGATAGCACCGGAATCAAGAGAACATGGTTGGAAGATTTAACCGGCATGATAATGAATTGATGAATGCAGATGAATGCAAAGATCGGAAATGAATAAACAATGCTAGGAAAGAATATACACAGCAAGAACAAAAAGTAATCTATTGCGGGATACCTGTAGCCACGCCTTCGGCGATCATGTTGTAAGTCTGACCACGTACTCTAGTCTGTCCATCATCGGGAGCTGATCCTCCTGCTGGTGAATTGTACATTTTCCTTGGGCAGTCCTGGACCATGTCATCACTTCCTCCACACAAAAGGCATTGGTTGTTGGCTAATCTATAGTCCTTGTGTGTGTGTCCAACCCTGTGGCAGTAATTGCATGTCTGATCCTTCATTGGGTCTACAAACGAGTAGGGTATTGTCCTTTCCAAAGGAGTTGGGGCTGGCCTCCGTATTTGTCCTCCAGATGGCCTCGTGCAAGTAGTGGGCTGCACTGTCAGCTGAGATGCTTTCATCCTCTTGTAGGCTTGTTCCTAGATTCTCTCTACATCAAGAACTGCGGCATAGGTACGGTGCTGGTAGGCAACCAGGCGATCCTGAATATCGATATCCAGACCCATCAAAAACCTTTGAGCCCTGTCTTCATCATTTGCTACCATGACCGCTGCAAAGCGACTAAGTCGGGTGAACCCAGCGGCATGCTCATCAACAGACCGACTCCCCTGCATTAAAGAGAGTAATTGACGCTCCATCTTAATTTTTGTGATGCTGGGGAAGAACTTCGTCATGAAGCTCTCGGTGAAGGTGGCCCAAGTAATAGGCCTTTCCAACCTCTCGGTCTCTGCGCTCCACCAGATACGGGCAAGATCGACGAGCTTGATGCTTATTACATCCACCCAATCAACATCGGAGATCCGTGCCGCTTGCAACAACTATTCATTCGGATTAATCACTGCTCGGTCTCTAGTGGCATCTCGGTACCCTTCAAATTTTTTGGGTGCAATCTCATGAAGTCTGCCATAGTACCGGGCCTTGGCGGCAATAACTCTGGTGCAAGACCAGCGGCGGTTCGGTTAACAGCCTCCAAGGTGGCTCTCATTAGCTCATTATGCCCCTGTTGTCATCATTTGCTGCAATGCTTGAAGGACGACCGCATTCTCTGGCCGTTCGTCCCTGGGTCGAGAAGTGGAAGAACCTCTGCGAGCCATAGTCTGCTTATAATCAAACTAGTTAGTATTCCAGATTAGAAGTTGGTTATTACAAGTCCATGTGATCAACGTGGTGTGCATATTGTTGAGTTAACCTAACTAAACTCCAACATGGTTAGAGTCTAACTTGGCTAGAGCCTAACCTGATTAGAGACAAACATGATTAGGGCCTAACCTGGCTCTGATACAACTAAAAATCCTGTCACGCCCCGCTTCCGATTATACGGAAACACGGGCACGTAACAGAGGCCCGACGAATGATATAAGTATACCAACTCATATCATCCATAAGCTATACAATAGTTTACTCAACAATTTGAAATATGACATTAACCACAAATGCAATAAAAATCACATAAACATGAATAATCTATGAAGTGGCTCATACATAACCAACATCCGGAAAGCAAATAACTTTGGGTCAACAAAGTCCGGAATACAAAGTACGAAAGTAACACAATGCTGGAAATACAATAACACGAATGAAATAACTATGACTACCAATTCCACTCCAATCTTTAGAAGATCAGTTCTCCAAGTCCTTCAGTTGCTTCCTCCATGATACCTGTAATCTCGGCATCTAAAGATGGGGAAAATGCCTGTGAGAGCCAGCTACGGGAAACAAGTAGTAGCAAGCAGTAAAATAAAAAATAAAAGATTATATAACAAGAGTAAGAAATTGGAACGATATCAGAGTTAATAAATGATAAACGATAACAAAATCAAAAGTCGATAATTAGTAATTCAGTAATCGGGAATCAATGTTCAATAACCAATAATCAGTATCAGTGTCAATGTTTAGTGTTCATCTTATGTCTATCAGTCTTTTATTAACATATATAATGCATGGAATCCTGCGTCCCATACCACAGGTTCGGGTGCATACAATCAAGTGAACATTTAGACTATAATGGTGAATTCAACAGAATCATGTACTCAGGTCTTGCATATCAATGACCAATGATCGATGACCGATGACCGATGACCGATGACCGATGACCGATGACCGATGACCGATGACTGATGACCGATGACCGATACACAATGAATCAGGATACTATAGTCAATAATCCGCAATCAATCGATGACCAATATGATTGATAAGAATGACCAATATGGGCTGTGACCAATATTCCCTCACGAGTACACTCTCCTATATTGTCCATTACTAAGTCGACCCTTATTTTCTCGGCTTGTTATTATTTTATTAACAATCAGTTATGAACATGCAATCAATACGATCAATGAGAACGGTAGTATCAAGAATTATGAAATGAGTACAATCGAAAAGAACGGTAGTATCAATACAATATCAAGAAGATACTGAGGCTATGCGATACATGAAATATACATAGTTCAATTCATTAAACATGAAAAATAGCGGGTTTATATGCAAAAACATAAAACAATGCAGGTTATGGACAGTAGCACCTTTTGGTACTCAATTTCACATTATCGCCGCTACGGGAATGCAAATCTGATTCCGTCAGAGATTCTTGAAAGTATACTCTCTGCCGGTTCCAACACATATTCACACAATACATTATAGTCACATAAGCTATGTCAATCAATTAATTCTTTACGGGTTTGTGCACAGTCTCGATTCTGGGAATTATAACTTGCCAGTACTAAAACAGTGATAACTTACAATCTATAAATTGGATTGAGAACCCGTAAGATGTTTCGGATTCAAGACTCAGTGTAATACAATTTCTATGTACAAAGTTATAAATTTCGATGCTAGGAACTGTGTCGAAACCTCAGTACAAACTCGAGAAAACGACAGGGCAGCATATAATTGAATGTTCAATAATACGATAAATTTACGGTTCAAGTTTTATATCGATAACAATGGCATGATAAGAATACAATGAATCAAAAACATGATACGACAAAGAAAAAAATGAATCAATAATGAATCAATAACAAAATTCAAATAGCTACGATATTCAATTCAATTACTACTTGCCGGAATTCAATTAATGTTTCCTTGAACTAGAACAATAACAATGAGTTCAAGGGACACTTGCCTTGTTGATGATTATTCTGAATATAATGAAGATGATACGAAAAAATCCCAATGGTGGCAACACACGTGCAAACTACGTACACAGCAAAATGTGCAAAGCACGGAACGACAACACATGCAAGAGGCGGAATGGCAGTGCGGTGGTCGGTGGTAGCGAAGAACACAGCAAATGAAGTGGCAGCAAGGTGGAAGAGGGCAACAATGGTAAGGGTTCAGGGGTTGTGGAATCGAAGAAGAAGAAAAGGCTTCGCTGGTGCTTAGGGTTTGAGGATGTTGTGGGGTTGCTAGAGTTCAGTGAGGAGCATGAGACTGACGGTTGTAGTGGAGTCGCGAGGCAGCGACTGCAGAGGAGCGTCGAGGTTGGGTGGTGCTTGACTATGGCAGTGGAAGGGAGATGGCAAGCGAAGAGGTGCAGTGATAGAGGTCAAGGGCGCTCGGGATGGTCGTGACTGAGGGGTGTCGTGAGGGTGGTTGAAGACGAAGTCGATGGCAGCGATGGGTTCTCGGGTGGTAACAATGGCAGCAGCTTCGGCGAAGGAGGGACTCATGTTGTGATGGTGCAGGGTTGCGACAACGGTAGTGGTGGAGGCTTGCGGCGAAAGTTGACCTCGGCTTGCGGCAAAATGAGGGAAATTGTACAGTCCTTGGCTTGCGGCGAAAGTTGCCCCTGCTGTTGAGCGGGTTGAGGGGGGACTTCCTGTTGCTGATCGGGGTTGGGTCCTCGGTTGGACCCTCTGGATCTGACTTTCCTAGGAGGCATGGCTGGAGAAGATCTGACCAACGGGAAGAGGGGAGGCTGCTATTCGTTCTTTCCCACAGACAGCGCCAATCTATTGCCGCTAAATCTGGTGTGGGGGCAAACAGATAGTATTTGTGGATTCTTAGGAAACTTTGAATAGCAAACCTGTTACCTGTTCCACCGGAGTTTGACCGTCGCTCCTGCCGTACACCTACAAAAAGTGCGAGACACCGGGGTTGTTCCCGACGACGCACCCTCCGACGCTCAAGTCAGTAATCAGAAATGATTATGAAAGAGCGTAAAACTGGCAAAAGATTGATTACCTCTTAATGGAGATGGATGGGGGGTATTTATAGGCGCCGCTAGGTTCAGATTAGGAATGTAATCCCTGTGGTTAGATAAGGAATGTAATCCCTAATCCCCAGTGAAAGGATAGATATGAATCAGGGCTGTTGATTAGGATTTAATCAGAAACCCTAATTCTATCCTTTCTGGGCTGGGTCTGCTGCGGGTTAAAACCCGCACCTAGTTGAGGTGGATCCGTTCGCGGGTTAGTGGGTCTTCGAGGAAAAGAACCCGTACTCGCTTCAGACCCATTGATAGGTGAGATTACCGTTTTACCCCTTGGCTTCAAGATTTTTGCCCGATTTGGACGGTTCCGATTTAACCCCATTTTTAGCCATATCAGCTGTATTGGCTTCATTTTGTAGGCTATAGTCCTCAGTTTCGGGCAGCTATCTCGAAAATTAGTATTTGACTATTTTAGCCTCATTTGTGGGCTATATAGTCCACAGTTTGGCCACTTTAGTGAGAATTTTTATTTCCCAGATTTGTGAGCATAGTACACTGTTTTCGATCACTTTCATGAGATTTCGTATTTTTACTATTTTGGCCTCATTTTGTGGGTTGTAATCCACAGTTTTCGGTCGTGTTCGTGAAATTTTGTATTTGACTATTTTAGCCTCTTCTGTGGGCAATTGTCCACTGTTTCGGCGACTTTAGAGTGAACTTCTATTTCCCTCATTTTGTGTGCTATAATACACTGTTTTCGATCACTGCCATGAGATTTTGTATTTTACAGTTTTGCCCTCATTTTGTAGGTTAAATAGTCCACAGTTTTAAGGCACTTTAGTGAGAATATTTATTTCTCTCATTTTGTGTGCTACAGTACACTGTTTTCGATCACTTTCAACCGATTTCGTATTTTACTATTTTGGCCACATTTTGTGGGTTATATTCCATAGTTTCCTACTGCTTTCGCGAAATTTAGTATTTCAATGTTTTAGCCTCATCTGTGGGCTAGTGCACAGTTTTCGGGCACGTCTGGGAGAATTTTTATTTCCCTCATTTTGTGGGCTATAGTACACAATTTTCGATCACTTTCATGAGATTTCGTATTGTACTGTTTGGGCCTCATTTTGTGGGTTATTGTCCACAGTTTTCGGCCGCTTTCGGGAAATTAAGTATTTGACTGTTTTAGCCTCATCTGCGGGCTATAGTCCATAGTTTTCGGTGACTTTAGAGTGAACTTTTGTTTCCCTCATTTTGTGTGCTATAGTGCACTATTTTCGATCACTTTCATTAGATTTGTATTTTACTGTTTTGCCATCATTTTGTGGATTAAAGTCCATAGTTTCCGGCGGCTATCGTGAAATTTAGTATTTGACTGTTTTGGCCTCATTTGTGGGCTACAGTCCACAGTTTTCGGCCAATTTAGTGAGAATTTTTATTCCCCTCATTTTGTGGGCTATAGTACACTGTTTTCGATTACTTTCATGAGATTTTGTATTTTTCTGTTTTGACCTCATTTTGTGGGTTGTAATCCTCAGTTTCGGGTCGGTTTCGCGAAAATTAGTATTTGACTGTTTTTAGCCTCATTCGTGGGCTACAGTCCACAGTTTTTGGCCATTTTAGTGAGAATTTTTATTTTCCTCATTTTGTGGGCCATAGTACACTGTTTTCGATCACTTTCATGAGATTTCGTATAATACTGTTTTGGCTTCATTTTGTTGGTTATATAGTCCATAGTTTCTGGTCGTTTTCGTGAAATATTGTATTTTACTGTTTTAGCCTAATCTACGGCCGATAGTCCACAGTTTTCGGCGACTTTGGAATGAACTTTAACTTAACACATTTTGTGTGCTATATAGTACACTGTTTTCGATCACATTCATGAGATTTCATATTTGCTATTTTGGCCGCATTTTGTGGGTTATAGTCCACCATTTCTTTTCGTTTTCGTGAAATTTAGTATTTGACTGTTTTAGCCACATTTGTGGGCTATAGTCCACAGTTTTCGGCCCCTTTAGAGAGATTTTTTGTTCCCCTCATTCTGTGGGCTATAGTACACTATTTTCGATCACTTTCATGAGGTTTTGTATTTTATTGTTTTGCCTCATTTAGCGGGTATAGTCCACTGTTTCCGGTTGTTTTCGTGAATTTTGTATTTGACTGTTTTAGCCTCTTCTGCGTGCTATAGTCCACAGTTTTGGGCGACTTTAGAGTGAACTTCTATTTCCCTCATTTTGTGTGCTATAGTACACTGTTTTCGATCACTTTCATGAGATTACGAATTTTACGGTTTTGGCCTCATTTTGTGGGAATAGTCTGCAGTTTCCCATTGTTTTCGTGAAATTTTGTATTTGACTGTTTTAGCCAGATTTGAGGGCTATAGTCCGCTATTTTTGTGAGATTTTTGTGTTTCCATCATTTTTTGGGCATAGTACACTGTTTACGGTCACTTTCACGAGATTTCGTAATTTACTGTTTTGGCACCATTTTGTGGGTTGTAGTCCACAACTTTTAGTTGTTTTCGTGAAATTTTGTATTTGACAGTTTTAGCCTCATCTGCGGGCTATTATTGTCCACAGTTTTCGGGCACTTTCGTGAGAATTTTTATTTTCCTCATTCTGTGGGCTATAGTACATTGTTTTCGATCACTGTCATGAGATTTCGTATTTTACGGTTTTGACCTCATTTTGTGGGTTATAGTCCACAGTTTCCAGTCGTTTTCTTGAAATTTTGTATTTGACAGTTTTAGCCTCTTCTGCAGCTATAGTCCATACTTTTAGGGCACTTTCGTGAAATTTTTATTTCCCATTTTGTGGGCTATTGTACAATGATTTCGATCACTTTATTGAGATTTCGTATTTTGCAGTTTTAGCCTCATTTTGTGGGTTATAGTCCACAATTTCCGGCCGTTTCGTGATGTTTAGTATTTGACTATTTTCGCCTCATTTGTGGGCAGTCCACAGTTTTCGGTCAGTTTAGTGAGAATTTTTATTTCCCTAATTTTGTGGGCTATATAGTACACTGTTTTCGACCATTTTCATGAGATTTCGTATTTTACTGTTTTGGCCTCATTTAGTGGGTTATAGTCCACTGTTTCCGGTCGTTTTCGTGAAATTTTGTATTTGACTGTTTTAGCCTCATTTGCACTCTATAGTCCTCAGTTTTCGGCGACATTAGAGTGAACTTTTATTTCCCACATTTTGTGTGCAATAGTACACTGTTTTCGATCACTTTCAAGAGATTACGAATTTTACTCTTTTGTCCTCATTTTGTGGGTTATAGTCCGCAATTTCCAGCCGTTTTCGTGAAATTTTGTTTTTGACTATTTTAGCCTCATCTGCGGGCTATAGTCCACAGTTTTCGAGCACTTTCGTGAGAAATTTTATTTCCCTCATTTTGTGGGATAGAGTACTCTGTTTTCGATCACCTTCTTGAGATTTCATATTTTGCTGTTTTGGCCTCATTTTGTGTGTTATAGTCCACACTTTCCAGTCACTTTCGCGAAATTTAGTATTTTGCTATTTTAGCCTCATTTGTGGGCTATAGTCCACAGTTTCCGGCCAATTTAGTGAGGATTTTTATTTACCTCAATTTGTGGGCTATAGTACACTGTTTTAGAACACTTTCATGAGATTTCGTATTTTACTGTTTTGACCTCATTTTGTGAGTTATAGTCCACAGTTTCCGGTTGTTTTCGTGAAATTTTGTATTTGACTGTTTTGACCCCATTTTGTGGGTTATAGTCCACAGTTTTCGGTTATTTTCGTGAAATTTTGTATTTGACTGTTTTGGCCTCATCTGCGGGCTATAATCCAAGTTTTCGGCGACTTTGGAGGGAACTTTTGTTTCCCTCATTTTGTGTGCAATAGTACACTGATTTCGATCACTTTCATGAGATTTGGTATTTTGCTATTTTGGCCTCATTTTGTGGGTTATTGTCCACAGTTTCCGGCCGCTTTCGCAAAATTTAGTATTTGACTGTTTTAGCCTCTTTTTGTAGGTTATAGGCCACAGTTTTCGGCCACTTTAGTGAGAATTTTTATTTTCCTAATTTTGTGGGTTAAAGTACTCTGTTTTCGATCACTTTCATGAGATATCATATTTTATTGTTTTGACCTCAATTTATGGGTTACAGTCCACACTTTCCGGTCATTTTTCGTGTAATTTTGTATTTGACAGTTTTAGCCTCATTTGGCGGCTATAGTCCGCAGTTTTCGGCCACTTTAGAGAGAATTTTTCCTTCATTTTGTCGGCTATAGTACACTGTTTTTTATCACTTTCATGAGGTTTCGTATTTCACTGTTTTGCCTCATTTTGCAGGTGTAGTCCACAGTTTTCGGTCGTTTTCATGAAATTTTGTAATTGACTGTTTCAGCCTCATCTGCGGGCTATAGTCCACAGTTTTGGGTGACTTTAGAGTGAACTTCTGTTTCCCTCATTTTGTGTGCAATAGCACATTGTTTTCGATCACTTTCATGAGATTTCGTATTGTACTGTTTTGGCCTCATTTTGTGGCAGTCGTTTTTGTGAAATTTTGTATTTAACTGTTTTAGCCTCATTAGCAGGCTATAGTCCACAGTTTTCGGTGACTTTAGAGTGAACTTTTTTTCCCCCTCTTTTTGTGTGCGACAGTACACTATTTTTGATCACTTTCATGAGATTTCATATTTTACTATTTTGGCCTCATTTTGTGGGTTATAGTCTGCAGTTTCCGATCGTTTTCGTGAAATTTTGTATTTGATTGTTTTAGCCTCATCTGCGGGCTGTAGTCCAAAGTTTTCGGTGACTTTAGTGTGAACTTTTATTTCCCTCATTTTGTGTGCTATGGTGCACTGTATTCGATCACTTTCATGAGATTTCATGTTTTACTGTTTTGGCCTCATTTTGTGGGTTCTAGTCCACAGATTTCGGCCGTTTTTGCGAAATTTTGTATTTTACTGTTTTAGCCTCATTTGTGAGCTACAGTCCACAGTTTACGGCCACTTTAGTGAGAATTTTTGTTTCCGTCATTTTGTGGGCTATAGTACACTGTTTTCGATCACTGACTTGAGATTTCATATTTTATAGTTTTGGCCTCATTTTGTGGGTTATAGTCCACAGTTTTCGGGCACTTTCGTGATAATTTTTATTTCCCTCTTTTTGTGTGCTACAGTACACTGTTTTCGATCACTTTCATGAGATTTCATATTTTACTGTTTTAGCCTCATTTTGCGGGTTATAGTCAATAGTTTCCGGCCGCTTTCGCGAAATTTAGAATTTGACTGTTTTAGCCTTATCTGCGGGCTATAGTCCATAATTTTCGGTGAGTTTAGAGTGAACTTTTATTTCCCTCATTTTGTGTGCTATACTGCACTGTTTTCGATCACTTTCATGAGATTTCGTATTTTTCTGTTGTGGCCTCATTTTGTGGGTTGTAGTGCTCAGTTTCGGGTCGGTTTCGCGAAAATTAGTATTTGACTGTTTTTAGCCTCATTTGTGGGCTACAGTCCACAGTTTTCGGTCATTTTAGTGAGAATTTTTATTTCCATCATTTTGTCGGCCATAGTACACTGGTTCCGATCACTTTCATGAGATTTCGTATAATACTGTTTTGGACTCATTTTGTGGGTTATAGTACACAGTTTCTGGTTGTTTTCGCGAAATATTGTATTTGACTGTTTTAGCCTCATCTACGGGCTATAGTCCACAGTTTTCGGTGACTTTGGAATGAACTTTAACTTCCCACATTTTGTGTGCTATATAGTACACTGTTTTCGATCACTTTCATGAGATTTCGTATTTGCTATTTTGGTCTCATTTTGTGGGTTATAGTCCACAGTTTCCGTTCGTTTTCGTGAAATTTTGTATTTGACTGTTTTAGCCTCATTTGTGGGCTATAGTCCACTGTTTTCGGCCCCATTAGAGAGATTTTTTGTTCCCCTCATTCTGTGGGCTATAGTACACTGTTTTCGATCACTTTCATGAGGTTTCGTATTTTATTGTCTTGCCTCATTTTGCGGGTATAGTCCACTATTTCCGGTCGTTTTCGTGAAATTTTGTATTTGACTGTTTTACCCTCATTTGTGGGTTATAGTCCACAGTTTTCGGCCACTTTAGTGAGAATTTTTGTTTCCCTCATTTTGTGGGCTATACAGTACAATGTTTTCGATCACTTTCATGAGGTTTTGCATTTTACTATATTTTGCCTCATTTTTTGGTTATAGTTCCACAGTTTCTGGTCGTTTTCGTGAAATTTTTTATTTGACTGCTTTAGCCTCATCTGCGGGCTATAGTCCACAGTTTTGGGCGACTTTAGAGTGAACTTCTATTTCCCTCAATTTGTGTGCTATAGTACACTTTTTTCGATCAGTTTCATGAGATTTCGTATTTTACTGTTTTGGCCTTGTTTCGTGGTTTATAATCCACAGTGTCCGGTCTTTTTTGTGAAATTTTGTATTTAATTGTTTTAGCCTCATCAGCGGGCCATAGTCCACAGTTTTCAGTGTCTTTAGAGTGAACTTTTATTTCCCTCTTTTTGTGTGCTATAGTAAACTGTTTTCGATCACTTCCATGAGATTTCGTATTTTACCGTTTTGGCCTCATTTTGTGGGTTATAGTCCACTAGTTTCCAGTCGTTATTGAGAAATTTTGTATTTAACTGTTTTAGCATCATCAGCGGGCCATAGTCCACAGTTTTCGGTGACTTTGGAGGGAACTTTTATTTCCCTCTTTTTGTGTGCTATACACTGTTTTCGATCACTTTCATGAGATTTCGTATTTTTCTGTTTTGGCCTCATTTTGTGGGTTATTGTCCACAGTTTCCAGTCGTTTTCGTGAAATTTTGTATTTGACTGTTTTAGCCTCATATGCGGGCTATAGTCCATAGTTTACGGTGACTTTAGAGTAAACTTTTATTTCCCTCATTTTGTGTGCTATAGTACACTGTTTTCGATCAATTTCATGAGATTACGAATTTTACTGTTTTGGCCTCATTTTGTGGGTGTAGACTGCAGTTTCCCGTTGTTTTTGTGAAATTTTGTATTTGATTGTTTTAGCCTGGTTTGTGGGCTATAGTCCCCTGTTTTCGGCCACTTTCGTGACATTTTTGTGTTTCCATCATTTTGTGGCCATAGTACACTGTTTACGGTCACTTTCACGAGATTTCGTAATTTACTGTTTTAGCACCATTTTGTGGGATATAGTCCACAATTTTAAGTCGTTTTCGTGAAATTTTGTATTTGACAGTTTTAGCCTCATCTGCGGACTATTGTCTACAGTTTTCAGTTTTCGGGTACTTTTGTGAGAATTTTTGTTTTCCTCATTCTGTGGGCTGTAGTAAATTGTTTTCGATCACTGTCATGAGATTTCGTATTTTACTATTTTGGCCTCATTTTGTGGGTTATAGTCCATAGTTTCCAGTCGTTTTCTTGAAATTTTGTATTTGACAGTTTTAGCCTCATCTGCAGCTATAGTCCATACTTTTCGGGCACTTTCTTTAAATTTTTATTTCCCATATTGTGGGCTATTGTACAATGATTTCAATCACTTTATTGAGATTTCTTATTTCGCAGTTTTAGCCTCATTTTGTGGGTTATAGTCCACAGTTTCTGGTCGTTTTCGCGATGTTTAGTATTTGACTATTTTCGCCACATTTGTGGGCAGTCCACGGTTTTTGGCCACTTTAGTGAGAATTTTTATTTCCCTCATTTTGCAGGCTATATAGTACACTATTTTCGACCATTTTTATGAGATATCTTATTTTACTGTTTTGGCCTCATTTTGTGGGTTAGTCCACAGTTTCCGGTCGTTTTCGTAAAATTTTGTATCTGACTGTTTTAGCCTCATTTGCGGGCTATAGTCCTTAATTTTCGGCGACTTTAGAGTGAACTTCTATTTTCCACATTTTGTGGGCAATAAATGTGGGAAATAGAGCACTATTTTCGATCACTTTCAAGAGATTACAAATTTTACTCTTTTGGCCTCATTTTGTGGGTTATAGTCCGCAGTTTCCGGTCGTTTTCGTAAAATTTTGTTTTTGACTATTTTAGCCTCATCTGCGGGCTATAGTCCACGGTTTTCGAGCACTTTCGTGAGAAATTTTATTTCCCTTATTTTGTGGGATAGAGTACTCTGTTTTCGATCACCTTCTTGAGATTTTGTATTTTTCTGTTTTGGCCTCATTTTGTGGGTTATAGTCCACACTTTCCAGCCGCTTTCGTGCAATTTATTATTTTGCTATTTTTGCCTCATTTGTGGGCTATAGTCCATAGTTTCCGGCCAATTTAGTGAGGCTTTTAATTTACCTCATTTTGTGGGCTATAGTACATTGTTTTAGATCACTTTCATGAGATTTCGTATTTTTCTGTTTTGACCTCATTTTTTGGGTTATAGTCTACAGTTTCCGGTTGTTTTCGTGAAATTTTGTATTTGACTGTTTAGGCCTCATCTGCGGGGTATAGTCCACAGTTTTCGGCGACTTTGGAGGGAACTTTTGTTTCCCCAATTTTGTGTGCAAATAGTACACTGATTTCGATCACTTTCATGAGATTTTGTATTTTGCTGTTTTGGCCTCATTTTGTGCATTATAGTCCACAGTTTCCGGCCGCTTTCACGAAATTTAGTATTTGATTATTTTAGCCTCTTTTTGTGGATTATAGGCCACAGTTTTCAGCCACTTTAGTGAGAATTTTTATTTCTCTAATTTCTTTGGGTTATATAGTACACTGTTTTCGATCACTTTCATGAGATTTCATATTTTACTGTTTTAACCTCATTTCATGGGTTACAGTCCACAGTTTCCGGACAATTTTTGTGAAAATTTGTATTTGACTGTTTTAGCCTCATTTGGGGGCTATAGTCCGCAGTTTTCGGCCACTTTAGAGAGAATTTTTTTCCCTCATTTTGTGGGCTAGAGTACACTGTTTTCGATCACTTTCATGAGGTTTCGTATTTCACTGTTTTGCCTCATTTTGCGGGTATAGTCCACAGTTTCCGGTCGTTTTCGTGAAATTTTGTATTTGACTATTTCAGCCTCATCTGCAGGCTATCGTCCACAATTTTGGGCGACTTTAGAGTGAACTTCTATTTCCCTCATTTTGTGTGCTATAGTACATTATTTTCGATCACTTTCATGAGATTTCGTATTTTACTTTTTGGGCCACATTTTGTGGGTTATCGTCCACAGTTTCCGGTCGTTTTTGTGAAATTTTGTATTTAACTATTTTAGCCTCATGAGCAGGCTATAGTCCACAGTTTTCGGTGACTTTAGAGTGAACTTTTACTTCCCTCTTTTTGTGTGCGATAGTACACTATTTTCGATCACTTTCATGTGATTTGTATTTTACTGTTTTGGACTCTTTTTGTGGGTTGTAGTCTGCAGTTTCTGGTCGTTTTCGTAAAATTTTGTATTTGACTGTTTTGGCCTGCTCTGCGGGCTATAGTGCACATTTTTCGGTTACTTTAGAGTAAACTTTTATTTCCCTCATTTTGTGTGCTATAGTACACTGTTTTCGATCACTTTCATGAGATTTCGTATTTTACTGTTTTGGCCTCAATTTGTGGGTTATAGTCCACAGTTTCCGGCCGCTATCGCGAAATTTAGTATTTGACTGTTTTAGCCTCATTTGTGGGCTATTGTCCACAGTTTTCAGCCACTTTAGTGAGAATTTTTATTTCCCTAAATTTGTGGGCTATATAGTACACTATTTTCGATAACTTTAATGAGATTTCGTATTTTACTCTTTTGACCTCTTTTTGTGGGTTATAGTCCATAGTTTTCGTTCGTTTTTCGTGAAACTTTTTATTTGACTGTTTTAGCCTCATTTGTGGGCTATAGTCCAAAGTTTTCGGCCACTTTAGTGAGGATTTTTATTTCCCTCATTTTGTGGGCTATAGTGCACTATTTTAGATCACTTTCATGAGATTTCGTGTTTTACTGTTTTGACCTCATTTTGTGGGTTATAGTCCACAGTTTTTGGTCGTTTTCGTGCAATTTTGTATTTCACTGTTTTAGCCTCATGAGCAGGCTATGTCCACAGTTTTCGGCGACTTTAGAGTGAACTTTTATTTCCCTCACTTTGTGTGCTGTACACTGTTTTCAATCACTTTAATGAGATTTCGTATTTTTCTATTTTGGCCTCATTTTGTGGGTTATAATAGACAATTTCCGGTTATTTTCGTGAAATTTTTATCTGACTGCTTTTAGCCCCATCTGTGGGCTATTGTCTACAGTTTTCGGGCACTTTCATAAGAGTTTTATTTCCCTTATTTTGTGGGATACAGTACACTATTTTCGATCACTTTCATGAGGTTTCTTATTTTGCGGTTTTGGCCTCATTTTGTGGGTTATAGTCCATAGTTTCTGGCCGCTTTCGCGAAATTCAGTATTTGACTGTTTTCGGCCACTTAGTGAGAATTTTTATTTTCCTCATTTTCTGGTCTATAGTACACTGTTTTCGTTCACTTTCATGAGATTTCATAATATACTGTTTTGGCCTCATTTTGTGGGTTATAGTCTACAGTTTCCGTTCGTTTTCGTGAAATTTTGTATTAGGCTGTTTTAGTCTCATCTGCGGGCTGTAGTCCATAGTTTTCGGTGACTTTAGTGTGAACTTTTATTTCCCGTATTTTGTGTGCTATAGTACACTGTTTTCGATCACTTTCATGAGATTTCATATTTTACTGTTTTGGCCTCATTTTGTGGGTTATAGTCCACAGATTCCGGCCGTTATCGCGAAATTTTGTATTATACTGTTTTAGCCTCATTTGTGAGCCACAGTTTACTGCCACTTTAGTGAGAATTTTTGTTTCCCTCATTTTGTTGGCTATAGAACACTTTTTTCGATCACTGACTTGAGATTTCGTATTTTACAGTTTTGGCCTCATTTTGTGGGTTATAGTCCGCAGTTTTCGGGAACTTTCGTGATAATTTTTATTTCCCTCATTTTGTGTGCTAAAGTACACTATTTTCGATCACTTTCATGAGATTTCATATTTTACTGTTATGGCCTAATTTTGTGGGTTATAGTCCATAGTTTTCGACAGCTTTCGCGAAATTTAGAATTTGACTGTTTTAGCCACATCTGTGGGCTAGTCCACTATTTTCGAGCACTTTTGTGAGATTTTTTCCCTCATTTTGTGGGCTGTAGTATACTATTTTCGATCACTTTCATGAGATTTCGTATTTTACTGTTTTGGCCACATTTGGTGGGCCATTTTAGTGAGAATTTTAATTTCCCTCATTTTGTGGGCTATTGTACACTGTTTTCGACTTTTATAGTTAGCAGTTTTCGGCAAATTTAGAGTGAACTTTAACTTCCCACATTTTGTGTGCTATATAGTACACTGTTTTCGATTACTTTCACGAGATTTCGTAATTTACTGTTTTGGCCTCATTTTGTCGGTTATAGTCCACAGTTTCCAGTCGTTTTCGTAAAATTTTGTATTTGACTGTTTCAGCCTCATTTGCGGGCTATAGTCCATAGTTTTCGGCCACTTTAGTGGGAATATTTATTTCCCTCATTTTGTGTCTTACAGTACACTGTTTTCGATCACTTTCATGAGATTTCGTATTTTACTCTTTTGACCTCATTTTCTGGGTAATAGTACACAGTTTCCGGCTGCTTTCGCGAAATTTAGTTTTTGATTGTTTTAGACTCATCGGTGGGCAATAGTCCATAGTTTTCAGGCACTTCCGTGGTAGTTTTTATTTCCCTCTTTTTGTGGGCTATAGTGCACTGTTTTTGATCACTTTCATGAGATTTCGTATTTTACTGTTTTGTCCTCATTTTTTGGTTATAATCCATAGTTTCCGGTTGTTTTCGTGAAATTTTGCATTTCACTGTTTTAGCCTCATCAGCGGGCTATAGTCCACAGTTTTTGGCGACTTTAGAGTGAACTTTTATTTCCCTCATTTTGTGTGTTGTACATTGTTTTCGATCACTTTCATGAGATTTCATTTTTATTTGTTTTGGCCTCATTTTGTGGGTTATAATCGACAGTTTCCGTTTGTTTTCGTGAAATTTTGTATATGACTTTTTTAGCCTCATCTGTGGGCTATTGTCCACAGTTTTCGGGCACTTTTGTGAGAATTTTGTTTCCCTCATTTTGTGGGATATAGTACACTGTTTTTGATCACTTTCATGAGGTTTCTTTTCTTGCGGCTTTGGCCTCATTTTGTGGGTTATAGTCCATAGTTTCTGGCCGCTTTCGCGAAATTTAGTATTTGACTGTTTTAGCCTAATTTGTGGGCTATAGTCCACTGTTTTCGACCTCTTAGCGAGAATTTTTATTTCCCTCATTTTCTGGTCTATAGTACTCAGTTTTCGATCACTTTCATGAGATTTCGTATTTTGCTGTTTTGGCAACATTCTGTGGGTTATAGTCCTCAGTTTCGGGCAGCTTTCGCGAAAATTAGTATTTGACTGTTTTAGCCTCATTTGTGGGCCATAGTCCAAAGTTTGGCCACTTTAGTGAGAACTTTTATTTCCATCATTTTGTGTGTTGTACATCATTTTCGATCACTTTCATGAGATTTCGTATTTTACTATTTTGGCCTCATTTTGTGGGTTATTGTCCACAGTTTCTGGTCGTTTTCGTGAAATTATGTATTTGACAGTGTTGGCCCTCATCCGCGGGCTATAGTCCATAGTTTTCGGCGACATTAGAGTGAACTTTTATTTCCCTCATTTTGTGTGCTATGGTACATTGTTTTTGATCACTTTCATGAGATTTCGTATTACACTATTTTGGCCTCATTTTGTGGGTTATAATCCACAGTTTTCAGTCGTGTTCTTGAAATTTTGTATTTGACTATTTTAGCCTCATCTGTGGGCAATTGTCCACTGTTTTCGGCGACTTCAAAGTGAACTTCTATTTCCCTCGTTTTGTGTGCTATAGTACACTGTTTTGGATCACTGCCCTGAGATTTCGTATTTTACAGTTTTGCCCCCATTTTGTGGGTTATAGTCCACAGTTTTTGGGCACTTTATTGAGAATTTTTATTTCCATCATTTTGTGGGCTATTGTACACTGTTTTCGATCACTTTCATGAGATTTCGTATTTTACTGTTTTGACCTCATTTTGTGGGTTATTGTCCACAGTTTACGGTCGTCTTCGTGAAATTTTGTATTTGACTGTTTTACCCACATCCATGGGCTATAGTCCACAGTTTTCGGCGACTTTAGATTGAACTTTTATTTCCCTCATTTTGTGTGCTATAGTACACTGTTTTCGATCATTTTCATGAGATTTCGTATTTTACTGTTTTGGCCAAATTTTGTGGGTTATAGCCACAGTTTCCGGCCGTTTTGGCAAAATTTTGTACATTATTGTTTTAGCCTCATTTGTGGGCTGTAGTCCACAGTATTTGGCCACTTTAGTGAGAATCTTTATTTCCCTCATTTTGTGGGATATAGTACTCTGTTTTCGATCACTGAAATGAGATTTCGTGTTTTACAGTTTTGCCCTCATTTTGTGGTTTATAGTCCCCAGTTTAAGGGTACTTTCGTGAGAATTTTTAGTTTCCTCATTTTGTCGGCTATAGTACACTGTTTTCGATCACTTTCATGAGATTTCGTATTTTACTGTTTTAGTCTCATTTTGTGGGTATAGTCCACAGTTTTCGATCGTTTTCGTGACATTTTGTATTTGACTATTTTAGCCTCATCTGCGGGCTATAGTCCACAGTTTTTGGTGACTTTAAAGTGAACTTTTATTTCCCTCATTTTGTGTACTATAGTGCACTAATTTCGATCACTTTCATTAGATTTTTTGTTTTACTCTTTTGGCATCATTTTGTGGATTATTGTCCACAGTTTCCAGCCTGCTATCGTGAAATTTAGTATTTGATTGATTTAGCCTCATTTGTGGGCTAGAGTCCAGAGTTTTCGGCCACTTTAGAGAAAATTTTTATTTCCCAAATTTTGTGGGCTATAGAACACTGTTTTCGATCGCTTTCCTTGAGATTTTGTATTTTACAGTTTTGGCCTCATTTTGTGGGGTATAGTCCACAGTTTTCGGGCTCTTTCGCGAAATTTAGTATTTGACTGTGTTGGCCTCATTTGTGGGCTACAGTCCACCGTTTTCGGCCACTTTAGTGAGAATTTTTATTTCCCTCATTTTGTGGGCTATAGTACACTGTTTTCGATCACTTTCATGAGATTTCGTATTTTGCTATTTTGGCCTCATTTTGCGGGTTATAGTCCACAGTTTCCGGTCGTGTTCATGAAATATTGTATTTGACTGTTTTGGCCTCATCTACTGGCTATAGTCCACAGTTTTCGGCGACTTTAGAGTGAACTTTAACTTCCGACATTTTGTGTGCTACATAGTACACTGTTTTCGATCACTTTCATGCAATTTCGTATTTGCTATTTTGGCCTCATTTTGTGGGTTATAGTCCACAGTTTCTGTTCATTTTCGTGAAATTTTGTATTTGACTGTGTTGGCCTCATTTGTAGGCTTATAGTACACAGTTTTCGGCCCCTTTGGAGAGAATTTCAGTTTCCCTCATTTTGTGGGCCATAGTACACTGTTTTCGATCACTTTCATGAGGTTTCGTATTTTTACTGATTTTCCTCATTTTGTGAGTATAGTCCACTGTTTCCGGTGGTTTTTGTGAAATTTTGTATTTGACTGTTTTAGTCTCATCTGCGGGCTATAGTTCACAGTTTTGGGCAACTTTACAGTGAACTTCTATTTCCCTCATTTTGTGTGCTATAGTACACTGTTTTCGATCACTTTCATAAGATTTCATATTTTACTATTTTGGTCTCATTTCGTGGGTTATAGTCCACAGCGTCCGGTCGTTTTTGTGAAATATTGTATTTGACTGTTATAGCCTCATATGCGGGATATAGTCCACAATTTTCGGCGACATTAGAGTGAACTTCAACTTCCCACATTTTGTGTGCTATATAGTACACTGTTTTCGATCACTTTCATGAGATTTCATAATTTACTGTTTTGGCCTCATTTTGTGGGTTATAGTCCACAGATTCCAGTCGTTTTCGTGAAATTTTGTATTTAACAGTTTTGGCCTCATCTGTGGGATATAGGCCACAGTTTTCGGGCACTTTCGTGAGAATTTTTATTTCCCTCATTTTGTGGGCTGTAGTACAATATTTTCGATCGCTTTCATGAAATTTCGTATTTTGCACTTCTAGCCCCATTTGTGGGTTATAGTCCACTGTTTCCGGCTGTTTTCGCAAAATTTAGTATTTGACTATTTTTGCCTCATTTGTGGGCTATAGTCCACACTTTTCGGCCACATTAGTGAGAATTTTTATTTCCCTCATTTTGTGGGCTATAGTACACTGTTTTTTTTATCATTTTCATAAAATTTCGTATTTTTCGGTTTTGGTATCATTTTGTGGGTTATACTCGACAGTTTTCATTTGTTTTCGTGAAATTTTGTATATCACTTTTTTAGCCTCATCTGTGGGCTATTGTCCACAGTTTTCGGGCACTTTTATGAGAATTTTATTTCCCTCATTTTGTGGGATATAGTACACTGTTTTCGATCACTTTCATGAGGTTTCTTATTTTGCGGTTTTGGCCTCATTTTGTGGGTTATAGTCCATAGTTTCTGTCCGCTTTCCCGAAATTTAGTATTTGACTGTTTTAGCCTAATTTGTGGGCTATAGTCCTCGGTTTTCGACCACTTAGTGAGACTTTAGTGTGAACTTTTATTTCCCTCATTTTGTGTGCTATAGTACCTTGTTTTCGATCACCTTCATGAGATTTCGTATTTTGCTGTTTTGGCTTCATTTTGTGGGTTATAGTCCTCAGTTTTGGGCAGCTTTCGTGAAAATTAATATTTGACTGTTTTAGCCTCATTTGTGGGCTATAGTCCACAGTTTGGCCACTTTAGTGAGAATTTTTATTTCCCTCATTTTGTGTGTTGTACATTGTTTTCGATCACTTTCATGAGATTTCGTATTTTACTGTTTTGGCCTCATTTGGTGGGTTATTGTCCACAGTTTCCGGTCGTTTTGTGAAATTATGTATTTGACAGTTTTACCCTCATCCGCAGGCTATAGTCCAGAGTTTTCGGCGACTTTAGAGTGAACTTTTATTTTCCTCATTTTGTCTGCTATAGTACACTGTTTTCAATCACTTTCATGAGATTTCGTATTTTACTGTTTTGGCCTAGTTTTGTGGGTTATAATCCACAGTTTTCGGTCGTGTTCTTGAAATTTTGTATTGGACTATTTTAGCCTCTTCTGTGGGCAATTGTCCACTGTTTTCGGCGACTTTAAAGTGAACTTCTGTTTCCCTCATTTTGTGTGCTATAGTACACTGTTGTCGATCACTGCCCTGAGATTTCGTATTTTACAGTTTTGCCCCCATTTTGTTTGTTATAGTCCAAAGTTTTTGGGGACTTCATTGAGAATTTTTATTTCCCTCATTTTGTGGGTTATAGTACACTGTTTTCGATCACTTTCATGAGATTTCGTATTTTACTGTTTTGACCTCATTTTGTGGGTTATTGTCCACAGTTTACGGTCGTCTTCGTGAAATTTTGTATTTGACTGTTTTACCCACATCCGCGGGCTATAGTCCAAAGTTTTCGGCAACTTTAGAGTGAACTTTTATTTCCCTCATTTTGTGTGCTATAGTACACTATTTTCGATCATTTTCATGAGATTTCGTATTTTAATGTTTTGGTCAAATTTTGTGGGTTATAGTCCACAGTTTCCGGCCGTTTTGGCGAAATTTTGTATTTTATTGTTTTAGCCTCATTTGTGGGCTGTAGTCCACAGTTTTTGGCCACTTTAGTGAAGATTTTTATTTTCCTCATTTTGTCGGCTATAGTACACTGTTTTCGATCACTTTCATGAAATTTCGTATTTTACTGTTTTGGCCTCATTTTGTGGGTATAGTCCACAGTTTCTGGTCGTTTTCGTGACATTTTGTATTTGACTATTTTAGCCTCATCTGCGGGCTATAGTCCACAGTTTTCGGTGACTTTAGAGTGAACTTTTATATTCCTCATTTTGTGTACTATAGTGCATTAATTTCGATCACTTTCATTAGATTTTCTTTTTTACTGTTTTGGCGTCATTTTGTGGATTATAGTCCACAGTTTCCGCCCGCTATCGCGAAATTTAGTATTTGATTGATTTAGCCTCATTTGTGGGCTAGAGTCCACAGTTTTTGGCCCCTTTGGAGAGAATTTCTGTTTCCCTCATTTTGTGGGCCATAGTACACTGTTTTCGATCACATTCATGAGGTTTCGTATTTTACTGTTTTTCCTCATTTTGCGGGTATAGTCCACTGTTTCTGGTCGTTTTCGTGAAATTTTATATTTGACTGTTTTAGTCTCTTCTGCAGGCTATAGTCCACAGTTTTGGGCGACTTTAGAGTGAACTTCTATTTCCCTTATTTTGTGTGCTATAGTACACTGTTTTCGATCACTTTCATGAGATTTCGTATTTTACTGTTTTGGCCTCGTTTCGTGGGTTATAGTCCACATTGTCCGATCGTTTTTGTGAAATTTTGTATTTAACTGTTTTAACCTCATCAGCGGGCCATAGTCCACAGTTTTCGGTGATTTTAGAGTGAACTTTTATTTCCCTCTTTTTGTGTGCTATAGTACACTATTTTTGATCACTTTCATGAGATCACGTATTTTACTGTTTTGGCCTCATTTTGTAGGTTATAGTCCACAGTTTCCAGTCATTTGCATGAAATTTTGTATTTGACTATTTTAGCCTCATCTGCGGGCTATAGTCCACAGTTTTCGAGCACTTTCGTGAGAATTTTTATTTCCCTGATTTTGTGGGATATAGTACACTGTTTTCGAACACCTTCATGAGATTTCGTGTTTTGCTATTTTGGCCTCATTTTGTGGGTTATAGTCCAAAGTTTCTGGCTGCTTTCGCGAAATTTAGTATTTTGCTTTTTAAGCCTCATTTGTGGGCTATAGTCCACCGTTTTCGGCCACTTTAGTGATGATTTTTATTTCCCTCATTTTGTGGGCTAAAGTACACTGTTTTAGATCACTTTCATGAAATTTTGTATTTTACTATTTTGACCTCATTTTGTGCGTTATAGTCCACAGTTTCCGGCCGTTTTCCCGAAATTTTGTGTTTGACAGTTTTAGCCTTATTTGTGGGCTATAGTCCACATTTTTCGGCCACTTGCTAGAGATTTTTGTATTTCCATCATTTTGCGGGCATATTACAATGTTTCCGATCAATTTCACGAGATTTCGTCATTTACTATTTTGGCCTCATTTTGGGGGTTATAGCCACAGTTTCCAATCGTTTTCATGAAATTTTGTATTTGACAGTTTTAGCCTCATCTGCGGGCTATAGTCCTAAATTTTCGAGCACTTTCGTGAGAATTTTTATTTTCCTCATTTTGTGGGTATGGTACACCGTTTTCGATCGCCTTCATGATATTTCGTATTTTGCTATTTTGGACTCACCTTCTGGGTTATAGTACATAGTTTTCGACAGCTTTCACGAAATTTAGTATTTGACTGTTTTAGCCTCATCTGTGGGCTATAGTACACTGTTTTAGTCCACAGTTTTCAGGCACTTCTGTGAGAATTTTTATTTCCCTCATTTTGTGGGCTAATAGCACACTGTTTTTGACCACTTTCATGAGATTTCGTATTTTACTGTTTTGGCCTCATTTTGTGGGTTAATGTCCACAATTTTCGGTCATTTTCGTGAAATTTTGTATTTGATTGTTTTACCCTCATCTCCCGGCTATAGTCCATAGTTTCTGGCGACTTTAGGGTGAACTTTTATTTCCCTCATTTTGTGTGCGATAGTACATTGTTTTTTTGTCACTTTCATTAGATTTTGCATTCTAATGTTTTGGCCTCATTTTGGGGGTTATAGTTCGCAGTTTCTGGTCGTTTTCGTGAAATATTGTATTTGACTGTTATAGCCTCGCGGGCTATAGTCCACAAAATTTTCGGCGACTTTAGTGTGAACTTTAACTTCCCACATTTTATGTGCTATATAGTACACTATTTTCGATCACTTTCATGAGATTTCGTAATTTACTGTTTTGGCCAGATTTTGTGGGTTATAGTCCACAGTTTCCAGTCGTTTTCGTGAAATTTTGTATTTGACAGTTTTGGCCTCATCTGTGGGATATAGGCCACACTTTTTGAGGACTTTCGTGAGAATTTTTATTTCCCTCATTTTGTGGGCTGTAGTACAATGTTTTCTATCGCTTTCATGAAATTTGGTATTTTGCAGTTTTAGCCTCATTTTGTGGGTTATAGTCCACAGTTTCCGGCTGTTTTCGTGAAATTTAGTATTTGACTGTTTTAGCCTCATTTGTGGGCTATAGTCCACACTTTTCGGCCACATTAGTGAGAATTTTTATTTTCCTCATTTTGTGGGCTATAGTACACTGTTTTGATCATTTTCATGAAATTTCGTATTTTACGGTTTTGGTATCATTTTGTGGTATAGTCCACAGTTTCCGGTCATTCTAGTGAAATTTTGTATTTGACTGTTTTAGCCTCATTTGCGGGTTGTAGTCCACAGTTTTCGGCAACTTTAGAGTGAACTTTTATTTCCTTCATTTTGTGTGCTATAGTACACTGTTTTCGATTACTTTCATGAGATTTCATATTTTACTATTTTGGCCTAATTTTGTGGGTTATAATGCACAGTTTTTGGTCATTTTCGTGAAATTTTGTATTTGACTGTTTTACCCTCATCTGTGGGTAATACTCCACTGTTTTCGGGCACTTTCGTGAGAATTTTTATTTTCCTCATGTTGTGGGATATAGTACACTGTTTTCGATCACTTTCATGAGAATTCGTATTTGGCGGTGTTGGCCTCATTTTCTGGGTAATAGTCCACAGTTTCCGTCCGCTTTTGCGACTTTTAGTATTTGACTGTTTTGGCCTCATTTGTGGGCTAGTCCACAGGTTTCGGCCACTTTAATGAGAATTTTTATTTCCCTCATTTTGTGGGCTATAGTACATTGTTTTCGATCACTTTAATGAGATTTCGTATTTTGCTATTTTCGCCTCATTTTGTGGGTTATAGTCCTCAGTTTCGGGCCGCTTGCGCGAAAATTAGTATTTGATTGTTTTTAGCCTCATTTGTGGGCTATATAGTCCACAGTTTTCAGCCTTTTTTGTGAAAATTTTTATTTCCTTCATTTTGTGGGCTGTAGTACACTATTTTCGATCACTTTCTTGAGATTTCGTATTATACTGTTTTGGCCTCATTTTGTGGGTTATAGTCCACAATTTCCGGTCGTTTTCGTGAAATTTTGTATTTGACTGTTTTAGCCTCATCTGCGGGCTATAGTCCACAGTTTTCGGCGACTTTAGAGTTAACTTTAATTTCCCACATCTTGTGTGCTATATAGTACACTGTTTTCGATAATTTCATGAGATTTCGTATTTTACTGTTTTTTGCCACAGTTTTTGAGTTTAGTCCACAGTTTTCTGTCGTTTTCATGAAATTTTGTATTAGACTATTTTAGCCTCATCTGCGGGCTATAGACCACAGTTTTGGGCGACTTTAGAGTGAACTTCTATTTCCCTCATATTGTGTGCTATAGCACACTGTTTTCGATCACTTTCATGAGATTTCGTATTTTACTGTTTTGGCCTCATTTGGTTGGTTATAGTCCACAGTTTCCGATCGTTTTCGTGAAATTTTGTATTTGATTGTTGTCAGCCCCATCTGCAGGCTATGGTCCACAGTTTTCGGCGACTTTGGAGTGAACTTTTATTTCCCTCATTTTCTGTGCAACAGTACACTATTTTCGATCACTTTCATGAGGTTTCAAATTTTACTGTTTTGGCCGCATTTTGTAGGTGATTGTCCACAGTTTCCGGTCGTTTTCATGAAATTTTGTATCTGACTGATTTAGCCTCATTTGCGGACTATAGTCCTCAGTTTTTAGCGACTTTAGAGTGAACTTTAACTTCCTATATTTTGTGTGCTATATAGTACACTGTTTTCAATCACTTTAATAAGATTTCGTATTCGCTATTTTGGCCTCATTTTGTGGGTTATAGTCCACAGTTTCCGTTCGTTTTCGTGAAATTTTGTATTTGACTGTTTTAGCCTCATTTGAGGGCTATAGTCCACAGTTTTTGGCCACTTTCATGAGATTTTCGTGTTTCCATCATTTTGTGGGCATAGTACACTGTTTACGGTCACTTTCACGAGATTTCGTAATTTACTGTTTTGTCATCACTTTTGTGAGAATTTTTATTTTCCTCATTTTGTGGGCTATAGTACATTGTTTTTGATGATTGTCATGAGATTTCGTATTTTATTGTTTTGGCCTCATTTTGTGGGTTATAGTGCACAGTTTGCAGTCGTTTTCGTGAAATTTGGTATTTGACAGTTTTAGCCTCATCTGCGGCTATAGTCCACAGTTTTCGGGCACTTTCCTGAGAATTTTTATTTCCCATTTTGTTGGTTATTGTACAATGTTTTCGATCACTTTAATGAGATTTCGTATTTTGCAGTTTTAGCCTCATTTTGTGGGTTATAGTCCACAGTTTCCTGCCGTTTTCGCGAAATTTAGTATTTGACTGTTTTCGCCTCATTTGTGGGCAGTCCACGGTTTTTGGCCACTTTAGTGAGAATTTTTATTTCCCTGATTTTGTGGGCTATATAGTACACTGTTTTCGACCATGTTCTTGAGATTTCGTATTTTACTGTTTTGGCCTCATTCTGTGGGTTATAGTCCACAGTTTTCGGTAATGTTTGTGAAATTTTGTATTTGACTATTTTAGCCTCATCTTGTTAGGGTTATATACTGAAAGCATCACTTTTGTATTAACTTTATTTCCTTATTTTTTTTGAATGAGAATCATATGGGCATATGTTTGCATATTGTGTTTATTATAATATTAATGCAAGTGTCTGATATTCTATAAGGTTGATAATATGGTGTGAGGTGACACACAGAAGATCATATTATCAGTTCCATATGGAATATATAAATAGTTCACAACCCAGACGGACTTGGACAATCCATTGGAAAGGTTGTAGTGTAATATGGTATTAGTCTATCTTGACTATAGGTTTACACTAGTACACTTTGTGTGTATTGAACAGGACCACTTGAGGTTGTTCTCTTTGTACTGACTACAAAAGAGAACAAATACCTCTGTTATTATGGATGCTTATGCTCTTAATCCAGATATAATAACAGACATGTATATGCAGTGTGCATTACTTTGACTCATAAAAGAGTGAGATTCATTATGGATCAACAACCTCTATGAATTGGGTAATAGCATTGTATGTATGATGGGCTGTTGATTGTAAAAGGAATCCATGTCCCGATACGTCGGGTTGATGATGTCCCCTTAAGGAGCTCATAAGGATTTGTCATGTAAACCCTGCAGGTGGATTACATCCGACATGACAAATAAAGTTGAGTGGTACTACTTAAGGATAAAAGATGTTGATCAATATAGTTGTCAGTAACTTAATTTGATCGACGGACATTCGATATCTTAACATGGGGAGCTGAACGAGCATATAATAAAAGGAGCCCATAAATATAATTTGGGATTAGGAAGGTAGTGCAACAATAGCTCTTTAGTGGACCGAGCTATTGTTAATGGGCCTGGGTTGTGTGTTCGGGCTGAACACGGGATACCCAGATTCGTTAGGAGACCTAACCCTAATTTCTCCTCATGGTCCCTGCCGTAGCCTTATATATATCCTCTATTCTCTGGCCGTCATTGATCATCTGAGATATAAGATTTTTTCTCTAAATTCGTGATTCACGTAAGGAGAGAAAGAGAGGTCAGCCAAGGAGAAGAAAGGTTGGGAGATCGTCGCCCACACGACGTCCAACCCGAGGAAGGAATACGTGCAGAAGATCTTGGGGTCGCAGACGGCTCGAAGTTGCTAGAAACTATCGTCTTCTTCTCATCGCAGGTATAATTCGTGAACCCTAGATTCCGCTATAAAGGGTTAGATCACGTATTAAATCTGTTAAACTTTTATGATCGATACGCACACCAATCCGTGTTCCTGGGTCTCCTCTCAGTTCCTTCAATTGGTATCAAAGTCGGTATTGGATCTGCGTATTGATTGTTACATCCATGTTGTCCAATAAAACTTGTGTTGTATGATAGTCGGTAGATGTAGATCTGTTCTAACTCGGTTTTGCAGGCATCTTAGATCCAACTATTATGGTCCAATGCATGTTTTGTTTGTGTTGTTGTTGTTTTGTGGATGTAATTATTGTGTTGTTGTTATTTTGTGGATGTAATTAATATCACGAGGGTCGATCGTGCTTATAATTTTAATTTTTCAATCTAGATTATGTATGAACTCCTTCGGGAGGCATTGGATTGATGTAATTTTAATTTTATTTTATTTTTTATTTTTTTTCGATCGATCGTGATGGCGGTGGTGGCTGTTTCTGACGCCGGAGTAGATGCTGTTTTTAGGCAGTCCGGAGATCGATAGATGGTTTTCGATGAAGAAATCGGGCAGCCAAACCTAAAAAAAAAAAAAAAAAAAAATCGGAAAGATGGCCAGATTTGGGATTCGCACAGTCGGGGAAGAATCAGGAAAGATGGCCATAATAGTTGGATATTTATTTTCAAATTTATTGCCATTATTGCTTATTCTGATTATGCATGTTTATTATTTTGTGATTTTTTTTGAAAAACTAGGATCACATTAATAATGGACAACATGGACATAAATTAACTAGTAGAAAAACCCTCATTGTTAAATAGCTAAGTGGGAGAGGGAATTCATTTAACATGAATCCCACGGTCTCCATTGCTGGTTTGTAGGTGATATAATTATACTTGCATGTTGGCTTTAGTGCTTTCCTCCATATCGGATGAGTATAATTATGGATCACCAGTACAAACTTCCTTAGGGATAATTGTAGAAAGTTACCTAGTATGTGTTCACTTCTCCATCTGAAGGAACTCAATACAAGATAATGGACTTAGTATTAAGCAATGGTATACACTTAGATACAAATAATTGTATCCTCCCCATCGGAGTCACTGCTATTATTTGTAGGACCAGAGCAAGACCAACAGATTAATTTTATTTGTCATAAAGTTGTGTTGACATGATAGTAAAATTAATAGGAAAAACCTACTTGAACAAATATTGAATTTGTATACGTCCACACTATCGTGGCATGCTAAATTCATGGTGTTTAAGGTGTTGGTGATTTTTTTTTATTGTTTTGAGGGAATCAATATTTAATTAATTCAAAAAGTTTTGCCTTACATAATTTTTTTTATGTGATTCTCAGGATTTCAAAAAAAAGAAAATGGGTTCTTTCAGTCCACTTATGGTGATTCTTAAAGAAAACAAACTTACTGGACCTAATTATATTGACTGGAAACGTAACTTGGATATTGTCTTAACTGCTGAAGAGTACAAATTTGTGCTCAATGAGGAATGCCCACCTAAGCCTGATGCTAACTCTGATGAAGAGGTCAAAGAGGCTTATAAGAAGTGGAAAAAGGCAGATGAGATGGCGCGGTGTTACATTTTGGCATCTATGTCAAATGTACTGCAGCATCAGCATCAGGCCATGCCCACAGCTTATGATATGATGTACAACCTTAAGGAACTCTTCGGACATCAGAGTAGAGCAGCTAGGCAATTTGCTATGAAGAGTTTGATGAGAGCATCTATGGCTGAGGGGACACCAGTAAGGGATCATGTTCTCAAGATGATGGGTCATCTAAATGAGATGAGATCCTTGGTGCTGAAATCGATGGGGAAACCCAGGTCGATATCATTCTTGGGACTCTGCCTAAAGTTTTGACTCGTTTTGCCTTAATTACAATATGAACAAAAGGTTGTATAGTTTGGCAGAACTTGCAAAAGAACTACAGGATGCTGAAGCTCTCTTCAAGCAGAATGCCCATGTTTATGTGACTGAAAAGGACTCTACTTCTAAGCCGAAAGTTGGTAAGAAGAAGAAAGTTCAGAAACAAGTAAACTCAGCAAAGAAGGGCATGGGACCTCAAGGCGCTGTGAAAAAGCCGAAAGGCAAGTGTTTCAAGTGTAAAGGGTCAGGACATTGGAAGACTGACTGTCCACTTCTCAAACAAGAGAACAAAAAAGATATATCTCATTTACTAGTTGTTGAAACATGTTTAGCGGTGTTATCTACCGGCACCTGGTGTGTAGATACAGGAGCCACTAATCATGTCTGCAATACATTGCAGGGGTTCCAAGAAACCAGACGGCTCAGTGATGGAGAGATATGCTTGTTTATGGGTGACACTACAAGAGTAGCGACCGTTGCAATAGGAGATGTTATTTTATCTTTTGGTAGAAATAAGTCTTTGACATTGAGAGATTGTCTTTATGCACCTTCACTTAGAAGGAATTTAATTTCTATTTCCATGCTAGTTAAGGATGGATATTCAGTTTATTTTAATGACAATATTGTTATTAGAAAAAATAAGCATTTTATCTGTTTTGGTGCATTGGTTGATAATCTATATGTCATTAATCCTATTTCGCCCACGATGCAACTTATGGAAATGAATAATATGTCTTCTAACATAAATAAGAGAAAAGAACCTTCTTGTATGAACCAAACATATCTTTGGCACTTGCGATTGGGGCATGTTAACCTAAGAAGGATTCAAAGACTAGTTAAAGATGGACCTTTGAGTTCATTGGAAGTGGAGGCACTACCAGTCTGTGAATCCTGCTTGGTAGGTGATGCGGTTTATTTCTGGGAGACGTGTGGTTGCACCAGGTGTGAGTTCGGACTCAATTTGTATTTGAAGGAGAAAGCTGCTCGTCTGACGACCCTCGGCTGACCGGGCGGAACCTGTGGCGACCTCGGGGTGATTCGGAGATCTGGGCTCGGATCAGAGGATTCGGATCCGAGGTCTTGTGTACCTGCAGACGGTCCTGAAACACCGGAGTTTGTCCCGGTGGCGGACCCTCCGACGATCTAGTCAGTCTCTGTGAGAGAGTAGCAATCACTAGGTGAATTTAAGTGGAAAAAGATTGATTACCTGAAAAGGTGGGTGAGGGTCTAGTATTTATAGAGAATTCCAACCGGGTTTGGATCCGCTTGGGGGTCGGGTCTGGACCCGAAAGCCCATGGGCCTGACGTGGCAGAGGGCCCAGGGGGTTTAGGGCAGACGTGGCCATACCAGGAGCGGTATAGGGCTGACGTGGCAAAACCCTGGATGGTATTTGGAGCTGACATGGCTGATCGTGGGTCTTCTGTGCTTCTGGGAGAATCGGAGGGCCTAGGCTGTGCCAGGTCATCCCCCTGCTTCGCTAGAGAGGGGGGACGGCCCGTAGGGCTGTCACGGATCGGAGGCCGAGGACCGCTGAAGCCCGTCGGATACGAGGAGGCCAGTTCTGCGGGGGTGAACGTGAGGTTCGGCGCCGACCCTGCTGTGGTTCGAGGCCGAACTAGATTGCTATTTTTACCTTTCTTGAGTGAGAGTTGTATTGGGCCCTGGTAGGGCCTCCAGGCCATTTTTACCCTACCACACAAGCCCCCCACTCCTGCGGGGGTGCGGGAGCTAGCCGGGGAGGAGTGTTCATGGTCGTGGAAATGGGATGGCAAATCGTTGAATCTTTCGGAGTAGAGTACCCTGGTGCTCGACCCAACCTCGAGATGACGAAGGATTACGTGTCGACAAGGGTGATGCGAGCCGTTGTTTCTTCCTGAGAAGAGTACCCTGGTGCCAGACCGAACCTCGAGATGAGGAGGGATTATGGGTCGGTAAGGGTGATGGCGAGCCGTTGGTCTTCCTGAGAAGACCACCCTGGTGCCAGACCTGACCTCGAGCTTGGCGAGGGATTACGGGTCGGCAAGGGTGATGGCGAGCTGTGAAGCCTTCCTGAGAAGATACCCTGGTGCTAGACCTGACCTCGAGCTGGCGAGGGATTACGGGCCAACAAGGGTTGTGGCGAGCCGTTGGCCTTCCTGAGAAGACCACCCTGGTGCCAGACCTGACCTCGAGCTTGGCGAGGGATTACGGGTCGGCAAGGGCGATGGCGAGCCGTGAAGCCTTCCTGAGAAGACTACCCTGGTGCTAGATCTGACCTCGAGCTGGCGAGGGATTACGGGCCAACAAGGGTGATGGCGAGCCGTTGGCCTTCCTGAGAAGACCACCCTGGTGCCAGACCTGACCTCGAGCTTGGCAAGGGATTACGGGTCGGCAAGGGCGATGATGAGCCGTGAAGCCTTCCTGGGAAGACTACCCTGGTGCTAGACCTGACCTCGAGCTGGTGAGGGATTACGGGCCAACAAGGGTGATGGCGAGCCGTTGGCCTTCCTGAGAAGACCACCCTGGTGCCAGACCTGACCTCGAGCTTGGCGAGGGATTACGGGTCAGCAAGGGCGATGGCGAGCCGTGAAGCCTTCCTGAGAAGACTACCCTGGTGCTAGACCTGACCTCGAGCTGGCGAGGGATTACGGGCCAACAAGGGTGATGGCGAGCCGTTGGCCTTCCTGAGAAGACCACCCTGGTGCCAGACCTGACCTCGAGCTTGGCGAGGGATTACGGGTCGGCAAGGGCAATGGCGAGCCGTGGAGCTTTCCTGGGAAGACTACCCTGGTGCTAGACCTGACCTCGAGCTGGCGAGGAATTACGGGTCGGCAAGGGTGATGTCGAACTGTCGTGCCCTAGAACATTTTGAGCGGGGGTAGCCCGTCGTTCTTGCGGAGCATTGAAGGCTCTCCGGAATCTGTGTGATGGTCCAATTTCCTAGGGGCATTAATGGCGCCGCCTGATAAATGCAGATAGCGCATGGGCTTCCGCCGATTGGATTTCCCCATGTCATAATGGTTGGTCTATGGGGGAGGCTATAAATACCTCTCCCCCCTCAGTGGGTTTGATCACAGCAGGGGTGGTCTATTGGCCATCGGAGGTGTCTGCTTCGGCGGGCGCCTGTCTCTTGCAAAAATTTTCAACCCCGGCGGTGTCGGAGAGGTGGTTACTCTGCCGCCCGGATCTTCTCTTGGATCTGATGGCTCTTGATATGGTAGCCAGATCCAGGGGAGATCAGTGCGAGAGGGGTAACAGCCGAAATCCATACTGGTAGAAAAGGAGCCTCGGATTGGTGGTGGCTGTGCCGTCTGGATCCTTTTTCGGGTCAGACGACCCTGACACGGTTGTTTGGCCCGAGAGAGAACCAGACGGGAGGGGCACCAACCGTATTCCGGTCTTGGGGCTGAAGAGTCTCAGATAGAGGGGTCGACTCCGACCAGGGGTTGGCCACTCCGTCTTCCGATAGGGCTCCAGGCGATGGTGGTTTCTGTCCCACCCTCGAACAGTTCGGGGTTTCGGCATCAACCCGAGGCTGTAAGCCCCGAGCTGCTCGGGGATGAGAGGGGAACCGATCGAATGCTGGAGCCCGGGGCGTCTGTCGAAGGACGGCGCCTTAAGCCTTAAGTAAAGCATTTTCTCCGTCGCATACTCCATCCGAGCCGACCTCTGAGTCTGGCCGCCAGCCTGGCACCCGATGACGTCAGCAGCGCACGCTTCGAGGATGTGGCGCGGTTTTCCAGGCGGCAGTTGTACGTCAATCGGTGAATAGTAATTGCGGAAGTCGAGGAGCCGTTCTTATCCTTTATAAGTATTCCCCCTCCCCTTTTCTCGCCCACTTCTTTCTTGCTGCTTTCTTTCTTGAAAAATCTTCCAACCATTCAGCGCTCGTTCTTGCAGTTAGCTGTACTAGGCCCGTCCTCCCGAAGCGTCACCCGGTTAGTTGGTAAGTTCTTTTGGTTTAGGCACAGATGGATAGGGCTCAGTCCGGCTCGTCAGCGTCGACGTCCAGGGGGGAAGTGAAGCGTGCCTCCACATCGACGTCATGGGAGGAGCCCGTGCTTGAGGAGGAGTCGGTGCACGCTGTGGAGCCTTCCGATTCAGTTTCGTGGGAGGAACCAGTAGGTGAGGGGGAGGTGGTACACAAAATGAGGCCGTCACGCTCCCGACGTCCCTTCGTGGTGGAGAGTAGCGAGTCGGAGGAAACCAGTGATAGTTCGGACGACATCCAGGTACTGGAGTTGTCTTCCGAGGAGGAGGAGGGCGAGGGCGACATGATGAGGAGATCCACCGTTCAGGGTGCGGGCTCGAGTTTCACGCCGACAGGCCTGGGGCCCTTACCTACTCCCTCGTCGGAGCGAGCCAAGAAGAGAAAGAGGGCCTCGAGGAAGGCGGGGTCGAGGACTGGTGGTTCGAGCCAGGCGCCTGTTTTCCGCAACTTGATGACAGGTTCGCCCGTACAGCCGAAGCCTTTCCGTCAGTATCCCGACGATCTTTTTGACAAGGAGCTCTTCGGTGTGCAGCCCTCTTCGCCGAGTCAGAGGAGGGTGATGATGGATGCGATCCCGACTGTCTTAGAGGGCAGGGACTTGGAGGTTCTGCAGCTGGCGTATCACATAGGGCCTGGCTACGAATTGTTGCTGCCGAGCTCTACTCTGCGCCCCACCGATCCCCTTTCTGCTTGGTATTGCGTCTTCCCAGTGGACGCTTTCATCTCCGGGCTGAGGTTGCCAGTTCACCCGTTTGTTCGGGATGTGCTGAACTGGGCCTCCTTGGCCCCCATGCAGTACGGGCCGAACTCTTGGAAGCAGATTATCTGCTTTGTGTTGATGTGCGAGGAACAGAAGGTACCCCTGAGGCTGAATGTGTTCCGGGCGATGTTGATGATCAGCTCGGCGATCGAGGGTGTTTACTACATCTCTCCCCGGAGTAAGGGGAAGGTCGTTCACAGTCACCCGGACTCCATCAAGGAATGGAAGAAAAAATATCTGGTGATCCGGAGTGAAGAGCCCTGGGACATTCCCACTCGATGGAATCACTCCAAACCGAACTATCAAGCGCCGAGGCCGAGGGATTTGTCGGCCGAGGAGTGGGGGTTTGTCGAGCGCCTCCGTTCGTCACCCCGTATCGATTGGACGAAGGTGACGGAGGCCAACTTGGCGAGCGTTGGACTGAGCCCGGCCGTTATGTGTATGTAGTTGTTTCTTTTCTTTCGTTCCTTTCGTACTTTCTTGCTCATTGCTCTTAATGGCTTTTTCTGCAGATATGGACGAAGCATCGATCAAGGCAAAGAGGCTCGCCATGAGGAAGGAGAATACCGAGAAGAAGGGGGAGGCGGCGAAGAGGCTAAGGGGGTTGCCCCTAGTCATTTCTAAGGTCCAGCCCGAATCGGGGACCAAGAGGATTCGCTCGGAGACGAGCAAGGGGGCGGCTGCTTCGAAGGGCCAGAGCCTAGCGAGGGCCTCCGTTCTTGACAAGGGGAAAGGTCCCTTGGTCGAGGTTGAGGAAGAGGACCCGGTGGCGGAGTTGCTGCGACAGCGGTGGGCTCCGGACTGGTCTGTTCGGACGGGGGACCGTCTGACCGACGAGGCCCAGGCCGTCGAGGTGGTGGAGAAGTTGGCGACCCCTCGTGACCGCAAGGTGATGGAGGGTGAGCCCGTGGAAGTGACGTTCACGCGTCTGGCGCAGGCCCTTGTGCAGGTAATTCCGTCGACCCTATTCTCCTTGTCAATTTTTTCTGCGGAAGTCTTTTTCTTATCTGCGCTCGTTAGTCGCAGGCTTGCATGCAGGGGGCTAATATGAAGAACCTCTACGAGGCGTCCCTGGCACAAGAGCGAGATCGGGCGGAGAAGAGCGAGCGGGAGATGAAGGAACTGCGGATCGAGCTTGAGGGTTCGCACAAGAGGGAGCAGCAGATGAAGCTCGAGCTCGAGGCCAAGGATGCGGAGTGGGGGAAGAAGGTGGCCTCCTTGAAGAAGAAGTTCGCCAAGGAGAAGGAAGAAGTGACGATTACGGGCCAGATGATGGTGATCAAGGCCCAGGACACATGTTATGCGAAGGCCCTCAGCCATGTGAGGCACTTCTATCCGACCATCGACCTGTCCAATTTTGAGTACGACATGGAGATTGAGGGGACGTCGAAGACTCCTGGCGAAGAAGGGCCTGCTCTCGACCCGCCGGCCGATCCGTCAGTCGACGCTGAGGTGGGACGATAAGCTGTATTATTCTGTCTTTCTTTTCTCCTTCTCTTGACTGTATTTGCCTCCCGCGGACTGGCCACCGCCTTTTTTGTAAGGAGTACTTAAATTTATAGGGAAAAGAAAATTTTTTTTTGACCGGCCAAGTGTTTTGAACTCGGATTTTTCTGAACCTTTTTGCGTGTGTGTATTGGGTTGGCTGGTCTTCCTGTAGGTTGTGGCTCCCCTTCCCGAGGTGGACCCCCGACGTTCCGATGTGGCGTGGCTCCGGAGCAGGGTTGAGGTCCTGGAGGCCGCGTTGGTCTGCCACCGAAGGGGGGCCCGTGACACTGACGCGGCTTTGAATTTTTATTGGAATAAGTCTGAAGCTTTAAGCGAGGAGGCGAGCCGGCTGAGGAGGGCGACGCTGGATCGGGGACTCGGCGGTGTGAGCCTTGGGCAGGCGATGTTGGGTGCCTCGGCGCCGAGGCCCACTTCTGAAAGGTTACTTCGGGATGTCTCTGCGTCTTCCTCGCTGGGTCGGCAAGCGGAGGGTGTTCCCTCTGCGCTGCTGCTGTTGCAGCGTACGCGACCAGGTGACGCCCAGAGCTCCGTGGCTGGGGAGTCGACCTTGGCTGAGTTCCAGGACCATCCTAACGAGCAGGGGGAATTTTTAGCCGCTCGTTCGAAATAATCCCGCCCTCCAGCGGACCCGAGGGGCTCTAAGATGGCGACTTCCTTCAGTTTGAGATGAGTGGAGTGGTCCTGTAACGGTCTTCGTTTGTTTTCTTGGGACGAAAATAGAAGGGTACGAATAAAGAATACTGTTCCTTCTTTGCTTCGGCTAGTAGTGTAGTGAACGATGGTGGTTTTTTAGGGAGAGTCCACCGATCCGTGAGGGATCGAAGTGGGGCCTTAGGGAGAGTCCTCAGCTTGGATTCGGTTGGAGCCTACCGAGGTGTGGGGGACGATACCGGAGTGAGGACTCAGGCGCCGATCTTATTATCTGGCGTTAGGATTTTAACAAAAAGAGACCTCTTTTGCATAAGATAAGGAGGGCCGCTAAGATGGTCCTGTACATAAGAGTGTTTACACAAAAACGGGTCTATATTTAGCCAGGCTAGAGCTTATGTCTGTCCCTCGAGGAGTGTCATTAGGTACTTGGCTCCGACTGGGGTCTCCTCCCGCTCGGTGTCAGTTCGGAAGCAGGGCCGTCCCTCTCAGGTTGGGACTCGACGGCGTCGAGGGAGAACACACCCCCCCGACGGTGGTCATGTAGCACGATCGCGCTGCTTCTTGGCTACCTCGGACGGTGCCGACTTCTTGCGGGGTGGAAAATTTGAGTTTCAGATGGTAAGCCGAAGGCACCGCTTGGAGGGAGCATAGTCGGGTCGGCCGAGTATGGCGTTGTAAGCCGCCTTGACGTTGACCATCATGATGTCCATGGACTCGGTCCTCTTGACAGGAGCCGATCCTGCGGTAACGTCGAGGGTGACAACCCCTTCTATCATGACAGGGACGCCGGAGAACCCATGCAAGGTGTATCCGGCCGGCTTGAGTTTGCCTTTAGGTAGCTTGAGATTCTCGAAGGCTTCGAGGAAAAGAATGTTAACCGAGCTGCCGTTGTCGACGAGGATTCGGCGAACTTCGCAATTAGCCATGTGGAGATTAATGACGAGGGCATCGCAGTGGGGCAGGTGAACGCCTTCGAGATCCTCTTCTGAGAAGGAGACCGGCATCGGTTGTAGCTTGGGCGAGGGACTGTCATGGACAGCATTCACCTCCCGGATGAAGGCTTTTCGGGAAGTGTTTGAATTTCCTCCCATCGGCCCTCCGTGGACACAGTGCAAGATGAAGGGCGTATCTGTGGCTCCCTCGGAGTCGGGATCCCGACCCTGGATGCGGTTCGGGGTAGGGTTCGGAGGCGAGGACCTCCGGTTCCTAGTATCTCGTCGATCCCGCGGGACTTCTCGGGTGAATTCTCGGAGGTACCCCCTGGAGATGAGTTCCTCAATTTCGTCTTTCAGGGCCCGGCACTGGTCGGTTTCGTGCCCGTGATCTCTGTGGAAGCGACAGTAGAAGCGTTGATCTCGATTCTTGTTGTTATTAGATCGGGGGGGTAGTCGGACAATGCCTTTGTCTTCGATTTCTAAGAGGATGGCGGATACGTCATGCGTCAAGGGAGTGTACCTTTCGAAGCGGGGGACCGGCGGGACCTTCTTCACGGCCCCCGCGTCCCTCGGAGCTTTCTTTGGTGGCTCGACAGCTTCGACCTTCCGCTTTCCCTTCCCGATGGCCTCCCTGGTATCTTCGGGGTTAAGGGCCTCTTCTGCCCTAATGTATTTCTCGACCCGGTTGAGGAGATCGGGAAAGTCGATGGGGGGTCTCTTTGCCAGAGAAGCTTTCAGCTGTCCATGACGAACGTTGTGTCGAAAGGCCGCAGAGGCGACGCCTGGATCAAGAGAGGAGACCGACCTCGCCTCTGTGGTAAATCTCCGGACGAACACTCTGAGGGATTCTCCCTCTATCTGCTTGAGCCCAAGTAAAGAAGCGCTAGTCCTTTCCGCCTTCCGGCTGGTGACGAAGTGGGCGAGGAAATTACCCTCTAGTTGGTCGAAGGAGTAAATGGAGCCGGGGGTGAGTTTCGAATACCATTCACGAGCCGGACCCCGAAGCGTGGCGGGGAAGGCTCGGCATAGCAGGGGATCCGAGGCGCTGTGAATCATCATGAGGGTTTTGAAACCTTCCATGTGATCAGCAGGATCTCCCTCGCCGTCGTAGGTCTCGAACTGAGGTGGTCGGAAATTCCTTGGTATTTCCGCTTGGAGGATGGGGGCGGAGAAGGGAGGTCGGACAGGTCTGTACCCCTGAGCCGCCCGTCAGTCGCCGTCTCCCATATGATCGAGGCGATCCTCCATTTCTTGGAGGCGTCTTAGGAGTATGCCATCGTCTTCTGGCTGGTTTGTTGAAGGGCGCGATGCGCTGGTCTTGACATCCGACCCTGTTTGGGAGTGGAGGGTTTCCTCCCCGGGGGTCCGTCGGAGGGCCCCGAGAATTTCTCTCCGGAAGTCTTGGAGCTCCTTGTGAGTGACGGGGGCTCCCTCGACCCGGTGTGGTTGGTCTGGAGGCTGCCTTCCGATGCGGCTGAGTGCCGATCTCCGTCCCTCGGGCGGCGGTCTTGGATGGTTCGGGGCCGGGTTGGAAGCGGCCCCCCGCCTGCTGCGGCTAATCTGTTGGTTGACGATTACTCCCCGTAGGTCGGGCTGGACTGTACGGGTGGCACTCCGCCGAGATCCCTGATGGGAATCTCCGTGCCTTGATGCGCGTGGCCCGGCATTGGTGTTTGGTGGGGGTGTGTCCCGTCGGTTGACGGAGGAGGCGGCCCCCTTGCCCTTGGAGGCCATGAAAGTTCGGCTGTCGAGGTCGCTCGATGGTCGGGCTCGGGTCGGTTTCTGAAGCAGTGTTCCCACAGACGGCGCCAACCTGATGCGGTTTATTTCTGGGAGACGTGTGGATGCACCAGGTGTGAGTTCGGACTCAATTTGTATTTGAAGGAGAAAGCTGCTCGTCTGACGACCCTCGGCTGACCGGGCGGAACCTGTGGCAACCTCGGGGTGATTCGGAGATCTGGGCTCGGATCAGAGGATTCGGATCCGAGGTCTTGTGTACCTGCAGACGGTTCTGAAACACCGGGGTTTGTCCCGGTGGCGGACCCTCCGACGATCTAGTCAGTCTCTGTGAGAGAGTAGCAATAACTAGGTGAATTTAAGTGGAAAAAGATTGATTACCTGAAAAGGTGGGTGAGGGTCTAGTATTTATAGAGAATTCCAACCGGGTTTGGATCCGCTTGGGGGCCGGGTCTGGACCCGAAAGCCCATGGGCCTGACGTGGCAGAGGGCCCAGGGGGTTTAGGGCAGACGTGGCCATACCAGGAGCGGTATAGGGCTGACGTGGCAAAACCCTGGGTGGTATTTGGAGCTGACATGGCTAATCGTGGGTCTTCTGTGCTTCTGGGAGAATCGGAGGGCCTAGGCTGTGCCAGGTCATCCCCCTGCTTCGCCAGAGAGGGGGGACGGCCCGTGGGGCTGTCACGGATCGGAGGCCGAGGACCGCTGAAGCCCGTCAGATACGAGGAGGCCAGTTCTGCGGGGGTGAACGTGAGGTTCGGCGCCGACCCTGCAGTGGTTCGAGGCCGAACTAGATTGCTATTTTTACCTTTCTTGAGTGAGAGTTGTATTGGGCCCTGGTAGGGCCTCCAGGCCATTTTTACCCTACCACAGTAGGTAAAATGACCAAAAGGCCTTTCAAGGCAAAGGGGTATAGGGCCAAAGATGTGTTGGAATTGGTTCATTCTGATTTGTGTGGGCCCATGACTGTCCAGGCTAGAGGTGGCTTTGAATATTTTGTCACATTTACTGACGATTATTCAAGGTATGGATATATTTATTTGATGCGCCGTAAGTTTGAGTGCTTTGAGAAATTCAAAGAGTACAAGGCAGAAACGGAGAAACGTCATGGAAAATGTATCAAGTCATTACGTTCAGATCGTGGTGGCAAGTATCTCTTTGGGGAGTTTAGGGACTATTTGTCAGAGGCTGGGATTACATCCCAATTATCAGCACCTGGAACACCCCAACAGAATGGTGTAGCAGAAAGAAGGAATAGAACTCTTATGGAGATGGTTAGATCAATGATGAGTTATTCAGATTTACCAGATTCGTTTTGGGGATATGCCTTAGAAACTGCAGCTTATATTTTGAACTTGGTTCCTTCTAAGTCAGTACCAATTACTCTCACAGAACTGTGGACTGGGCGTAAGCCTAGTCTGAAACATGTTCGGATTTGGGGTAGTCCAGCACACGTGCTGAATGGGAAAGCCGATAAGTTGGAATCTCGTACAGAAGTACGCTTGTTTGTAGGCTATCCAAGAGGAACGAAAGGAGGTTTATTTTATAGTCCTAAGGATCAGAAGGTCATTGTTAGTACCAATGCTCGATTTTTAGAGGAAGACTATGTGATGAACCATAAACCCATAAGTAGAGCTGTTCCAGAAGAACTGAGAGGTGAGACACCAAATACTTCAGTACCAACAGTACAACAGGATGTACCACCAGTAACTGCACAACGTGTCACAAATGTTACACCACAACTGATAGTGCCTCGTCGTAGTGGGAGGGTTGTGATACAACCTGATAGATATATGTTCTTGGGAGAGTCGTCAGACTTTGTCCCTGAGGAACAAGATTATGATCCCTGTACCTACAATGAAGCAATCCAAGATAAAGATGCAGAGTCTTGGCAAAAAGCAATGATATCTGAAATAGAATCTATGGATTCTAATCAAGTCTGGGAGATTGTAGAACCACCTATTGGTGTAAAAGCCATTGGATGCAAGTGGGTCTATAAGAGAAAAAGAGGATCAGACGGTAAGGTTGAAACCTTTAAAGCTCGGCTTGTTGCAAAAGGTTTTACTCAAAGAGAGGGTATCGATTATGAGGAAACTTTTTCGCCAGTAGCCATGCTTAAGTCTATCCGGATTCTTTTATCTACTGCAGCTCATCTTGATTATGAGATTTGACAAATGGATGTCAAGACAGCTTTCCTTAATGGAAGTCTTGAGGAAGACATCTATATGAAGCAACCAGACGGGTTCATTGAAAAGGGCCAAGAGAATCTTATTTGTAAGCTCAAGAAGTCCATTTATGGACTTAAGCAAGCTTCCAGATCTTGGAACATATGTTTTGATCAGGTGATAAAATCCAATGGATTTGATCAATGTCAAGATGAATCGTGTGTATACAAAAAGTGTGACGGAAACGTAGTGGTATTCCTAGTACTTTACGTGGATGACATCTTGCTCATTGGAAACAATGTGAAGGTATTATCTAACGTAAGGGTATGGTTGTAACGCCCCGAATCCCAAAAACACTGAATTTGAGATGTTCTACAGGATCTTTTCACTTTCTTCAGTACAATTTTACAAGGAATTTAAACTTTTCACTTTACATCAGAGTTTACATCATATTACACTTTTCATTTTGCACAGCGAAAGTAAGAATATACAACATTTACATAAATGTACAACAACATGGTAAATCTTTATGCATCCATTCCTCTTTAACATGTAATTTATCCTGCATACAAAACTGTGGGTACGTCAGTTTATTCAACCGACGATAATTATACATGGCCATCCTCTCTATGCCAGAAGCAGTATAACGATTCTCATTTCTTAACAGATCACAAACTTGTTCACATAACAATTAAAGTAAAGGGGGAAAAATCTTAATGATGTCGTGTCGTGATCGTGCACTTAATCCTTAATGCAATTACTTAATTTACATGACACTAATGCGCACTTGTTCGGATTCTATGCATCCCATACTACATAGGTCCGAGGGCAAGCCTCTTAACCGTTCTTCATTTTTGTAGGGTTCAATCCCTCGCCATGACTTAATCTACTTCTGTAATTACAGTGAGTGTCTTAGATGATCTATGAGTACAAGCACGTATCGTGGACCCTGGAGGGGAACCCCACGCCATGTCTTGACTCATCAAGCATGCATTCTGCGGCAATTCAGCCTCCTCCCTGAACACGATCCTCTTGCAGTCACCAAACATCCCACAAGCGTGACTAAAGTCCGATCATTCTGAGTTGTGCCCGCGCCATGTCTTGACTCATCAAGCATGCATTCTGCGGCTCACACACCCGCACCGTAAACTCTAGTTCTCATACTTATGTTTTTCTCTCACTTTCATCACCTCTTCACTATGTACTAAATATTAGAATCATGAATACAAATCAAAGCTCTGGAGTTAGCCGCTCCACCAAACCGGACTTATTCATTTCATTTACACATGACCAACATTGGTCTTCTTTTCAATTTCATTTCAGTTCCATTGCCGGGGGAGACTTAGCTACTCTTGGTTTCAATTTACAATTCACAACTTCCAATTGAGCACTTTCAGCTCATAATTCAATTTAGAGTCTCACAGACTTTCTTATCATGATCTTAGCCTTTTCATGTTCATTTAGTTCTCAACTCATATCTATGATTCTTTTCATGTATATTCATACAACCATAAAAGAGTTTATTGACATCAATCATAAAGTTCACAACTTTCAGCAATAAGCAAAACTAGAATCTCTGACATATCAAAATCCACCCTGTACAGTCGACTTGGAAGTATACCAGTCGACTCGTACGGTCAATACAAGTTCATCATAAACACTCGGGAGAGTCGACTGCTGCACACGGCCAGTCGGCTGTCCCGCAACTTTTCATGTTCAAAAATGTTATCCACGTGACAGTCGACTGTTCATCCATCAGTCGTCTGTCCTGGGATTTTTAATAGTACATTTCTATGTTCAGCTCAGTCGACTTGCTACACGCACTAAGTCGACTGGACAGTTTCAGAATTCAAAAATCAGGAATTATCTTTCCAACCGTTCACATATGCACTTTCATCACAGTATACATACATTCATGTTTCATAAACACCACACTTCTTACTTGTTCAGTAACATCGCAGCATGGAAATTTCAAATTACTAATATTATCTTTTCTTTAAGGAAAATACTTTAAACATGCATTCACACTTATTCATAACTTTCTTAAAAAGATAAAGATATAAATCTCAAGTCATTATACTAGGTCAACATAATGGAATATCTCATTTCATGGAATTGCCGAATAATCATAATTAAATCGATGCACCAGTCGGCTGAACACATCGTCAGTCGACTGCACTGACCGTTCTTAGTTTTGTTAATCATCGCTAGTTCTTTTTATCCATTCACCTTCCCTCCATCATATGTGTCATAGGGGAAATGAACTTAGTAATCGCACTATTACGTCTGTTTTGCATACATGTTTATTACCACATCATGAAAATAATTGTCTCGTACCAGTCGACTGGTTCATGCGACAGTCGACTGTACCGACCCTTTTGTTCTTATTATCATCAGCATGCTCAGGCAATTTCTAATACATTGAATTTACTTTTCATAACATGGTAGCAATTATAATAATCATGGTATAATTCCTACATTAGAAGTCCTGAGAAACACCCACCTTATTTGAAGAAATAATCGAAATCCAGCAAAAGTTCCTTAATGTAGTGAACGACTCCTCGCTCCTTGCTCCTTTGCTCCACACCGAACTCTTCAGAATACTACACGGCCTCCACAGAAAAGTACCCACACACAACTCACAAAATACCTCTCTTACAATAATAATCTTAGTGTAAAAGAGATAGGGAATGAGAGGGGGTATTTATACTAGAAAATAAGTGGAATGGAGGGCTAGGATTTAGTAGATGGTTATAGGATCAAGGGTTAGGATGCACTAGGGGGTTGAAATAACTACCCACACCTCTACACAACTACCCATGATTCCAATCCATTACTCCACCCAAAAACCGGCCAAGAAAGAGTGCTCAATGCACGTGTATGCGAAATGCACGTGCATGCACAAACGACACTAATAAAACTTGTACACTCATGACAAGTCTTAAAAAAAGAAAATGTTACACAAAACAAGTTGTAAAAATAAAAGGATTAAACCATGGGCTTAAATTAATTTGGGCCAAAATAATTATTTCAAAAGAAAATAAGCAAACTAATCATTGGGCTTTTTAAGAAAATGCTTTATAGAAAACAATACTCTTTAATCATCATGTTGAGAAATAATAGTCAACATGCTACACATGCATACCATATGTGAAAATAAATAATCTTTCATATATTTGAAAATCAGGGTATTACATCACTCCCTCCTTAGAATAGTTCCGTCCCCGGAACTACAATTAAGAGTGAGAAAAACAGAAATTACAACACAACAACAAAACAAAAGATACAAAGATACAAAGATACAATCAAGCAAAAAGCTCAGGATAGTCCTTCAACATCCTCTCCTCAGATTCCCAAGTAGCCTCTTCAACCAAGTGGTTTCTCCAGACTACCTTGACCATCGGTATCGTCTTATTCCTCAAGACTTTCTCCCTACGGTCAACAATCTCGACAGGAGACTCGATGTAATTCAGGTCTAACTGCAAACCTTCCGGTACTTCTGGCAAATGATGACTCGGATCTGGAATATAACCTCTCAGCATAGACACATGGAAGACATTGTGCACCTGAGACAACTCTTCCGGTAATTCAAGCCGGTAAGTAGTTTTCCCGATCCTTTTCAAGATCTTATTCGGGCCTATAAACCTCGGGGCTAACTTCCCGCCTTTGCCAAATCGAACCACACCTTTACTGGGTGATACCTTCAGAAAGACGAAGTCACCAACCTCAAACTCAAGGTACCTTCTCCGATTGTCTGCATAGCTTTTCTGCCTGCTCTGAGCTTCCACCAACCTTTTCCTGATTAGAACAATCTTCTCAGAAGTCTGCTGTACAAGCTCAGGACCAAACAACTGCCGCTCCCCAACTTCATACCAACAAACAGGTGTTCTGCACTTCCTGCCATACAAAGCTTCGTACGGCGCCATCCCGATGCTAGCCTGAAAACTGTTGTTGTAGGCAAACTCCACCAAAGGTAAATGCCTTTCCCAACTGCCTCCAAAGTCTAGTATACAACACCGAAGCATATCCTCAAGAATACGATTGACTCTTTCGGTCTGCCCATCGGTTTGCGGATGAAAAGCAGTGCTGAAATCTGTCTTGGTACCCAAAGCTGTCTGAAGACTCCTCCAGAAATGCGAAGTAAACCGCGCATCTCGATCAGACACAATAGTTGAGGGAACACCATGAAGTCGGACAATCTCACCAACATACAACTCAGCCAACTTGTCCATCGAAGCAGTGAGTTTCATCGCCAAAAAGTGAGCGGACTTGGTTAGTCGATCGACTATAACCCAAATCGCATCATTGCCTTTAGGACTCTTAGGCAATCCCGTGATGAAATCCATACTGATGTTATCCCACTTCCATTCCGGAATAGGTAACGGCTGTAATAGACCTCCGGGTCTCTGATTTTCGGCTTTGACTTGCTGACAAACCTCACACTTCGCAACAAATTCAGCCACATCCCGCTTCAAACCTGACCACCAGAAATGCTGTTTGATGTCTTTGTACATCTTAGTACTCCCAGGATGTACCGACAAAAGAGTAGCATGCGCCTCCTGAAGAATACTCTCTTTCAGGTCCGCCTGATTTGGAACACACAGCCTATCTCCGAACCACAGCACTTCATCCCTGATTTGAAATCCGGGCAACCTGCCAGCACTAACCTGCTCCTTCATCTCCAAAATATCAGCATCAACCTCCTGACTTGCAATGATCTTTGCGTTCAAAGTAGGCTGAAGCCTCAACTGTGCCAGAGATGCTCCCAATCCTTGCAAGACAACTTCAATACCTGCTCGATCCAACTCCTCAATCAAATGCCTCTGAGTTGTAATCAGACTGGCCAAACTGCTCTTGCGACTAAGTGCATCGGCAACAACATTAGCCTTTCCAGGATGATACTTGATCTCAGGTCGCATATCCTCGAGCACTTCCAACCATCTCTGCTGCCTCAGATTGAGATCCCTCTGCTGATATATATACTTCAAGCTCTTGTGGTCCGTGTACATATTCAACTTCTCACCGTACACATAGTGCCTCCATTGCTTTAGGGCAAAGATAATCGCAGCCAACTCTAGATCATGAGTCGGGTAATTCTTCTCATGTGGTCGTAGTTGCCTGGACCCATAAGCGATTACTCTACCTTCTTGCATTAAGACACAACCAAGCCCACGATGTGAAGCATCGCTATAAACATCATACTCAACACCTGCTCTAGGCAAAGCCAAAATAGGTGCAGTAGTCAGTTTCTCTTTCAACTCCTGAAAGCTCGCCTCACATTGCTCAGTCCACTTGAAGCTCACATTCTTCTTGGTCAGTCCAGTAAGCGGTACAGCTATCTGAGCATAACCTTGAATGAATCTCCTGTAGTATCCAGTCATCCCAAGGAAACTTCTGACTTCCTTCACTGTAGTAGGCCTAGCCCAATCTCTCACTGCCTCTATCTTCTGAGAGTCAGTTGCCACTCCCTCCTTAGAAAGGATGTGACCTAGGAATGCCACTTCAGATTTCCAGAAATCACACTTGGATAACTTGGCATACAACTTCTGCTCTTCCAGCTTCCTCAACACTGCTGCAAGATGCTCGGTGTGCTCCTCTTCTGACTTGGAGTACACGAGAATATCGTCGATGAACACCACAACGAAAGAATCAATAAACGGCCTCAGAACTCTGTTCATTAAATCCATGAAGATTGCGGGTGCATTCGTCACTCAGAATGGCATAACTAAGAATTCGTAATGCCCATGCCGAGTTCTAAATGCAGTTTTGTGCACATCTTCAGCTTTCACTCGCACTTGGTGATACCCTGATCGAAGATCTATTTTGGAGAATACAGCTGTTCCTTGTAGACGATCGAACAAATCATCAATTCGAGAAATCAGATATTTATTCTGAACAGTGACCTTATTCAGCTCTCGGTAATCGATACACATTCTCATCGATCCATCCTTCTTTTTTACCAAAAGCACTGGTGCTCCCCAAGGTGACGCACTAGGTTGAATAAAGCCCTTCCCCAATAGTTCCTCAATCTGCCATTTCACCTCATCCTGTTCCACTGGAGCCATCCTATATGGTGCCTTAGAAATTGGTGCACTTCCCGGTTGAACAGTGATGCTGAACTCTACATCACGATGCCGAGGTAACCCAGTAAAATCTTCCAAGAACACAGTCGGATAGTCCCGAACCACAGGAATCCCTTACAATTCCACAGGAGTCTCTTCCTTGCGGATAGTTGCCACCAGCTTAGCACACTTCTGCTTCCCTTGGAAAGTGACTTCAGGTCCACCTGGAGCCTTCACTGTTACTGTCTTGGTCTTGCATTCGATGCTTGCACTGTACACCGACATCCAATCAATGCCAATGATAACATCGACTCCCAAGATAGTCAGCTCGATCAGATCGATGCCAAAGATTCGATCTCCAATCACGATCTCGCAATCAGCGTAATACCGATCAGTGGTCAAAGTTTCCCCTGATGGAGTAGCTACTGCTAAGATCTTGCCTGGAAAAGTCTTCGGTTCCACTCCCAACACTTTAGCAAACTTAGGAGACACAAAAGTATGAGAGGATCCAGTATCGAACAATACAACAGCTTTCATTCCATTAAGATAGAGTTCTCCTGTTATATAATACACACCATTACATAACAGTTTCACAATATGAACGGGAAGAAGAAATGACAAAAACCACTAAACATCAGCCCTCGTACCAGAGATGACCTGATCTGCTTCCTCAGCATCAGCTTCCGTCAAGGCAAATACTCGCCCTGGTTGGTACGGCCTCTTCCCAGTCTGCTGTATTGGCACATTGTGATTGCCAGCCCGTGGTTTGAGACATCGAGATTGGTAATGTCCCACTTCACCACAGTTGTAGCAAGTGACTGCAGAAGGTCTCACCACATTGTTTCCAGGTCCTCCAGCCACACCAATAGCGTTCGCCCCTGTCGGTTTGAACCTCTGTGCAGATGGTTGCCCCTTGAAACTCCCAGAATTGGCGGGCCTCTTCCCGGACTGCCAGTTGTTCCTCTGGTGCTGAGCAACATGGAACTGCTCCATATCTGCCTCCGTTGCTGCTGCCCTCTTGACCAACTTGTCAAATCGCCTGATACCAAGAGGTATCATCCGGGATCTCAAGCTTGGTCTCAGTCCATGCTCGAACTTGCGAGCCTTCTTAGCCTCATCCATCACCAGTTCTGGAGCAGACCTAGCGAGCTGAGTGAACTTAGTCTCATACTCCCTCACTGCCATGCTGCCTTGCTGAAGTGACAGAAACTCCATTGCCTTCTTCTCCTGAACATCGGAAGGGAAATAGTGACTGCGGAATTCCTCTAGAAATTCCTCCCAGCCAAGCACTATACCTCCCATGGTCCTCTTCATCGACTGCCACCAAACAGCCACATCCTTCTCGAATTGCAAAGTCGCCAACTTGACCTTGCTGCCCTCCGGTGTCTCCAACACCTCAAAGATTGTCTCCACTTGCCGAATCCAGTTGTCAGCTGCATCTGGGTCTGACTTACCCTCGAATACAGGTGGTTTCATTCTCTTGAACGATTCCACCAGCTTAATCGCCTCGGGCACTGGATTCACAGGCCCCCTTCCTTGATTCATAGCCACTGCATTCAGTGTCTGGTAGACCCTTGCAAGCTCGGTCTCCAGATCCAAACCTTCCCCACTCCTAGCTCCTCTTCTCGACATATTCTGATGCAAAAGATCCATTAAATTCGAAGTATAAGACAAGAACTTAAACCAACTTGCATTTCATTGAATTCCAAAGTTTATACATTCGAATTAAAAACATTTCTTAACATCAGAATAGAAGATAGTAGAAACTAAGACAATCTAATCCCTACGGGTCATTTTTGCTGCTCGAAGTTCATCCCGTAGTTCATCGACTTCATCCTTCAGCACATCTGTCAGGTTCTTTCTCTTCTCAAGTTCCCAAACTCGGTGACTGAGAACAGAAAAAATCGTCCATTCGCTTCGCCAGTTGAGCTTCCAATACTCCAACTCTCTCTCGCAGGGTTTCCACCTGCCTCTGAAGAGAAGCCACAGTGCTACTCAGAGCTGGTCCCTCTTCTTCATCGGAAGAAGAATCGTCAGACGAATCCGGAGGTGGGGTAATCTCTCGAGATTCAGGCCACTCCTCCTCATCGGAATCTGCTTTGCCCAGGGTGATACTCATCCTCAGAATCAGCCTGTCCAGGATGGTACTCTTCCTCAATGATATGCCAGTCGTCGCCTCCAGCAGGGTCGAAGTGATCAGCCATCTTAGAATAGAGGGGAAGAAGCATAAGTCATAGAGCAACACAAATGTAAGTCACTTACATTTAAATCTCCAAACTCAGACACACACTCTAATGTCCACATCTAGGGTGTCGTTCCTTATAAATTTGTACCAACAGGAAAGCGTAGAAAGCGTGGCTCTGATACCACTCTGTAACGCCCCGAATCCCAAAAACACTGAATTCGAGATGTTCTACAGGATCTTTTCACTTTCTTCAGTACAATTTTACAAGGAATTTAAACTTTTCACTTTACATCAGAGTTTACATCATATTACACTTTTCATTTTGCACAGCGGAAGTAAGAATATACAACATTTACATAAATGTACAACAACATGGTAAATCTTTATGCATCCATTCCTCTTTAACATGTAATTTATCCTGCATACAAAACTGTGGGTACGTCAGTTTATTCAACCGACGATAATTATACATGGCCATCCTCTCTATGCCAGAAGCAGTATAACGATTCTCATTTCTTAACAGATCACAAACTTGTTCACATAACAATTAAAGTAAAGGGGGAAAAATCTTAATGATGTCGTGTCGTGATCGTGCACTTAATCCTTAATGCAATTACTTAATTTACATGACACTAATGCGCACTTGTTCGGATTCTATGCATCCCATACTACATAGGTCCGAGGGCAAGCCTCTTAACCGTTCTTCATTTTTGTAGGGTTCAATCCCTTGCCATGACTTAATCTACTTCTATAATTATAGTGAGTGTCTTAGATGATTTATGAGTACAAGCACGTGTCCTGGACCCTGGAGGGGAACCCCACGCCATGTCTTGACTCATCAAGCATGCATTCTGCGGCAATTCAGCCTCCTCCCTGAACACGATCCTCTTGCAGTCACCAAACATCCCACAAGCATGACTAAAGTCCGATCATTCTGAGTTGTGCCCGCGCCATGTCTTGACTCATCAAGCATGCATTCTGCGGCTCACACACCCGCACCGTAAACTCTAGTTCTCATACTTATGTTTTTCTCTCACTTTCATCACCTCTTCACTATGTACTAAATATTAGAATCATGAATACAAATCAAAGCTCTGGAGTTAGCCTCTCCACCAAACCGGACTTATTCATTTCATTTACACATGACCAACCTTGGTCTTCTTTTCAATTTCATTTCATTTCCATTGCCGGGGGAGACTTAGCTACTCTTGGTTTCAATTTACAATTCACAACTTCCAATTGAGCACTTTCAGCTCATAATTCAATTTAGAGTCTCACAGACTTTCTTATCATGATCTTAGCCTTTTCATGTTCATTTAGTTCTCAACTCATATCTATGATTCTTTTCATGTATATTCATACATCCATAAAAGAGTTCATTGACATCAATCATAAAGTTCACAACTTTCAGCAATAAGCAAAACTAGAATCTCTGACATATCAAAATCCACCCTGTACAGTCGACTTGGAAGTATACCAGTCGACTCGTACAGTCAATACAAGTTCATCATAAACACTCGGGAGAGTCGACTGCTGTACATGGCCAGTCGGCTGTCCCGCAACTTTTCATGTTCAAAAATGTTATCCACGTGACAGTCGACTGTTCATCCATCAGTCGTCTGTCCTGGGATTTTTAATAGTACATTTCTATGTTCAGCTCAGTCGACTTGCTACACGCACTAAGTCGACTGGACAGTTTCAGAATTCAAAAATCAGGAATTATCTTTCCAACCGTTCACATATGCACTTTCATCACAGTATACATACATTCATGTTTCATAAACACCACACTTCTTACTTGTTCAGTAACATCGCAGCATGGAAATTTCAAATTACTAATATTGTCTTTTCTTTAAGAAAAATACTTTAAACATGCATTCACACTTATTCATAACTTTCTTACGAAGATGAAGATATAAATCTCAAGTCATTATACTAGGTCAACATAATGGAATATCTCATTTCATGGAATTGCCGAATAATCATAATTAAATCGATGCACCAATCGGCTGAACACATCGTCAGTCGACTACCCTGGCCGTTCTTAGTTTTGTTAATCATCGCTAGTTCTTTTTATCCATTCACCTTCCCTCCATCATATGTGTCATAGGGGAAATGAACTTAGTAATCACACTATTACATCTGTTTTGCATACATGTTTATTACCACATCATGAAAATAATTGTCTCGTACCAGTCGACTGGTTCATGCGACAGTCGACTGTACCGACCCTTTTGTTTTTATTATCATCAGCATGCTCAGGCAATTTCTAATACATTGAATTTACTTTTCATAACATGGTAGCAATTATAATAATCATGGTATAATTCCTACATTAGAAGTCCTGAGAAACACCCACCTTATTTGAAGAAATAATCGAAATCCAGCAAAAGTTCCTTAATGTGGTGAACGACTCCTCGCTCCTTGCTCCTTTGCTCCACACCGAACTCTTCAGAATACTACATGGCCTCCACAGAAAAGTACCCACACACAACTCACAAAATACCTCTCTTACAATAATAATCTTAGTGTAAAAGAGATAGGGAATGAGAGGGAGTATTTATACTAGAAAATAAGTGGAATGGAGGGCTAGGATTTAGTAGATGGTTATAGGATCAAGGGTTAGGATGCACTAGGGGGTTGAAATAACTACCCACACCTCTATACAACTACCCATGATTCCAATCCATTACTCCACCCAAAAACCGGCCAAGAAAGAGTGCTCAATGCACGTGTATGTGAAATGCACGTGCATGCACAAACCACACTAATAAAACTTGTACACTCATGACAAGTCTTAAAGAAAGAAAATGTTACACAAAACAAGTTGTAAAAATAAAAGGATTAAACCATGGGCTTAAATTAATTTGGGCCAAAATAATTATTTCAAAAGAAAATAAGCAAACTAATCATTGGGCTTTTTAAGAAAATGCTTTATAGAAAACAATACTCTTTAATCATCATGTTGAGAAATAATAGTCAACATGCTACACATGCATACCATATGTGAAAATAAATAATCTTTCATATATTTGAAAATCAGGGTATTACAATGGTTATCCAAACTGTTTGATATGAAGGACTTGGGAGAAGTAGGTCACATCCTTGGGATCAAAGTTCTACGAGATCGCAAGAAAAGGATGTTGGGCTTGTCCCAAGCTTCCTATATCGATACTATACTAACTCGTTTTAGCATGCAAAATTCTAAGAAAGGTTTCTTACCTTTTAGACATGGAATTGCCCTATCAAAGGAGCAGTGTCCGAGGACACCTAAAGAGATAGAGAACATGAAAGCAGTTCCTTATGCTTCAGCAGTAGGAAGCTTAATGTATGCAATGCTATGTACGAGACCAGATATCTGCTTTGCCATTGGCATGGTTAGCAGATATCAGTCTAACCCGGGACAAGAGCACTGGACTGCCGTAAAGCATATTTTGAAGTACCTGAAAAGGACTAAAGATTACATGCTAGTTTACTAGGCAGATAGTTTAGTTTCCTTGCGGTATACAGACTCAGATTTTCAGTCAGATAGGGATTCCAGGAAATCAACCTCAGGTTATGTATTTACTTTGGGAGGTGGAGCCACTAGAGTATCAAGCAAAAATGTATTGCTGATTCTACCATGGAAGCCGAGTATGTGGCAGCCGCTGAGGCAGCCAAAGAAGTGGTTTGGCTCAGAAACTTCCTATTGGACTTGGATGTGGTACCTAATTTGCCTAAGGCTATTACACTTTATTGTGATAATAGTGGTGCAGTTGCAAATTCGAAGGAACCACGAGCCGATAAGACAGGTAAACACATTGAGCGTAAGTACCACCTGATACGAGATTTCGTAAAGAAAGGAAAAGTTGCTGTGATCAAGATAGCATCAGCAGACAACCTAGCTGATCCCTTCACTAAGAGCTTACCAGCTAAGGCTTTTAATAGTCATGTTGAGGGAATGAGAGTCAGATGCATAGCAGCATGGCTTTGAGTATAAGTGGGAGATTTGTAACAGTATACTGAAAAGCAATGCTTTGAGTATAAGTGGGAGATTGTTAGGGTTATATACTGAAAGCATCACTTTTGTATTAACTTTATTTCCTTATTTTTTTTGAATGAGAATCATATGGGCATATGTTTGCATATTGTGTTTATTATAATATTAATGCAAGTGTCTAATATTCTATAAGGTTGATAATATGGTGTGAGGTGACACACAGAAGATCATATTATCAGTTCCATATGAAATATATAAATAGTTCACAACCTAGACGGACTTGGAAAATCCATTGGAAAGGTTGTAGTATAATCTGGTATTAGTCTATCTTGACTATAGGTTTACACTAGTACACTTTGTGTGTATTGAACAGGACCACTTGAGGTTGTTCTCTTTGTACTGACTACAAAAGAGAACAAACACCTGTGTTATTATGGATGCTTATGCTCTTAATCCAGATATAATAACAGACATATATATGCAGTGTGCATTACTTTGACTCATAAAAGAGTGAGATTCATTATGGATCAACAACCTTTATGAATTGGGTAATAGCATTGTATGTATGATGGACTGTTGACTGTAAAAGGAATCCATGTCCCGATACGTCGGGTTGATGATGTCCCCTTAAGGAGCTCATAAGGATTTGTCATGTAAACCCTGCAGGTGGATTACATCCGACATGACAAATAAAGTTGAGTGGTACTACTTAAGGATAAAAGATGTTGATCAATATAGTTGTCAGTAACTTAATTTGATCGACGGACATTCGATATCTTAACATGGGGAGCTGAACGAGCATATAATAAAAGGAGCCCATAAATATAATTTGGGATTAGGAAGGCAGTGCAACAATATCTCTTTAGTGGACCGAGCTATTGTTAATGGGCCTGGGTTGTGTGTTCGGGCTGAACACGGGATACGCAGATTCATTAGGAGACCTAACCCTAATTTCTCCTCATGGTCCCTGCCGTAGCCTTATATATATCCTCTATTCTCTGGCCGTCATTGATCATCTGAGATATAATATTTTTTCTCTAAATTCGTGATTTACGTAAGGCGAGAAAGAGAGGTCAGCCAAGGAGAAGAAAGGTTGGGAGATCGTTGCCCACACGACGTCCAACCCGAGGAAGGAATACGTGCAGAAGATCTTGGGGTCGCAGACGGCTCGAAGTTGCTAGAAACTATCGTCTTCTTTTAATCGCAGGTATAATTCGTGAACCCTAGATTCCGCTATAAAGGGTTAGATCACGTAAATCTGTTAAACTTTTATGATCGATACGTGATGAACTCAAGAATATTCACATTTAGGAGTAATAATCTTATTGCAATTGGACATTTTAATGCTCTATATGTGGTATTTTACTCTTCTTTTCTCTTTTCCATAGGAAACAACCAAAAGCAGCAAAACGAAGCAGATTCCAGACTGAGAGGATGATATACAGGGAACTGCAGTGCAACAGTCGACTTGCTCTTCATCAGTCGACCGGACAGAGAGATCGCTGGGGCTCGGCACAGTCGACTGCCCCAACATCAGTCGACTTGACTGAGGAATCATGAAGCCACAAATGTCTCAGCACTAGTCGACTCACACCCAACACCAGTCGACTGGTATTTGGCGGAGTGAAAAGATAAGATGCATCCGCATCTAAATCCAAATCTATCCAAACCCAGGCTATATGCGAATAACAACTTCTCTAACAAATCAAAGCTAGATACAGGGGATTGGCAAGAGCACGTGGTTAGCAGATAAGGAAGAAAAGAAGAAAAGAGAAAGAAATAAATCGCCGATCAAATAAAGAAGGAAAGAGGAGGACTTTCCTGAAAAAGTGGCAAACCCTAGTTCTCGTGTCGTGTTCTATAAATATCAATCAAGAGGCATTGTTTTGCTCGTCTCCCACCACCAGCCGAATCACAGAGTTCCAGAATCATCAAGACGTCAACCAAGAGCATTATTCTATCAGCATCGAAGAAGGAGAGAGGAGATCAAGTACTCCGAAGGGAACAAGGCAGTCGACTGAGTGACAGCCAGTCGACCTATCTGCCGGACTTCATCAGTTTATTTCTCATATTTTTAGTTCTTTTATGTTAATCATGTATTCGAACTTACTGATCAATAAAAGTTTAATTATGTGGAACTAATTTCATAGTTGGGTAGATTGAAACCGTAGTTATGTAATGCTTCTATTCTTCTGAGTGCTATTATGTTACTTATTGATTAAACCTGAGAGTATTGGTATAGATTTATAATAATCAAACTTGTTCAGAATTCTAAGGGCAGTCGACTGAGGTGACAGCAAGTCGACTGACATACAGAATCTGAGTTTATCAAGTTTGCTTATTATGAATCTGAATCTGTTATATGAGCATATTGAGACGACCCGTATCTCGTGCTCATAACTTGTAACACAGGAATCTTTAGGGGTTCTTGGTTTAATCAACTTGAGGGATCTAGATCTGATACCAATTTCTAGAACTTTGAGTGTTTGTTCGTTTCCATTGTTCTTATGTTTTCTTTAAGTGCAATTTAGTAGATACCATGCTAAATACTTAAGGAAAGAAACGAATTAGAGTAGATACCATACCTAATTCTTGGCTAGGGAAACAATACTTTAAGGAGTAGATACCATGCCCTTAAAGGAACAAACATGAGTAACTAGAATAGTGAAGAAGGTGACTTAGCATTACTGACTACAGGTGGAAATCAAAACCCAACTACTTGATAAATATTTGTGATTCAGAACTCCTTGATATAGTTTTTAATCTTTTTATTTCTTTAGAAACAACACTTTAGGATCCTTATTTCTATTTTATTGGTTAGTAAGTTAATTTCTACAATCTCTGTGGGATCGACCCTTGCTCGTCACTACGCTTCTCTAAACGATTCGTACACTTGCGAGGTTTTTAATTTGTGTCTAGTTTAGATCATGTAGATAGCACAACAAGTTTTTGACGCCGTTGCCGGGGATTGTTAGCATTTTAACTTACAAATCAGTAAATCTTTTCTTTTATTTTCTTTTCTTTTTAAATATTTTCTTCTAGGTTACAGGATTTTGGTGGATGCACGGAAGGAGATCACTTCGTCCAGAGCTACTACCTATTGATGCGGAAACAGAATGCACTTTGCACAGACTAGGTCGGCTGTCTACGACCAACCAGTCGACTGCTATACGGAACCAGTCGACTGCACAGAGACCCAATTCACGAGCAATAATGGCTGAGGAAGTACCAAATCGAGTACCAATGCAGGACAAATTCATGCCTAAGAATATTGAGCAACCTTCCTGCATTGCTTATCAACCTAATGTCACAGGGAATATGCATCTATCTCCCCAATTACTTAGCATGGTTCCCCACTTTAGTGGCAAACCAGACGAAGAGCCTCTCCTCCATCTGCAAGATTTCTTTGATCTTTGCAGAACACAAAGTGTCCAAGGGCTTACCCCTGAACAAATCAGGTTAATCTTGTTTCCATTTTCTTTAAAACTTAATGCTAAATTATGGTATAATTCTTTGGAACCAGGATCAATTAATTCATGGGAGCAATTGGCAACAAAATTCTTGAAAGAATTCTTTCCAGCCCAGAAGACCAAACAACTAAAGAGGGAGATTCAACTCTTCCAACAAAAAGATGGAGATTTATTCTTCGAAGCATGGAAGGATTTCAAGAACAAGCTCCTCAAGTGTCCTTCACACAACATGCCTAAAGATGATCAGGTACAAGCATTTTATGAGGGTTTAAATGATACTAACAAGGCAATTGTGGATTCAGCTTGTAACGGGATCTTGATGAGGAAAAGTGGTGAGGAGGCCATCGAATTATTTGAAGAACTTAGCGAGAACTCACAGCAATTTTCAACAAGGGGAAGAGGCATTTCTAAAAAACAGGGAGTTTACGAAATTTCTAGTAGTAATAACATACAATTAGAAATGGTAAACATGAACAAAAAAATTGATATGCTTTGTTAATGCAATGACAACAATGGGCAATGTAAAAAATCAAACAAAAGAAATTTGTGCAATTTGTTCTCATTTTGATCATACAACTGACACATGTCCCATGTCTTCTTTCACAGATCAGGAGCATGCAAACTATGTGGGACAAGGAGTATTTCCACCAAAGAACAATCCATTCTCGAACACATACAACCCAGGGTGGAGGAACCATCCAAATTTCTCATGGAGCAACAATCAAGGAACTCAATCTTCACAAGGACATGCACAGAACTTCCAAATGGGAAGTGGGTTTGAGAGGCCAGTTCAAGAACAGAAGAAGTTGGATTTTGAATCCACCGTTCTTCAATTGCTCCAACAACAACATCAAACAAGCAACCAACAAGGGCAAGCAATTCAGAAATTGGAAACTCAAATCGGGCAAATCGCGAAGGAGTTGAGTGAAAGAAAGGCAGGAGAACTTCCTTCACAAACCATACCAAATCCTAGAGGCCAAGAACAGCTCAAATCAGTAACAACTCTGAGAAATGGTAAGACAATTGAAAACAAGGTTGGAACACACACAGAAGAAGCAGAAACACAACCATCAAAAGTTTTGGGTTCCAACAAGGTAAGTGAAAAAGAAAGAACAGTTTTGCCACCATTCCCTCAAAGGTTAGTCAAGCAAAATAAAGAACAACATTTATTTGACATCTTTGAAACTCTCAGAAAGGTAGAAATTAATATCCCCCTACTTGATGCTATTAAACAAATTCCTTCTTATGCCAAATTTTTTAAAGAATGTTGTACTCACAAAAGAACATTTCAGGTTAGGGAGGATGTGGCTTTGACAGAGGAAGTGAGTGCTGTTTTGTTAAGGAAATTACCTCCTAAATTGAAGGACCTAGGTAGTTTTACCATTTCTTGCAAGGTTGGTGAGCACTTCTTTGAAAAGGCACTGCTAGACTTGGGGGCAAGCATCAATCTTCTTCCTTACTCTGTTTATGAAAAGCTAGGATTGGGGGAACTCAAACCAACATCCAACACGTTACAGTTGGCTGATCGCAGCATCAAAAGACCTAGAGGTATTTTGGAAGATGTCCTAGTTCAGGTAAATGATTTCATATTGCCTGCAGATTTTGTTGTGTTAGACATGGAGGACACTTCAATGCCATCTTCTTTACCAATTATCCTAGGTAGGCCCTTTATGAGTACAGCAGATATAAAAATTTGTGTTAAAAAGGGTACTATAAGTATGAAAATAAATGGAGAAAAGGTTGAATTTAAAATGTTTGATACACTAAAATTACCACATGATGACCATGAATGCTATAATGTTGATGTGGTGCAGGAGATTGATGATCAAACATTTCAGGTACATAGCATTGAACCACTACAAGCTGCAATTACACAGTCTCTAACATTATCTCATGTTGAACATGAATACGATGACTGGAAGATTGCAGAAACAGTACATCACCTTGAAACTCCAAAGTCATATACAGGTAAACTCGCACCTGCATTTGAAAATATTGTGACTGATGACACTTGTGTTTCTGCAGACCAGTCGACTGGTGGACTGGATAAGTCGACTGTCCCGACTGCGACCAGAACACCAGACGTGGAGCTTAAGCCGCTGCCTGAACATCTAAAGCACGCATATTTGGGTGAAAACCAGATTCTACCAGTGATAGTTGCTGCAAACTTGAGTGCACAGGAAGAAGAAAAGCTGCTGAGGGTACTGTGAGAACACAAAGGTGCAATAGGATGGACCATTGCAGATATCAAGGGAATAAGTCCATCCAAATGCATGCATAAAATACTTCTTGAAGACAACGCAAAACCAAGCAGGGAAACACAGAGAAGGCTTAACCCACACATGAAGGAAGTGGTAAGAACAGAGGTCTTGAAGCTACTAGACGTTGGCATCATCTCCCTATCTCAGATAGCAAATGGGTGAGTCCTATACATGTGGTGCCTAAGAAAAGTGGAGTCACAGTGGTGAAGAATGAAGAGAATGAGCTTATCCCTACGAGAGTGACCACAGGATGGAGGGTATGCATTGACTACAGGAAGCTGAATAACGAAACCAGGAAAGATCACTTCCCTCTTCATTTTATTGATCAAATGTTAGAAAGATTAGCAGGATATAGTCATTATTGTTTTTTAGATGGTTATAGTGGCTATAATCAAATTGCTATTGCTCCAGAAGATCAAGAAAAAACCACTTTTACATGTCCTTTTGGTACTTTTGCATACAGGAGGATGCCCTTTGGATTGTGCAATGCACCAGCTACATTTCAGAGATGCATGATGAGTATATTTTCAGACATGGTGGAGAGGTTCATCGAGGTATTTATGGATGATTTTAGTGTTTTTGGATCTTGTTTTGATGAATGCCTTAACCATTTGCAGCTTGTACTTAAGAGATGTGAAGAATGCAATTTAGTGCTGAATTGGGAAAAGTGCCATTTTATGGTACAACAAGGTATTGTCTTGGGACATGTGGTGTCAAAAAGGGGCATAGAGGTGGACAAGGCAAAAATTGACATCATATCAAAGCTACCCCCTCCCACTACAGTCAAGGGTGTTAGGAGTTTTCATGGACATGCAGGGTTCTATAGAAGATTTATAAAAGATTTCTCAAAAATCTCCAAACCCCTTTGTGAATTGTTGGCTAAGGATGTTGAGTTTGCATGGACAGAAGAGTACACAAATGCTTTTATTACATTGAAAAATCTTCTCATTTCTGCACCTATTGTCATGGCACCAGATTGGAACCATCCTTTCGAGCTTATGTGTGATGCAAGTGATTATACTTTAGGAGCTGTTTTAGGTCAGAGAATCAATAAGGTACCCCATGTTATTTACTATGCTTCTCGAACTTTAAATGATGCACAGCTTAATTATTCCACTACTGAAAAAGAAATGTTAGCTGTCATTTTTGCTGTAGAGAAGTTTAGATCATATTTGATTGGTTCTAAAGTTATTGTTTTCACTGACCATGCTGCTTTGAGATATTTGTTTGCTAAAAAGGATGCTAAGCCTAGGTTGATCAGATGGGTGTTGTTGCTTCAAGAATTCGATCTTGAGATTAGAGACAAGAAAGGAAGTGACAATGTTGTGGCAGATCACATGTCCAGATTACTGCATGAGGAAGGAAGAATTGTGCCCCCACTTAATGAAAATTTTCCAGATGAAAATTTATTTGAAATAAATATACAACTTCCATGGTTTGCAGATATTGTAAATTATCTCACTGCTCATGTTTTCCCTCCAGGTATGACACTTCAGGAAAGAAAGAGACTGGTGGCCATGTGCAAGCACTATTATTGGGATGATCCTTATTTGTTCAAATTTTGCCCTGATCAAATTATAAGAAGATGTGTGGCAGAAGAAGAGCAAATGAGTATTCTACAACACTGCCACCAATATGCATGTGGAGGACATTTTGGACCAAAAAGAACAGCACTCAAGGTATTACAATCTGGCTTTTATTGGCCTAATATATTCAAAGATGCTTTTTCTCTTTGCAAGACTTGTGACAAATGCCAAAGGACAGGCAATATCTCTTCTAAAAATCAAATGCCACTGCAAAACATCCAAGTAATCGAGCTGTTTGACGTTTGGGGGATCGACTTCATGGGTCCCTTTCCTAACTCATTTGGTTATTTATATATTCTTGTGGGTGTGGATTATGTGTCTAAATGGGTCGAGGCTGTCCCCTCAAAAACTAATGATCACAAAGTTGTTGTGAAGTTTTTGTAAGAGAATATTTTCACTAGGTTTGGTACACCACGAGCAATAATTAGTGATGGAGGGAGCCACTTCAATAACTTTCCATTTGCTTCTTTGATGAAGAAATATGGTATTACACATAGAGTGGGTACTCCATATCATCCTCAGACTAGTGGGCAGGTGGAGATTAGCAACAGAGAAATCAAGAGCATTTTGGAAAAGACAGTAAATACAAGGAGAAAGGATTGGTCGCTACGCTTGAACGATGCATTATGGGCCTACCGAACAGCATACAAGACACCCATCGGCATGTCACCATACCGTTTGGTTTTTGGAAAAGCCTGTCATCTGCCAGTGGAGTTGGAACACAAAGCCTATTGGGCCATTAAAAGGTTCAATTTTGATATGAAACAAGCAGGCGACAAAAGAAGATTGCAACTGAACGAGCTTGAAGAGTTGAGGCACGACGCATATGAAAATGCAAAATTGTACAAGGAAAGGACCAAGTTGTACCATGATAAACAGCTATCAAGGAAGGAGTTTTATGAAGGACAAAAGGTATTAATATACAACTCAAGATTAAGACTCTTTCCAGGCAAGCTTATGTCAAGATGGTATGGCCCATACATTGTCACAAGAGTCTTTCCACATGGTGCATTGGAGGTTCATAGCAAAGAGAAAAATCAAACATTCAAGGTGAATGGGCATAGGGCGAAGCCATACATTGAGATGAGTTTAGAGCTGCACGAGGAAGATGTGAATCTTCAAACCATCCAATACATTGCATGAACTCATCAAGTCTAGCTGAAGACAGAAAACACAAGCGCTTATTGGGAGGCAACCCAATTTTTCAGGGGAGTACTTACACTCTCTATTTATTTTATTTCTTTAATCATTTCTTTATTTCTTTATTTTCTTTCCTTCAAACTAGTTGGTAATACATGCCTATATTTTAAGTTTTGTGCGAACATTGAGGACAATGTTCCATCTAAGTTTGGGGGTAGTTAGTTACATTTGGAGTCTTTTGATTTTGATTTTTTTTAGGATAAACAATTTCTTATAAAGTAAGAGTAAGGATACTTATTTACTTTAGGATTGTTGAGTTTCATAATTCCTTACAAAATTATATGAGTCATGCGATTATACATAAAAAAAAACAAATGTGATGCTTTTTCTGGTGATTATCCCCTTTGATCTAGTCCTAAACAGAGTTTAAGTAATTAGAGTAAAAACGAATATATATATATATATATATATATATATATATATATGAATAAAGTCAATCTACTCCAATGTTTTGAGTTGCTTAGTAACTAGGGGTATTCATCACCAATGTTTACCTTTACGTCAAACGACAACTTGAAATATGAGTATGCAAAGCACTTAAAGTTTGTGACTTGTTGAGTAACCGGGTGGATTCATCACAAATGTCTTGCATTCGCGTCAAAAGGCAAGTGACAACTTAGAGAAGAGACGAAAAAAAAAAAAACTCTAGTTTGTTACTCGGTTTGCAGTAGTGAGAAGGGATAATCACAGATGGAGTGTTACATACTATAACTATAATTAATTGCATGACAAGTGTGGTTGGGTTTGGAGTTATGAATAGACAATTGCACTAGAGAAAGTGGGTATGCTTGTTTTTATTTTATTTGCAAATTGTTTATAATTTTGAGTGCAAAATTTTGATGCGTGCACAATGAAACATTTTCTTGGAGTGATGGGTTGAGACTATTATTTTCCCCTTATTCATAATTTCACTTTTTGCTTGAGGACAAGCAAAATCTAAGTTTGGGGGTATTTGATGAACTCAAGAATATTCACATTTAGGAGTAATAATCTTATTGCAATTGGACATTTTAATGCTCTATATGTGGTATTTTACTCTTCTTTTCTCTTTTCCATAGGAAACAACCAAAAGCAGCAAAACGAAGCAGATTCCAGACTGAGAGGAAGATATACAGGGAACTGCAGTGCAACAGTCGACTTGCTCTTCATCAGTCGACCGGACAGAGAGATCGCTGGGGCTCGGCACAGTCGACTGCCCCAACATCAGTCGACTTGACTGAGGAATCATGAAGCCACAAATGTCTCAGCACCAGTCGACTCACACCCAACACCAGTCGACTGGTATTTGGCAGAGTGAAAAGATAAGATGCATCCGCATCTAAATCCAAATCTATCCAAACCCAGGCTATATGCGAATAACAACTTCTCTAACAAATCAAAGCTAGATACAGGGGATTGGCAAGAGCACGTGGTTAGCAGATAAGGAAGAAAAGAAGAAAAGAGAAAGAAATAAATCGCCGATCAAATAAAGAAGGAAAGAGGAGGACTTTCCTGAAAAAGTGGCAAACCCTAGTTCTCGTGCCGTGTTCTATAAATATCAATCAAGAGGCATTATTTTGCTCGTCTCCCACCACCAGCCGAATCACAGAGTTCCAGAATCATCAAGACGTCAACCAAGAGCATTATTCTATCAGCATCGAAGAAGGAGAGAGGAGATCAAGTACTCCGAAGGGAACAAGGCAGTCGACTGAGTGACAGCCAGTCGACCTATCTGCCGGACTTCATCAGTTTATTTCTCCTCTTTTTAGTTCTTTTATGTTAATCATGTATTCGAACTTACTGATCAATAAAAGTTTAATTATGTGGAACTAATTTCATAGTTGGGTAGATTGAAACCGTAGTTATGTAATGCTTCTATTCTTCTGAGTGCTATTATGTTACTTATTGATTAAACCTGAGAGTATTGGTATAGATTTATAATAATCAAACTTGTTCAGAATTCTAAGGGCAGTCGACTGAGGTGACAGCAAGTCGACTGACATACAGAATCTGAGTTTATCAAGTTTGCTTATTATGAATCTGAATCTGTTATATGAGCATATTGAGACGACCCGTATCTCGTGCTCATAACTTGTAACACAGGAATCTTTAGGGGTTCTTGGTTTAATCAACTTGAGGGATCTAGATCTGATACCAATTTCTAGAACTTTGAGTGTTTGTTCGTTTCCATTCTTCTTATGTTTTCTTTAAGTGCAACTTAGTAGATATCATGCTAAATACTTAAGGAAAGAAACGAATTAGAGTAGATACCATGCCTAATTCTTGGCTAGGAAAATAATACTTTAAGGAGTAGATACTATGCCCTTAAAGGAACAAACATGAGTAACTATAATAGTGAAGAAGGTGACTTAGCATTACTGACTACAGGTGGAAATCAAAACCCAACTACTTGATAAATATTTGTGATTCAGAACTCCTTGATATAGTTTTTAATCTTTTTATTTCTTTAGAAACAACACTTTAAGATCCTTATTTCTATTTTATTGGTTAGTAAGTTAATTTCTACAATCTCTGTGGGATCGACCCTTGCTCGTCACTACGCTTCTCTAAACGATTCGTACACTTGCGAGGTTTTTAATTTGTGTCTAGTTTAGATCATCTAGATAGCACAACAATATGCACACCAATCCGTGTTCCTAGGTCTCCTCTCAGTTCCATCACATCTGTGGGCAATTGTCCACTGTTTTTAGCGACTTTAGAGTGAACTTCTATTTCCTTCATTTTGTGTGCTATAGTACACTGTTTTTGATCACTGACATGAGATTTCGTATTTTACAGTTTTTCCCTCATTTTGTGGGATATAGTCCACAGTTTTCGGGCACTTTCGTGAGAATTTTTATTTCCCTCATTTTGTGTGCAACTGTACACTGTTTTCGATCACTTCAATCAGATTTCGTATTTTACTATTTTGCCCTCATTTTGTGGGTTATACTCCATAGTTTCCGGCCGCTTTTGCGAAATTTAGAATTTGACTGTTTTAGCCTCATCTGTGGGCTAGTCCACTGTTTTCGGGCAATTCCGTGAGAATTTTAATTTCCCCCATTTTGTGGGCTATAGTACACTGTTTTCGATTACTTTCATGAGATTTCGTATTATACTCTTTTGGCCTCATTTCGTATTTTACTGTTTTGGGGTAATTCAGTGGGTTATAGTCCACAGTTTCCGGCCGTTTTGGCGAAATTTTGTATTTGATTGTTTTAGCCTCATTTGTGGGCTATAGTCCACAGTTTTTGGCCACTTTAGTGAAAATTTGTATTTCCCTCATTCTGTGGGATGTGCACAGTTTTCCATCACTGAAATGAGATTTCGTATTTTACAGTTTTGGCCTCATTTTGTGGGTTATAGTCCACAGTTTTTGGGTACTTTCGTGAGGATTTTTATTTCTCTCATTTTGTCGGCTGTAGTACACTGTTTTCGGTCACTTTAATGAGATTTCGTATTTTACAGTTTTGGCCACAATTTGTGGGTATAGTCCACCGTTTCCGGTCGTTTTCGTGACATTTTGTATCTGACTGTTTTAGCCTCATTTGTGGGCTATAGTCCACAGTTTTCGGCCACTTTAGTGAGAATATTTATTTAACTCATTTTGTGGGCTATATTACACTGTTTTCGATCACTTTCATGAGATTTCGTGTTTTACTCTTTTGACCTAATTTTGTGGGTTATAGTTCACAGTTTCCAGTCGTTTTTCGTGAAACTTTGTATTTGACTGTTTTAGCCTCATTTGTGGGCTATAGTCTAAAGTTTTTGGCCACTTTAGTGTGGATTTTTATTTCCCTCATTTTGTGGGCTATAGTGCACTGTTTTAGATCACTTTCATGATATTTCGTATTTTACTGTTTTGACCTCATTTTGTTGATTATAGTCCACAGTTTCTGGTCATTTTCGTGAAATTTTGTATTTCACTTTTTTAGCCTCATCAGCGGGCTATAGTCCACAGTTTTCGGCAACTTTAGAGTGAACTTTTATTTCCCTCATTTTGTGTGCTATACATTTTTTTCGATCACTTTCATGAGATTTCGTATTTTTCTGTTTTGGCCTCAGTTTGTGGGTTATAATCGACAGTTTTCGTTTGTTTTCGTGAAATTTTGTATATGACTTTTTTAGCCTCATCTGTGGGCTATTGTCCCCAGTTTTCGGGCACTTTTGTGAGAATTTAATTTCCCTCATTTTGTGGGATATAGTACACGGTTTTCGATCCCTTTCACGAGGTTTCTTATTTTGCAGTTTTGGCCTCATTTTGTGGGTTATAGTCCATAGTTTCTGGCTGCTTTCGGGAAATTTAGTATTTGACTGTTTTAGCATAATTTTTATTTCAATCATTTTCTGGTTTGTAGTACCCAGTTTTTCGATCACTTTCATGAGATTTCGTATTTTGTTGTATTGGCTTCATTTTGTGGGTTATAGTCCTCAGATTCGGGCAGCTTTCGCGAAAACTAGTATTTGACTGTTTTAGCCTCATTTGTGGGCTATAGTCCACAGTTTGGCCACTTTAGTGAGAATTTTTATTTCCCTCATTTTGTGGGTATAGTACACTGTTTTCGATCACTTTCATGAGATTTCGTATTATACTGTTTTGGCCTCATTTTGTAGGGTTATAGTCCACAGTTTCCATTCGTTTTCGTGAAATTTTGTATTTGACTGTTTTAGCCTCATCTGCGGCCTGTAATCCACAGATTTTGGCGGCTTTAGAGTGAACTCTTATTTCCCTCATTTTGTGTGATATAGTACACTGTTTTCGATCACTTTCATGAGATTTCATATTTTACTGTTTTGGCCTCATTTTGTGGGTTATAGTCCACAGATTCCGGCCGTTTTCGTGAAATTTTGTATTTGACTGTTTTAGACTCATTTGTGAGCTGCAGTCCACAGTTTACGGCCACTTTAGTGAGAATTTTTATTTCCCTCATTTTGTGGGCTATAGTCCACAGTTTTCCGGCACTTTCGTTATAATTTTTATTTCCCTCATTTTGTGTGCTACAGTACACTGTTTTCGATCACTTTCAGGAGATTTCTTATTTTACTGTTTTGGCCTCATTTTGTGGGTTATATTCCATAGTTTCCGGTCGCTTTTGCGAAATTTAGTATTTGACTATTTTTGCCTCATCTGTGGGCTAGTCAACAGTTTTCGAGCACTTTCGTGAGATTTTTTATTTCCCTCATTTTGTGTGCTGTAGTATACTATTTTCGATTACTTTCATAAGAATTTCGTATTTTACTGTTTTGGCCTCATTTTGTGGGTTATTGTCCAAAGTTTCCGGTCGTTTTCGTGAAATTTTGTATTTGACTGTTTTACCTAGGGATGGCAACTGGGCCGGGTCAACCAGCGACCCACCCGCGACCCGCCCGTTGAACCCGGCCCGGTTAATAGTTTGGCGAGTTCGGGTCGAATCCGTGTATAGTAACGGGTCAACCCGGGTCGAAGAAAACGCGAATCCAACCCACCTAACCCGGCCCGCGAACCCATTAAAAACTATCCATCCCGCCGCCAACCCGCAGGTCGACCCACGGGTTACGACCCATTGGACCCGTACGGGTCGAACGTTCGACCCGTTACGGGTCGACCGTTGGCCCGCGGGTCAGAGACCCGTTGGGCGCACAGAACGGTCTTTTGATCTTTTTTTGGTTTTTTTGGTTTTTTTGGTTTTTTTGTTTTTTTTTGTATTTTTAGCCTATAAATACCACTCAAAATCCCATTAAAAAATCACACCTTACTCTCTTACTCTCTCTCTATTATACATCATTTCTAAGGAATTTTTCAACAATTGTAGTATTCAATAAACAAGTGTACAACGAGGCATATACACGATCAATTTTCGATCGTATCGAAATCAAAATTCAACGTCTTCAACTCTCTTCAACCTTCGTCAAATATCCCTCAAGCTCTCATCAACTCTTCAATTGTGGAATCGCAAAGCGCTTCTTTCTAGTTCTATTCTATTCTTACTTTCACGGTTTATTTTACATACGCGTATTCCACGGTGAACGGTATCAAAATTTTATACCTCTCTCGTTATATTTTTTTTTGCGTTGTAGTTAAAATTATTGTTGGTTTTTTGATCTTCTCTATCTTAACCCTCTTGTTTTTTAGATTTTTTTATAATTCACCGTTCCTACATTGTGTATTTTTTTTACATACATTAGTACATTACTACATTATGTCTAGATCACGCGGTAGCGGTCGTAGCGGGCAAGATTCTTCCTCCTCTTCCCGTAGGCCACCAATTGTCCCAATTAGTGAGCCCGCCCAAGAGTACCATGATCCTCCTACCCAACAATGGGGTACACACGATGAGGTTGTAGGTGACATACAATTAGAAGAAGAAGAAGAACAACAACAACCAACCAAAACCACACAACCCCGTAGTAGTAGGAAAAGTAGAGGTGAAACTAGTGATTGGCATAAGTTTTACGATTATATCCCGGACGAACATACTCCGGGTATAGTTTGAAAGTTTGTAAAACATGTGGTAAAACATACAAATTCAAGAGGGGTGATGGCACCGGTACAATTAGTAGACACATCCAACATAACCATAAAGACCTTCTTGCTGACCTACAAGGCCAAAAAAAAATCAACCCTAGGACCAGTCTAGTTGATAGCCACCCTTATGATCCCGATCTTGTACGTCGGGAAATGGCCCGATTAGTCATTAAGGAAGAGTTACCATTTTCCTATCCCGAGAGTAGGGACTTGGAAAATTTTAACCAAACGGCCTTAACCCCTCATTTTAGAATAATTCCGAGAAATACTTGCAAATCGGATTGTTTTAAAATGTACATCGAAATGAAGGACGCTTTGATTGTAATTTTATGGAGTTTAACTTGTAGAGTTAGTTTAACTTCGGATTGTTGGACGGGTGTCAACAATATTCCAACAATGGGAATAACCTGTCATTGGATCGACAATGATTGGATTCTTCAAAAAAGAATCATATCACTTGCGGCGTTGCCTATCCCCATAGTGGCGTTGAAATAGCAAATCGTATTATAGAAATTTGTGATGTTTTTCATATTCGCGATAAAATTATGTGTATTAGTTTTGATAATGCATCTAACAACAATGTAGCAATTACTACTTTAAAATCCGTATTAAACCCTCCATCTGACAATATTTTTCATGTTAGATGTGCATGTCATATTATAAATTTATGTGTTCAAGATGCATTAAAAAAAGTCGATCCAAATATAGTTAAAATTAGAAATTGTGTACATTTCATTGCATTAAATCCAAGCATATTACAAGAATGGAAAGCTTGGTGTAGGGTTAGAAATGTACCTTTTAGAAGATTTCCAAAGGATGTTAGACACCGATGGAATTCTACTTTTGATTTACTAAATGTTGTTACGGAATATAAAGCAGTTGTAAACGATTTTTGTATCACAAAAAATATGCAAAATTTTGAAATGACTCCCCCCGATCGGGTTTTTTTCCGAATCTTTGTTGAAATTTTTAGAACCTTTTAAAACCGCAACTTTAAAATTTTCAAAAACATATGAATCTACTTCTAGTAGCATTTTTATTGAATTAGTTAGCATGATTCAAACATTTAACGAAATGTTAAATGATATCAATGTTGGTGAGATTGTAAAAGCTGCATACAAAAAATTTTTGAAGTATTATTTTCCTCCTCCTATGTTGATTTGTGTTGCTACCGTTATGGATCCTCGTATCAAATTAGAAGGTACGAAGAGTTTGATAGAAATGTTTTTTGCATTACTTGGGGAAAATGTAGATTTAGTAATTGATTGCGCTACTTTTTTAGTTCAGTTTGAATCTATGTTAAATAACTTGTATGATTATTATGATAGACGATTTGCTTCTAGTAGTACAACTTCTGTAGTTAGTTATTCTTCTTGTACTTCAAAAGGTAAGGGTAAAAGTAGAATTGGTGATAGAACATTTAATTTACTTGAACAAATTCAATCAAAAAAACCTAGGACTAATCAACCAAATGAATTAAATTGGTATAACCAACAAGATTCTGAGCCCTCTACTTCTCCACTAGATATTTTACAATGGTGGAAAGACCATGAACACACTTTTAGTATTCTGTCAATTATGGCTAAAGATTTACTAACTCCTCTTGTCTCTACAGTTGCTTCTGAGAGTGCATTTTCTTCAAGTGGCAGGGTTCTAACTAATTACAGGAATCGCTTGAAGCCCGACTCGTTAGAGATGCTCGTTTGCACAGAAGACTGGCTGAAGGCTGAAGATAGGACATAAGGGAAAGCACTATCAACGTCCACAAGTGGGAGAAACTCGCCAGAACAACAACAACAACAACAACAACAACAATAGCTGCTTTGCTTGTAATAGCAACTCGACCGACACGTTAGGAATTGTATTATATCTTTGCTTGTTATGTTAAATTAGAAAAATTGGAGTCAATTAAAATTGTATATAAGAAATATGTTATTGTATAAAACTTATTTGTGAATTGAATTCTTCATTTCATTAGAAATTGTGAAAATTGTATAACTTAAATTCATATGAATAATATTTCAAAATTTTTTGCCAATTTCACTCTTTCAATCTTATTATTATTATTACGATTTTTAATGTTTATTAGTATTATTAGTTACTTAGTATTATTATTATTATTATTTTAAGCTACAAAAAAAAACCTACCTATATAAACGGGCCAACCCGCGGGTCGACCCGACCCGACCCGGGTTGAACCCTAAAGGGTTCACGGGTTGGGCGGGCCACCTAAAGCAATTTTGGGCCCAGCCCGGCCCGGCCCGGCTAAGTGGCCAAACTGGCCCAAGCCCGCCCAAGTCACGTGCCAACCCGGACGGGTTCGGCCCGGCCCGGCCCGTTCGACCCGTTTGCCATCCCCTCATCTGCAGGCTATAGTCCATAGTTTTCGATCACAATGGAATGAACTTTTACTTCCCTCATTTTGTGTGCTATAGTACACTATTTTCGATCACTTTCATGAGATTTCGTATTTGCTATTTTGGCCCCATTTTGTGGGTTATAGTCCACAGTTTCCGTTTTCTTTTTCGAGAAATTTTGTATTTGACTGTTTTAGACTCATTTGTGGGCTATAGTCCACAGGTTTCGTATTGTACTGTTTTGCCTCATTTTGCGGGTAAAGTCCACTATTTCCGGTCGTTTTCGTGAAATTTTTTATTTGATTGCTTTAGCCTCAACTGCGGGCTATAGTCCACAGTTTTGGGCGACTTTAGAGTGAACTTCTATTTCCCTCATTTTGTGTGCTATAGTACACTTTTTTCGATCAGTTTCATGAGATTTCGTATTTTACTGTTTTGGCCTTGTTTCGTGGGTTATAATCCACAGTGTCCGGTCGTTTTTGTGAAATTTTGTATTTAACTGTTTTAGCCTCATCAGCGGGCCATAGTCCACAGTTTTCGGTGTCTTTAGAGTGAACTTTTATTTCCCTCTTTTTGTGTGCTATAGTAAACAGTTTTCGATCACTTCCATGAGATTTCGTATTTTACCGTTTTGGCCACATTTTGTGGGTTATAGTCCACAATTTCCAGTCGTTATTGTGAAATTTTGTATTTGACTGTTTTAGCCTCATCTGCGGGCTATAGTCCATAGTTTTCGGTGACTTTAGAGTAAACTTTTATTTCCCTCATTTTGTGTGCTATAGTACACTGTTTTCGATCACTTTCATGAGATTACGAATTTTACTGTTTTGGCCTCATTTTGTGGGTGTAGTCTGCAATTTCCGGTTGTTTCCGTGAAATTTTATATTTGACTGTTTTAGCCTCATTTGAAGGCTATAGTCCACTATTTTTGGCCACATTCGTGAGATTTTAGTGTTTCCTTCATTTTGTGGGCATAGTACACTATTTACGGTCACTTTCATTGGATTTCGTAATTTACTGTTTTGGCATCATATTATGGGTTATAGTCCACAATTTTTAGTCAGTTTTTGTGAAATTTTGTATTTGACAGTTGTCACGCCCTGCTTCCCAACAATACGGAATACGAGTACGTAACAAAAGCCCAGTAAATGGTTTTCATCATCCTTAAGCTGTTTCAGAATCTTTACAACACATCACAGATATAATTAGAGTCGGAAGCAAAATGCACAACCATTCATGCAGATTTGAAACAAATTCCCAACAGAAATTTACTTGAAATCAAATACAATATTCTTAAATAATTCAGAGTCTAAAGAAAATTATATCCTGGGTCACATCGCTCAAATACAAATAATATCCAATAAACCAAATACACTTTATTCAATGTTAAAGCAACAACTAATAATAACAATAAAGCAGAAACTCTAGCGCTAATACATCATCTCGCCAATACCTTCTGGCAGCTGACCATCCTGATTTGCAATTAGTAAATTTGCAGGAAAAGGGGAAAAGAGGAAAACAAGTACCCGTCAATTGCAAGTCGCGGGTCACAAATAATGTAGGATACAAGCACATGGGGAAACTAACTAATAGCATGGCATACTAACAGTACAATTGTTTTATGTCTAAGGCAGTGTCATAAGGTAACTAACAGTCTCTAGTAACAGTAAGCTCAGTATGTCAGTGAATCAGGATAACAGTATATCAGTATCAGTCTAACAGTCTCAGTCTAACATTATCAGTCTAATTGTATTAGTTTTATGTTCTTACAGTCTTGTGTGTATTACTAGCTAGGTAGCACTTCATGCATCCCGATTTTCACTACATGGTTGCTACAACAAACAGTTTTGCTTTAAGATTTCATAGTGGACCATGATGGGGCAGTGTACTCAGGTATCAGTAACAGTAGCAGTAACAGTAACAGTAATAGTAGCAGACAGTAACAGTAACAGTAACAGTAACAGTAACAGTATGGAACACTAGTTCCCTTCCAAGTACACGTTTCCATATTTTTCACTACTAGATCTTCCCTTAAGAAACCCCAGCTTGGTTATTTTTATTATGGTTATCAAACATGCATGATGTGTACGAAATAGTGTCAAACTAACATGGTAAAATCAGTATTAGGTTCAGGGAAACAAATAAACAATCATAGATATTATACAGTGACATAAACGAGCAAAACAGTACATGTTCATATTCAGGACAGCATGACAGTACAGTACTTAAACAGTGATTCTTGTCGCTACAGAAATGCAAATATGAATCCGTCGAAGTATCTGGAAAATAGAAATCCACATGAATCCACATATAGCACTTCACAAAATCTTAACTCAAAACAGGTTTGAAAATAGAAAACGTGTTCAGTCTAAAATCAGGAAAACGAATTTTCAATCAAAAAAAAACATCAAAACCTTTCAAATAAATTCAGGAAAAATCTGGGGTATTCCCCTATATGTCTAGAATCATAATATAAAGTTTCATATTATTCCAATAAGAATAGATCAGTCATCAAAAATACTAAAGCATCGAGAAAACATATTTTAACGAATCTGGAAATCTCAACACTGCTGTACGAAAACTAAGATATCTTGCAACCAGTGAATCGAAATCCAATTCCGCCAAAGGGATATGAAAATAGATAGATTTTACAAACTTTCACATTTCACAAAGAATTTTCATACAGTATAGGAAATCATAGTGTGGATCAAGAAAATATGTATAGAATAGTTCTTGAAAATAGTTTGTTAACAAAATCAACCAAAAACTGAATCTAGAATAGATCGACACCTCTGTACTAAAACCGTCATAACACAGTCATACGAAATCCAAATCAAGTAAAACCAGTGGGGTTTGAAAATAGACAAAATTATCTAAAATTCATCTTTTATACATGAATCAAGATACTGGCTGTAGCATAGACGAAAACAGCAATGAAAACAAAACACCCAGTAAATACAGATTTCACACTTCTAAACAAGAACATCATAACTTCAAGAATAGTGATCCAAACACATCCAAACTTGAAATACAACCTACCAAGCATCTAAACATCATGTTTTAGGGTTACTAACATGTCCACACCTATTATTTCACATGGGTCTTAATCCAAACACAAATTCACACCATTATTCACATACATGACTAAAAGTCAAGAATTGGGCAATTCCTAGGTTATCTCCTATCAAGATTGGTGTCATAAGTCATCTATGGACAAATTATTACAATAGAGACAAAATCCATCAAGGAAAACACAATTTTTGGGTTGTCTCTAGACCCAACTATACTATAGGTGAACTTTTTGACTTGTATCAAACAAATGAATTGGATTACAAGTTACTTGCCTTAGTTAGGGGTTGAAGAACATTCCAAACACGAAGAGAAGAAAAACCCACAAACGAAATCTGCTACAAGCAACGAATCCAAGCCCAACGAACGAAATCTACCCACGAACGAGCTCCTTGATGCAACGATCAAAGTGGCAAATACCCACTTTGAGAAACCACGAGAAGGGATAGAAGATGGTTGATGTTGATGGTGGTGCTTTGGTGGGTGTCGGCTAGGCAATCAACGGGTGAAGGTGATCGGGTTTTGTATGGTGGCCGAAGGTGGGGTTGTAGTCGGAGATGGTGATCGGCATAGGGAGATGTAGTGGCCGGGATTAGGGCAAGGGGGGTGTCGGGTTTGAGGGGTTGAAGCAGGCCGGGAGCACACCAAGGAAAAGGGGAGGCCGAGATTGCTTAGGGAGAGGGATTTAGGGTTTAGGGTTAGGGTTTTAGGATTAGGGGTTATATATATAGGGGATTAATGTGGGTTAATTGGTTGTGGGTATTAGTATGTAGTAATAGGTATACAGATGGATAATGGATATTGGGTAAATAAAAAATGGGGATACAATTTAGAGTGAATTCTATGGCTCTATGGCTCTTGAAAAAAATCTAATTAGAAGTCAAAATCATAGGTTTGGGAAATCACCACCAAAATACCATCACAACACCAAAAATGTAAAATAAAGAGAACGAGGCTAAGAAAAAGAATCAAAATGACGAATAATGAACAAAAGCAACGAACCAACAACACAAGGAGCTCAAAATGAAATAAAATGAGTATATATTGAAAACAAGTCCAATATACGGTTCAGAAAATTACAAGAGATATAAAAATACACAAGGTGAAAAATACAGTCCAAAAGACATAAAATGAAAAACAGGGGTTACAGTCCTACCCACCTAATAGAAAAATTTCGTCCTCGAAATTCAAAAGAAAGATACATAGGGTAACCCCAAAAACAAAGAAAAAAAAGACAAAACAAAACCAAAGTAACTACTTAAACAAATGAGGAAACTTCTGCTGAATTTCCTCCTCCAACTCCCAAGTCGACTTTCCAGGCGTGTGAGGATTCCAAGCAACAAGAACCAGCTTGATGACCTTGTTCTTAAGCACTTTCTCCTGCCGATCCACAATAGCAACTGGCGGAAACTCACAAGTCAAATCCGGCCGAACGGTCAACTCAGAATAGTCGATCACGTGGCTCTCATCTCGGATATATCTCCTCAGTTGTGAGACATGGAAAACATCGTGCACTCCTGATAAAGCTGGCGGCAATGCAAGATGATAGGCCACCTTGCCTACTCGCTCCAAAATCTCAAACGATCCAATAAACCCCGGGCTAAGCTTGCCCCCGCCACCGAACCGAATGACACCATGCCACGGCGATACCTTAAGGAAAACATGGTCACCAACAACAAACTCCAAAGCCCTACGATGGACATCCGCCCATCGCTTCTGCCTATCCTGAGCTGCCAGCAAGTGCTTCCTGATCTGAACCACTGCATCCAATGTCTTGGTGATCAACTCCGGACCCAACAACTTCCTCTCACCAATGTCATCCCAGCACACTGGCGACCTACACTTCCGTCCATAGAGTGCCTCAACGGAGCAGCTTTAATACTGGCTTGAAAGCTGTTATTGTACGAGAACTCTACAAGATGCAAATGATCCTCCCAAGACCCACCAAACTGAAGCATGTAGGCCCTCAACATGTCCTCAAGAATCTGAATAGTCCGCTCTGACTGTCCATCAGTCTGGGGATGAAAAGCTGTACTGTACTTTAATTTGCTCCCCAAACTATTCTAAAGACTCTCTCAAAACTGAGATCTGAATCGCGTATCCCTGTTGGATACAATATTGACTGGAACCCCATGAAGTCTAACAATCTCTTGTATGTACCTCTCAGCTAGGCTCTCAGTAGACTGACCGACATGAAAAGGAATGAAGTGAGTACTCTTCGTCAAACGGTCAACAATCACCCAAATAGCATTATGACCCTTAGGACTCTTTAGCAAAGCAGTCACAAAATCCATGGTGATATGTTCCCACTTCCACTTTGGAATAGGAAGTAGTTGAAGAAGTTCAGCAGTTCTCTGATGCTTTGCCTTAATCTGCTGACAGACAAAACACTGAGAAATAAACCGAGAAACAGCCCTCTTCATACCATGCCACCAGAAATGAAGCTTCAAATCCCGATACATCTTAGTACCGCCTGGATGGATAGAATACGAAGACAGATGAGCTTCTTCAAGCAATCTCTGACGAACTTCACCCTTAGGGACACATAACCGGGAACCAAAACGAAGCGAACCATCTGCATGAATAACCATTTCCGTCTTGGACCCGGACTCAACCTCAGCTCGAAAACCCTGCAACTGTGCATCATTAGCCTGCGCCTCTTTAATCTGCTCAACAAGAGATGACTGCAGCTGGAGCACCAAACAACTCCGACCAGAACTCGGCAACACAACATCAAGCTCCAACCTCCTCATCTGCTCAATGAGATCACTCTGCTGAGTAAGAAACATAACTGCCTGTCTCCTGCTCAAACATCAGGCACCAAGTTTACTTTACCAGGATGGTATTGTAAACTGATGTCGTAATCGGCCATAAGTTCCAACCAATGCCTTTGCCTCATGTTCAACTCCTTCTGGGTGAAGACGTACTTGAGACTTTTAAGGTTTGTAAAGATCTCCACTCGGTCTCCAAGTAAATAATGTCTCCACAGCTTCAGAGCAAAGATCACTGCCGCTAACTCCAAGTCATGAGTAGGATAGTTCTTCTCATGCGGCCTAAACTGCCTCGATGCATACGAAACAACACGGCCCTTCTGCATAAGAACTACTCCAAGACCCTTACCAGAAACATCACAGTGAACTACAAATCCGCTTGAACCATATGGAATGGTCTACACAGGCGCTGACGTCAATCTGTTCTTCAACTCAACAAAAGCCTCACTGCACTCATCAGACCAACAAAACTTCTGATCCTTCCCAGTCAATTTAGTCAACGGTCCAGTTATCTTCGAAAAATCCTGGATGAACTTCTGATAATAGCCGGCCAAACAAAGAAAACTCCTGACCTCTGAAACTTACTTGGGAATAGGCCAATCCTTCACAGCCTTAATCTTAGCAGGATCCACAGAAATACCATCGCCAGAAACAATGTGCCCCAACAAAGAAATCCTGTTGAGCCAAAACTCGCACTTGCTAAGTTTCCCATAGAGCTGATTCTATATCAAAGTTTCCAGAATCACTCTAAGATGGTCAGCATGATCTTCCCGATTCCGAGAATACACCAAAATATCGTCAATGAAGACCACCACAAATCTGTCCAAGAACTGAGAGAACACCCGGTTCATAAGACTCATGAATACAACCGGCGCGTTCGTGACCCCGAACGGCATCACAAGATACTCATAGTGATCGTATCTAGTCCTGAATGAAGTCTTCTGTATTTATGCAGCCTTCACCTTGATTTGGGGATACCCAGAACGAAGATCCAACTTCGAGAAAACAGCAGTCCCACTCAGCTGATCAAACAAATCATCGATCCTGGGCAACGGATACCGATTCTTCACAGTAACTATGTCCATCTCTCGATAATCCATGCATAGACAACGCCTACCATCCTTCTTATCAACAAAAAGGACCGGAGCACCCCAAGGCGAAACACTAGGTCTGATGAAACCCAAATCTAGCAACTGTTGAATATGCACCTTAAGCTCTGCCAGCTCAACCGGTGCCATCCTGTAGGGACTCTTCGATATCGGTTCTGTTCTAGGATGAATACCGAATTCCACTTCCCTATCAGGGGGTAAGCCAGGAAACTCATCTGGAAAAACATCCAAGAAATCCCGAACTACTAGAGGCGCAGCCTCATAGCCTGAGTGCAATTCCATCGCACAATCCACCTGCTCAACTGCAGTCTTTGCTCGACCCAGACATGATTCTCCGGCATGGAACTCAAATTCTGCCCGATCTGGAATTTTGAAGACAACTTTCTTGGCACGGCAATCAATATCGGCATGGGCTTCACCCAACGAATCCATACCCAGAATAACGTCGAATCCTAAATTTCCAATTATAATCAAGTTGGCTTTGAAATCTGCGTCCCCAATAACAACAGGACATTGCTTGCACTCACAGGAACAACTGATAACTCCACCACCGGTCACGATGTTCCAAGCCTCTGACATGTTGCTACACTCCAACTGATGGCGAGCGACAAATCGAGAGGAGACAAAAGAATGGGTTGCCCCCAGAATCAAAAAGAACATAGGCAGTAAAAGAGCAAACAAGGATGATACCTAAAAGGAATCTAAGACAAGGAGAAAAGCATAGAAGATCAAGGGTGAGGGAAAAACAACAATGCAGGAAAAATAATAGCAAAAGAAAGCAAAGCAAGACTAAGAGAAAGAAAACAAAAGGGAAATGAAACACCAAAACAACAAAACAAGATATACTTGCCACAACTCCTTCAGCTGTCTCAGCATCTGCAGCAGTCAAGTTGAAAGCCTGACCTCTCCTCGGAACAGCGGTGCTCTGACCGAAAACCTGACATTGAGGAGGGAGCGGTGGCCTAACTGGACCACGAGTAGGGCCTGCTAGCTGAACAGGACCCTTGGCTGGAAGAGCCACCTGCTGTTGCTGCGGACAATCGCGTACAGAATGATCTGCGGCGCCACACCTAAAGCACCGGCGGTTGATGCGCCAACAATTCATATGCTCATGCCCATACATCTGACAGAAGTCGCAAAAACCACCCCTCTGGAAGCCAGCAGAAGGATACGGAGCTGTCCTGACTGGATGAGTTGGGACAAGCCTCCGAACGGGACCACCAGAAGGCCTAGCAGCATGATGCGGAACAGTCTGCGGAGAAGGAACCAAACCCCTACGAGCCTGCTCCTGAGCTCGAGCTGCTTCAAGAGCCTCAGCATAAGTACGCAGATGAAGAGAGACCAGATGCCTCTTGATATCCTGCAAAAGCCCATTTGTGAATCTACGAGCTCTATCCTCTTCGGTTGCCACAAGAACGGAAGCGAAGCGGCTAAGCCTAGTAAACTCAGCAGCATACTCATCCACTATCCTGGAACCTTGTTTTAGGGCCAGAAATTGCTGTTGCATCTCAACTCGAGTACTACTAGGGAAGAACTTCTCCAAGAATCTCCGAGTAAAAGTAGCCCAAGCAATAGGCCTCTCAAGACGCTCAGACTCAACCATCCACCAAATATGAGCCAGATCCACCAGCTGGATGGAAACAACGTCCACCCGGTCAGCCTCAATAACATATGCCGCTAACAATAAGTGCTTAGTCCGGATCAACCACTGTTCAGCCTCCAAAGGCATCTCAGTGCTGGAAAAATGATCAGGATGCAGCCTCATAAAATCTATAACTGTCCCCGGGCGAGGTGGAAGATTTTCTTGCACAGGCACAATAGAAGGCGGAACCCGGGCAGCTTCAAGGGCAGCCATCAGCAGATTACTGTGGTTTTGCTGCTGATTAATCAGCCGCTCAAGCACAGTAGTGACAGCCTCAATCGGATCAACCTGTGACTGAGAAGTAGAACCTTTGCGAGCCATAGTCTGCACAAGACCAAAAACAATTAGCATCCGAAATCTGAGTTGGTATAAATTTCACTTATGTATGCATGGTTGGTGAAATGTTGTGCAGATCCCAGTTCGAGCTAAGCTTGTCTAATATATTAGGCAACTAATACATTAGCCAAACCTGATGCTCTAATACCACTAAAAATCCTGTCACGCCTCGCTTCCCAAAAATACGAAATACGAGTACGTAACAAAAGCCCAGCGAATGATTTTCATCATCCTTAAGCTGTTTCAGAATCTTTACAACACATCATAGATATAATCAGAGTCGGAAGCAAAAGGTACAACCATTCATGCATAATTGAAACAAATTACCAACAGAAATTTACTTGAAATCAAATACAATATTCTCAAATAATTCAGAGTCGGGAGAAAACAATATCCTGGGTCACATCTCTCAAATACAAATAATATCCAATAAACCAAATACACTTTATTCAATGTTAAAGCAACAACTAATAATAACAATAAAGCAGAAACTCCAGCGCTAATACATCATCTCGCCAATACCTTCTGGCAGCTGACCATCCTGATTTGCAATTAGTAAATTTGCAGGAAAAGGGAAAAAGAGGAAAACAAGTACCCGTCAATTGCAAGTCGCGGGTCACAAATAATGTAGGATACAAGCACATGGGGAAACTAACTAATAGCATGGCATACTAACAGTACAGTTGTTTTATGTCTAAGGCAGTGTCATAAGGTAACTAACAGTCTCTAGTAACAGTAAGCTCAGTATGTTAGTGAATCAGGATAACAGTATATCAGTATCAGTCTAACAGTCTCAGTCTAACAGTATCAGTCTAATGGTATCAGTTTTATGTTTTTACAGTCTTGTGTGTATGACTAGCTAGGTAACACTTCTTGCATCCCGGTTTTTACTACATGTTTGCTACAGCAAACAGTTTTGCTTTAAGATTTCATAGTGGATCATGATGGGGCAGTGTACTCAGGTATCATTAACAGTAGCAGTACAGTAACAGTAACAGTAGCAGAAAGTAACAGTACAGTAACAGTAACAGTATGGAACACTAGTTCCCTTCCAAGTACACGTTTCCATATTTTCCACTACTAGATCTTCCCTTAAGAAACTCCGGCTTGGTTATTTTTATTATGGTTATCATACATGCATGATGTGCACGAAATAGTGTCAAACTAACATGGTAAAATCAGTATTAGGTTCAGGGAAACAAATAAACAATCATAGATGATATACAGTCACATAAACGAGCAAAACAGTACATGTTCATATTCAGGACAGCATGACAGTACAGTACTAAAATAATAATTCTTGTCGCTACAGAAATGGAAATATGGATCCGTCGAAGTATCTGGAAAATAGAAATCGACATGAATCCACATATAGTACTTCACAAAATCTTAACTCAAAACAGGTTTGAAAACAGAAAACACGTTCAGTCTGAAATCAGGAAAACGAATTCTCAATCAGAAAAACAACATCAAAACCTCTCAAATAAATTCAGGAAAAGTCTGGGGTATTCCCCTATATGTCTAAAATCAAAATATATAGTTTCATAATATTCCAGTAAGAATAGACCAGTCATCAAAAATACTAAAGCATCGAGAAAACATAGTTTAATGAATCTGGAAATCTCAACACTGCTGTACGAAAACTAAGATATCTTGCAACCAGTGAATCGAAATCCAATTACGCCAAAGGGATATGAAAATAGATAGATTTTACTAACTTTGACATTTCACAAAGAATTTTCATACAGTATAGGGAATCATAGTGAAAATAGAGTTCTTTACAGCACATCGAGCAAAATACAGCATAAGTAGATTTTAGAAACGAGCATGAAACACCACATAAAACTTATCAATAAAATCCATAAAAATTCTGGGTAATCCCTATCTTCATAAAGAAACACTGACCAAAATATTGGTTCAAGAAAATATGTATAGAATAGTTTTTGAAAATAGTTCGTTAACAAAATCAACCAAAAACTGAATCTGGAATAGATCGACACCTCTGTACTAAAACTGTCATAACACAGTCATACGAAATCCAAATCAAGTAAACCAGTGGGGTTTGAAATAGAAAAAATTATCTAAAATTCATCTTTTATACATGAATCAAGATACTGGCTGTAGCATAGACGAAAACAGCAATCAAAACAGAACCAGTAAATACAGATTTCACACCTCTAAACAAGAACATCATAACTTCAAGAATTTTGATCCAAACACATCCAAACTTGAAATACAACCTACCAAGCATCTAAACATCATGTTTTAGGGTTACTAACATGTCCATACCTATTATTTCACATGGGTCTTAATCCAAACACAAATTCACACCATTATTCACATACGTGACTAAAAGTCAAGAATTGGGCAGTTGGAGATGGTGATCGGCCTAGGGAGATGGTGATCGGCCTAGGGAGATGTGGTGGCCGGGATTGGGGTAAGGAGGGTGTCGCGTTTGAGGGGTTGAAGCAGGCCGGGAGCACACCAAGGAAAAGGGGAGGCCGGGATTGCTTAGGGAGAGGGATTTAAGGTTTAGGGTTAGGGTTTTAGGATTAGGGGTTATATATATAGGGGATTAATGTGGGTTAATGGGTTGTGGATATTAGTATGTAGTAATAGGTATACATATGGGTAATGGATATTGGGTAAATAACAAATGGGGATATAATTTGGAGTGAATTCTATGGCTCTTGAAACAAATCTAACTAGGAGTCAAAATCATAGGTTTGGGAATTCAGCACCAAAATACCATCACAACACCAAAAATGTAAAATAAAGAGAACGAGGTTGAGAAAAAGAATCAAAATGACGAATAACAAACAAAAGCAACGAACCAACAACATAAGGAGCTCAAAATGAAATAAAATGAATATATATTGAAAACAAGTCCAATATACGGTTCAGAAAAATACAAGAGAGATAAAAATACGCAAAGTGAAAAATACACTCCAAAATATATAAAATGAAATACAGGGGTTACAACAGTTTTAGCCTCATCTGCGGGCTATTGTCCACAGTTTTTGGGCACTTTCGTGAGAATTTTTATTTTCCTCATTCTGTGGGCTATAGTACATTGTTTTTGATCACTGTCATGAGATTTCATATTTTACTGTTTTGGCTGCATTTTGTGGTGTTTCATGCTCATTTTGTGGCCTCATTTTGTGGTTTTCGATCACTGTCATGCTATAGTACACTGTTTTCGATCACTTTCATGAGGTTTCATATTTTACTGTTTTGCCTCATTTTGCGGGTATAGTCCACTGTTTCCGGTCATTTTCGTGAAATTTTGTATTTGACTGTTTTAGCCTCATCTGTGGGCGATTATCCACAGTTTGGGCGACTTTAGAGTGAACTTTAGAGTAAACTTTTATTTTTCTAATTTTGTGTGCTATAGTACACTGTTTTCGATCACTTTCATGAGATTACGAATTTTAATGTTTTGCCCTCATTTTGGGGGTATAGTACGCAGTTTCTGGATATTTTCGTGAAATTTTGTATTTGACTGTTTTAGCCTCATTTGAGGGCTGTATTCTACTATTTTCGGCCACTTTCGTGAGATTTTTGTGTTTCCATCATTTTGTGGGCGTAGTACACTGTTTACGGTCACTTTCACGAGATTTCATAATTTACTGTTTTGGCATCATTTTGTGGGTTATAGTCCACAATTTTCAGTCGTTTTCGTGAAATTTTGTATTTGACAGTTTTAGCCTCATCTGCGGGCTGTAGTGCACAGTTTTCGACGACTTTATTGTGAACTTTTATTTCCCTCATTTTGTGTGCTATAGTACACTGTTTTCGATCACTGTCATGAGATTTTGTATTTTACTGTTTTGGCCTCATTTTGTGGGTTATAGTCCACAGTTTCCAGTCGTTTTCGTGAAATTTAGTATTTGACAGTTTTAGCCTCATCTGCGTGCTATAGTCCATTGTTTTCGGGCATTTTCTTGAGAATTTTTATTTCCCATTTTCTATGGTACTGTACAATGTTTTCGAACACTTTAATGAGATTTCGTATTTTGCAGTTTTAGCCTCATTTTGTTGGTTATATAGTCCACAGTTTCTGGCTGTTTTCGCGAAATTTAGTATTTGACTGTTTTCGGGCAGTCCATCGTTTTTGGCCACTTTAGTGAGAATTTTTATTTCCCTGGTTTTGTGGGCTATATAGTACACTATTTTCGACCATTTTAATGAGCTTTCGTATTTCACTGTTTTGGCCTCATTTTGTGGGTACATTTTTCGGTCGTGTTCGTGAAATTTTGTATTTGACTATTTTAGCCTCATCTGTGGGCAATTGTCCACTGTTTTCGCCGACTTTAGAGTGAACTTCTATTTCCTTCATTTTTTGTGCTTATAGTACACTATTTTCGATCACTGACATGAGATTTCATATTTTAAAGTTTTGCCCTCATTTTGTGGGTTATATAGTCCACAGTTTTTGGGCACTTTCGTGCGAATTTTTATTTCCCTCATTTTGTGTGCAACTGTACACTATTTTCGATCACTTTCTTTAGATTTCGTATTTTACTGTTTTGGCCTCAATTTGTGGGTTATCCGGCCGCTTTCGCGAAATTTAGTGTATGATTGTTTTACCCTCATCTGTGGGCTAGTCCACAGTTTTCGGGCACTTCTGTGAGAGTTTTTATTTCCCTTATTTTGTGGGCTATAGTACACTGTTTTCGATCATTTTCATGAGATTTCGTATTTTACTGTTTTGGCCATATTTTGTGGGTTATTGTCCACAGTTTCCGACCGTTTTGGCGAAATTTTGTATTTGATTGTTTTTGCCTCATTTGTGGGCTATAGTCCACAGTTTTTGACCACTTTAGTGGAAATTTTTATTTCCCTCATTATGTGGGATATAGTACACAGTTTTCCATCACTGAACTGAGATTTCGTATTTTACAGCTTTGGCCTCATTTTGTGGGTTATAGTCCACAGTTTTCGGGTACTTTCGTGAGAATTTTTATTTTCCTCATTTTGTGGGCTATAGTACACTGTTTTTTATCACTTTCATGAGATTTCGTATTTCACTATTTTGGCCTCAATTTGTGGGTATAGTCCACAGTTTCTGGTCGTTTTCGTGACATTTTGTATTTGACTGTTTTAGCCTCATTTGTGGGCTATAGTCCACAGTTTTCGGCCACTTTAGTGAGAATATTTATTTAACCCATTTTGTGGGCTATAGTACACTATTTTCGATCACTTACATGAGATTTCTTATTTTACTGTGTTGACCTCATTATGTGGATTATAGTCCACAGTTTCCGGTCTTTTCCGTGAAATTTTGTATTTGACTCTTTTAGCCTCATCAGCGGGCTATAGTCCACAGTTTTTGGCGACTTTAGAGTGAACTTTTATTTCCCTCATTTTGTGTGTTGTACATTGTTTTCGATCACTTTCATGAGATTTCATATTTTTCTGTTTTGGCCTCATTTTGTGGGTTATAATCGATAGTTTTCGTTTGTTTTCGTGATATTTTGTATATGATTTTTTTAGCCTCATCTGTGGGCTATTGTCCACAGTTTTCAGGCATATTTGTGAGAATTTTATTTCCCTCATTTTGTGGGATATAGTACACTGTTTTCGATCTCTTTCGTGAGGTTTCTTATTTTGCGGGTTTGGCCTCATTTTGTGGGTTATAGTCCATAGTTTCTGGCTGTTTTCGCGAAATTTAGTGTTTGACTGTTTTAGCATAATTTGTGGGCTATAGTCCACTGTTTTCGGCAACTTAGTGAGAATTTTTATTTCGCTCATTTTCTGGTTTATAGTACTCAGTTTTCGATCACTTTCATGAGATTTCGTATTTTGCTGTATTGGCTTCATTTTGTGGGTTATAGTCCTCAGTTTCGGGCAGCTTTTGTGAAAATTAGTATTTGACTGTTTTAGCCTCATTTGTGGGCTATAGTCCACAGTATGGCAACTTTGGTGAGAATTTTTATTTCCCTCATTTTTTGGGTTATTGTCCAAAGTTTCCGGTCGTTTTCGTGAAATTTTGTATTTGACTGTTTTACCCTCATCTGCGGGCTAGTCCATAGTTTTCGGTGACTTTGGAATGAACTTTCATTTCCCTCATTTTGTGTGCTATAGTACACTGTTTTCAATCACTTTTGTGAGATTTCGTATTTTACTGTTTTGGCCTCATTTTGTGGGTTATAATCCACAGTTTTCGGTCGTGTTCGTGAAATTTTGTATTGACTATTTTAGCCTCTTCTGTGGGCAATTGTCCACTGTTTCGAAGACTTTAGAGTGAACTTCTATTTCCCTCATTTTGTGTGCTATAGTACACTGTTTTCGATCACTGCCATGAGATTTTGTATTTTACAGTTTTGCCCTCATTTTGTGGGTTATAGTCCACAGTTTTCACACACTTTTGTGGGAATTTTTATTTCTCTCTTTTTGTGTGCTGCAGTACACTGTTTTCGATCACTTTCATCCGATTTCGTATTTTACTGTTTTGGCCTCATTTTGTGGGTTATAGTCCATAGTTTCCTGCCGCTTTCGCAAATTTAGTATCTGACTGTTTTAGCCTCATCTGTGGGCTAGTCCATAGTTTTCAGGCACTTTCGTGAGAATTTTTATTTCCATCATTTTGTGGGCTATAGTACACTTTTTTCGATCACTTTCTTGAGATTTCGTATTTTACTGTTTTGGCCTCATTTTGTGGGTTATTGTCCATAGTTTACGGTCATTTTTGTGAAATTTTGCATTTGACTGTTTTACCCTCATCCGCGGGCTATAGTCCACAGTTTTCGCCGACTTTATAGTGACCTTTTAATTCCCTCAGTTTGTGTGCTATAGTACAATGTTTTCGATCATTTTCATGAGATTTCGTATTTTACTGTTTTAGGGTAATTTGTAGGTTATATAGTCCACATTTCCGGCTATTTTGGCGAAATTTTGTATTTGATTGTTTTAGCCTCATTTGAGGGCTATAGTCCACCGTTTTTGGCCACTTTAGTGGGAATTTTTATTTCCCTCATTTTGTGGGATATAGTATACTATTTTAGATCACTGAAATGAGTTTTCGAATTGTACAGTTTTGGCCTCATTTTGTGGGTTATTGTCCACAGTTTCCGTGTACTTTCGTGAGAATTCTTATTTTCCTCATTTTGTGGGCTATACCACACTGTTCTCGATCACTTTCATGACATTTCGTATTTTACCGTTTTAGCCTCATTTTGTCGGTATACTCCACAGTTTCCGGTCGTTTTCGTGACACTTTGTGTTTGACTGTTTTAGCCTCATCTGCAAGCAATAGTCCATAGTTTTCGGTGACTTTAGAGTGAACTTTTATTTCCCTCATTTTGTGTGCTATAGTGCACTGTTTTCGATCACTTTCATTAGATTTCGTATTTTACTGTTTTGGCATCATTTTCTGGATTAGTCCACAGTTTCCGACGGCTATCGCGAAATTTAGTATTTGACTGTTTTGGCCTCATCTGCGGGCTATATATAGTCCACAGTTTTCGAGCACTTTCATGAGAAATTTTATTTCCCTCATTTTGTGGGATAAGGTACTCTGTTTTCGATCACCTTCTTGAGATTTCGTATTTTGCTGTTTTGGTCTCATTTTGTGGGTTATAGTCCACACTTTCCAGCCGCTTTCGCGAAATTTAGTATTTTGCTATTTTAGCCTCATTTGTAGGTTATAGGCCACAGTTTTCAGCCACTTTAGTGAGAATTTTTATTTTCCTAATTTTGTGGGTTATAGTACACTGTTTTCGATCACTTTCATGAGATTTCATATTTTAATATTCTGACCTCATTTTATGGGTTACTGTCCACAGTTTCCGGACATTTTTCGTGAAATTTTGTATTTAACTATTTTAGCTACAATTGGGGGTTATAGTCCGCAGTTTTCGGCCACTTTAGAGAGAATTTTTGTTTCCCTCATTTTGTGGGCTATAGTACACTGTTTTCAATCACTTTCATGAGGTTTCGTATTTCACTGTTTTGCCTCATTTTGTAGGTATAGTCCACAGCTTCCGATCGTTTTCGTGAAATTTTGTATTTGACAGTTACAGCCTCATCTACGGGCTATAGTCCACTGTTTTTGGCGACTTTAGAGTGAACTTCTATTTCCCTCATTTTGTGCACTATAGTACATTGTTTTTGATCACTTTCATGAGATTTCGTATTTTACTGTTTTGTTCTCATTTTGTGGGTTATAGTCCACCATTTTCCGATCATTTTTGTGAAATTTTGTATTTAACTGTTTTAGCCTCATCAGCGAGCTATAGTCCACAGTTTTCGGTGACTTTCGACTGAACTTTTATTTCCCTCTTTTTGTGTGCGATAGTACACTATTTTCGATCACTTTCATGAGATTTCGTATTTTACTGTTTTTGCCTCATTTTGTGGGTTATAGTCTGTAGTTTCCGGTCGTTTTCATAAAATTTTGCATTTGACTGTTTTGGCCTTCTCTGCGGGCTATAGTCCACATTTTTCGGTGACTTTAGAGTAAACTTTTATTTCCCTCATTTTGTGTTTTATAGTACACTGTTTTCGATCACTTTCATGAGTTTTCGTATTTTACTGTTTTGGCCTAAATTTGTGGATTAGAGTCCACAGTTTCCAGCCGCTTTCGCGAAATTTAGTATTTGACTGTTTTAGCCTCATTTGTGGGCTATAGTCCACAGTTTTCGCCGACTTTAGTGAAAATTTTTATTTCCCTAAATTTGTGGGCTATAGTACACTGTTTTCGATCACTTTCATGAGATTTCGTATTTTACTCTTTTGACCTCATTTTGTGGGCTATAGTCCATAGTTTTCGGTCGTTTTTCGTGAAACTTTGTATTTGACTGTTTTAGCCTCATTTGTGGGCTATAGTCCAACGTTTTCGGCCACTTTAGAGAGGATTTTTATTTCCCTCATTTTGTGGGCTATAGTGCACTATTTTAGATCACTTTCATGAGATTTCATATTTGACTGTTTTGACCTCATTTTGTGGGTTATAGTCCACTGTTTTCGGTCATTTTCGTGAAATTTTGTATTTCACTGTTTTAGCCTCATCAGCAGGCTATAGTCCATAGTTTTCGGCGACTTTAGAGTGAACTTTTATTTCCCTCATTTTGTGTGTTGTACACTGTTTTCAATCACTTTCATGAGATTTCGTATGTTTCTGTTTTGGCCTCATTTTGTGGGTTATAATAGACAGTTTCCGGTTGTTTTCGTGAAATTTTGTATCTTACTGTTTTAGCCTCATCTGTGGGCTATTGTCTACTGTTTTCGGGCACTTTCGTAAGAATTTTATTTCCCTTATTTTGTGGGATATGGTACACTGTTTTCGATCACTTTCATGAGATTTCTTATTTTGCGGTTTTGGCCACACTTTGTGGGTTATAGTCCATAGTTTCTGGCCGCTTTCACGAAATTTAGTATTTGACTGTTTTCGGCCACTTAGTGAGAATTTTTATTTCCCTCATTTTCTGGTTTATAGTACCCAGTTTTCGATCACTTTCATGAGATTTCGTATTTTGCTGTTTTGGCTTCATTTTGGGGGCTATAATACACAGTTTCAGGCCACTTTCCCGAAAATTAGTATTTTACTGTTTTAGCCTCATTTGTGGGCTATAGTCCATAGTTTGGCCACTTTAGTAAGAATTTTTATTTCCCTGATTTTGTGGGCATAGTACACTATTTTCGATCACTTTCATGAGATTTTGTATTATACTGTTGTGGCCTAATTTTGTCGGTTATAGTCCACAGTTTCGTTCGTGTTTGTGAAATTTTGAATTTGACTGTTTTAGCCTCATCTGCGGGCTATAGTCCACAGTTTTCGGCGACTTTAGTGTAAACTTTTATTTCCCTCATTTTGTGTGCTATAGTGCACTGTTTTCGATCACTTACAAGAGATTTTGTATTTTACTGTTTTGGCCTCATTTTGTGGGTTATAGTCCACAGATTCCGGCTGTTTTCGCGAAATTTTGTATTTGACTGTTTTAGTCCACATTTTACGGCCACTTTGGTGAGAATTTTTATTCCCTCATTTTGTGGGTTATCGTACACTTCTTTCGATCACTGACATGAGATTTCGTATTTTACAGTTTTGGCCTCATTTTGTGGGTTATAGTCCACAGTTTTAGGGCACTTTCGTGAGAATTTTTATATCCCTCATTTTTGGTGCTACAGTACACTGTTGTCGATCACTTTCATGAGATTTCTTATTTTACTGTTTTGGCCTCATTTTATGGGCTATAGTCCATTGTTTCCAGCCGCTTTCGCAAAATTTAGTATTTGGCTGTTTTAGCCTCATCTGTAGGCTAGTGCACAGTTTTCGAGCACTTCAGTGAGATTTTTTTTCATTCATTTTGTGGGATATAATATATTGTTTTCGATCACTTTCGTGAGATTTCAAACTTTACTATTTTGGCCTCATTTTGTGGGTTATTGTCCACAGTTTCCGGTCGTTTTCGTGAAATTTCGTATTTAACAATTTTACCCTCATCTGTGGGTTATAGTCCACAGTTTTCGGGCACTTTCGTGAGAATTTCTATTTCCCTCATTTTGTGGGCTATAGTACAATGTTTTCGATCACTTTCATAAGATTTCGTGTTTTACTGTTTTGGCCTTATTTTGTGGGTTATAATCCACAGTTTTCGGTCGTCTTCGTGAAATTTTATATTTGACTATTTTAGCCTCATCTGTGGGCAATTGTCCACTATTTTTGGCGACTTTAGAGTGAACTTCTATTTCTTTCCTTTTGTGTGCTATAGTACACTGTTTTCGATCACTGACATGAGATTTCGTATTTTACAGTTTTGGTCTCATTTTATGGGTTATATCCACAGTTTTCGGGTACTTTCGTGAGAATTTTTATTTCCCTAATTTTGGGAGCTATAGTACACTGTTTTCGATCACTTTCATGAGATTTCATATTTTACTGCTTTGGCCTCAATTTGTGGGTACAGTTCACAGTTTCCAGTTTCCGGTCTTTTTCGTGACATTTTGTATTTGACTGTTTTAGCCACATTTGTGGGTTATAGTCCACTATTTTCGCCACTTCAGTGAGAATATTTATTTCCCTCATTTTGTGGGCTATAGTGCACTGTTTTAGATCACTTTCATGAGATTTCGTATTTTACTGTTTTGACCTCATTTTGTGGGTTATAGTCCACAGTTTTCGGTCATTTTCGTGAAATTTTGTATTTCACTATTTTAGCCTCATCAGCGGGCTATAGTCCACAGTTTTCGGCGACTTTAGAGTGAATTTTATTTCCCTAATTTTGTGTGTTGTACATTGTTTTCGATCACTTTCATGAGATTTCGTATTTTTCTGTTTTAGCCTCATTTTGTGGGTTATAATCGACAGTTTCCGTTTGTTTTCGAGAAATTTTGTATGACTTTTTTAGCCTCATCTGTGGGCTATTGTCCACAGTTTTCGGACCCTTTTGTGAGAATTTTATTTCCCTCATTTCTGGGATATAGTACACGGTTTTCAATCACTTTCATGAGGTTTCTTATTTTGTGGGTTATAGTCCATAGTTTCTGGCCGCTTTCGTGAAATTTTGTATTTGACTGTTTTAGCCTAATTTGTGGGCTATAGTCCACTATTTTCGGCCACTTAGTGAGAATTTTTATTTCCCTCATTTTCTGGGCTATAGTGCCCAGTTTTCGATCACTTTCATGAGATTTTGTATTTTGCTGTTTTGACTTCATTTTTTGGGTTATAAAGTCCACAGTTTAGCTTTCGCGAAAATTAGTATTTGACTGTTCTAGCCTCATTTGTGGGAAATAGTCCACAGTTTGGCCACTTTTGTGAGAATTTTTATTTCCCTCATTTTGTTGGCATAGTACACTATTTTCGATCACTTTCATGAGATTTCGTATTATATTGTTTTGGCCTCATTTTGTGGGTTATAGTCCACAAGTTCCGTTCGTTTTCGTGAAATTTTGTATTTGACTGTTTTAGCCTCATCTGTGGGCTGTAGTCCACAGTTTTCGGCGACTTTAGAGTGAAACTTTATTTCCCTCATTTTGTGTGCTATAGTACACTGTTTTCGATCACTTTCATGAGATTTCATATTTTACTGTTTTGGCCTCATTTTGTGGGTTATAGTCCACAGTTTTCGGGCACTTTCGTGATAATTTTTATTTCCCTCATTTTGTGTGCTGTCCACAGGTTTCGTCCATTTTAGTGAGAATTTTTATTTCCCTAATTTTGTGGGCTACAGTACACTGTTTTTGATCACTGATATGAGATTTCGGATTAAACCATTTTGGCCTCATTTTATGGGTTATAGTCCATCATTTTCGGGCACTTTCGTGATAAGTTTTATTTCCCTCATTTTGTGGGCTATAGTCCACAAAATGATTTCGTATTTTGCTGTTTCGGCCTCATTTTGTGGGTTATAGTCCACAGTTTCCGGACGCTTTCGCAAAATTTAGTATTTGACTGTTTTAGATTCATTTGTGGGCTATAGTCCACAGTTTTCGGGCACTTTAGTGAGAATTTTTATTTCCATCATTTTGTGTGCTATAGTACATTGTTTTCAGTTAGTTTCATTAGATTTCCTATCTTACTGTTTTGGTCTCATTTTGGGGGTTGTAGTCCACAGTTTATGGTCATTTTCATGAATATTTGACAGTTGTAGCCTCATCTGCGAGCAATAGTCGAATGTTTTCGGCGACTTTTGAGTGAACTGTTATTTCCCTCATTTTGTGTGCTATAGTACACTGTTTTCGATCACTTTCATGAGATTTCATATTTTACTATTTTGGCCTCATTTCTGGGTTATAGTCCATCGTCCATTTTAGCGATATTTTGTATTTGAATGTTTTAGCCTCATTTGTGGGCTATAGTCCACAGTTTTCGTCCATTTTAGTGAGAATTTTTATTTCCCTAATTTTGTGGGATATAGTACACTGTTTTCGATCTCTGACATGTGATTTCGAATTAAACAATTTTGGCCTCATTTTGTGGGTTATAGTCCATCGTTTTCGGGCACTTTCGTGATAAGTTTTATTTCACTCATTTTGTGGGCTTTGGTACACTGTTTTCGATCACTTTCATGAGATTTCGTATTTCGCTGTTTCGGCCTCATTTTGTGAGTTATAGTCGACAATTTCTGGCTGCTTTCGTGAAATTTAATATTTAACAGTTTTACCCTCATTTGTGGGCTACAATCCACAGTTTTCGGGCAATTTAGTGAGAACTTTTATTTCCCACATTTTGTGGGCTATATAGTACACTGTTTTTGATTACTTTCCTTAGATTTCCTATTTCACTGTTTTGGCCTCATTTTGTGGGTTATAGTCTAGAGTTTATGGTCGTTTTCGTGAAATTTTGTATTTAACTGTTTTAACCTTATCTGCGGGCAATAGTCCAAAGTTTTCGGCGACTTTTGAGTGAACTTTTATTTCCCTCATTTTGTGTGCTATTGTACACTATTTTCGATCACTTTCATGAGATTTCGTATTTTACTATTTTGGCCTCATTTTGTGGGTTATAGTCCACAGTTTCCGGTCATTTTTGCGAAATTTTGTATTTGACTGTTTTAGCCTCATTTGTGGGCTATAGTCCACAGTTTTCGTCCATTTTAGTGAGAATTTTAATTTCCCTAATTTTGTCGGCTATAGTACACTGTTTTCAATCACTGTTCGAATTAAACAATTTTGGACACATTTTGTGGGTAATAGTCCATCGTTTTCGGGCACTTTTGTGATAAGTTTTATTTCCCTCATTTTGTGTGCTATAGTACACTGTTTTCGATCGCTTTCATGAAATTTCGTATTTTGTTGTTTTGGCCTCATTTTGTGGGTTATAGCCCACAGTTTTCCGGCTGCTTTCGCGAAATTTTGTATTTCACTGTTTTAGCCTCATTTTGGGCTATAGTCCACAGTTTTCGGGCACTTTAGTCAGAATTTTTATTTCCCTCATTTTGTGGGCCATTGTACACTGTATTCGATTATTTTCATGTGATTTCCAAATTTACTATTTTCGCCTCATTTTGTGGGTTATAGTCCACAGTTTCTGGTCGTTTTCGTGAAATTTTTTATTTGACTGTTTTAGCCTAATTTGTGGGCAATAGTCCAAAGTTTTCGGCGACTTTTGAGTGAATTTTTATTTCCCTCATTTTGTGGGCTATAGTACACTGTTTTTGATTACTTTCATGAGATTTCCTATTTTACTGTTTTGGCCTCATTTTGTGGGAAACTTAATTTCCTAATTTGACTGTACTTTCTACTTTAAGTAAATACTAGAAAAATGGAGTAGTTATTAATTTGAGATGAATATTTAGGAAGTAATCAACATATAAGATTTGATTTATGGGATTCCTTAATGAACTAAATAATTAGGAAATAAACTTTAATTCTTTTCTTAAATCTTAATTATTGAAAAGTGAAAGGATATGGTTTGACGAAGAGCATATTTAATAATAAATAATGCAGCATGTTCTTGGTTAGTTGGTTTCTTTATTTTGATTATTATTTCACCACATCTTTCTTAAATGCAAAGATTGGTTGGTTATTAAAACTAGTATTATACACGTGCTTTGCACGTGGGAAATTTTTTTTTGAGGGGAGAATGAAAAGGGAAAAAAAATTACGTGATTTGCACGTGGGGGAATTTTTTTTGGTGGGGGGAATGAAAAGGGCAAAAAAAAAAAATTTTACCAACACGTGCATTGCACGGGTTGGGTTAGGACTAAGGCCTTCTCCCATTATAGTAGTAGAGATATTATATTATTAATGCAGGAATATAATTTATATACCCTCTCTAATAAGACTCTACCAATCATGTGTCAAACAAAATTTATAGTCCACAGTTTTTGGTCGTGTTGCCGCTGATTCTGGTGTAGGGGCAAACAGATGAGATTTGTGAGTTCGTAGAAAAACCTTAATAGCGGATCCAAGCCTACTGATTCCTGCCGCTAACCTGCAAGGAAGTGCGATACACTGGGGTTGATTCCGGCGAGGCACCCTCCGACTCTTGTTAGTAACCAGTGATGATTAAGAAAGAGCTTAAGTTAGAAAAAGAGTGATTACCTGGTCACAGTGGTAGGTAGGAGGTATTTATAGTCGCCATGGGAGTCTGATTAGGGACATGATTTCCTATGAAACCGTTAGGAGTAAAATCCTCATAATTAGTTTAGGAAACTGATCCCTGATTCCCGGTGAGAGGATAACTGCAAATCAGGCCCGTTGATTTAGTCAAATCAGTGACCCTGATCTCCTCTTGCTAGTCTGGGTTTGTCTCGAGTTGGGACCCGTACCCAGCTGGAGTGGATCTGTTTCGCGGGTTATTGGATCTGTAAAGGGAAGATCCAGTGCCCGCTTAGGGTCCATCTATATGCAAAATTACCGTTTTACCCCTGAGCTTCAAGATTCGTTCCCAATCTGGACGGTTCCGATTTAACCCCATTTTTAGCCATATCACGAGCCCCCCACTCCTAAAGACTGAGTGTGATCAGCCTTTGAGGAGCAGTTTAACTGTTTCAGTGGCTAGTGGAGTTGTATTGGAGTCCGAATGGAGGGTTTTGAATCTCGAAGGGGGTAGCGAGGTGATTTTTGAAACTGTAAGCTGTCCCGAAGCCTTGTTGAATATTCGACGGTTTTTATCTATTTTTTCGGATTATTTATTTAATTTTGCGATGTGTTAACCAGTCGTTCGGGGGCCTTAACAGTACATTCCAGGCAATAATTGTTCGTTCAGGGGCTCAAAAATATTCTCCTGAATTTATAATTATTTTCTAGAATTTCTAGTTAATTTTCCCGAATTTTTAGTAATTTTTCACAATTTTTAAATAAATAAAACGATTAAATAAATAAAAACTAATTTTTAATACCTATTTATGGCGTGGCTTGATCTGGGCCCTTGATCTCGCGCGAGCGCGAATATCTGAAAGATCTGGCGGTTGTAGTCGCTCGGCAGCCATTTCCTCACTTTTGGAGCTCGGATGGGCACTTGCTCGATTGGCCGACCGGGGGTATAAGGGTTCGGCTGTCCGAGCGACGTGGCGCAATCTGAGTCGTTGGATGGTGGCACGAATCTTGAGACGGGCTCCGTTCCCAAGAAAGCGCTATCTTTTCGTGGCACGATCTGGACCGTCCATCATCAGGAGCGCGAATTTCTAGAAGATCCAACGGTCGTGGTCGCTCGGCGGCTTTTTTCTCTGTTTTGGAGCTCGGATGGGCACTTGCTCGGTTGGCCGACCGGAGGTGTAAGGGTTCGGCTGTCCGAGCGACGTGGCGCAATCTGAGCCGTTGGATGGTGGCGCGAATCTTGCGACGGGCTCCGTTCCCAAGAAAATGCTATCTTGTCGTCTAGCGCACGTGGCACGATCTGGACCGTCCATCATCAGAAGCGCGGATTTCTGGAAGATCCAACGGTCGTGGTCGCTCGGCGGCTTTTTCTTCTGTTTTGGAGCTCGGATGGGCACTTGCTCGGTTGGCCGACCGGAGGTGTAAGGGTTCGGCTGTCCGAGCGACGTTGCGCAATCTGAGCAGTTGGATGATGGCACGAATCTCGAGACGGGACCTGTTCCCAAGAAAACGCTATCTTGTTGTTTAGCGATGCTGGCAAGATCTGGGCCGTCTGATCGAGATCTTACACGAATGTTGAGGAGAAAGTGAATTTTCTCTGTTTTGGGCTCGGATGGGCACTTGCTCGGTTAGCCGACCGGAGGTCTAAGGTTTCGGCTTGTTCGAGCAACGTGGCGCGATCCGAGCCGTTGGATGATGGCACGAATCTCGAGGCGGGACCAGTTCCCAAGAGCATTAACGGCGCCCCAGGATTTGCGCGGTGTTCCACCTTCTCGGGGTCATTAAGAGTGGTGTCCTCTAATTAATGCGTGGCGTTTCAGCTCCCTAGGCATGACCGCTGGGATCCCGTCGCTTGGCCTCCCGAGGGTCATAATGGCTGGTCCTTGGGGGGAGGTTATAAATACCCCACTCCCCTTGTAGTTTCAGTCACAGCAATGTTGGTTTTTAGCCATCGGAGGTGTCTGCCTTGGACGGATGCCTGTTTTTGCAAAAATTTTAACCCTGAGAGCGTCGGAGGGGTGGTCACTCTTCCGCCGTGATCTTCTCCTGATTCTGACGGCCCCAGAGCGGATGTCAGGGTCAGGGGGGACCAAGGCAGAAGTGTTGACGATCGGAGTCCGGACCCGGGGGACAAGGTGCTTCGGAAGGATGGGTGGTCATTCTTCCGCCATGGTCTTCTCCTGATTCTGACGGCCCCGATGTGGGTGTCAGGGTCAGGGGCAATCAGGGCAGAAGAGGTGACGACCAAAGTCCGGACCCGGGGGACAAGTTGCTTCGGAAGGATGGGTCTCCTCCGATCTCTGTCTTCCTTCCGGGCTGACAGCTTCTGATGGTTGTCAGCCCGAAGGAGTTAGAGATGGGAGGTGTGCCGATCTGCTTTTTGACCGGGCCTCACGCGATGGTGGTTTTTCTTCAACCCTTGAACGATTCGTGGTTTCGGCTTCCGAGGTCGTAAGCCTCGAGTTGCTCACGGGTGAGAGGGGAATCGACCGAGCCCTGGGGCCCGGGGGGCTCGCCGAGGGCGGTGCCTTAAAACTTTTAATCTAAACTTTCTCTCGCTTCCTGGGACAGATGCGAGGTGTCCGGGTCTGAAGTGCTTCATCCGGGCGACGCGGCGCGATCTGACCCGTTGGATGGTGGCGCGAATCTCGAGACGGGCCCAGGTCCCAAGAAAACGTTATCTTGTCGTTTAGCGACGCTGGCAAGATCTGGGCCGTCTGATCGAGATCTTACACGAATGTTGAGGAGAAAGTGAATTTTCTCCGTTTTGGGACTCGGATGGGCACTTGCTCGGTTAGACGATCGGGCCCTTCGATGTTGGGGTCGGATCGCACGACGCTCGGATTTTGATCCCGTGTGTGCCGAGCTACTTGACTTGTACTGAAACCTTTCGTCTTTTCGCCAACAGTTGCTGCTCGGTCACAAAGTCGTTTTGGGCTTTCGTAACGCTTCAATAGCAGGCCAAGAGTCGCACCCTTACGTTAGTAAGCCCAAGAGACTTTTTCTTTTACTATAAATCTTCACTCCCTCACCCCAAACCTCATTATTCACTTTTACTTTCTCTTTCAAGTTTTTACTTTTTACCATCGAAGTTTTTAGCTCCTGGGTGGCGCTGCTAGCTGTCGCGGCAAGGCGTTTCTTTGCTCCGGCGAACTTTTCCGATCGTAACTGTCACTTCAAGGTCAGTCTCTCTCCTTTCTCTTTAGAAAAAATGGTTAAGATTACTTCATCGGATGAGACCCCTGCCTCGGACCAAGTCGTTAGCCGAGCGGGTAAGGGAAAGGAGGTGGTAGAGCCGACCGAGCAGACCGTTGTTCGGCCGAGCAGGAGTGGTGAGGTCGCCGAGCCACCCCAGGAGGTCGTGGCGAAGTCCCAGAAGGGTAAAGGAGTGGTCACGATCATTGAGCAGCCGAAGACGGTAGGGGAGTTCGGTCGGCAGCCTATCGTTCTGTCGAGCGTGGGGGGTGTTCGGAGCTACTCCGAAGAGATGCTGGAGAAGGTGACCCAGGGCACTGCCAAGTCGGTAGAGGAGAACGAGCCGAGGGAGTTGTCCGAGGTGGATCAGATCATTTCGTCTCTTACGGAGGCTGATCTGCATCGGATCCGGACCGGATTCCAGATCCCTACCGAGTACGGGCTACTTCTCCCTGGACCGGGATTCCGAGCCTGCACGTCGTCTTCGGCTGACGCGTACGTTTTTCCCCTCGATTCCTTGGCCGTCGGTCTTCGTTTTCCGCTTCATCCATTCATCGTCGAGGTTCTTAATTGGTACGGTTTGTGCCCTGCCCAGCTGATGCCAAACACTTGGAGGCACGTCTTGGCATTTATTCTTCAGTGTCAAGAGATCGGCGCCGAGCCAAGCATGTTTATCCTTTGGAGCCTCTACCGCCCTTGCCAGCCGAACAAGAACGAGCAGAGGTTCTACCTTTCGCCGCGGACAGGCATGAAGTTGATCGAGAACCCGAACTCGATCAAGCATTGGAAGGAGAAGTATTTCATTGTCCGAGCTCCCGCACCCTGGGCAATTCCGATAGCTTAGTCGAGGGAAGGCCTGCCCAAGCGAGCGAAGAAGGAGCCGGTGCTGAGTGACGAGGAGATGGAAGTCCTCAAGAAACTCCTTGGCCTGCCGACGCAAAGTTGGAAAGACATTACCGAGGAGGCTTTGTTCTGAGGGGGTCTCAGTCCGATCGACCCCAGTACGCTTCTGGTATTTTTACTTTGTGCTTGAAGTTCATGAAAATTTTCCTAAGTTTTTTCATTCGGTTTGTGCAGAGTCTTCTAAAATGGACTATAGGGCGTTGATGGCGAAGGCCAAGGTGGCTAGGGAGCAGGAGACGAGAAAGAAGAGACCCTTGGCAGGACCTCAGGGCGGCCGAGCGCCGAAGATACCTTTGGTCCCGAAGACCGCCGACCTGCAGGGGGTCGTTGTTCCGGATGCCGATCCCGAGCAGGAGAAGGTCGCTGCCTCCGATCCTTCTGTCTTGGATGCGCCGACTCCAGCGGCGAAGGCAGTTGCTCCCGGCTCGTCGAGCGGAGCGTTTAACGTGAGCAAGGTGTTATCCTTCCAAGTTCCGCCCCTCACTGCCGAAGCGGAGAAGATTCTGACCGAGGGGCATAAACAGATCTTCGTCCCTGACTGGCAAGTGATGAAGGTCGACAGTTTTTTGGGCGACGACAACATTTGTATGCAGGCGGTTAAGCACCTGCCGACCCAAAGGACCGAGCAGCCTTTAAGTCCAGGGAGGTCGGGGACGCCACAATGCAGATTGCTCGGAACACGATGTCGGTAAGTGGACCGAACACTTTCTTCTTGAAGCATATTTTCCGAAATTTTCTAAGTTTCTAGGTCCGGACCTTAACGGTTTGTTCTCTTTTCAGACCCTCTGCCACTTCAACTTCTTGCTCGAAGAGTTTGCGAGCAAGGAACAAGAGCTGACGGTGCAGTACGACCGGGAGAGGTCAGAGCGTGCAAAGGCAGTGAAGCTGCTCGATGCTGAGCTACTCCTCTCGACAAAATGCGGAGCCGAAGTGGCGGGGTTGGAGGCGCAGCTGGCCGATGCCGTTCAGCGGTCGAAGGATGAGGCAGCCAAGCTCGAGGCCTCGGAGAAGGAGAATGCCGAGCTGAAGGAGGAGCTAGCCAAGGTTCGGTCGGAGGCGGAGAAAGCTCGGAAGAAGACCGAGAAGATCATGGCCAAGCACCGGTCGAAGGTGGCGAAGGCGAAGAAGGCTGTCCAGGACGAGGCTGAGCAGCACATGTTTAAGAACATGGAGGACGCGTATGGCCGAGCCCTGCTTCATATCGCCGCACAGAACCCGGGGTTCAACACATCTTCCTACCACTTCTATGACCCCGTGGAGGGGGAGGAGGAGCTTCCCCCGACAATGCTCAGCCCCAAGGGACAGACCGACGGTGTCGAAGGCACGACCGAGATGGAGGCCGAGGGTGAGGGGGAGGACGACTCCGAGGAGGAGAGCGAGGGCGAGGACGAGGAGGAGAGCGAGGGCGAGGACGAGGCCAAGGGGTCGACAGACCCGAGCGACAAAAAGGTCGACCCCTGACTTGGTTGCGTCTTTGGTCTCTCTTTTTTTTTGTAAGGCCTGACTACAGACTGGCCACCGCTTTTGTAATGCTTTTTGATTTTTGAATGAAAACGTTTTTTGTTTGGCCAAAAATTCTCCAAGTGTTAGTCCCCGGATTTTGTGTTTGATTAGTCATTTAATTTCTCCAAGTGTTGGGCGTCGGATTTATCTCTGCTTTTTAGGTGAAGTTTGGTCCGATCACGGAGGTTTCGTACCTTCGTAAGGAGCTGACCAAAACGAAGCGAGAGCTTTCCCTTAGCCGAGAGAGGCAGTTTTATATGTTCTTGAAGCTGGAGGAGATAAAGGTAGCTGCGAGGGGGTATTGTCGCGAGTTGAAGCAACTGCGGAAGCAACCCCAAGCTCCTTGTCCCGAAGGTGAGACTGAGCAGCTTCGTAGGGAGCTTTTCGACGTCGAGCAAAAGAATAACGAGCTCTTGGTCGAGATCCGTCACTTGGAGTTAACGGAGAAGGAACACTCGGCGGAAGAAGAGAAGCTAGCTTCCGAGTTGGAGAAGGTGTCATCCGAGCGCCAAAAGTTGTTGGCTGAGGTCGACAAGCTTAGGAGGATTACGATAGACAGGGGGATCGAGGTCACCCGTTATCGACGACTCGCGACCGATAGCGCCAATGTCTCGGGCTCGTCAAAACCTCCTCGTTTGAAGATGTCGGCGAAGGATGATGCTCTGAGAGGTAGGATTATCGAGTTGGAGGAAGAGGTCGCGTCGCTCAAGCCTCTGCCTGAGAGGGCCAACGTTCGTAGTACGTCATGTACTCGCGAAGAGAGCGAGAGAGGGATTACCTTCTACGAACTTGCGACTCGTTTGCCTGCAGCGAGGCGGAGTCCTGCTGACACTCAGAGTAGTGTAGCTGTCTCGTCTAGCGGTGCCTTGGTCGGCGCCACGGTTGGAGTTAGCGGCGAAGGGGGATCTCGCTTCGCTGGTTTGGAATCGAGCTCGGAGGTCAGGCATCGCCGCCCCCGCGTTTCATTGAACCGAAGCGTACCCCTTCCGAAGAGGCACTAAACAAGTCGTCTTATGTTCCTTCTAGCTATTGTAAAACTCTGTTGTAGCATTGGTCTTGTTGTATATAGAGTTACTATATTTGAATAAAAGTCTGAAAGTTTGTTTTGAAAATTCTTGAAGTGTTGGACTTCGGCAATGTTTGAAATTTTGTTGTTCATCTCTTCCTCTTTTCAGCTCGTGGTGGTAGCTCAAGACGCCGACCCCAATCGCTCGGATGACCACGCTCGAACCGAAGCTGGCTCGGGGGAGACGAGGTTGCGCTCGGCGACGTGCCGAGAGCGGCTCTATGAAGTCGAGCTGGGATTGCGCCGAGCCGAAAGCGAGCGGGGCCACCTTCAGCTCATCCTAGGTCAGCGAGACATCGAGATCCGGCGTATGGAGAGTAGGATCGCCGAGATGACCCCTACAGGAGAGGATGAAGATTCGCCGACCACCTTTAGCAACGCCCTTCGGATCCAGTGCGTTCGGCACAATTTGTCGAAAATAATAGCTGAAAGGGACGATCTGCTCTCTGAGATCCGTCACTTGCAGACTGTAGAGGCGAAGCTTCGGACAGAGGAAGGGGAACTGTCGGCCGAGGTTGCCAAACTGACGACCGAACGGGATGTTGATGATTTTTCTTTTTAAAAACCAAGTGTAGTGGGTCGGCATTGTAACTTTTGTTCTTTAAGGCCTTGTAACCTTGTTGTATGGAAGAGTCGCTTTGTACTGTGTCCCAATTATTAATAACTTTTCTTTCTCGAACGAGCACGTCCTTTGTAGCTCTGCGTAGTTGTTTCGTTTGTGACTGTGTTCATCGCGCCGAGGTCTCCGAGCTGACCCCTCTCTCGTTCGCGGTTCGGCGCCGTAGCGCGATCTGAGCCGTTGGAATTTGGCACAAATCTCGAGGCGACTCAGTTCCCAAGGAAATGCTATCTTGTCGTTTAGCGACGCTGAAAAGATCTGGGCCGTTGGTTTTTGGCACGAATCTCGAGACGACTCAGTTCCCAAGAAAACACTATCTTGTCGTTTAGCGATGCTGGCAAGATCGGGGTCGTCTGATCGAGATCTTACATGAAAGTTGAGGGAAAAGCGACTTTTCTTCGTTTTTGGGCTCGGATGGGCACTTGCTCGGTCAGCCGACCGGAGGTCTACGAGCTCGGCTGTTCGAGCGACGTGGCGCGCTCCGAGCCTGCCTCTTGTTCGTTAGCGGTTTGGCAACAAGAGTGTTCGGCCAGTGGGGCCCCTTCTTGCGAAGTTGAGAGATGAGTCGAGCCTTACCCCATGGTGGGCTCGCCGATCATCGTGAGAGTTCAGCGGTCGCGGGAGCAATTCCGAATGGTGACCCACTCCTAGCCCGCCGAGAAGCGAGCTTGCGGAGTGGAATCGAACCAAGTGTTGGACTCCGGAACCATCGTTAGAGTTCAACGGTCGTGGGAGCAATTCCGAATGGCGACCCACTCCTAGCCCGCTGAGAAGCAACCTTGCGGAGTAGAATCGAACCAAGTGTTAGACTCCGGAACCATCGTTAGAGTTCAACGGTCGTGGGAGCAATTCCGAATGGTGACCCACTCCTAGCCCGCTGAGAAGCGAGCTTGCAGAGTGGAATCGAACCAAGTGTTGGACTCCGAAACCATCGTTAGAGTTCAACGGTCGTGGGAGCAATTCCGAATGGTGACCCACTCCTAGCCCGCTGAGAAGCGAGCTTGCGGAGTGGAATCGAACCAAGTGTTGGACTCCGGAACCATCGTTAGAGTACAACGGTCGTGGGAGCAATTCTGAATGGCGACCCACTCCTAGCCCGCTGAGAAGCGAGCTTGCGGAGTGGAATCGAACCAAGTGTTGGACTCCGGAACCATCGTTAGAGTTCAACAGTCGTGGGAGCAATTCCGAATGGCGACCCACTCCTAGCCCGCTGAGAAGCGAGCTTGCGGAGTGGAATCGAACCATGTGTTGGACTCCGGAACCATCGTTATAGTTCAACGATCGTGGGAGCAATTCCGAATGGCGACCCACTCCTAGCCCGCTGAGAAGCGAGCTTGCGGAGTGGAATCGAACCAAGTGTTGGACTCCGGAACCATCGTTAGAGTTCAACGATTGTGGGAGCAATTCCAAGCGGTGAACCACTTCTGGCTCGCTTAAGAGCGAGCTTGCGAAGTGGAGTCGAGCCGGGTATTGGACTCCGAACCATTGGTTGAATTAAAGAATAAAGGCGGAGAGACACAAGCAACTTTATAAATACGAAAAAGCATTCTTTATTGATAATTGACGGCAAGCCGTTTTTACATATGACAACTTAAGAGAGGAATTACAAGTTAGAGGAGAGGAATGGTTCGACACCCTGTGATACTCAGAGAGACGTCGGGGCGCTTTCTTGTTATTTTAAAAGGTGGTCGGCATTCTAAGTCCTCGGAATCTCCCTGCCCTCGATGTCTTCCAGACGATAAGCTCCGGGCCAAACTACCCTTGTGATCTTGTAAGGTCCTTCCCAATTCGGGGCTAGTTTGCTCTTCTGACTGGGGAAGGAGATGGCTAGTTTTCTGAGGACTAAGTCCCCTTCCTTGAGATCGGTGGGTCGGACCCTCTTGTTATACGCCAATTCGATCATCTTCCGGTAGTTCTGTTGGCGGATCGACGCCCTTTCTCTCAGTGCGTCCACCAGGTCTAAGTTTGCCCAGAGGTCTCTAGCGTTCTGTTCCTCGTTGTAGGCTGCAAGGAGAGGAGAAGGTATTCCGACTTCGAGAGGTGTCACTGCCTCGGACCCATAGGTGAGGTTGAACGGGGACTCTCCTGTGGGGGTCCGTTTGTTGGTGCGGTAGTTCCACAGCACGTTGGGGAGTTGGTCGATCCATAAGCCTTTGGAACATTTGTCCAGTCTCTTCTTGATACCAGAGAGGATCTGCCAGTTAGCGTTCTCCGCCTGGCCATTTGACTGTGGGTGGGAGACGGAGGGGGAAGCGCTGTTGGATGGTAAGGTCTTCACATAGAGCTCAGAACGCGGTCCCAGTAAACTGAGTTCCGTTGTCTGTTACGAGGACACTGGGGACGCCGAACCGGCAGATGACGCTCTTCCAGAAGAATTGAAGCACCTTGTTCTCGGTGATAGTGGCAAGGGGCTTGGCCTCAATCCACTTCGAGAAATAGTCGATGGCCACGACCAAGAACTTGAACTGGCCCGGAGCTGGAGGGAATGGCCCTAGTAAATCCATCCCCCACATTGCAAAGGGGATAGGACTTGATAGGGAGGCGAGGTTGGCTTGGGGGAGGCGACGAATGTTGGAATGCCTCTGACAAGAGCCACATTGCCGAATGTGTCGCTCGGCGTCTTGGGGGAGAGTCGGTGAGAAGTATCCGTAATTCAGAGCTTTCCGAGCCAAAGACCTAGACCCTGAATGTGCCCCGCCGATGCCTTCGTGGAGCTCCTGTAAGGCGTAGTCGGCCTGTTCTGGGGAAAGGCACCTCAAGTACGGTCGCCCGTCAATCTGCGAGAAGGAGCGCTTGTACAAGATCCCCTCGATCAGGATGTACCGCTCGGCCCTTTTTCTTACTCGGCGTGCTTCCTTGGGGTCCTTGGGGAGGAGTCCGTCCCTTAAGAATTCCACTAACGGCTTCATCCAATTATCTTGCAGTAGGACCGGCAATGACTCCACTGAGTCGAGGGTCTCGTCTTCTATGCTCGGTTTCAAGAGAACCTCGATCAAGATGGTCTGCTCGAGACCTTGGAGGGAGGATGAGGCCAACTTGGAGAGGGTGTCGGCCTGTGAATTCTCTTCTCGAGGGACTCGTTGGATGAGTGCCTCTTCGAACCGGACCATGAGGGTTCGGACTTTGGCGAGGTAATTCGCCATCCGTTCGTCTCGTGTCTCGTAATCGCCCAAGACTTGGTTCACAACCAGCTGAGAGTCACTATGGATTCGGAGGCGCTGCGCCCCGGCACTTCGGGCAAGTCCGAGGCCCGCGATTAGTGCCTCATACTCTGCTTCGTTGTTTGAGGCCTTGAAATTCATGCAGAGGGCATACTGGAGGACGAAGTCATCTGGACCTGTCAGGATGATATCGGTGCCGCTTCCCTCGCTGCAAGAGGAACCATCCACAAAACCGTCCAAATAGGGGGTCCGTTCGGGACATGGCTGACCTCGGGAATGGTGGTCTCGACGATGAAGTCCGCGAGGGCTTGAGCTTTGATCGCAGTCCGAGGCTGGTAGGAGATGTCATGTTGACTCAGCTCGATGGACCATTTCATAAGCCGGCCTGAGGTCTCCGGCTTGTGGAGGACCTGCTTCAGCGGTTGGTCGGTGAAGACTACAACCGAGTGAGACTGAAAGTATGGGCAGAGCTTCCTTGCCGCCATAACCAGGGCGTAGGCCATCTTTTCTACCTTCGGGTAGCGGAGCTCGGCGTCCCGAAGCACCTTGCTCACATAGTAAATGGGCCTCTGAGCCCAGTCCTCTTCCCTCACCAAGACGACACTTAAGGTCTGCTCGGAAGAAGCTAGGTAGATGAAGAGGGTTTCCCTTGGAACGGGCTTGCTGAGCAGGGGAGGATTGACCAAGTAGGCATTCAGCTGTTTGAATGACTCCTGTTGCAATTCGCCCCACTCGAAACCCTTGGCCCCACTGAGAGCCATGAAGAAAGGGAGGCACTTTTCCCCAGACTTCGAAAGGAATCGCCTAATAGCGGTGAGGTGACCCGTAAGCCTCTGCACTTCCTTGACGTTCCGGGGCGGGGCCATGTCCAGTATGGCCTTAATTTTTCAGGATTTGCTTCGATCCCTCGCTGGCTGACCATGAAGCCGAGGAACTTTCCTGAGGAGACCCCGAATGCACACTTGTTCGGATTAAGCCTCATATTGTGCCTTCTCAGTACGCCGAATGCCTCCTGTAGGTCGGCTACGTGGTCGGTACCTCGGACGCTGTTCACGAGCATGTCGTCAACGTATACTTCCATGTTGCGGCCTATCTGGCTTTGGAAGACTTTGTTGACGAGGCACTGGTAGGTGGCTCCAGCATTCTTCAATCCGAACGGCATAACTCTATAACAGTAGAGGCCTTGGTCGGTAATGAAGGAAGTCTTCGGAATGTCCGGGGGGAACATTCGGATCTGGTTGTAGCCGGAGAAGGCATCCATGAAGCTGAGGAGCTCATGGTCCGAGGTGGCATCGATGAGGGTGTCGATATTCGGGAGAGGGAACGGATCCTTCGGACACGCCTTATTCAAGTCTGTAAAGTCAATGCATATCCTCCAGGAACCATTTGACTTCTTAACCATGACGACGTTGGATAGCCACTCGGGGTAGTTCACCTCCTGTATGAACCGAGCTTTTAGGAGCTTTTCCACCTCCTCCTTGATGGCTTGTTGTCGCTCGGGAGCGAATTTACGCCTCTTCTGCTGAACCGGTCTACACCCCGGTTCGACGCTGAGGCGGTGTACTAGAAGCTCATCGGAAATCCCGGGCATATCCGCGGCGGACCAAGCAAATAGGTCGCGGTTCTCCCGGATGCACTGCACCAAGTCGGAACGTAGGGCAGTTGGTAAGGACTTGCTGATGAGGAACTTTCGACTTGGGTCCTCGTCCGAGAAGAGCACTTCTTCCAATTCGTCCGCCGGCTCGGACGTGGGTCGGACGTTCGGCTCGAGGATCTCTAAAGTCTCGAGGGAGAGCACCGGACCCCCAGTGGAGGTCATATAGCAATTTCGAGCCGTCTCTTGGCTGCCCCTAACTTCTCCCACTCCCGCTCGGGTGGGGAACTTCATCTTGAGGTGGTATGCCGAAGGAACGGCTTCCAGGGCAGCTAGGCCAGGTCGGCCCAAGATGACATTGTATGCAGCCGGGACATCGATGACCATAAAGTCCATCGGCTCTGTCCGGGTGGTAGGGGTATTCCCAGCAGTTACGTCCAGGGTGATAACCCCTTCGACAGTTACTGGTACCCCCGTGAACCCGTGGAGCGTGTAGCCGGCCGGTTTGAGGAGATCCCGGGATAGTTGCAGCCCTCGGAAGGCCGAGAGGAAGAGGATGTTCACCGAGCTCCCGTTGTCTACCCGGATCCTCTGCACTTTGAAGTTTGCCATGCGGAGGTCGATAACAAGTGCGTCGCAGTGGGGAGTCCGGACCCCCTCGAGGTCTTCATCAGAGAAAGTTACTGGGACGCCGAGGCCTTTGGGGGGAGGGGCGCCATGAACCGAGTTGACTTCTCGGACGAAGGCCTTCCGAGAGGAGTTGGAAGAGCCCCCCATAGGACCCCCGTGGATAAGGTGCAGAACATGTTCCTCCTCGAACTCGGGGGTTTCATCTCGTCGCTCGGAGCGCTTGTTAGCCCCCCGAGGCGGAGGAGTGGTGCGATCTCCCCGATCATTTGCCTTCACAAACTTAGCCAACTGTCCCCTCTGGATGAGGGCCTCTATTTCATTCTTCAGCGCCCGGCAATCGTTGGTGTCGTGGCCATGATCCCGGTGGTAACGACACCACTTCTCCTTGTTCCTCCTCTTTGCCGGGGTGTTCATCCTCGGAGCGGGAGGTATAACTCCCTCCTTCTCGACTTCCATCAGGATGGTGGAGACGTTGGTAGTGAGGGGGGTAAATTTCTCGAACCTGGGAGGAGGACGACGCTGACCGCTATTATCCTTCTGTAGCTTCTTGGCCCCTTCCTCTTCCACTGTCTTCCTCTTCGACCCGGAAGCGGATCCTCCGAAGCTCGGGAAGCACTCGGCTTCCTCCGCCCGAATATATTTCTCGCATCTAAGGAGAAGGTCGGCGAAGTTGTGCGGGGGCTTTTTGGCGAGGGACGATCGAAGGTTAGAGTTGAGGATGTTGGATTGGAATGCGATGGTCGCCACAGACTGGCCGAGGGAGGAGATGGACCTAACCTCTGCAGTAAATCTCCTCACATAGTCCCTCAACTTTTCTCCCCTCTCCTGTCGGAGGTGGAGTAGAGAGAGGCTGGTCTTCTCCGTTCGTCTGCTACTCACAAAGTGAGTTATGAAGAGCGTTTTGAACTACTCAAACGAGAAGATGGAAGAGGGAGCGAGCCGGGAGTACCATTCCCGTGCCGAACCCTTGAGAGTGGCGGGGAAGGTTTTGCAAAGCATGGCGTCGGAAGCTTGGTGAATTAGCATCAAGGTCTAGAAGCTTTCGACATGATCAACAGGGTCCGACTCCCCTGAGTACGTTTCAAACTGCGGAGGCTTGAAACCCCTCGGGATGGGAGCCTCCATGATAGTCCGAGAGAATGGGGGTCTGCTGGGGCAGACGGTCCTTCCTCTCGATTCTTCCTCCTTGTCCATTCGTTCGATGCGCCTCTCCATCTCGTGGAGACGACGGTAGAGGGCATCGTCCCTCCGGTGGTAGTCAAACGACCCCCTGGACTCGTCTTCATAGGAAGTGGAGCGGGGACTACGGCGTCGATAGTCCTGGGATCGGCGAGGACTATGAGGGTGTTGCTGGTGACTAGGAGCCGGGGGAGGACTTATGGATCGGTGGCGAGGACTTGGGACCCGTGGGGGTGTTGGAACCCTTTGGGCATTATTGTTGTTGTGGCGAAGGTTGAGGGCTTGCAACACCGTTGCCTGGAATTGTTGGAACTCGGCACGAGTGATGGGTGCCTCATCGTTCCTCGGATGATGCCGACCAGCAGGGGAATGTGGCCTCCTTCTACTACGTTTGGGAGATTCTCCCCGTCCTCTTCGGTCTGGAGACCTCCTGCCATCTCGGCGATGAGGAGATCGCTCACCTTGATGTTAGCGGGAGGCTCCCTCTCGGGCCCGCTTCTCATCTAGGCGGTTGCGAAGGTCCTCATCCTTCTGCCGATTTAGAACGGTGTTGCGGAGGTCGGATGCTCGGGGATTATGAAAGGCCATAGAATCCGAGGAGGCATTGTGTACGGAGACATGGTCCTGGTGGAGAGGTTATTTCTGCCTCCGCTGGTTCTGACCAGTGGGACTATTAGGGGGTTGTTGATTCAGAAGAGGGTCTTGGACCGGGGGAGGAAGTTGCTCGGGCTGCGGAGCAGGATGCACGGGGACTTCCTCTTGCTGATCTGCGGGTTTCTGGCAGGCATGGCTGGAGAAGTGCTAGTCGACGGGAAGGGGAGAGGCTGCTATTCGTATGGTTTCCCACAGACGGCGCCAATCTGTTGCCGCTGATTCTGGTGTGGGGGCAAACAGATGAGATTTGTGAGTTCGTGGAAAAACCTGAATAGCGGATCCAAGCCTGCTGATTCCTGCTGCTAACCTGCAAGGAAGTGCGATACACCGGGGTTGATTCCGGTGACGCACCCTCCGACGCTCTTGTCAGTAACCAGTGATGATTAAGAAAGAGCTTAAGTTGGAAAAAGAGTGATTACCTGGTCACAGTGGTAGGTAGGAGGTATTTATATTCGCCATGGGAGTCTGATTAGGGACATGATTTCCTGTGAAACCGTTAGGAGTAAAATCCTCATAATTAGTTTAGGAAACTGATCCCTGATTCCCGGTGAGAGGATAACTGCAAATCAGGCCCGTTGATTTAGTCAAATCAGTGACCCTGATCTCCTCTTGCTGGTCTGGGTTTGTGTTGGGTCGGGACCCGTACCCAGCTGGAGTGGATCCGTTTCGCGGGTTATTGGATCTGTAAAGGGAAGATCCAGTGCCCGCTTAGGGTCCATTTATATGCGAAATTACCGTTTTACCCCTGAGCTTCAAGATTCGTTCCCAATCTGGACGGTTCCGATTTAACCCCATTTTTAGCCATATCACGAGCCCCCCACTCCTAAAGACTGAGTGTGATCAGCCTTTGAGGAGTAGTTTAACTGTTTCAGTGGCTAGTGGAGTTGTATCGGAGTCCGAATGGAGGGTTTTGAATCTCGAAGGGGGTAGCGAGGTGATTTTTGAAACTGTAAGCTGTCCCGAAGCCTTGTTGAATATTCGACGATTTTTATCTATTTTTCGGATTATTTATTTAATTTTGCGATGTGTTAACCAGTCGTTCGGGGGCCTTAACAGTACATTCTTGGCAATAATTGTTCGTTCAGGGGCTCAAAAATATTCTCCTGAATTTATAATTATTTTCTAGAATTTCTAGTTAATTTTCCTGAATTTTTAGCAATTTTTTCGCAATTTTTAAATAAATAAAACGATTAAATAAATAAAAACTAATTTTTAATACTTATTTATGGCGTGGCTTGATCTGGGCCCTTGATCTCGAGCGAGCGCGAATATATGAAAGATCTGGCGGTTGTAGTCGCTCGGCAGCCATTTCCTCACTTTTGGAGCTCGGATGGGCACTTGCTCGGTTGGCCGACCGGGGGTATAAGGGTTCGGCTGTCCGAGCGACGTGGTGCAATCTGAGCCGTTGGATGGTGGCGTGAATCACTTTCATGAGATTTCGTATTTTGCTGTTTCGGCCTCTTTTGGTGGGTTATAGTCCACAGTTTCCTGCCGCTTTTGGGAAATTTAGTATTTTACTGTTTTAGCCTCATTTGTGGGTCCACAGTTTTCAGGCACTTAATTAGAATTTTTATTTCCCTCATTTTGTGAGCTATAGTACATTGTTTTCGATTAATTTTATGAGATTTCCTAATTTACTATTTTGGCCTTATTTTGTGGGTTATAGTTCTCAGTTTCAGGTCGTTTTCATGAAATTTTATATTTGACTGTTTTAGCCTCATCTGCGGGCAACAGTCCAACGTTTTCGGCGACTTTTGAGTGAATTTTTATTTCCCTCATTTTGTGGGCTACAATACACTGTTTTCGGTTACTTTCATGATATTTCGTATTTTACTATTTTGGCCACATTTTGTGGGTTATAGTCCATAGTTTCCGGCCGTTTTCGGGAAATTTTGTATTTGACTATTTTAGCCTCATTTGTGGGCTATAGTCCACAGTTTTCGTCCATTTTGGTGGGAATTTTTATTTCCCAAATTTTGTCGGCTATAGTACACTGTTTTCGATCACTGACATGAGATTTCGAATTAAACAGTTTTGGACTCATTTTGTGGATTAGAGTCCATCGTTTTCGGGCACTTTCGTGATAATTTTTGTTTCCCTCATTTTGTCGGCTATAGTACACTATTTTCGATCACTTTTATTAGATTTTGTATTTTGCTGTTTCGGCCTCATTTTGTGGGCTATAGTCCACAGTTTCCGGCTGCTTTCGCGAAATTTAGTATCTGACTGTTTTAGCCTCATTTGTGGGCCATAGTCCACAGCTTTCGGGCACCTTAGTGAGAATTTTTGTTTTCCTCATTTTGTGGGCTAGTACGCTGTTTTCGATTACTTTCATGAGATTTCCTAATTTACTGTTTTGGCCTCATTTTGTGGGTTATAGTCTACAATTTCTGGTCGTTTTCGTGAAATTTTGTATTTGACTATTTTAGCCTCCTCTGCGGGCAATAGTCCATAGTTTTCGGTGGCTTTTGAGTGAACTTTTATTTCCCTCATTTTGAGTGCTCTAGTACATTGTTTTCGATCAATTTCATGAGATTTTGTATTTTACTATTTTGGCCTCATTTTGTGGGTAAATAGACCAAAGTTTAATAAAAAATAGTGTACTATTTCCTATTTAATCCACAGTTTCTGATAGTTTTCGTGAAATTTTGTGTTTGACTGTTTTAGCCTCATCTGCGGCCAATAGTCCAAAGTTTTCGGCGACTTTTGAGTGAACTTTATTTCCCTCATTTTGTGTGCTTAGTACACCGCTTTCGATCACTTTCATGAGATTTCGTATTTTACTATTTTGGCCTCATTTTGTGGGTTATAGTCCACAGTTTCCGGCAGTTTTCGCGAAATTTTGTATTTGACTGTTTTAGCTTCGTTTCTGGGCTATAGTCCACAGTTTTCGTCCATTTTAGTGAGAATTTTTATTTCCCAAATTTTGTCGGCTATAGTACACTGTTTTCGGCCACTGACATGAGATTTCGAATTAAGCAGTTTTGGACTCATTTTGTGGATTAGAGTCCATCGTTTTCGGGCACTTTCGTGATAATTTTTGTTTGCCTCATTTTGTCGGCTATAGTACACTGTTTTGGATCACTTTCATTAGATTTCCTATTTTGCTGTTTCGGCCTCATTTTGTGGGCTATAGTCCACAGTTTCCGGCTGCTTTCGCGAAATTTAGTATTTGACTGTTTTAGCCTCATTTGTGGGCCATAGTCCACAGCTTTCGGGCACTTTAGTGAGAATTTTTATTTTCCTCATTTTGTGGGCTAGTACGCTGTTTTCGATTACTTTCATGAGATTTCCTAATTTACTGTTTTGGCCTCATTTTGTGGGTTATAGTCTACAATTTCGGGTCGTTTTCGTGAAATTTTGTATTTGACTGTTTTAGCCTCATCTGCGGGCAACAGTCCAAAGTTTTCGGCGACTTTTGAGTGAATTTTTATTTCCCTCATTTTGTGGGCTACAATACACTGTTTTCGGTTGCTTTCCTGAGATTTCCTATTTTACTGTTTTGGCCTCATTTTGTGGGTTATAGTCCACAGTTTCTGGTCATTTTCGTGGAATTTTGTATTTGACTATTTTAGCCTCATTTTCGGGCAATAGTCCAACGTTTTCGACGACATTTGAGTGAGCTTTTATTTCGCTCATTTTGTGTGCTATAGTACACTATTTCCGATCACTTTCATGAGATTTCGTATTTTACTATTTTGGCCACATCTTGTGGGTTATAGTCCATAGTTTCCGGCCGTTTTCGGGAAATTTTGTATTTGACTGTTTTAGCCTCATTTGTAGGCTATAGTCCACAGTTTTCGGCCATTTTGGTGAGAACTTTTATTTCCCTAATTTTGTCCGCTATAGTACACTATTTTCAATCACTGATATGAGATTTCGAATTAAACAATTTTGGCCTCATTTTGTGGGTTATAGTACATCGTTTTCGGCCATTTGAGTGAGAATTTTTATTTCCCTCATTTTGTGGGCTATAGTGCACTTCTTTCGATTAATTTCATGAGATTTCCTAATTTACTGTTTTGGCCTAATTTTGTGGGTTTTAGTCCACAGTTTCCGGTCGTTTTCGTGAAATTTTGTATTCGACTATTTTAGCCTCATTTTCGGGGAGTAGTCCAAAGTTTTCGGCAACTTTTGAGTGAACTTTATTTCCCTCATTTTGTGTGCTATAGTACACTGTTTTCGATCACCTTCTTGAGATTTCGTATTTTACTATTTTGGTCTCATTTTGTGGGTTATAGTCCACAGTTTCGGCTGTTTTCGCGAAATTTTGTATTTGACTGTTTTAGCTTCGTTTCTGGGATATAGTCCACAGTTTTTGTCCATTTTAGTGGGAATTTTTATTTCCCAAATTTTGTCGGCTATAGTACGCTGTTTTCGATCACTGACTTGAGATTTCGAATTAAACAGTTTTGGACTCATTTTGTGGATTAGAGTCCATCGTTTTCGGGCACTTTCGTGATAATTTTTGTTTCCCTCATTTTGTCGGCTACAGTACACTGTTTTCGATCACTTTTATTAGATTTCGTATTTTGCTGTTTCGGCCTCATTTTGTGGGCTATAGTCCACAGTTTCCGGCTGCTTTCGCGAAATTTAGTATCTGACTGTTTTAGCCTCATTTGTGGGCCAAAGTCCACAGCTTTCGGGCACCTTAGTGAGAATTTTTGTTTTCCTCATTTTGTGGGCTAGTACGCTGTTTTCGATTACTTTCATGAGATTTCCTAATTTACTGTTTTGGCCTCATTTTGTGGGTTATAGTCTACAATTTCTGGTCGTTTTCGTGAAATTTTGTATTTGACTATTTTAGCCTCCTCTGCGGGCAATAGTCCATAGTTTTCAGCGGCTTTTGAGTGAACTTTCATTTCCCTCATTTTGTGTGCTCTAGTACACTGTTTTCGATCAATTTCATGAGATTTTGTATTTTACTATTTTGGCCTCATTTTGTGGGTAAATAGTCCAAAGTTTAATAAAAAATAGTGTACTATTTCCTATTTAATCCACAGTTTCTGTTAGTTTTCGTGAAATTTTGTGTTTGACTGTTTTAGCCTCATCTGCGGCCAATAGTCCAAAGTTTTCGGCGACTTTTGAGTGAACTTTATTTCCCTCATTTTGTGTGCTATAGTACACCGCTTTCGATCACTTTCATGAGATTTCGTATTTTACTATTTTGGCCTCATTTTGTGGGTTATAGTCCACAGTTTCCGGCTGTTTTCGCGAAATTTTGTATTTGACTGTTTTAGCTTCGTTTCTGGGCTATAGTCCACAGTTTTCGTCCATTTTAGTGAGATTTTTTATTTCCCAAATTTTGTCGGCTATAGTACACTGTTTTCGACCACTGACATGAGATTTCGAATTTTACAGTTTTGGACTCATTTTGGGGATTAGAGTCCATCGTTTTCGGGCACTTTCGTGATAATTTTTGTTTGCCTCATTTTGTCGGCTATAGTACACTGTTTTGGATCACTTTCATTAGATTTCCTATTTTGCTGTTTCGGCCTCATTTTGTGGGCTATAGTCCACAGTTTCGGGCTGCTTTCGCGAAATTTAGTATTTGACTGTTTTAGCCTCATTTGTGGGCCATAGTCCACAGCTTTCGGGCACTTTAGTGAGAATTTTTATTTTCCTCATTTTGTGGGCTAGTACGCTGTTTTCGATTACTTTCATGAGATTTCCTAATTTACTGTTTTGGCCTCATTTTGTGGGTTATAGTCTACAATTTCGGGTCGTTTTCGTGAAATTTTGTATTTGACTATTTTAGCCTCATCTGCGGGCAACAGTCCAAAGTTTTCGGCGACTTTTGAGTGAATTTTTATTTCCCTCATTTTGTGGGCTACAATACACTGTTTTCGGTTGCTTTCCTGAGATTTCCTATTTTACTGTTTTGGCCTCATTTTGTGGGTTATAGTCCACAGTTTCTGGTCATTTTCGTGGAATTTTGTATTTGACTATTTTAGCCTCATTTTCGGGCAATAGTCCAACATTTTCGACGACATTTGAGTGAGCTTTTATTTCGCTCATTTTGTGTGCTATAGTACACTATTTCCGATCACTTTCATGAGATTTCGTATTTTACTATTTTGGCCACATTTTGTGGGTTATAGTCCATAGTTTCCGACCGTTTTTGGGAAATTTTGTATTTGACTGTTTTAGCCTCATTTGTGGGCTATAGTCCACAGTTTTCGGCCATTTTAGTGAGAACTTTTATTTCCCTAATTTTGTCCGCTATAGTACACTATTTTCAATCACTGATATGAGATTTCGAATTAAATAATTTTGGCCTCATTTTGTGGGTTATAGTACATCGTTTTCGGCCATTTTAGTGAGAATTTTTATTTCCCTCATTTTGTAGGCTATAGTGCACTTTTTTCGATTAATTTCATGAGATTTCCTAATTTACTGTTTTGGCCTAATTTTGTGGGTTTTAGTCCACAGTTTCCGGTCGTTTTCGTGAAATTTTGTATTCGACTATTTTAGCCTCATTTTCGGGCAGTAGTCCAAAGTTTTCGGCGACTTTTGAGTGAACTTTATTTCCCTCATTTTGTGTGCTATAGTACACTGTTTTCGATCACTTTCATGAGATTTCGTATTTTACTATTTTGGTCTCATTTTGTGGGTTATAGTCCACAGTTTCCGGCTGTTTTCGCGAAATTTTGTATTTGACTGTTTTAGCTTCGTTTCTGGGCTATAGTCCACAGTTTTCGTCCATTTTAGTGGGAATTTTTATTTCCCAAATTTTGTCGGCTATAGTACGCTGTTTTCGATCACTGACATGAGATTTCGAATGAAACAGTTTTGGACTCATTTTGTGGATTAGAGTCCATCGTTTTCGGGCACTTTCGTGATAATTTTTGTTTCCCTCATTTTGTCGGCTATAGCACACTGTTTTCGATCATTTTCATGAGATTTCGTATTTTGCTGTTTCGACCTCTTTTTGTGGGTTATAGTCCACAGTTTTCGGCCGCTTTTGCGAAATTTAGTATTTGACTGTTTTAGCCTCTTTTGTGGGCTATAGTCCACAGTTTTCGGGCACTTTAGTTAGAATTTTTATTTTCCTCATTTTGTGAGCTATAGTACACTGTTTTCGATTACATTCATAAGATTTCCAAATTTACTATTTTGGCCTCATTTTGTGGGTTATAGTCCTCAGTTTCCGGTCGTTTTCATGAAATTTTGTATTTGACTGTTTTAGCCTCATCTGCAGGCAACAGTCCAAAGTTTTCGGCAAGTTTTGTGGGAATTTTTATTTCCCTCATTTTGTGGGCTACAATACACTGTTTTCGGTTACTTTTTTGAGATTTCCTATTTTACTGTTTTGGCCTCAGTTTGTGGGTTATAGTCCACAGTTTCTGGTCATTTTCGTGGAATTTTGTATTTGACTGTTTTAGCCTCATTTTCGGGCAATAGTCCAACATTTTCGGTGACATTTGAGTGAACTTTTATTTCCCTCATTTTGTGTGCTATACTACACTATTTTCGATCACTTTCATGAGATTTCGTATTTTACTATTTTGGCCACATTTTGTGGGTTATAGTCCATAGTTTCCGGCCGTTTTCGGAAAATTTTGTATTTCACTGTTTTAGCCTCATTTGTGGACTATAGTCCACAGTTTTCGGCCATTTTATTGAGAACTTTTATTTCCCTAATTTTGTCGGCTATAGTACACTGTTTTCGATCACTGATATGAGATTTCGAATTAAACAATTTTGGCCTCTTTTTGTGGGTTAAAGTCCATCGTTTTTGGCCATTTTAGTGAGAATTTTTATTTCCCTCATTTTGGGGGCTATAGTACACTGTTTTCGATTAATTTCATGAGATTTCCTAATTTACTGTTTTGGCCTCATTTTGTGTGTTTTAGTCCACAGTTTCCAGTCGTTTTCGTGAAATTTTGTATTCGACTGTTTTTGCCTCATTTTCGGGCAGTAGTCCAAAGTTATCGGCGACTTTTTAGTGAACTTTTATTTCCTTCATTTTGTGTGCCATAGTACACTGTTTTCGATCACTTTCATGAGATTTCGTATTTTACTATTTTGGCCACATTTTGTGGGTTATAGTCCATAGTTTCCAGCCGTTTTCGGGAAATTTTGTATTTGACTGTTTTTGCATCATTTGTGGGCTATATAGTCCACAGTTTTCGGCCATTTTAGTGAAAACTTTTATTTCCCTAATTTTGATAGCTATAATACACTGTTTTCGATCACTGACATGAGATTTTGAATTAAACAATTTTGCCTAATTTTGTGGGTTGAAATCCATCGTTATCGGCCATTTTAGTGAAAATTTTTATTTCCTTCATTTTGTGGGCTATAGTACAATGTTTTCGATTAATTTCATGAGAGATTTCCTAATTTACTGTTTTGGCCTCTTTTTGTGGGTTTTAAGTCCACAGTTTCCAGTCCTTTTCGTGAAATTTTGTATTCGACTGTTTTAGCCTCATTTTCGAGCAGTAGTCCAAAGTTTTAGGCGACTTTTGAGTGAACTTTTATTTCCCTCATTTTGTGTGCTATATTACAGTGTTTTCGATCACTTTAATGAGATTTCGTATTTTACAATTTTGGCCTCATTTAGTGGGTTATAGTCCAGAGTTTCAGGCCGTTTTCGCGAAATTTTGTATTTGACTATTTTAGCTTCATTTCTGCGCTATAGTCCACAGTTTTCATCCATTTTAGTGAGAACATTATTTTCCTAATTTTGTCGGCTATAGTACACTGTTTTCGATCATTGACATGAGATTTCGAGTTAAACAATTTTGGACTCATTTTGTGGATTAGAGTCCATCGTTTTCGGGCACTTTCGTGATAATTTTTGTTTCCCTCATTTTGTCGGCTACAGTACACTGTTTTCGATCACTTTCATTAGATTTCGTATTTTGCTGTTTCGGCCTCATTTTGTGGGCTATAGTCCACAGTTTCCGGCCGCTTTTGTGAAATTTAGTATTTGACTGTTTTAGCCTCATTTGTGGGCTATAGTCCACCGTTTTCGGGCACTTTAGCTAGGATTTTTATTTCCCTCATTTTGTGAGCTATAGTACACCGTTTTTGATTACTTTCATGAGATTTCCTAATTTACTGTTTTGGCCTCATTTTGTGGGTTATAGTCCTCTGTTTCCGGTCGTTTTCATGAAATTTTGTATTTGACTGTTTTAACCTCATCTGCAGGCAACAGTCCAAAGTTTTCGGCGACTTTTGAGTGAATTTTTATTTCCCTCATTTTTTGGGCTACAGTACACGGTTTTCGATTACATTCCTGAGATTTCTTATTTTACAGTTTTGGCCTCATTTTGTGTGTTATAGTCCACAGTTTCTGGTCATTTTCGTGAAATTTTGTATTTGACTGTTTTAGCCTCATTTTCGGGCAATAGTCCAAAGTTTTCGGAAACGTTTGAGTGAACTTTTATATCCCTCATTTTGTGTGCTATAGTACACTATTTTCGATCACTTTCATGATATTTCGTATTTTACTATTTTGCCCACATTTTGTGGGTTATAGTCCATAGTTTCCGGCCGTTTTCGGAAAATTTTGTATTTGACTATTTTAGCCTCATTTGTGGGCTATAGTCCACAGTTTTCGGCCATTTTAGTGAGAACTTTTATTTCTCTAATTTTGTCAGCTATAGTACACTGTTTTCGATCACTGACATGAGATTTCGAATTAAACAATTTTGGCCTCATTTTGTGGGTTATAGTCCATCGTTTTCGGCCATTTTAGTGAGAATTTTTATTTCACTCATTTTGTGGGCTACAGTACACTGTTTTCGATTAATTTCATGAGATTTCCTAATTTACTGTTTCGGCCTCATTTTGTCGGTTTTAGTCCAAAATTTCCGGTCGTTTTCGTGATATTTTGTATTCGACTGTTTTAGCCTCATTTTCGGGCAGTAGTCCACAGTTTTCGGCGACTTTTTAGTGAACTTTTATTTCCTTCATTTTGTGTGCTATAGTACACTGTTTTCGATCACTTTCATGAGATTTCATATTTTACTATTTTGGCCACATTTTGTGGTTATAGTCCATAGTTTCCGACCGTTTTCGGGAAATTTTGTATTTGACTGTTTTTGCATCATTTGTGGGCTATAGTCCACAGTTTTCGGCCATTTTAGCGAAAACTTTTATTTCCCTAATTTTGTCGGCTATAGTACACTGTTTTCGATCACTGACATGAGATTTCGAATTAAACAATTTTGCCTCATTTTGTTGGTTGTAGTCCATCGTTTTCGTCCATTTTGGTGAGAATTTTTATTTCCTTCATTTTGTGGGCTATAGTACAATGTTTTCGATTAATTTCATTAGATTTCCTAATTTACTGTTTTGGCCTCATTTTGTGGGTTTTAAGTCCACAGTTTCCAGTCCTTTTCGTGAAATTTTGTATTTGACTGTTTTAGACTCATTTTCGGGCAATAGTCCAAAGTTTTCGGCGATTTTTGAGTGAACTTTTATTTCCCTCATTTTGTGTGCTATAGTACATTGTTTTCGATTACTTTCATGAGATTTCGTATTTTACAATTTTGGCCTCATTTTGAGGGTTATAGTCTACAGTTTCCGACCGTTTTCGCAAAATTTTGTATTTGACTGTTTTGGCCTCATTTGTGGGCTATAGTTCACAGTTTTCGGCCAATTAGTGAGAATTATTATTTCCCTAATCTTGTCTGCTATTGTACACTATTTTCGATCACTGACATGACATTTCGAATTAAACAATTTTGGCCTCATTTTGTGGGTAATAGTCCACCGTTTTTGGGGACTTTCGGGAGAATTTTTATTTCCCTCATTTTGTGGGATGTAAACTATTTTCGATCATTTTCGTGAGATTTCTTATTTTGCTGTTTCGGCCTCATTTTGTGGGTTATAGTCCACAGTTTCCATCTGCTTTCGCGAAATTTAGTATTTTACTGTTTTAGCCTCATTTGTGGGCTATAGTCCACAGTTTTCGGGCACTTTAGTCATAATTTTTATTTCCCTCATTTTGTCGGCCATAGTACACTGTTTTCGATTACTTTCATGAGATTTCCTAATTTACTGTTTTGGCCTCATTTTGTGGGTTATAGTCCACAATTTCTGTTCGTTTTCGTGAAATTTTATATTTGACTGTTTTAGCCTAATCTGCGGGCAATAGTCCAAAATTTTCGGCGACTTTTGAGTGAATTTTTATTTCCCTCATTTTGTGGGCTATAGTACACTGTTTTTGATTACTTTCTTGAGATTTCATATTTTACAATTTTGGCCTCATTTTGTGGGTTATTGTCCACAGTTTCCTGTCATTGTCGCGAAATTTTATATTTGACTGTTTTAACCTCATTTGTGGGCTATAGTCCACAGTTTTCCTCCATTTTAGTGAGATTTTTCTTCCCCCAATTTTTTCGGTTATAGAACATTTTTTTCGATCACTGACATGAGATTTCGAATTAAACAATTTTGGCCTCATTTTGTGGGTTAGTCCACCGTTTTTGGGCAGTTTCGTGAGAATTTTTATTTCCCTAATTTTGTAGGCTATAGTACACTGTTTTCGATTACTTTCACGAGATTTCGTATTTTGCTCTTTCGGCCTCATTTTATGGGTTATAGTTCACAGTTTCCCGTTGCTTTCGCGAAATTTAATATTTGACTATTTTAGCCTCACTTGTGGGCTATAGTCCACAGTTTTCGGGCACTTTAGTCAGAATTTTTATTTCCCTCATTTAGTGGGCTATAGTACACTGTTTTCGATTACTTTCATGTGATTTCCTAATTTACTATTTTGGCCTCATTTTGTGGGTTATAGTCCACAGTTTCGAGCCGTTTTCGCGAAATTTTGTATTTGACTATTTTTGCCTCATTTCTGGGCAATAGTCCACAGTTTTCGGCCATTTAGTGAGAATTTTTATTACCCTAATTTTGTCTGCTGTAGTACACTGTTTTCGATCACTGACATGAGATTTTGAATTCAACAATTTTGGAGTCATTTTGTGGGTGATAGTCCACCGTTTTTGGGTACTTTCGTAAGAATTTTTATTTCCCTTATTTTGTGGGCTATAGTACACTGTTTTCGATCACTTTCATGAGATTTCGTATTTTGCTGTTTCTGCCTCATTTTGTGAGTTATAGTACACAGTTTCCGCATGCTTTCGCAAAATTTAGTATTTGACTTTTTTAGCCTCATTTGTGGACTATTTGACTTTTTTAGTCCACAGTTTTTGGGCACTTTAGTCAGAATTTTTATTTTCCTCATTTTGTGGGCCATAGTACACTATTTTCGATTACTTTCATGAGATTTCCTAATTTACTGTTTTGGCCTCATTTCGTGAGTTATAGTCCATAGTTTCTGGTCGTTTTCGTGAAATTTTGTATTTGACTGTTTTAGCCTAATCTGCGGGCAATAGTCCAAAGTTTTCGGCGACTTTTGAGTGAAATTTTTTTCCCTCATTTTGTGGGCTATAGTACACAGTTTTCGATTACTTTCATGAGATTTCCTAATTTACTGTTTGGCCTCATCTTGTGGGTTTTAGTCCACAGTTTCCGATCGTTTTCGTGAAATTTTGTATTTGTCTATTTTAGCCTCATTTTCGGGCAATAGTGCAAAGTTTTCGGTGACTTTTGAGTGAACTTTTATTTCCCTCATTTTGTATGCTATAGTACATTGTTTTCGATGAATTTCCTGAGATTTTGTATTTTACTATTTTGGCCTCATTTTTTGGGTTATAGTCCACAGTTTCGGGCTGTTTTCGCGAAATTTTGTATTTGACTGTTTTAGCCTCATTTTTGGGCTATAGTCCACTGTCCACAGTTTTCGGCCATTTAGTGAGAATTTTT